>CANIUD010000042.1:652500-1281793 GCA_947470075.1 Closterium sp. Yama58-4
TACACCACCTCTGAGGTCCGCCCCCTCCACCCTCTCCCTGCCTGCCTGCCTGCCCGCCTCCCGCCCTCACCCCCTCCCTCCCTCCTTCCTCCTTCCCTGCCTCAAACCCACCCTCCCTCTTTTTCACCTCCCCCCAACCCCGTTGGAGAAGCATTGGGATCGGCCTAAGGTCTTGAGTAAGGGTCACAGGCAAGGATAACCTTGGGGGTTATGGGTACAACCCTTTATGGAACAAGCTTGTTAGGCTAGTGGTTAGCACCTGCACTTAACCAACAAGGTATCAGAGCAAGGGTTTTGTGTTCGAATCCCAGTGTGCAGCATGCAAGGTGCATGTGATGCTAAGACCAAAGTCAATGAGGGGGGATGCTGGAAGAGTACTGTGGACCTATGAGCACGGTAAAACCTATGTTCAACAGTTATGGAACACGCCCTTTTAGCCTATTAGCTGCTCAGCTTTACCAACGTACTCCATTTTCCCTCTCTCTCTTCTTCGACCTTGCTCCTGCTACTGTGTCTTAAACCCTCTCTGCATCCCCTCACTCCCAGCACCTTTCTATCCCAAATCTCTGCTCCTCAGTTCCTCCGCGCCCTTTGCGCTCCCAACCCTCACATCTGTGCTCTTCTCTACCCCTTGCACGGTTCCCTCCTACCCTTCCCACCCTCCTTGCTCTCCTATCGTTCTCCCGTCTGCGTGCACGTGTGAGTCACTGGAAGCTTACATCCCTCGCTCTCTACTGCCTGTCCTAACCAAGATCCCACCACCGACCCCACCTTGACCCCCAGCCCTGCGCAGCAGCTTTCCAGGCTCTCAACCCTTTTGAGAATTCTCAAAAGTGACTCTCAACCCTGGTCTGACTTTCCGCCTGTTCCCCTCGCCTCGCCTCTTTGCATCCTTCTCTTTCATCCTTCTCTCACATCTTCTACACTCCCCCCCATTCTCTCCACCTCTCCTTTCCTCGCCCCCATCCCCCCAGGGCGACACATGCGAGTCGCTAGCCACCTACTTCTCTCTCACCGCCGGCTGCCCCACTCCCACCGAGCCCTGTGCAGCAGCCTTCCAGGCGCTCAACCCCGGGCTGGACTGCTCCGGCAGC
Organism: Closterium sp. Yama58-4; assembly: GCA_947470075.1. Taxonomy (NCBI): domain Eukaryota; kingdom Viridiplantae; phylum Streptophyta; class Zygnematophyceae; order Desmidiales; family Closteriaceae; genus Closterium; species Closterium sp. Yama58-4. Next base: position 653,595 of record CANIUD010000042.1, read on the forward strand.
AGCGGGGAGCTGCCGGGCAGCCAGGCGGCGTGTGTGGAGCGGCGGGCGGAAAGCGCAGCGGCGCTGCTCATCCCGGTGTGCTCGCAGTTCTATCTGGTGCAGGCCGGGGAGACGTGCGACCAGACCCGCTCCGTGCCCTCCCCGCCGCTCTCCCCAATTGACTTCTTCCGCCTCAACCCCGGCATCAAGTGCAGCCGCCTCGTGCCCAAGACTGACATCGGCAGCATCACGGGCTTTGAGGTCTGCCTCTGCTCTCCTCTTTGTCCACACTACCCTCTCGCTTCTCCTCTCCTCCTCTGCATTTTCTCCCCACTTTCGCTGCTCTCTTTTTCCCGTTCAACCTCACACACCATGCACTCTCCCCTTGCCTCCTATTTTCACAGTTCCTACTGATTGCCCCTATGGTTCCCACCTAATTTCATCAACCAGTCATGCCAGTTCTGAGCAATTACACGTTGTTCATCAGTTGCGTCACCCAGCTGTTGCTTCTGTCACAAAGTCTGGTTCATACTGCACTCCGTACCTGCAGATCACACAGCAAAACGCACATGTAGTCGACACCTGCAGTTCACACCTGCCTCTCTCACCCCCCCTCTCCTCCCGCTCTCCACCCTCTCCCCGCTCCTCCCTACTCGCATCTGATTCACACGGCAAGTGCAGGCGTGCATAGGCAGCTCGTTCAGCTTCATGCAAGGAGTGTGTCCCAAGGCTCGTGCGTACGTGGTTGGGAGTGGCGACCGCTGCACTGGCCTGCAGGTGAAGTACTTCCGTGGAATCAAAGGGTGTTACAAGCGGGTCAACGGGTACGATTGCATCGATAAGCTCGTCAAAGCCACCAGAGTGTGCATTCCGGACCAAGTCAAGATCAAGGCAGGGAAATGCGAACCTTGACATGGACACACTCCCCTCTGCTTATTTATTTCTCTCCATACAACCCCTCTTCTCTGAGTTGTAAACCATGTATATAGAATTGATGCTCTACTATGTGAATAATTTCTGATTTCTTGTGTCCTTTGAGAATGTGGTCACGAACCCTGGAATTTGATTGATACCTACACATAATGACAACAAGCAGAGTGCACTCCATTGATTTGCATCCAATACAAACAACACTTCCTTACCCTTTTTTATACTGACCAGCTTCTCTATGCAGCTTGGATAGATACCAGTAGGCAGCGTGCCTCCTGTTGGCCTCATCAGCCGAATCGGAGTCAGTGTACCCAACAACATCCACACCGCCTTGCTGCTCCTACCTGATCACATAACCAATTGTGTTGACGAAGTACCTACCGTATCTGCTCTCAATGCAGTGCGTACGTGAATGTTTATGTTGGTGGAACGCATGAATATGTATTTGTTGACTCCAACAGAGGCTGCCGTGAGACTTTGGTTCGGTGCACAGTTGATTGAATAGCGTCACTCAAAGAGATAAACAGGCCAGGATGCTCGCCATAAGACTCTTTGTTTCTTTTCTCTTCCACAGAGTTTTCATATGTTTATTTTTTAACCTAATAAAGAATCCCAGAAATTGGTTTCAAATTTGACGTGAGTAATTATAAATGCTATCCTTTCTTCATCTTTTATTTTTTCTGTTCTTTTCGCCACAGCCAAGGTGATGATTTCTAGTCTGTCCAGTAGCAAGAGGCATCAGGGCCTATGATTCGTTTAGGGCCCTCTGAGGCGTCGGACTTGGTGTGTAGCATAGGCATTAATTTCAGACTTGGTGTTTTAGAGAAGTCTTATATTCAGAATAGAATTTTGCTTGTCTGACACATCAGACTAAGTCATTGGTCACAGGTTTCTGCACTCGTTAAGAATACTCTTAAGTACAACATAGATATGGATGTAAGAAAGTTTTACTAGAGTCTGAGTCGGAAGAGCCATTAGCACCACCCTCCCCACTACTAGAACCATCCCCCTCAGACCCATCTTCATTCGAGCCCAAGTATACAACCTTCTCCTTGCTCTTCCTGCTCGTCACATGCACCCTGGGTCTTATTCAAAACGTGTGGGGCTTGCACTTCTTGTCTCGCCTCCAGATCTTCACTATCGCATCCCAATCAGGCTCGTACTCCACGAACGACATGCTCATGAGGTCGCTGCGCATGGCATTCCCAAGGTTGCCTCGATTCCAGCTCTTTATGTCGTTCTGCCTTCTGAATCTGCGTTCGCAGTCGACGGTGCTCAAAGGAAGCACTGCCACTGCGACCCACAGGTTGACCAAGTTCGGGTAGCTGCATGTCCCATCACTGGACTTGAGGATGGACCCGGGTGCTTGATGAAACGACCTCTCCCCCTTCGGCATCGCGTACATGATCGGCACGAAAACCTGAAGCTCATTTTGCGCCGCCCGAGTGTCCACTCCTGCACGGGGACGCACCGAATGGAGGTGTGTGGGATGTGAGATGACAGTCTTTCAGTTGTATGTTAACATCAACGGTTGGAGACCTCTTGCAGAGTACGGAACTTATTGTTCTAGCTGCTCGATCTCCCGAGCTCCTGAGCCTGAGAACGGATGACTGTGTCAATGATGCCCAGCTCAGGGATGTCTGTGGCCATATCCCTTGCAGCAAGGGCCTCCCTGTGCATGGGGGATAAAAACTGAGTAATGGTTACTTTACAACCTCAGGAAACATGACTGAATTGAAAACGTGAAGTTTTACATGTGCGTGATGCATTGAGACGAGACAACGTGAGGCGCATGTCGTCGGATGCAAACCAACAGCCTGTTTGTTCCTCCAACCATGTTACACGCCCCGTCGGTGCTTATTCTAGAAAACCTCCACAGCGGTATGCCAATTGAGGACAGGTGTTCTTTGAAAACTGCAAACAGGGAGGTTGCGTCACACTTTGTCACCGTCAGCAATGCAAGAAACATGGTCACGACTTGGCAGTCCCGAATGAAAGTGATGAACAAGATCATGTGTATACCCCGCGTTCTTTCTGTGCTTTTGTCACAGAAGAGGCCGAGGTGAGGGCTTGATTTGAAGTGCTCCATTTGAGTAAAGCCATACCTGCATTTTACAATAAAACCATTAGACGGTTGTCAGAGCAAGGTGCCAACCGATAAGAAAAAATACATAACGTCACTTACGTTGAGTAGTAAGTTCCGTAGCCCTTGCTCGGGAAGCCCAAACATTTCCGTAAAGCCAAACGTTCCACGATCTTGACCCATGTCTCAATCAGCGTATCACATTTGTAAATGAAGTGCAAGACCCAGAGCAGGGAGATGACACGCCTCTTCTCCGCATCGCCCATTTAAGAGAAGTCGCATATGTGTTTCTGTTTCTTCACCTCCCATAGAGCTTTCTTTTGCATCTCGAGTCCCTCCTTGTGCTTGTTGCAGTGAGCGTGCTTCTTGATGGTTTGCACCTGCACATCAATGACACCTTTGCCTTCAATCCTGTACTTTGTCCGCTTGATACTGTAATCTAGATAAACAACCGGCCACCAGGCGAGCAGCAACTCAAATTGACCATAAAGATCAGCTGGTGGACGGCGTGAAATTCCGCGCGTAGCTCGACTTCGTCCTTGTCCAAGGTTGGCACACTGCCCTCGGCAAACCCCATCAGCCCGGCGATCTCCAGCCGAGGCTTGATAGCCTCCCGCCACGTGATGAGATCTAGCCAACCTTGCAGCGAGGTGGTCACGGCCATCTTGTCCGGCGAAAATTTGAAGTAGCCATACGCCGGCGCGATCCCGCCCGCCGTCACATGCGTAACCGACGCGAGCCTCCCTTTGCTCACCGAAGGAGAACGACGTCGACCATCGATGTCGACACGCAAGCTACATATGGCCGCCGTCGATCACTGCACTCGTGCTTCATTCCCGGCGACGCCACAGTTGACGGACCTGATCACTCCTATTTTCTTTGTGCCCCCGCTGCCATCACCCTGGTCACCACCGTCGACCACTTCGTTGGCGCCACCTAAGTTCCACACCGGTCGAGGAGAAGCAGGTCCGGAAGGGTGGTCCGTCACCCATTGCGCACGTACTTCTAGCTGAACCACCCCCAGAGGGAGGGTCAGCCCATACTTGCCTGCCTCATGGCGTCTCCTTGCATCAGCCAATCGTGCCTCCAAGTTATCCTCTACCACGTCGGGTCTTACTGGGACGACGGGCATCATAGTCTGCACAAGTTGGCAGCCCATGATCGACTTAAGTGAGTAACAAGTCGGCTCCTAACTAAAGGTAATCCGCGGACCGTCCATGCTCACCACACCATGCGGAGAGTCACTCAACACCGAGAGTTGGACTAAAGGGAAGGCACGGGTTGTGTGAGTGATCATGGCGTTTCTTAGTGTTCTCAAACACTTGTGCGTTCACGGGGCGATTTGGCAAGAGTTTCATTAGGGAAAGTTGTATTGCTGAATTATATGAATAGCAAAGGCAAGAACGACTACATTAGAGCCTAGCAGCCTAGCAGGCAAGCTGGTTGACCGCTAGCTCAGCAAGGTTGATATTCTGCTAGCGTAGCGTAGAGGCACCGTGCCAGCGTTGCTGAAGGCCGACTTGCCAGCTGAGCAAGTCCGCGGCCTGTCAACACTACACCAAGGCGGTCCTCCGACGTTGCATCCGCAAGTGATAGTAGCGCATGTGTGCACCCACTTCGCGAGTGCGCGGCGACGGTTGAGCACGACCTCTACCATCGCGCAGGTGCCAAGTCGGTCACGTGTGTTAGAAGTAGGCTGTCAACACTTTGTGTACTACATTATACATCTTGTAGCTTATTTGTAGGTTGAGTGTAGATTGTGAACTATCTGGTTGGAATCTCCTCGTAATCTAGCAAATCTGCCAACTCAGCATTGGAGATTTGCTAGAATTCTCATCCCTTTCTTTCCCTAGCTTTGCTCAGCCCAACCTAGTTTGTACTTAAGGCCTAGTGCCTTCTCTACTAATCAATCATTTGAGCTCCATTTCTATCATGGTATCGAGCTAGTCCATTCCGCTCACGCGGAATCCGATCCTTGGCATTGCGATCGTTTCTCTTCCTCTCGGCTATGTCGTTTTCTGTTCCCACCTTCTCCGCGTAGCGTTTTCCGCCTTCATATCTTCGCGCTGGTCAAAAGCGTCGTCACGCTCCGTCTCCATGCATTTCCAATTTCAACGGCGGCACATTCCTCCTTCAATCTCCTTCATCGCAAGCTCTGAAATTTCATTTTCCCGTGGCAAAATTTTCACATTCTTAATTTCGAATAGGTTTTCATCGGCGCAGCGGAGCAGGTTTCAGCGGCGCAGCAGAGCAGGTTCAGCGGCGCAGCAGAGCAGGCTCAGTGGCGCAGCAGAACAGGTCACCAACGCAGTAGAACAGGTAATTGGCGGAGCAGAACAAGGCAGCGGCGCAGCAGAAAAGGGGTCATCGTCGAAGCTGAGCAGCTGAACAGGATTCGCAATCTTATTGTCGAAATTGCATATTTTCGCGTTTCGGACTTCATAAATTTCCAAAATTGTCGCGCTGCGCGAAGCCGCTTTGTTACGTATCTGTGATTTTAGCACTACGCTCTGCGCGAATGGCGACTTCAACTTCCACCCTCGTCGGAAACCTCATCGTTCTCAATCTCGCTCCCAACGGCACCTCCGTAGGGTTTATGGTTATGGGGAATGGTGCTATGGGGTGGAGAAGCACCTCCTTAGCGCGGAACTGAAGGGGATTTGCCTCAAGGACATCCTCCTCAACAACGGCAAGGGAAAGATGCCTCTCCCACCCGATCCTCTTGGCGAAGGAGCCGCTGCCACAGAGAAGGCCACTTTTGAAGCTAACCGATTATGAGACCGATTTCAGTGTGTGGGAGCAGGCGGATGCAGCAGTTTTCATCACCACCACTCCATTTGAGCTTGTCAAATCCTACCGCACCTTTCGCTTTGTGCATGACATTTGGAAGTACCTCCACGACCGTTTACATGACAAGACAGCAGTGGGTGTTGCCATCCTCATTCCTAGAATGTTCCAGGTCTGCCTTGAAGAATGCCCTGGCATGGCGGACTACATCTCTGAAATCCACGACACCCATGAGGAACTCAAGGACATTGAGATCATTTTCCCCAAACAGGCACCTGCAGCTGGGCTTCTTGTAGACTGACCCCGGCCTACAATGTTACCAGCTCCATGCTCAAGCATCTTTCCGTCAAGGAACTCACCTTCGAGAAAGTCGCATCGACCCTTCTTTCCGCTGAAAAGGACATTGCAGCCCAAGCATCCGTCAATGCTGTGCGCTACACCCCTGGAATCACATTCCGCTCCTAGCAGGGACCGAGGCGTAACCAAGCTACGAATAGAAGCTGGTAAGTATCGCTAAGAGTAAGGGAGTGTTTGTCGGATGTGGTTTCTTGTTTCGTCGCGTGCATGCGACAATCGCAAGATATTTTTTCACAATGACGGAATGAGTCAATTGAATAATGTTCACACGATTCCTTTCAAACCTAAATCCACCGGAACTATTTCAGGGCAGCACAAAAAAAAGATCATCCAAGCGTTTTTACTCGCACTCCACATGCCATGCGAAATCACACAATAAAAAAGTCATATTAAGCTGAGATGTACGTGGTCTGTTCGAGTCTGACTAGAGGTTGGCGTGATAACAGGCCGTATGAACATGCTCTTAGAGGGTGTAAGAATTCCTCCAAATAAAACATGAACTCTATGAACATGGTTCACAACTCTGAGAAAAGGGGTTCGTTGGAGAGAAATAAGCGGAGGGGAGCATGTCCATATCAAGGTTCGCATTTTCCAGCCTTGATCTTCTCTTGATCCGGAATGCACACTCTGGTGGCTTTAACGAGCTTATCGATGCAATCGTACCCGTTGACCCGCTTGTAACACCCTTTGATTCCACGGAAGTACTTGACCTGCAGGCCAGTGCAGCGGTCGCCACTCCCAACCACGTACGCACGAGCCTTGGGACACACTCCTTGCATGAAGCTGAACGAGCTGCCTATGCACGCCTGCACTTGCCGTGTGAATAGAATGCGAGAAGTGAGGAGTGGGGAGAGGGTGGAGAGAGGGAGGAGAGGGGGTGAGAGAGGCAGGTGTGAACTGCAGGTGTCGACTACATGTGCGTTTTGCGGTGTGATCTGCAGGTACAGAGTGCAGTCTGAAGCAGACGTCGTGACAGAAGCAACAGCTGGGTGACGCAACTGATGAACAACGTGTAATTGCTCGGAACTGGCATGACTGGTTGATGAAACTAGGTGGGAACAACAGGAGTAATCAGTAGGAACTTTAAAGAGGCAAGGGGAGAGTGCATGGTGTGTGAGGTTGAACAGGGAAAAGAGAGCAGCGAAAGTGGGGAGAAAACGCAGAGGAGGAGAGGAGAAGCGAGAGGGTAGTGTGGACAAAGAGGAGAGCAGTGGCAGACCTCGAAGCCCGTGATGCTGCCAACGTCAGTCTTGGGCACGAGGCGGCTGCACTTGATGCCGGGGTTGAGGCGGAAGAAGTCAATTGGGGAGAGCGGCGGGGAGGGCACGGAGCGGATCTGGTCGCACGTCTCCCCGGCCTGCACCAGATAGAACTGCGAGCACACCGGGATGAGCAGCGCCGCTGCGCTCTCCGCCCGCCGCTCCACACACACCGCCTGGCTGCCCGGCAGCTCCCCGCTGCTGCCGGAGCAGTCCAGCCCGGGGTTGAGCGCCTGGAAGGCTGCTGCACAGGGCTCGGTGGGAGTGGGGCAGCCGGCGGTGAGAGAGAAGTAGGTGGCTAGCGACTTGCATGTGTCGCCCTGGGGGGATGGGGGCGAGGAAAGGAGAGGAATGGGGGAGGATTGGTGAGGAGAGCGGAGGATGAGCGAGAAGGATGAAAGAGAAGTGGAGGGAGACGAGGTGGAAAAAAACAGGCAGAAAGGCAGGCCCAGATGTGTGTACTAAGGTGGGAGAACGATAAGAGAGCAAGGAGGGGGGAAGGGTAGGAGGAAGCTGGGCAAGGGGTAGAGGAGAGTACAGATGTGAGGGTTGGGAGTAGGTAAGGAAACTGGCGAATCACAAAGGGCATGGAAGAAGTGAGGAGCAGAGATTTGAGATAGAAAGGTGCTGGGAGTGAGGGGATGCAGAGAGGGTTTATGACACAGCAACAGGAGCGAGGTCAAAGAAGAGAGAGAAAATGGACGGAAAAAGGGTATGTTGGTATAGCTGAGCAGCTAATGGGCAAAAAGGGCTTGTTCCATAGCAGTTGATCATAGCTTTTACCGTGCTCATAGGACCACAGTACTCTTCCAGCATCCCCCCTCACTGACTTTGGTCTTAGGATCACAGGCACCTTCCTTGCTGCGCACTGGGATTCGAACACAAAACCCTTGCTCTGATACCTTGTTGGTAAAGCTCAGCCACAAACCACTGGGCCAAGGTTTGTGGCTGGTAAAGCTCAGCCACAAACCACTGGGCCAAGGTTTGTGGCTGGTAAAGCTCAGCCACAAACCACTGGGCCAAGGTTTGTTCTATAGAGGGTAAGCATACCCCTAACCCCCAAGGCCCTCCTTGCCTGTGACCTTAACTCAGGACCTCATGCCGATGCCTATGCTCCTCCACCAGAGTCCGGGGGGGGGGAGGTGAAAAAGAGGGAGGGATGGATTGAGGCAGGGAAGGAGGAAGGAGGGAGGGAGGGGTTGAGAGCGGGAGGTGGGCAGGCAGGCAGAAAGAGGATGGAGGAGGGGGACCTGGGACGTGGTGTAGTAGACGGAGCAGGGCGCGAGGTCGGGTGGCTGGACCACGTTCACCACCATGCCGACAGCGAGAGGAGCGCTGCAGCTCAGGCCCTGGAGGAGCCAGGGGGTGGGCAGGGCAGGGGGTGGGCGGGGGAGCAAGTACTTGGTGGGTGGGTGAGGCAACGAGGAGAGTGTGGCCAGAATGATTTGGGAACGCAAAGAAGTCTTGAACGTGCACAGCCTTTAGTCTAGACTATGAAGACGGTTTAGAGTCTTAGCAACAAGCATATGAAGCTCTGGCCTCAACTGTGTGAAGGTTTTTGCTAGAAAACGCCAAGGCAGAAAGTTGAAGTGATTTTATTGAAGAAGGCATACAAAAACAGAAAACACAAAGCAAGTTATAAGCAAAAGGATTTCTGATTTCGCCCTCGCGCCGCGCCTAATATCGAGCTGAGTTGTACTCGGCTCAATTTCCAAATCCAACCATGCATTGAACGCGCCTCGAGTTCGAATTTCAGACTTCCTTGGACGCGCCTTTGACCCGGCGTGACTTCTCTTCCCGTCGCTTGAAATCTCGACATTTCCACCGTGTTCTTCTCCACTTCTGCACGCTTCCTCCTCTTCTCTTCATTTCCCATCGCAGGTCTAGTCTCTGCCTTGTTTCTCCTTCCACCGCCCCAACACAAGTAGCTTATCTTCTTCTTAGGTCCTCGACTTCCCTTAGTCTCATCTCGTCAAGGTAGATCGTTCTTAGGTCGAAGTAGGTCGCTCCAGGTTGTGCTAGGTCGTGGTTAGCTGACCACCTTCAACAACCTCCCCTGTGGTTTGCTAACCACCAGCTTATACACTCTCCCTCGTAAGTTTCACCTTGAACCACCTCTAGGCCAGCTCCACACTCCCCTGCAATTCAGCCAAGGTACGCATCCCAACCTCTCTCTTGCAACGCTCAAAATTTGCCCTTGGTAACACCTTAGTCAGAAAATCTGCTGCTTGTGCCTCCGTACGTACGAATTCAAACTTGAACTCCTTGCTACTCACCTTTGAACGCACCCAATGATACTTCACATCCATATGCTTGGTCCTCCCGTGCCAATTGTCGTTGTGAGCCAAGTCGATGGCAGATTTGCTATCCGTGCGTATCACCGTCGGCCCTTCCATCTTGATTTCCATCTCTTTGAGTAGCCTTCTCAGCCAAACCCCCTCTTGGCACGCGTAACACAGTGCCATGTACTCCGCTTCCGCACTAGAGAGCGCTATGTCACTCAACTTTTTCGCTTGCCACATGATTGCTGTCCCGCCGAGCAGAAACACGTAACCGTATGCTCCCTTCCTTGTTTGCCTGTCGGATGCGTGTGAAGCATCCGCATACCCCACTAACTCCAAGGTCTCTTCACCTCCTTCGAATAACAGCCCCTCATCTTCATGTTGCAGTAGGTAGTCGATAGTCCTCCTCATCTCTCTCCATTTTCTCTCCCCTTGCTGCTGCACTTGTTGCCCAAGATAGCTAGCTGCGTATGCCATGTCAACGCGCGTGCATGAGACCGGATACATGATAGACCCCACCATTGACTGATATACTTACAGAGCTCTCTCCTTGCCGCCCCATTGGTTGACATCCTCCTCCCGTTCACTGTCGCTTTCAGCTACCCCACTCAACGGTGTAGAAATTGCCTTCGTGTAGCCGTTGCCAAACTTCTGCTGCACCCTGCTGCAATATTTCTGCTGGTACAGGAATATCTTCTTCTCCTCCTTTCGCCTCTCCAGGTTCATGCCGAGAAAGAGTGTGGTCCTCGGAATCTGCTTGACTTGAAAAACTTCCGCAAGGTGAGTGCACACCTTCTCTACCTCCTCCTCTAACGCCCCTGCCACCAAGATGTCGTCCACGTATAGCACCAGGAACACCTTCTCCTTCCCTTCTCCCTTCCAGTAGAATGCCCTATCACACTCGCTTTTCTGAAATCCCCCTTGCAGTAGCCGCTCATCCATCGCCATGTACCACTCCCTAGGACTTTGCTTCAGCCCGTATAGAGCCTTCTTGAGCTTGCATTTTCTGCCCGAGCCGTCGTCATGCCCTGGTGGCTGCTCAAGGTAGATGTCCTCTTTGAGCACCCCATACAAAAAAACATTTTTGATGTTCAGCTGCACCATGAAGTATTTCCTTGCTGCTACCACCTTGAGAAAGACCCGCGCCGTTGCCAACTTGCTCACTGGAGCGTAGATCTCATTTTGTTGGTAATCTTTCCCCTCCACCTGAGTGTAGCCCTTGGCTACAAGCCTTGCTTTGAACCTTTCCAGCTGCCCCATATCTCCGGTCTTGATTTTAAAAATCCACTTCACCCCCACGGCTTTCCTCCCTTCCGGCATAGGCACGAGTTCCCATGTGCCCCTTTCAGCCAATGTGTTCAACTCCTCCTCAATTGCCGCTTTCCACTGCTCCCTTTCTGGACCCTCTAGCGCCTCCTCAATGCTCACTGGTTCTTTGGGCAGGTTGTGACTCACTTTCCCTTCATTGGAGACTAGGTCAGTTGCTGTGGCAGAGAGTAGGAGATGGGTATGGATGTCCTTCCAGCACGTCATCAGCAGTTGCGCATACCGAGGGTTTGGTTTCTTCACCCTCTTTCCTTTCCCCAACTCCTCTGCAGATGATTCGACCTCTTCCTCACTGGAATCCGCCAATGCATTCCCTTCTCCATCCTTTACTTCCCTTCCAATCACGATGGCGCCCTCCTCAAGTAAGTCCTCTATCTCCTTCTCTGCTGCCCGGCTGTCACCACTCTTTAGAATCTTCCAGGGATCACTATTTCCTTCAGCTGCTGATTCTTCATCTCTCTCTTCTCTAGCCACTTCATCAATGCTATCCTCAGCTACTTCTTTGATTGGCTGCTCCCCTGCTATCTCCACCCATTGACTTTCATCCGCTTCCCTGGTTGGTGCCTTCTCCCACACCCAATCAACTGAATCTGCCCGTTCCACATCTTCGATCTCCTCATCTCCTTCATCACCAACTCCCTCACTCTCCTTTTCTTCCCAAAGTTCTTCCACTTTGTCCGGTGCAGTTGCTGTCCCTGTTGCTGCAATCCTTTTCTCTACTCCCTTCCACTGCAGGTAGTTCACCTCCTCGTAGAAGGCAACATCCCGGGTGATTGTGACCTTCCCTGAAACCGCATCCTTGATCACCCACCCCTTGCTCACTGGGCAGGTACCAAGATTGATCCCCCAATGAGCCTTGGGCAGCAACTTATGATCCGGACCAGCAGGCTCCCTGTATTGTACCATACTCCCCCACACCCGTGCAAGCCCCAGATTCGGCTTCCTCCCATAGAATGCCTCGTGGGGGGTCATATCTGCCCGAAGTCCCTTGGTAGGTAGGCGGTTCTTGGACCAGCAAGCGATTGCCAAAGCATCACCCCAAAAGTTCAGTGACAGCCCACTGTCGGCCAGCAGGCTCCTCACACTGTCTAGAAGAGACCGGTTCACCCGGTCCGCTATGCTGTTATGCTGTGGAGTGTAGGGTACAGTCAGCTGCCGTCGGATGCCCTTGCTCTGTAGAAACTTGTTGAACAGGTCCCCGGTAAACTCCCCACCATTATCTGTCCTCAAAACTTTCAGCACCTTCCCACTTTGCCGCTCTGCTTCCGCCATCCAAGTCACGAAACTAGGAAACACCTCTGCCTTATCTTTCAGCTCCGTCACCCATGTGTGTCTTGTCCCCAAATCAGTGAAGGTAACGAAGTAGCGGCTGCCGTGTCGTGATGCCACCCTCATAGGCCCACACACATCGGCTGCTACGATGTCCAAGGTGCCATAAGGCTCCTGCACCTGGTGGTGGGGGTGTGGGGATTTTATAATTTTACCTTCAACACACTTGCTGCATTTTCCCTTGCTTCCAGCCCCCTCCTTCAAAGCCACTCCTTGACCAACTCCTTGATCCTATCCATGCTTGCATGCCCCATGCGCCTGTGCAAGGTCTCCAACTCAACCTTCTCCACCCCAACCACCATGGCTGAAGCTTCCTGCTGCAGCTCCTTCACAGGTAAGCCACCAAGCCGAGCCTTCAACTCCTCCCTAGCTAGGTCCCCTTCGAGTGGAGTCATGTAGGTGGCATTCTCTGCCTCGAGCCCCTTCTTCCTCAGCTTCATCTTATACAATCCCTGATTTCTGTTCCCTTCTGCAACCACCTTCCAATCCTCATCAAAGACCCACAGCTTCCCCTTGTCGCTGAAGGTTTTGCACCCCGTGCTGTCAAGTTGTGACTGGCTGATCAGATTCAGTGAGAGCTTCTCCACTAAGAGCACATCTTCCAGCTTCAGCTCCCCGTACTCTCCCTGGAGCAGCAACTCTCCTTCTCCCTTCACACTTAGCTTTCCTTCGTCACCCAACAGCACATAGGGTACGTTGGAGTCCCTCAGATTTGTAAGCCATTCACGGTGATTGGTCATATGCTGCGTGCAGCCACTATCCATGAACCACGCAGCTTCACCAAACCCCTTTGCCATCAAACACACTCCCGATGCCCTAGCCACGTTTGCCTTGTGAGCTCCTCCCAAAATAACGTCCGCTTCACTGTTTTCAGCTTCCACTGCATTTGCTTTTGCTGCTGCTGGTTGGTTTTGCTGCTGGTTTGCCCCTCGGTAGTTCCTGCTGTTGGGGTTCGAGTAGCAGTTGGCTGCCCTATGCCCAATTTTCTGGCAATAGTGACATGCCCCTGAAAATCCGCCTCTCTGCACCTTGTTATCGCCTCGAAACTCCCTCTCCCTCTCTCTGCTGCCCTCCATTTTACAGGCCCCTTTGCTGCTGACCGCTCCACTTTCCCTTGAAATTTCTGCTCCTCGGGTTGTCATAGCAGTCTATCTGCTTATGACCCTTCTTCCCACACTGAAAACGCCCCGAAACCTCCGTATCCTTTCCCTGTCGCTGCTGCGTTTACCATAGCATGGGTGGCTGGTCCCATTCCGTTCAAGCTAATCTCCTTCCTGAGCCGATCAGCTTTCACCCGCTCCAGAGCTTGGAGCGTCTCTAACAGCTTGGTCATATTCGAGGGTGGGTTGCAGGTTAGGAGCCCTATCTCTGCTTCCCACTCCTTGGGCAGCCCAGTAATGATGTACCCCATCATTTCTCCTTCAGTTTCAGCTGCCCCCATAGCCTTGAGGTCGTCATTGTACCCCTTTGCTCGATTCATGTAGTCAATGACCCTCTCCCCTGGCTCCATACTCAATAGAAGGAGTTTCTTCCGAATGGCTGCTTTGTTCGTATCCGTAAGCCCAAGGTAAGCCGCTTCCATGTACTCCCAAGCTCGTTCGGCAGAGTTCTCCTCTCCCGCAAATTGATCCAGCCCCACTGCAATGCTGTCCGAAACTGAATGACACAATTGAAAAAAGGCTTGCTTACACCTTTTTTTGAACGACACATTTTTTTCTGGTTTTTCTTTTGCAGATGGTGGGACGCCCTCTCCCGTCTCCTTGTCGGGATGATAGTACGGCCAGAGATCCACTTCCTCCGCTCTACGAATGAACTTGAGTCGCCACGTGCTATAATTTTCTCCATGGAACCGTTGGGCCTCGCTAAGCCCAATCGTTGGCTTCGCCGTCAATTTAGCTTGTGCTAGCGCCGCTAGGATGGCCTGTAGTTCTGAGCCTCCAATGCTCACAGAGGAGCCCGAACTCGCCTCTGTATGATCGCCCGTCATACTTAGAAAATTTCGCCTATCCTTAAAACGCTAGAACGCGCCTTAAACCAGCTCTGATACCAGCTCTTGAATGTGTGCAGCCTTTAGTCTAGACTATGAAGACGGTTTAGAGTCTTAGCAACAAGCATATGAAGCTCTGGCCTCAACTGTGTGAAGGTTTTTGCTAGAAAACGCCAAGGCAGAAAGTTGAAGTGATTTTATTGAAGAAGGCATACAGAAACAGAAAACACAAAGCAAGTTATAAGCAAAAGGATTTCTGATTTCGCCCTCGCGCCGCGCCTAATATCGAGCTGAGTTGTACTCGGCTCAATTTCCAAATCCAACCATGCATTGAACGCGCCTCGAGTTCGAATTTCAGACTTCCTTGGACGCGCCTTTGACCCGGCGTGACTTCTCTTCCCGTCGCTTGAAATCTCGACATTTCCACCGTGTTCTTCTCCACTTCTGCACGCTTCCTCCTCTTCTCTTCATTTCCCATCGCAGGTCTAGTCCCTGCCGTGTTTCTCCTTCCACCGCCCCAACACAAGTAGCTTATCTTCTTCTTAGGTCCTCGACTTCCCTTAGTCTCATCTCGTCAAGGTAGATCGTTCTTAGGTCGAAGTAGGTCGCTCCAGGTTGTGCTAGGTCGTGGTTAGCTAACCACCTTCAACAAGAAGAGGCTCAAGAAGAAGGAAAGCAAGGGTCTAGACGATGCTCATGGGGTTGTGGGCTTGCAGGTGAGCTCACGGGGTTCTGTTGTTGGAGCTGGGCGAGAGTGAGGCCGTAGACGGGGTGGATGTCGGCACACGTGACACCCCACGACACCACCGTGTATGTGCTGCTGGAGTCGCCTGTGCAGTGCGGTGCAGAGTGGTGCAGATGGATGTGAGGTACAGGTGCAGTGGTGCGGAAGGAGCGGCTGAAGGGAATAGGTGTGGTTCTTGGCTTGGTCGTGCGAGGATATGCAGGTGAATGGGGAGTGATGGTAATGATGACGGGTTGAATGTAGAGCCAGCATGTCAATGTGTGGTGGTGCGTTATCTATCAGTACGCTTCGTAGCAGCATTGCATGAAAACGATTGAGAACAAGCAGAGCTCAGAATGAGAGGCATCTGGAGCGCAAGAGATGAAGGTTACATGGGGCACAGGAGAAGGTTACCTGGAGCACAGGAGAAGGTGCCTTCAACAGTGGTGCCCTGCCTGAATCCCGGAGGGCACACACACGAGTACGACCCCTTGCCATCATTCACACACGTGCCCACCGCACACGGATTGTGCAATGCTGCTCTGCATGCGTCCTCTGGAGATCATTGCAAGAGATGAAAGACACAGCCAAGGGAAACTCGATCATCTTCATCTCAGTGGCAAAGGTCACAACTTGCATTTGCTGTGAGACACGACAGGATCACACGAGGAAGGGCATGAGAGAGCGCTGACTGTAAGCACAGGGGAGAGCTCACTGTAAGCACAGGGGAGAGCTCACTGTAAGCACAGGGGAGAGCTCACTGTAAGCACAGGGGAGAGCTCACTGTAAGCACAGGGGAGAGCTCACTGTAAGCACAGGGGAGAGCTCACTGTAAGCACAGGTGCGCGAGTTGTCCGGTTGAAGCGCCTCAACGAATCGCGGGTCGTTGCAGTCGCAGTGGTTGCTGGCCCCATCAGGCGTGGGCGTGCACGTGAAGTTGCCACAGGGGTTGAAGAGCGGCCCAAACACCCCACTGCTGGTGCCGTTGACGCTGCAGGGGTCCTTGGCAGCGCGCACCACCGAGTAGATCCCAGGCAGCGTGTTGATCCCACACACGCCGTCGCCCCCCTGGATGTCCATCCGCATGTGCCCGCCGTCGCCCCACTCCGGGCCCCATGAGTTGCGGATGATCCAGAAGGGCGGCGCCATGTGCGGGAAGGTCGGGTCTGAGCCGGTGAGGCGATAGCCCACCAGCAGCACCACGTGGTTCAGGTTGTACGTGAAGCACGAGGGGTCCGCGTACTTGGATAGCTGGGGGAGAGGGGACGTGAGGGGGGACGTGGGATGTGGGTGCATGGGTATGGAATGAAATGAGGGGCCACATGGTTGACGTTGCAGAAGAAGCACAAGGGGTGAGAGTGTATGCGCTGTGTGTGCGTGTGTGTGCATATGTGTGTGCGTGCGCGAGTGCGTGTGTGTGTGTGCGCGTGCGTGTGTGTGTGCGTGTGTGACTGTGTGTGTGTTTGTGTGTGTTTGTGTGTGTGCGTGTGTGCGCATGCGTGTGTGTGCATGCTTGTGTGTGTGTGTGTGCATGCTTGTGAGTGTGAATGTGCGCATGTGTATGAGTGTGTGTGTGTGCATGGGTTGTGTGTGTGTGTATGTGTGTGTGTGTGTGCGTGTGTGTGTGTGTGTGTGTGTGTGTGTGTGTATGTGTGTGTATGTGCATGTGTTTGTGCTTGTGTGTGTGTGTGTGTGTGTGTGTGTGTGTGTGCGCACGTGTGCGTTCGTGCGTGCGTGCGTGCATGCGTGTGCGTATGTGTGTGCGAGTGCACTCACCCCATCATAGTTGAGGAAGGAGGGGGCGGTGGCCTGCACATGCACCACCACGGGCTGTCGCTGCACGGCCAGCAGCAGCCCAAACCAGCCGTGGAATGCCGTGCGCTCAAACCCGCCCACTCTGAACGGCCCTCCTGATGGCTTGCTCTGCCGTGTGGGCAGGGGAGGAGGGGTTGGGGGGGAGTGGCAGGGGTTGGGAGGGGTGCATTTGGGAGGAGGTGGAAGGTAGGACGGTTAGAAGAGAGGGTATGTGGGAGGTGGAATAAGGGAGAAAGCCATCATGGCAAGGGGATTACTGCAACGGAATGTGCTCTGTCTTGTGGTGACCATGCTGCGCATAGCCGTGTGCACCCGGAGCTTGCCTTGAACTTGCAAACCAAAGTAGTGGTGGAAGTAAATGTGCGTGGTGCATGCTTTGAAACGCCCTCAAAAAGGCCTCAAGCGGGCCACAAATGAAGGAAACAGTGGCGGATGGATGTCAACCAATGTGCTTGGAGAGGCTGTGGTAGACAGATGGGTTTCTGACAATGGAGATGGCAACCAACGGGGGATTCGAGGCGCTAAAAGATGAATCATGACACTCGATCACTGATGGGGGATCCACGAGGCACGCAATCAGGCAAATATCTTAACACCTGATGAAACACCTGGCATTGACTAGACGTGACCACCAGTTGTACCAATGTTCTTGTTGTGGCCGTTCCTGTAGACTTCCCAACCAGGTAAATCCGACCGCACTTGCATAAAGTTGGAAGAATTCATTGCAGATCCGGGGGTCTGGCCTCTGCGAGAGAAAACCCGCATCAAGCCGCCTACCTGCAAACGAAGGAAAACAACAAGGCAAGAAAACCAGCATACCGTTCCGGGGGCCCGGCCTCTGCCGCAGGGGATTCCAAGCGCTTGCACGAGCAGAGCAAAGACGGGCATGCCACACAGCGGGCTCTGGCTGCCTCTCTTCTTGCCCCCGCTCCCTCTCACCACCGCTCCAGCCTCCGCGAGCCCTGCTTTGCTCCTGGCGTTGAGAGTGACGAGGTACTGGAAGGCCTGGGAGGGCGAGTTGCCCTGCGAGCATGAGGCGCCGAGGGCGTCGCGCAGTTGGGAGACGGAGAGGAGCGGCACGGCGGAGAGGTTGAAGAGAATGCTGTAGGCCATTTCCACGCTGCCCACCACCGCGTACGCCCAGCAGTCGCCTGAGAGAGGGGAGGCGGAGAGTTGAAAGAGTGGGGAGGTTGAAGAGGTAAGAGGTTAGAGTGGGCTTCCCGTTGTTAGCTGGGATGGGAAAGGGTGGTTGGGCAGGAGGGAAGAGGGTGACGAAGGGGGGAAAGGAGAGGGGGTAACGGGAAGGGCAGGAGTGGACAAGCCACACAGTTCTTTTCCCACCACAAGCCTTCGAACATTGCCAGCAACCTCATCACCTCTCACACCTTCTTGCCATACATCACATACTTATCACGTTTCATCCCATACATCCCATCTCATCCCATCCCATCCCATCCCATCCCATCCCATCCCATCCCATCCCATCCCATCCCATCCCATCCCATCCCATCCCATCCCATCCCATCCCATCCCAATCCCATCCCATCCCATCCCATCCCATCCCATCCCATCCCATCCCATCCCATCCCATCCCATCCCATCCCATCCCATCCCATCCCATCCCATCCAATTACGATGCATCCTGTCCCATCCCCTCGCTTCCCCTTCCCTGACCTCCCTTCCTCCCCCTTCCAATCCCCAGTCCTCCAATACCCTCCCATCCCCTTCCCTCTTCTCCCCCCCCCCTCCTTCCCCTCCCCTCTCCTCTCCTCCCCTCCCCTCCCCTCCACTCCCCTACCCTCCACTCAACTACCCTCCCCTCTCTCATCCCCTCCTCCCTTTGCCTCCCCCTCCCCTCCTCTCCCCTGCCCTTCCCCCCCTCCTCTCCCCTCACCGCAGGCGCCCTGGTTCTGGACGGGCCACGGCAACCCCTGGTCGGCCCAGGAGAACGCCTGGCTCACAACCCACACCTCCTCCTCCTTGCCCCCCCCTCCACCCCCTCCCCCTCCTCCGCCTGCGGGCTGCACTGCCTGCACGCCCACACTGGCGTAGCGGAAAAAGAGGTTCGCCCCCACCGGTGCCAGCGATGCCTCACTCATCTGCAGCCCAAATTGCTGGCCTGGTGGGGGAGGCGGAGAAGGGAGAAGACGGTGGGGTAGAGTAGAGTAAGATATGGAAGGGTACGGTGGGGTGGGGGAAATGATACAACATGCACGGGGAAAGTGGGAAGGAAGCTCACGACTTGAGGGGCGCAGTGTGTGCAGTGGGTAGAAGGGAGGAAAAGCTGAAGGAGGGTGGAATTGGTGACGGATTGGCGAGAGAGGACTTGGGGAAGAAATGGATGACCGGAGAGGCACGAAGGACGAGAACCAAGTGACAGAAATGGAAGGTTGTGGATGTGGATAGTAGCAAACTTAAGTTAGTTAGTTGTACCTGTAAGAGTGGTTGATTCCTGAAAACCTGAAAAAAAGAGTGAGAAACGGAGATAGGGAGAAACAAGGGAAGGAACTGTAAGAAGCATCGAGGACGTAACACATTGAACTCGGACACGGCATGGTTGAGTGAGTCATTCTCGTTGAGAGACCCAAGCATGGATGAATATGTTGAGTGATGCTACCATATGCATTCACGTTTGCTTGCCTCTCATCGTATCTTTCCGTCTTGCATGCGTGATGTGCACGTTCGTAAGAATTTATGTTTGACATGGTTTGGAGGATGTCGTGAGTGTATATGAATTTTATTGTCTGAACAGATATCTGAAATGAGTTGATTACTCAGGAGATTTCTGGCGAACCAAGAACAGTCGTGATCGGAGCAGAGACAAGAAAGATACGCACGGTTGAAGTTCGTATGCTTTTGATTCATTGCGGCACCTGTAGGAAGTTGTGGGGCTGATCTATATGCGGTATAGACCATTAGGGGTTGGAAAATTTTATTACCATCACTGTAGTTGTTGCGAAGTGATTGAGAGAAGCCAAACCAGGTTGGCAAGTGTGGCCAAGTTGGGATAATGTGGATAGCATGAATTCGGATAGTGACAAAGGTCAAAGTAAGTTACTATAGGAAGCGATTATTGTGTGCTTATGGATTTTTTTGGTTGGGGACCTCTGGGACCTTTCTTTTCGTCATCGCCATCATGTGTTACCTGGTTTCTAGCTATTATAATTCTCGTGTGGTTCTTGGTTGAACCATTGGGATTGAGTTATGTTTCAACTACAACATTTCAGCCCCCCAATGCGCCGAAATTAATATCTCAAAATTTACTTGACCTTTTTAATACGATTCAGATTGAGAATGGTAGCCACGGTTTAGGGCTCCAACATATATGAAATTGGTAAAGTTTCAATGGTGCAATTGTCGTTGTTGAAGTTTCTTGTGAACTCGACATTTCTGGCCAGAATTATAATCCGACGATTTTGAGTTACTTCAACCCCTAAACTTCCTATACTCCATCCTTTATCCTCACAAAATCATTAGGCACCAACGAGAGAACATACACTAAATAGTACGAAACAACACGGAAAGAGGATGAGACAGCAGTGGGCAGGGGAAGCAGCAGCAAGTTCCTGTGGTGATGTTCCACTCGAGGATAGAGTGCTGCTGCGGGGAGTCAGAGGAGGAAGCAGTGAAGCCCATGAGGAACGACACCTCCTCTGCACTGGGCTGCAGGAACTCGCACAGCGACACCTGCATCGCCACCACTGCCTTGCCTGGCCGGGGGGACCCTTTGGCCGACAGAAACACCCGCAGCAAGCCCGTGCCATCACTACTGCTGCTGCTGCTGCCATAGCCGGCTCCGGCACCAGTGCTGGAGCTAGTGGAAGAAGGAGAGGGGTCAAAGACGATCCAGGCTTGCTTCGGCTTGCCGTCGTTGAGAGTGAAGGGCGCTTTGGCTATTGCGATGGAAGAGGTGTTGCCCTTCACACTCACTCCCATGTGGCTCTTGGCCGGGTCGTTGGCATCGGTGTTCCTGGCTGTGTCAAACTCCACGGCTATGCTGTGCTCATCCATGCCTGCATACCCCAAGCTGCCACCACCACCACTGCCGTCGCTGCTGCCGCTGCTACCGCCCGTCGCAGCGTCACTGGCGGCAATCACAAACGCAAACCCGTCTCCTGCATCACCTGCTGCTGTGGCTGCCGTTGCTGCTGCTGCCTTGCGGGGTTTGGCTGGTTTGAGAATGGAGAAGGAGAAATAGACGGTGAAGGCCAAGGGGCGACCACAGGCACCGGCCTTGAGGGCGAAAGAGAAGAGCGGGATGGGCAATTGGAGGAACGCTGCACCCCACGTGTTGGGCTGTGAGGCTGTCAGCGTGACACGGCCGTTGCTTGCTACTGCTGCCACCCCCTTCACTGCTGTCTGTGCTGCTGTCGGCTGCACGATTACTGGGCCGCCCTCCTGGCCAGCTGGGGGGGGAGAGGATAAGGGCAGGCAGCAAGCGGGCAGAAAGGCATAGGAGGAGCAGGTCGTGGTTGAAAAGCAGGGATTTGAGGGGTCCACGGTACGAGAAGAGACGGCTTTTGAGGTGCCTCAAGAGCAGGGCAAAGCAAGCTATCTCGTTGGCACTTCCAACCAACTGCAAAAGCCGCATACACTCTAGCTATCTTCAGAGCGTTAATTTATACTAGCATTCTTGACTACGCAACCACAAGGCGCCCCTTCTGGCCTGGTGGGGGGGAGAGAGAGCTTGGGATGAGATACAATGGCGGGCCCTACTGGACTGGTAGGGTGGATTGTTTGTGGCAACATACGTGCCCAGTGCAGTAATTGAGGAAGGTGGATAGTTGGGAGGACCAGCCATCTGACCGTTGGAGTCATTCTTGGGAAAATTCAGAAATGGCTCCAACACAGTCAGGACGAGCAGTCTGACTGTATTTCCCAGAAGTGTCTTTGAGTAGGAGGCGTGAGCTGGAAGCATTCACAAACATGTAGTCGCACAACCTGCAGACACCCACACCCAGGCATTCACTGTATTCCTGGAACTCACTGCCTTCAGGGACGCAGCTTCCAGGCAGCTCCCCGTTGACAAACCCAGGCTCGCAGGCACACGTGGGCACTCTGTTGGGTCCGTCCACATAGCACGAGCCATGCCCGCCGCACGGGGGTTCGGCAGCACTCACGCCGCAAAACACATCACAGAGCTCCTCCGGGCGCTGCACCGCTGCATCCGCAGCAGAGGGCGTGGCAGGCGTGGGGCAGGAGTAGCCTTGGGTGGGGGTTGGGAGGCAGTTGAAGCGGAAGGAGATGGTGCGTTCTGAGCAGTTTGGCGGAGAGAAGAAGCCTGAGGAGAGGTAGTTGTTGTCGAGATCGTAGACGGTGAGGTTTGCTGGGATGGGCTGCAGTACAGGGCCTGTCAGCTGGTTGTTGCGCACATTGCTGGAAGGAGGGAGGGAGAGAGGAGGAAGGGGAGAGGAAGTGAGGAAGAAGGGGAGAGGAAGAGAGGAGGAAGGGGACAGGAAGGGAGGAGGAAGAGGGAAGGCTTATGAAGAGGCCTTAAGATGGTTAGTGTTCTGTGGGAAGGAGGTTAAAGGGCTGGGGATGCGAAAACGTAGAAAAGAGAGGTGAAGTGGGGGGGCGTGAGAGGAGAGGGGAGGCCTGGCAGGGATTGAGAAGGTCGGGTGCAGAAGGGGAGGAAACTTTTGGAGAAGAGGGGGATGTGGAGCTCTGAGCGGCGTTACTTTCTTACAGATGATCTCCATAAAGACATGGCATGTGTACTGTGAGTGAGGTATGCATGAGATACCATTGAGAAGTCTCGAACCTCGGCAGAACGAAAGAGTTGGAAGTCGAAACAGAGACGAGGGGGGGGGGGGGAAGCAATGGACGGGGATGCGAGGAGGCCAGTAGGCCACCGGACACACAGGAGAGTGCATGGGTGATGCAGGGCGGACACACAGGAGAGTGAGGCGGACAAGGCCGGTGAGCTGAGTGGGGATGGTTCCATGCAGACGGTTGTTACTCAGGTCACTGCCGAGGGAGAGAGATGAGACAGCAAGAACAAGTAGGTGAGAGAAAAAGGATTCAAGAGAGGGATTAGAGGAAATGGATGGGATGGAGGCTAGGAGAGTTGAGGCGGCATTTAGACATCTTATAACTCAATGTGGCTTGGCCATGAAAGACAGGCACATTGGCTGGTAAGTGAAAACTTGGTATAAAGGGGAAAATAAACCTCATTACATGCAGCACAGCACTGCTGTGGTTACTGCTGAACAGAATAAAGTGTTGGTGTTAACTCTCCATCTATTGGAGATTTCAACCAATCTCCTTGGCATTGCCCCTGATTCCCTCCCCATCCATTCCTTGCTCTTTCCCAATGCACTTGAGTGTTGAGCTCATTGCCTAATGTACTAGCAACGAAAAATTAGCAGTAGCAGCAGCAGTGATGATGGCCTATTGTGGATAAAAAACGAGTGAACGGTGGAAGAAAAACTCCCTCCATTCTCGACTCCCAGTTAGTAGTGCAGAGACAGAAGCAAGTGTTTGATGAAACTGCTAGCTACCCTTGTTTGCAACTCAATCAGCAAAGGCCATGCTTGTTGGGCAAGTGGGCGTCAAACACAAAATCTTCCAAGGAGAAACAGTGCTGTGCAAGCAAAAAGCTGTATGTATGTATATACAATATAGACTCAATGCTGTGTAGGAAAGACTATGCTGAGTAGGAAAAACTATGTTGTGTGGCATGAGGCATGCAAATTACTCCCATGGATCACCCTGCGTGAACCACTCACATGGCTTCCAGTTTTAACAGTCCTCCGAGAAGAGTGGGCAGGGTGCCGCTGATCTGGTTGCAGCAGAGGTTGCTGCAAAGGTGAAGAATGAGAGAGAGAAAGAGAGGGCGCACACATGGGGGAGTTGGGCAGAGGGAAGGAGGATGGTAAGGGGAGTGGGGCAAAGAACCGATGAAAATTCACTCAAAGGCATAGCTGAAACGTGAAATTGTGCAAGAACGGCACATGCAAAACAGCTGGGAGTGAGTGAAGGGAGGTTGGAATGCAGTGGGTCTGGTGGGTGGGAGGAGTAGGGACAAATGAGGGGTGTGGGGGAAAGGAAGTCAGATGGAAAGCTGCAAAACGGCATGGGACGGACGAAATGAAGGGTATGGGAGAGAAAGAAAATAAATACAGAACAAAGGAATGGGGAGAGAGAGGGGAGAGGGGCGTATTGTTGAGAGAGATTCTTGTAGTGAGGGCTCGAGGGAGGGGGGGAGAACAGTGAATTTCGGGTAGTGGGAAGATGAAAAGTGGAGAAGGAGAGCAGGGGGACAAAGAGAGCAGATACACGGGGCTTCGACAGGGCGTGTGGATTGGTGATGGGGCACTGACATGGCTTCGAGGTTGGCGAGATTGGAGTATTCAACAGGTATTGATCCGGTCAACTCGTTGCCACTCAGATTGCTGCCGTGAACGAGGTGCCGGCCAAAGGGGAGGGGAGTGAGTGGGCGGAAAGGCAGGGGGGAAGGAAGGCGGGCAGGAAGGGGGAAGGGAGGGGAGATGGACGGGGAATCGGGGAGGGGATGTGAATCTTGAGGGGGGATACAAGAAAGTGGAAGGAAAAGAGTGGCTACGACGAGAGAGAGTGCCGCACACTTTGCTGTATATGTGATCCCAGGTAGGTTGCACAAATGAAGTACAAGGGACCCAGAAGAATGGGGGCCTTCTGAGAAGGATGGGCCCTTGGAAGCACAAGGCATGTTACATGCGGAGTGGTGGCTCAGATATGCCCCTAGCAGAGTGGCAGACGCAGAGAAGCACTCACAGGGCTTTGAGGGTAGTTACGCTGCCGATGCTGGTTGGAAGAGAGCCGGAAAGGTCGTTGTGGCTCAGATCGCTAAGAGTGAAGGCAGAGAGGGGTGGATTGGATGGGGTGGAGTGTTAGGTGGAATGGAAGGGATGCGATGCAACAAAAGGAAGACGGTGGGTGGGAGCAGTGGGAACGCATGCATATAGCAGCACACATTCAGTGTGGCATGACATGACATGGTGGAAACGGTGTGAGAAACCATACCATGACATGGCATGGTGTAACTTTTGAGTCGACTCAAAAATCGACTCATAGCAACAGACATTCAGTGTGGCATGGCATGACATGGTGAAGTCTGGAGATGGTGTGTGGGAAGTCACCAATTGTTTAAACTTGGCTGGCATGGCATGGCATGATACATGGCAAAAGAAGCCATGGCATGGCACGTGGCATATGGCATAGTATGGGGCATATGGCATCGCATAGCATGGCAAGGCTAATACAAGAGCACGTGAAATAGCACATGCACCAGCAGCGCATGGGCGTACAGGTTGGTGATGGCCTCCAAGGCTGTGAGTCCTCCAGGCACGGTCCCCGATAGCTGGTTGTAGCTCAGGTCCCTGCCGTGCACATGCAGAGCAGGCAAGGGAGGGAGACAGGGAAGGTCAAAAGGGGAAGGAGTGGGACAGAGAAGGTGAAAGAGAGACGATAGGAGGATGGTGACAAACGAGGAACCGGGAGGGAATGGAGTTGTATAGCAGAGCATTGGGATGCACACGAGCTTGCAGCTGTGCATGCACATGTGAGGTTTGGGTATGCACATCCATGCACGTGGGGGTATGAACATGAGGATATGGAAGTAGGTAGGTACATGAACATGTGCAGTGGTGGTTGGGGAGGGAGACAAATATCTATCTAATTGCATGCAATTGTGCTTGTGCATTTCTGCGTTTTATGGAATGGTACTCCATAGCACGAGTGTGCTTACTTCGTTCGTACAACCTTTTGCAATGCAAGTTTTGCTGCGCACTCGAACAATACAGCTCCGCTTGCTTTGCTTGATTGGTTGTTTATGTGTGTGTCTGGTCAAGAGGTTACATAAGAAAACACAGCGTATGTGGGATGCAAGCAGTGGGATGTGGCAGGCTTACAGCCTCTGTAGGTTGCCATTCGCCACCGAGAGTTCTGCTGGAACGGAACCCGTGAGAAGATTGTTGGAAAGAGAGCTGGAGAAAGCAGCAGAGAGGCACACAGAGGGAACAAGCTGACTGAGAAATGGAGAGACAAGACAGAGAGACGGGGCAATGGAACGAGGGGCAGCAGGTTGACAGGGTGGGATGTGAGAAACGGCAAGATGAAATACAGCGGGAATAACATTTGCTTGGTGTGAAACATGCTGCAACGAATATTCCCAAGAGATAGCACGAGAAGACCATTCAGTACCTTCTGTGACAGGGAAAGATTAGGGAAGATGGTGTTAGTGTTGGTGTTAGCCCTCAATCTTACAATTTGTACTTGTACTTTTATATCCTAGTTTAGTTTAGTTTGCACTTTGTGTTTGGTTGGGTGTACACCCACATCCCAACCAAACCCAAATGTAATCTCCAAGCAATCTCCAACCCACCAATTGGAGCTTGCCTTGGGATTACCCTTGATTCCCTAGGATTGCCCCCTGATTGCCTTCTCATCCATACCTTGCTCAGTCCTGTTGTACTTAAAGAGCTTTGAGCTCACTACTAATGTATCAGTTCTAAGCCTATTTCTGACATGGTATCAGAGCCCTTCAACCGCATACGCGGATCGTGATCCTCTCAACTCTGCGGATACTTGTCCCGCAAACCTCGGCGAAGCCATCGTCAACCTCGTCGCCGGTGATTCGCGACATTCGTCGGCGGAATTTCTCCCGCTACACCTTCCCGTCACCTTCGGCGGAAATTTCTCTGGTAAGCGCATCGTCGGCGCTATAACCTAATGCTCGTTTTCATCGACTACCAATTCGTCACTTCTTCTCCTCGTCGGGCAGCCGCCCGTCGCCCCGCAGCTTCTCGTCGGGCTGCCGCCCGTCGCCCCGCATCTGCACTCCTACCCCTTCCCCCTTCCCGCAGCTGAACATATGCAGCAGCGCAGCCGAGCAGCAGCGTAGCCGCGAAGCAGAGCAGCCGTGTAGCCGCGAAGCCGAGTAGCAGCGCAGCCGCGAAGCTGAGGGTGGTGTGTGGGGGGGTGTGTGGGATTAGGGTTTGTTAGATCTACGGAAATCGGCCGATTCGACCTAATTTTGGCGGCCTGAAAAATCCTTCTACGCAACATTTCGACGCGGCCGACATTTCGAAGTTCCTATCGGTGACTTAAGAGCGGCGCTCCGCGCGAGAAGTTAAGGGGTCTCCTTCTCGTCTTCCACCATGGCGAACCCCATCACCCCGCTCCGCCTTGAAGCTGATGGCTCTAGCTCCAACTTCAAGGCATGGAGCTACGGAGTTGACAAGCACCTCCTGAGCCGTGACGTGCAGGGCCTTGACCTCAAGGACGTCCTCCTCAACCGTGGCAAGGGGAAGCAGCCTACTCTCCCCCGTGAGCCGACCGAATCCGCAAGTGACACTGACGTGAGGGCGTACGAGGAAGCCGTGGAGAAGTACCGGAAATGGGAGAAGGCCGATGCTGCCATCATCAGCGTCTTCATCGCCTCCACCCCTCCCGAACTTGTCAACACGTTCCATAACTACCCTACCTCCAACGCCATCTGGAAACACCTCCAGGATCGGTTCATGAACAAGACGGCGGTCGGCGTGGCCATTCTCATCCCTAGCATGTTTCAGGTCCGTCTTGAGGACTGCTCGGGAATGGCCGACTACATTGCCAAGGTGCAGACCATTCATGGCGAACTCAAGGAGCTGGGTATAGTCTTCCCCGAGCAAGCCCCTGCAGCCGCCCTTCTTGTTGGACTCACCTCGGCATATGAAGTCACGAGGAAGATGCTCCTCACGCTCTCAGCGGAAGACCTCACCTTTGCTAAGGTCTCCACCGCACTCCTCTCTGCCGAGAAAGACTCCACGGCTCAGGCCAAGGCGTACGCCATCCGCGCTCCCATGCCCCAAGCAAGTGTCGCAGCGGCTCTCGCCTCGGCGCCCTTCCAGCGCAACCGCTTTCCTCCGTGCCCCTACGTCGTCAAGTATGGCAACCGCAAGGGACAAGTGTGTGGTGGCACTAACCACCCCCTTGCTACGTGCTTCAAGAAGAAAGACGACGAGTGGTATGCCCTCCACGGAGTTGACAAGAAGCCGCCAAACTGGATGCGCCCTCGTAAGGCCAACCTAGTTGAGGTCCAGGACCCCGCTTCGGCTAGTGCTAGTGATAGTGCTCCTGCTGATGTGCGTATCAACCTGTTGTTCCCTGGCACTGCCATGATTAATGAAGCTACCTCCCAGTACATCGGCTCATCACAGGCACCACAATACATAGAGTTCACACTCGACAGCGGGGCCACTCACACTGTGCTCAAGGAGACACTCTCCTTCAAACCCTACGCAACACCCATTCCTCTCTTAGGAGCTGACTCAAGCTTCACCACTCTTGCCAAGGGTACATCCACAGTCCCGTGCCCCGCCTTCCCATCTGGCACTGTCACTGGCATGTGCGTGCCTTCACTGCGTCACAATCTAGTTGCCCAAACAGAAATTCAGGAGGCAGGGCTACGCACCATCTTTCCAGAAAATGAGGACTATTGCGACATCATCGATCCACGCACCAACAAAACTCTGGCCCGCTACACCCTCAACAGCAACGGCCTCTACACGCTACGGGTACCTCTCCCACAGGTGTCAACCACCCAAGCACAGGCCACTATCACACCATGCTCATGTCGCACCCTCTCCAACCCGACCATCCTCTACCACCATCGGCTCGGGCACCCAAATTTCCGCACTCTTGCTGACATGGCCTCCAAGAAACTTCTCCTCGGCCTACCAGCCTCACTCCCTCCACCAACTGACTCACCCGCTCCTGCGTGCCTTGACTGCACCAAGAGCAAACTGCGCCAACAGCCCCATCCTGCCTCACCCACAGTCGCAGCAGCATCACTGGATCTCGTGCACATGGACGTCTGGGGCCCTGCCCCTGTTCTCGCACGAGGTGGCTATCGCTACTTCCTTGTTATCGTGGATGACCACTCCCGCTACGTCTCTGTTCACCTCCTCCACACTAAGGCTGAGGCTCCAGAGGTCATCATGGCGTGGGTCAAGCAGGCACAGACCACCTTTGACCGCAAGGTCAAGCGCCTTCACTCGGATGGGGGGGGTGAATTCTGCAACGACAAGCTCAAAGCCTTCTGCTCCTCAGAAGGCATCCAGCAAAACTTCACCCTTCCTGACAGCCCGCAGCAGAACGGCATAGCAGCCGGAAAGTCGCAACCACACCCTGGTGCAAATCACTCGGTGCCTCCTCAGCCACTCCAATGCTCCACTCTCTCTCTGGGGATACGCCCTCTACCACGCTGCCCTCCTCTACAATCTCTACCCCCACCCTCATCTTCCCGACACCACTCCTACCACACTTTGGCTCGAAAAAGCACCCACTGCTCGCTCTCTCCGTGTCTGGGGCTGCACCGCCTATGTCCTCCTCAACCCTCAGGCTAGGCGGCAGGACGGTGGCAAACTCGGCCCCAAGACTCAGACGTGCGTCTACCTTGGGCACAATGCTGACTCTCCAGACTACCTCTTCCTCAACCCCTCTACTCAACAGCTCGTTCGGAGCCGCGACGTGGTCTTTGATGAGACCCGCCCATTCTACTCCACCTCGGGTCAAGATCCTCCCTCTGATCCACCCTCTCTCGTCTGGACAGACTCTGATGCACCTCCCGAACTCCCGCCTGCACCTGCCCCCTCACCTCCTACATCTCCTGCCATCGCACCATCTCCCTCTGCGGTCTCTGACCCTACCTCACCGGTGTCTTCGGCAGCTGCTCCTCCCTCCCCCTCACCTTCCCCTCTACCAGCTGCGCCGCCCCCTCCGAGCGCACCAATCACATACCATCAGCGGTCGAACCCTCCGGCCCCACCTCCTCCACATGTCCCCTGTCCCACCCAGGCACCCGCTCCACCACAGTCGCCCAAACTAATCACCTACTAGCGGCGCCCACTTCCACCGCCTAAGTCTCCCAAACCAACCCCTTCGATACCGCCTGCTCCACCCTCCTCCCCGGTGGCTCATGGCACTCGCTCGCACGGCGCCGCTCTTCCGCTGGCCCTGGTTCTTCGCTGCACCGCGATCACTCCGCCTCCTCCTGCTGGGGGGGATGTGCCCTCTACCCTTCTGGAAGACAGGCATGAGGAGCTGTGTGATCTTCATGCAGTCACTCCTCAGCTCTCGCACATCTTCCCCGACATCACTGACTCACCCTCACTCAACTTCACGGAGAACCCGACCATCCCCATCCCTCTCACCGTTCAAGAGGCTCTCTCGGGTCCCCATGCTGCCGAATGGCGTGCTGCCATGGAAGCTGAGATTGAAGCCTTCACCTGCAACCACTCCTTCGACGACGAAACTCCACCTCCAGGAGTTAACATCGTTGGTGGCAAGTGGTTGTTTCGAGTGAAACAGCTTCCGGACGAGGCCCCAGTGTTCAAAGCGCGCTACGTGGCCAAAGGGTTCACCCAGCAGCAGTACCTGAACTTCTCAAGACCTTCTCCCCCACATCCAAACCACCCACTGTTCGCACGCTCTTGGATGTAGCAGCACGAGAAAGCTTTGAGATCAAATCCATGGACGCATCTTCGGCCTTCCTGCAAGGACGCATCAAGGAAACCGTATTCATGGATCGACCTGAAGGCTTTCCAGGAGAGTTCCCTCCCAACACTGTCTGGAAGCTGAATCGCCCTGTCTACGGCCTCAAGCAAGCCCCTCGGGAATGGCACAACAAAGTGAAGGAAGTCCTTCTCTCACTAGACTTTCACCCTTCTTCTGCCGACCCGACCCTCTTCATTCGCCGTCACTCTGAGCCATTCTACATCCTGGTCTACGTCGATGACTTCATCCTCGTTGCCAAGGATGCGGCTCAGATGGCCTCTGTTCAGGAGGCCCTAAGCAAGGCCCTCTTGATGAAAGACCTCGGTGACCTCAAACACTACCTGGGAATGGAGATTACTCGCGATCGCCAGGCTCGCACCATCTCTCTTTCCCAGGAGTTCTACATCAACAATGTGCTCAAGCGGTTTGAGATGGAGCTGTGCACACCCATCGCCACCCCACTGCCGCTACAACACCTCCTCACCGCCCCAGCTGTACCCACACCAGAGGCATGCACTGAGCCGTACCCAGAGCTTGTTGGGTCCCTCATGTACGCCATGATGTGCACCCGGCCTGACTTGGCATACCCTGTCAGTGTCCTCTCTCGGTATGTGGCTCCTGGGCGCTTCACGGACCTTCACTGGAAAGCGGCAAAGCGGGTGCTGCGTTATTTGCAGGGCACTAAGTCCCATGTCCTCACCCTTGGAGGACTTACCCCACCTCGACTGGAAGGTTACACAGACCCCTCCTGGGCAGATGACCAGACCGACCGACGCTCCTCCCAAGGCTACTGCTTCACCCTTGGGAGCGGGATTGTCAGCTGGCGCTCCACCCGGTCATCTGCAGTCTCCCTCTCCTCCTGTGAAGCCGAGCTCTATGCCGGCACCATGGCAGCTGCCTGCTGGCTCTCCTTCCTACTCCAGGAGCTTGGCTTTCCTCAGTCCACTCCCACCCTCTGGTGTGACAACCAGAGCACCATCCACCTCTCCCAGGATCCCGTGTACCACACTCGCACCAAGCACATCGAACTTCGTCACTTCTTCATCCGTGACCTTGTCCAGCAAGAGCAACTCAATGTGGAGTATGTGGCATCCGACTGCAACTTGGCTGATCTTTTCACAAGGTCCCTCACCATCGCCTTCTAGGCGCCATGGGGCTCTGCGCTCCTCCGTCTCCACCCTGAGTTCGATTGACGCCTATGGGGGGGTGTTAGTGTTAGCACTCAATCTTACAATTTGTACTTGTACTTTTATATCCTAGTTTAGTTTAGTTTGCACTTTGTGTTTGGTTGGGTGTACACCCACATCCCAACCAAACCCAAATGTAATCTCCAAGCAATCTCCAACCCACCAATTGGAGCTTGCCTTGGGATTACCCTTGATTCCCTAGGATTGCCCCCTGATTCCCTCCTCATCCATACCTTGCTCATTCCTGATGTACTTAAAGAGCTTTGAGCTCACTACTAATGTATCAGTTCTAAGCCTATTTCTGACAGTTAGCAGTCCAGTGAAGGGAGAGCATGTGAAATGCAGCGAAAGAAGTGCAGTGCAGTGAGGGGAGAGCATACAGCTGCTCAAGATAGGTTAAGTTGGATGGAACAAGTGTGCCCGACAGACGGTTGAAGCTCAGGTTTCTGTGAGGAGAGAGTGAGAGGGAGAGAAAGAGAGATAGTGGAAGGGCTGAAGGGTGGGAAGAGCATTCGAGAGGTTGCTTGATTGAGTCCGTGGAACCTGGCAGAGACAATGGAAAGGGACGGAAGGAAGATGAGGATATGAACACGTGAACACATGAGGATATGAACACAGGAGGACATGAGGGCATGACGCATGAGGGGAGTGGACATGAGGTATGAGGCATGAGGTGAAAGTGTCACAGGACTAGCGAAGGATAGTGGGCTAACAGGTTGGTGAGTTTGAAGAGGAGGGAGAGGCACGAAGGCACGGATCCTGACAGTTGGTTGTGGCTCATGTCCCTGTGGAATAATAGGCATGGCATGCCATGCCATAGTGTGGTGCCGTGTCGTGTCGTGTGATGTCGTGCCGTGTCGTGTGGTGTAGTGTGATGTGGTGTTGTGTGGTGCGTTGTGGTGTGGTGTGGTGTGTTGTTGCATGGCATGACATGGCATGGCACGGCATGGTAGCAGGTAGTCACATTGGTAACAAAGAGAGTAGAAGAGACAAATTACAAAAGCAAACAGAAGAGGAGAAGCAGGTGCTTGTGAATCTACTGCAAGTCAAATAAAAGGGAAAGCACTTGACTGAAAACAGCACATCCAGCACAACCATACTCCAATTATCCCTCTCTTAGCTATCATGTGGCTCCACGCACTGAATGATCAAACGCACCAGTGAACACGCCAGTCGCTTCAGTCGCTCCAGCAGGAGAGAGAAACCAAAGAGGAATCAGAGTGGCTAAAAAGGAAGTAAAAAAGAAGGATTCGAAGGGGTTCCACACACTCACAGGTGGGGTGTGTTGGTTAGGGCAGCGATAAGCGGCTCTGGGATGGAGCCTGAGAGAAGGTTGGACGACAGGCCCCTGAAGAGGGGAATGGTTGCAGTGCGGTGGTGAAGGGTGAGAGTGGTTGACATGGAGGGATGTCCGTGAGTGGGAATGATGGACGTGAGACGGAGGTACAATACAATAATGCGTTGTGAAATGGGTTGGGATGCAGAGTATTGGATTGATTTGGTGGGGTGTGGTGGAGCAAGATGCGACGGCGGCATGGGATGGGATGGATCATGGAACCTAACACAGTACCACATACGTACTGACAGGAAGCCACATACCCGCAACCCTCACAATGACAGGAACCCATACACACGCTACCACATACTGACTGACAGGAAGCCACTAACACGATACTGACAGGGAACCACACACACGCTACCACAAACTGACAGGGAGACACACATGCTACTTCATAGCATACTGACAGGGAGAAACACATGCTACCTCGTAGCATGCTAACAAAGGTTGGAGAGCTCTTGACAGGGTGAAAGGCATGCTACTGTGTGGTACTGACAGGGTGGAGAGCTGGGAGAGGCGGCTGTAGCCTACAGGCAGCGATTCCGAGAAAATGTTGCCGCTGAGATCGCTGGGGATTGGGAAGAAGAGAGGAGAGAGGCGCAAGCGAGGAGTGGTGAGGGAGGGGCGAGTGAGGAGTAATGATGGGTAGGTAGGTGGTGGTGGAGAGGACTAATGAAAGAACAAGGTGGAATCAGATGATTGGGTAGTGGAGCTCAACGCTTCTTCACAACAACAAGAATGAGTGCGAAAGGGTGTAATCGAATTCAGGGGCAACAATATGCAATGGGATTGGCTGAAATATGATTTTGGTCAGTTGAAAAAGCCTAATAATCACATTTGGATAAGTTTGAGATTTTGTGTGATATCCAACCCACAGAAACAGCATTTAGACTAAGTTATGATAGAGAACTAATACAAGTACAAATGCGAATTCTTGTCTAACGACTATAAATCTGTAGTAGGGGAGGGCTTTAGTGAGAGGGAGACTGGGTTAGGAGGGGGCCAATGGTTGGGAGGGGGGCTGATGGGTTCTGGGAAGGCTGATGGTTGGGAAGGGAATTGATGGTTGGGAGGGGGGGACTGACAGGTGGGAGGGGGACTGACAGGTGGGAGAGAGAAGTGGCAAGACTAAGGATGGTGGGCAGTGGCCCTGATATCTGGTTGAAACTCAGATCCCTGCACGTGCAAAAAGGGATAGCAAACTATATTATTACTAACTATATATAGCACAGGCTGTCTCCTTTCTAAGGCACAAACTGGGAAGGCCGGAGTGGGCCACATTACAGAGAGAACGTGTTCGAGACAGATCAGGAATTAAAGGGATGTTAGGCGGGATGCGCATTACAATCTATGATTCAAGATGCACCATGCTGCTTGCGTGTGTTTGATTGCTTGTTTACACATGCGTGCGTGCTTGCTTGCTTACGTACGTGCATGTTGATTGCTGCTCACACTCACAGTTTCGTAAGGTCTGTGAGCTGGGTGAGGGTGGAGGGAAGATCGCCTGATAACTTGTTGGATCCGAGCCCTCTGGTTGGGTTTGAGGCAGCACCCTGTGAGTCCTGATTGGATCGCACCATGCGACTCTGGCTGGGACTGACTGGTGCTTGCTTACAGTGGTGATGTTCAAGCGGGCACAGTGCGGTGAATAGTGCGGTGAACAGTGCGGTGAACATGCTGATGGCAAGTGCTGAAATGTGATGCCAAGGAATGGAATGGAAGAAAGAAGCACAACGAATCCGGACGAGTGGATGTGTATGGTGCCTGCAAGTAAGTCAAGTGGAAAGCGGATGCCACTCACACTTATAGTTTGTGATAGGAAGGACTGAAACATGGGGGCTATGTGGCAAGCAAGCAATGCTAGGGCATGAGTTGTATGGCATGGAATGGCATGGCATGGCATGGCATGGCATGGCATGGCATAGCAATGTATGGTTTGGCATGTGCATGGAATGGCATGTCTCACATATTTTGCAATCGCTTGAGTTCGAACATAGACGCCGGAATGGAGCCATCGAGAGAGTTGCCCGACAAATCACTGCAGGGAGGGAGGGAGGGAAGGAGGGAGGGTGGTAGGGAACAGACGCGAGACAGCACAGGACAGTGGCAGAATGAAGTGGCTTAAAGAAACACAATCGAGGAGAAGTGAGCAAGGCAGGATGGGGAACAGGGGACGAACAGGGGGGGGGTTGGTGGGAAAGATGGAAGGTGAGGGGGAGAGAAGAGGAGGAAGTAAGTACCATCCATTTGGAGAGGTACTCTTTTTGAGAAATGAAATCCTTACATTGTGATTGCACCCGCGACATTGGAAATGGCTTCAGGAATCGAACCTGACAAAGCATTCCTTGCTAGGTTGCTGGGACGAACAGGGGGAGGTGGGGTATGGTTGGAGGGAAGGAATTTCAGAAGGAACGGTTGGGTGATGGTAGATGAATGGAGTGTTAGAGGAAGAGAGAGTAAAGGAGCAAGGCATGCGGAGAGGGCAGATATTAGACAGTCGAGACAGTCAGGTTCGAGAGGCAATGCAGAAGAACAGTTAGACTTCAAACACTCACAGATACGTGAATGCAGTTTTCACGTTGGTTGGAGCTGGTATAGATCCTGTAAAGCCGTTGTCTCTCAAATCTCTGTGCATGCGCATGCACATGAATATTTACATGAACATGCACAGTCACATGCACATGAATATTCACATGAACACAGACAGTCACACGCACATGCCTAGACAAACACATTCACATGCAAATGCATATGGATGGGTATTCACATGTAACATGCATTTACACATCCACATACACCGTCACATGCGCATGCACACACTCAGAGTCACATGCGCAGTGACATGCACGCACATGCACTATGGAGTGAGAGAACGGAACGATGAGGTTCTTGTCATAATGCACTCTCCTTGCTCATCGGCCTCAGGCCTTACAACAGTAGAGGCCTGACAAAGAGAACAACTGAAAATGCTGGAGGAAACTGTGATAAGGCAGGGAGCTGGGGACGAGGAAGGAGAAGGCAGGGAGAGAGTAGGGAGGAAAGGACGAGAGAGGAGGAGAGGGGAGGGAGCAAGCAAGCAGCGGCAGCACTAACAGGGATCGAAGGCTAGTCAAGCTCCCAACACTTGGCAGTGGCCCTGTTATATCATTGTTGCTCAGGTCCCTGCCATGCCATGCCATGCGATGCGACACCATGCCATGCGTTCAGTGTCACACACAGTGATGCAATGTGAAGCCATGAATACGAAGGTGACCATATATTTGGCACTCACAACCATATTCGAAGCATGGAAAGACACCGCCTGTGCGCTGGCAAGCTGGCTGGGCAAGTTATAATCCTGTGGCAACTGAGAGGAACGTGCATCCTTATTCTAAGATTAAGGGGCACGAATATGCTAGGAACATCCTGGTGTCCTGGTGTTACAACATCCACACCTCACCAAATTATGGTCACCTGTAAGTAATTCCCAGCACAACAAAACTGAATTACCGCCAGTCTTATTGGGAACATGTGGGCTAGATTACACAGAGGACATGTGAGGAATATTAGAAAATAGGGGATGTTAGATGGGATGCAGCATGCTGCTTGCGTGTGTGAATGGTTGGTTGTTACACATGCATGCGTGCCTGCCTGCTTGCTTACATGCATGTTGCCTGCTGCTCACACTCACAGTTTCGTAAGGTCTGTGAGCTGGGTGAGTGTGGAAGGGAGATCGCCAGATAACTTGTTGGATCCGAGCACTCTGATTGGGTTTCAGGCAGCATCCCATGAGTCCCGATGGGGGCGCAGCATCCCATGAGTCCCGATGGGGGCGCAGCATGCTACTCTAACTAGAACTGACTGGTCTTAACAGCGGTGATGTTCCAGTCGGAACGGTGAGCATGCTGATGGCAAGTGCCAAAGTGTGATGCCAAGGAATGGAAGGATGAACGGCAAAGGGCAACGGAATCAGGACGAGTGGATGTGCATGGTGGTTGCAAGTAGGTCAAGTGCAAAGCGGATCCCACCAACGCAGATAGTTTGAGATATGAAGGACTGTGTCAAGTCAAGAGGTGATGACGAAACATTTGGGGCTATGTGGCTTGCAATGCAATGGCATCAGTTGCACGGCTTGGCATGGCATGGCACGGCATGGTATGGGAATGGCATGGTATCACATGTGCATGGAACGGCATGTCTCACATATTTTGCAATCGCTTGAGTTGAAACATAGACGCCGGAATGGAGCCGTCGAGAGAGTTGCCGGACAGATCACTGCAGGGAGGGAGGGAGGGAGGGAGGGAGGGAGGGAGGGGAGGGAGGGAGGGAGGGAGGGAGGGGCGGAGGGAGGTTGGGACCAGTTGAGAGACAGCACGGGACTGTGTCAGAATGAAGATGCCTACAGAAACTGAATCGAGGAAAAGCGAGTAATGCGGGATGAGGGAGAGCGGAAGAACAGAAGGGGTGGGAAGGATGGAAGGAGAGGAGGACAAGGGAGGAGGAAGTAACCTCCATCCATTGAGAGAGATACTCCCTTTAAAAGATGAACTCCTTACATGATGACTGCACCCGCGACATTGGAAATGGCTTCAGGAATCGAACCCGTGAGAGAATTCCTTGCAAGGTTGCTGGGACAAACAGGGTAAGGTGGGGTATGGAGGAAAGGAATGGGTGGGTAGTAGTAGATGGATGGAGTGATAGAGGAAGAGAAAGAAATGGAGCAATGCAGAAGAACAGTTAATGGAAGGGAGAGAAATTGGGGAAGGGGTGGGTGGGTAATGAAGAAAGCATGTGGCGAGGGCAGATTCTAGACAGTCGATATTGTTCAAGAGCCAATGCAGAAGAATAGCTTCAAATACTCACAGATACGTGAATGCAGTATTCAGGCTGGTTGGAGCGGGTATAGATCCTGTACAGCCGTCGTATCCCAAATTTCTGTGCATTCGCATGCACAAGGATATTCACATAAACATGTACAGTCACAAGAACGTGCATACACACACACATTCACATGCAAATGCACATGGATTGATATACACATGAACATGCATATACACATCCATCCACATACACCGTCACATGCTCATGCACAAACATAGAGTCACATGCGCAGTGACATGCACATGCACTAAGGAGTGAGTCAGGAGGAATGTGGAGACCAAGGGTGGAGAGGGGCAAGAAGGTATGAAAGGAGGGAGAGGAGAGAGCAGAGTGCTCCAGAGAAATAATGAGGAGTAGAGGGATAATGAGGAGTAGAGGGATAATGAGGAGTAGAGGGATAATGAGGAGTAGAGGGATAATGAGGAGTAGAGGGATAATGAGGAGTAGAGACATAATGAGGAGTAGATAGCAGGCGCTGGAGAATTGAGAACGAATCTGAGATCACACGGATTGATCATCTGTATTTTGTCCTCCAAATACCCGGAAGTCTGAGAGCAATACCAGCCAGCACTAATGGATGGTCAAATCACTTGAGGTGCATGGCAGATGTCCTCAGCAGCATGT
This sequence comes from Closterium sp. Yama58-4, assembly GCA_947470075.1. Lineage (NCBI taxonomy): Eukaryota > Viridiplantae > Streptophyta > Zygnematophyceae > Desmidiales > Closteriaceae > Closterium > Closterium sp. Yama58-4. The sequence goes on from CANIUD010000042.1 coordinate 691,981, forward strand.
GACCTATGTGGATAGTTGAGTTAAGACAATGAGCCGAGACTGTGTATAAAGTCAAATGCCTTATGAGCCATGAGTGGGCTTTGGAGGGACTTGAGACAGGGAGCTGGGGAAGAGGAGGGAGAAGGCAGGGAGAGATTAGGGAGAAAGGGACGAGAGAGGAGGAGAGAGAAGGGAGCAATCAAGCAGCGGCAGCACTAACAGGGCAAGAAGGCTAGTCAAGCTCCCAAAATTTGGTAGTGGCCCTGTTATATCATTGTCGCTCAGGTCCCTGCCATGTCATGCCATGCAACGCCATGCCATGCATTCAATGTCACACAAAGTGATGCAATGTGAAGCCATGAATATGAAGGTGGCCATATATGTGGCACCCACACACCACATATTCGAAGCACGGAAAGACACAGCGGGGGTGCGATGATGCAGCATGATGGGAAGATGAGTGATGCACTGTGAGGTGGATGTCTAGTGAAATATATTACAGACACAGCATGCAGCCATTGAATGCAGACATTTCAAACAACTTGACGGCCCATGCCATGCCATTCCATGCAGAACCAAACCAACCCTCTCTGGAGACGAAGGCAAGTGAGGGAGAGGAGGCGAGTGATGCACTCACAGCAAAATGAGGTGGCCGAGATTAGTGATCTCTCCGGGAAGATCGCCCTGAATCCCACAGCCAGCCGCAAGTCTGATGCGAGAGGCAAGTGAGTGGGGAGAGAGACGGAGGTGCATGAAAGCGGATGTGAGAGGAATTTTTTTAAGGGTGGAAGAGGGTGGGAGGAGAAGCAAGAGAGTGTGAGAAAGTGTAAGAACAACCGATAGTTTCATTAGGAAGGGCATGGGTTTACATAGTTGAGCTAGGATGTAGGAGCCATGCCAACATTATTGGCCCCCACCAATAAGTTGGGTTGAGGAGTTATTGGGGGGACCAATAATGTTGACCAAAAGTGGGTCAACATTATTGGGGGGGGGCAATAATCTCCCAACCCAACCTTGGGGGCCCAATAATTGGGCCAAGGTTGGGTTCCAACCTCAAACTAGGGTAAACCCTAGTTGTGCACCCAAACTAAGTTTGGGTGCCTATCTCTAGTCAAAGCTTATATGATGATGCAGGTTACAATGAAGATGGTAATCTGACACAACCCCTTAACCTGCAGAAATCCATAGGCTTTGGAAGAGAGAACGCAACAACCCCTGAATCAGCCACCGCGGGGAGCAAGTCCCTGAAGGCGCAGGAGCGCAGAGTGGTTAGAGCGATGGAGAGCCTTGGTGAAGAGGTCAGCGAGGTTGGCGGACGAGTCGATTTTACGAACAGTGATGTGACCATCTTGCACAAGATCGCGGACAAAGTAGTAGCGGAGTTCGATGTGTTTGGAGCGACCATGAAAGACGGCCTCCTTGGTGAGGTGGATGGTACTATCGTTGTCACACCACAGGGTGGGGCAGGGCTGTGGTGAGCCAAGGTCGGTGAGAAGATAGCTAAGCCAGCGTGCCTCTTGAGCCGCCATGGTGACTGCGTACAGCTCGGCTTCGCAGGAGGAGAGGGCGACGGAGGAGGAGCGAGTGGAGCGCCAGCTGATGAGGCCGCTCCCAAGGGAGAAGCCATATCCTTGAGAACTGCGATGGTCCGGCTGTGCATCCGCCCAAGATGAGTCACTGAAGCCTTGAAGAACAGGTGGGTCCACACCACCAAGCGTGAGGCCATAGTCCTTTGTGCCTTGGAGGTAGCGCAGAACACGCATGGCCGCCTTCCAGTGCTCCTCACCATGCCTGCCAGTGCCAACAAACCGCGCCAGGACACTGACGGGGTATGCAAGGTCGGGACGAGTGCAGACCATGGCGTACATCAGGGCCCCAACGAGTTCTGCATAGGGATGAGGGGAGGTGACAGGAGTGGCTGGAGGGGACAGCCGATGCCCGAATGCAAGTGGTGTGGGGATGGGTTTGGATTTGGACATGCCGAATCTCTCGAGCACCTTCCCGATGTAGAATGACTGAGAGAGGGTGATAGTCTTGGCAGTGAGGTCGCGGGTGATCTCCATGCCAAGGTAGTTGCGGACTTCCCCCAGCTCTATGCAGGCGAGACGTTGCTGCAGCTCATCCTTGACCTCCTGAAGTTCAGCAGCTGTCTCAGCTGCTAGCAGCATGTCGTCGACGTAGACGAGGATGAAGAAGGGTGACGGAGTTAAGCGAAGGAAGAGGCAAGAGGCAGCACGGGAGGGGCGAAAGCCAAGTGCGCGAAGGGTGGATGAGAGTTTGGCGTGCCATTCTCGAGGTGCTTGTTTGAGCCCGTAAACAGGGCGTAGTAGTTTCCAGACGGTGGCAGGGTCGTGAGGAGCGTGGAAGCCCTTGGGACGTTCCAAGAAGATGAGTTCGTGGAGGTCGCCTTGTAAGAAGGCCGTGGTGACATCCATGGAGTGGAGGAGCATCCCGCGTCTGCCAACGAAGTCCAGAAACACGCGAATGACCGGCGGAGTGGCGGTAGGTGAGTAGGTCTCGAAGAAGTCCGAGCCATAAGTCTGTGTAAAGCCTTTCGCCACATACCGAGCCTTGTAGACAGGAGCTTCACCAGGGAGTAGTTTTACTCGGAAGAGCCACCTGCCTTTGACCACGTTGTGCTTGGAGGGGCGAGGGACGTCGAGGAAAGAGCGGTTGTGGATGAAGGCGTTGCATTCCTTGACCATGGCCTCGATCCAGAGAGGTGCGTCAAGACATGCAATTGCTTGCTCGTAGGTGGTGGGTTCGTAGATGGTGGGGGTGTTGGAGAAAAGAAGGACCGTAGTACCAGCCATGGTGCGGACGACAGGGGCGATGGTGGGTGAGAGGAGGTGGAGGAAAAGGAGTTCATCATGAGAGTCTTCATAGAGGTCCGGAGAGAGAGGAGGAGGAAGAGGAGGCGGTGAAGATGCAAGACAGCTGCGCTGGAGGGTCAGGCTGGAGCGGGAACACGGCTGCACTGCTGCTCTGCTGCGCCGAGGGTCGGGGCGAGGAGACAGCTGCAATGCTGCTCTGCTGCGCTGAGTTGCCGTGAGGGGCAGGGAGACGGGAGCGCGGCTGGTGTGAGAACCTGAGGGGCTGGTGCGGGGGAGTGGGGAAGTGCTAGAGTGGTGGAGGAGTGGAATGGATGTGAGAGACTGGAGGGAGAGGTGATTGGACCGTGGGGGACCAAGGATGGGGACTGTGGAGCGGGTGTGAGGGTAGTGACGAAGGAGCAGAGGAGGGGACAAAAGTAAGGGCCGAGATGGTGGAGGGGGAGGGGGCGGAGGAGGAGATGGGGAGGGTGGAGGTTGGGAGGGGGGAGGGGGTGGGGGAGAGTTCAGGGGGGGAGGGGATGGGGAGGGAGGGGGAGGGGGTGGGGAGGGAGGGGGGGGGTCAGCGGGGAGAGGGGGAGGGTCAGTGGGGGGAGAGGGAGTTACAGCGGAAGGGGAGGGTGGGGCAGCCGGGTCAAGGATGTCCCCTGAGGAGGTTGGGAGAGAGGGGGGAGGGGGTGGGGGTGCGGGTATGACCAGGGTGGGGGGAGGTTGAAGGGGAGGGGTGATGACAGTGTCAGTCCAGAGGAGAGGACGTATGGTGAGGGGGAGGGGGTTAGGGGCGGAGGGGGAGGTGTAGTACGGATTGGCTTCATCAAAAACCACATCCCGACTACGAATGAGACGACCTGACGGGGGGTGGAGGAAGAGGTAATCCGGGGAGGTGGGGTTATGACCAATGAAGATGCAAGGGAGGGTGCGGGAGGCAAGTTTCCCAGCTGCACGTGAACGGTCCTCAGGGTGTATGAGAACATACGCCTTGGAGCCCCACACGCGCAGGGGGGAGATGTCGGGTTTAGTGGAGGTCCAGAGTTCGGTGGGAGTAGTGGTGGGCCGTGAGGGATGGGGGTAGAGATTAGTGAGGATGGCGGCGTGGAGGATAGCATAACCCCACAGAGAAGGCGGGCAGGAGGCATGGACCATGAGGCATCGAGCGGTCTTGGTGACCTCCCGAACCCTGCTCTCCGCCACACCATTTTGCTGAGGGGAATGAGGAAGGGTGTAGGTGTGGATAATGCCATGGGTGGAGCAGTAGGAGGAAAGCATCCGGTTAAGGAACTCACCGCCGCCATCGGAATGGAAGCGAGAGACAGGGCGTTTGAAATGGGTGCGTGCTTGTTCAGCCCAGGCAATAATGGCAGCCGGGGCCTCCGCCTTCTTGCGAAGGAGAGAGACAGTGGAGTACCGACTGTGGTCATCTACCAGTATGAGCAGGTAGCGATGACCTTGCCTGGTGGGGGTGGGATTGGGGCCCCAGAGGTCCATGTGGACGAGATCAATGGGTTGGGGAGAGAAGGAGGGATGACTCTTGTGGGGGGCTTGCTTTAGTTTGCTTTCAACGCAAACTGAGCAGGGAGGGGAGGGCGACGGGGGGAGAGGGGGGAGGGTGAGGGGAAGTCCTTCAAGAAGTTGAGAGGAGACAGATTGACGAAGGGTGGCAAAGTTGGGATGACCCAAGCCATGGTGAAGGAGGACGGCGGGATGGGTAAGGTCACGACAGTGACAGGAGGGGGAGGAGGGAGGGGAGGGGGAGGAGGGAGGGGAGGGGGAGGAGGGAGGGGGAGGGGAGGCAAGAGGAGGGGGGGAGGGAGGGGAGGGAAGGGGGAAGAAGGGGAGGGGAGGAGGGGGGGAGAGGGGAGAGGGGAAGGGAGTGAGGGGGAAGTAAGGTGGGAGTGGTGAGTTGGTGGATGGAGGGGCGAGGGGTGCGGTATGTGTACAGGTTTGTGTGTGGGCAGAGGGGAATACGACAGATGAAGCGACCAGTGATGGTGTGAAAGAGGTCGCAGTGAAGTGCATGTCCGGGGAAGATGGCGGTGACACCTAACCTTGGGAGGTCACGAAGTGCTACCAGATTGTTGCGTAGGGAGGGGACGTGTAGACCTGTGACTGTGCCTGAGGGGAAGATGGGGTGGGGGAGAGTGGAGGTGTGTCGACTTGTGATGGTGAAGCTGAAGTCGGCTCCGTAAATGGTGGAGGGAGTGGGGAGGGGGACTAGTGTGCCTGCGTCCCGAAGGACAGTGTGTGTAGCGCCGCTGTCAAGAATGAACTCAAGGAGTGTAGAGGAGGAGGAAGAAGCGGAATACTGGAAGGATGTCTCATTAATAGCATGGGCATACATTGAAGGAGCAGGAGAAGCAGTGCTAACATGTCCTATGAATCCAGCAGAAGGGAACGGAGTGAAGCCAGGAGGATTGGAGGAGGAGGAGGGCTGGTCAGTAGGAGTGGTAGCAGGTGGAGGAAGCACAGGGCCGTATTGAGGAGGTGGATAAGGAGGGTATGGCCAGCTGGTATAGGGCGGAGGATAGTGGGGGGGAGGGGCTTGAGGAGGAGGTGTGGGTGAAGGGGGAATGGGAGGGGTGGGAGGGGTGGGAGTGGGAGGAGATGAAGGGAGAAGATGTTGAACTTGCTGGAGGATATGAGGTGGGAGATGCTCAGTGAGGACATTGTGAAGATTAGGGGTGGAGGGTTGATAGGCGGGGAGAGTGCGTATGTCATGGAGAGAGGGGCGCGGGAAGATGGTGTTCCATCGAGGTGGGGTGCCGACATTGCCACGTGCAAACCACTCATCAGTGAGGGCTTTGAAGCACGTAACACACATTACTCGTGCTTTGAAGCACGTAACCCTCGCACCGCAACACACATTACTCGTAACTCCCAAAGCTTCCGCTATTTCCGCTCCCCTCAACTCTGCCCTCCAACCCTATTAGTCGGGTGAACGTCCTGCGTCACTCCCCCACCTCCCCCCATCCAACCCCAATCCAGCCCCTAACTGTTAACAGCAGCAACATTCCCCCAACCTAACCCCATCCTCACCCCACCTCACCCCACCTCACCCCAAGCTGACCCCAACACCTCCTCCCCCTTGCTCACATTTCAAACAGAGCAGTGGGGTTGACGAAGGATGGTGGGAGGGGCCCTTTGAGCTGATTCCACGTCAGCGCCCTGCCAGTCGGATTGACGGGTTGGGGGGGAGGGGGGGGGGAGGAGGGGGGAGTAGTTTTGAGTCGACTTAAAACAGTCAGGTTGACGAAGGAAGGTGGGAGGGGTCGACTGATTCCACGTCAGCGCCCTGTGCAGTGGGGTTGACGGGATTGTGGGGGGTAGGAAGGAGGGGGGTGGGAAGCAGGGCAAGAATGAGGGCTTGGAGTAGGACAGGAGGTGGTTGGAGTAGGAGAGGAGGTGGTTGAGTGAGGGCTGGGTGCGGTTGGAGTGGGGCAGGGTGCGGTTGGAGTGGGGCAGGGTGCGGTTGGAGTGGGGCAGGGTGCGGTTGGAGTGGGGCAGGGTGCGGTTGGAGTGGGGCAGGGTGCGGTTGGAGTGGGGCACGGTGCGGTTGGAGTGGGGCAGGGTGCGGTTGGAGTGGGGCACGGTGCGGTTGGAGTGGGGCAGGGTGCGGTTGGAGTGGGGCAGGGTGCGGTTGGAGTGGGGCAGGGTGCGGTTGGAGTGGGGCAGGGTGCGGTTGGAGTGGGGCAGGGTGCGGTTGGAGTGGGGCAGGGTGCGGTTGGAGTGGGGCACCCAGCCATGCAGCAGCCATGCTGCCTGCCACCCACCCATGCCCCCACCCACCCAGCCAGACACCTACACATGCACATGTGCCTGCAGGCTGCATTAACACAGCATAAGGACTTGCACTCACAAAAAGCTCAGCTGAGAGAGGGAGCCAATGCTGGTGGGTATGCTGCCGATAAGCCTTTTGTAACCCAGGTTCCTGCACAACACAGGGAACAAGGACCAGCCGAAACATGTTTTATCCTCAAGATCTAGTTTCCTTGAACCTTCTGTGTTGGAGATCCCTGCACGGACTAGGGGGTGTTGATTGGAAACTGGGGCAAATAAACGTAAAGTTCTTTCGAAAAAAAAGGGGAGTCTCTGCTTTGTGTCAAAGGGTGAAAATGAGCAGAAAACACACACCAAGTTCTGAAGAATCAACAAAGCAAATTGCAAAGAAACAACCATATCAAGCACCAGAGGGACCTGACTGTGGTGATACTGTTCAAACATGTGTGCCAGATTCCCACGAGTTGTGGTGGGGATGTGCCCAGAAAAAAGGCTCGGCTCGGCTCGGCTCGGCTCGGCTCGGCTCGGCTCGGCTCGGCTCGGCTCGGCTCGGCTCACAAAAGCTCGTTGTATTGTCCTAGGCAGCGGACCGGCACCAAAAGAATCTCATGTCACCAAAAGAGTCTCAGCAGGGCGCCTCGACTCAGCAATGACTTGGTGACTTGTCTCACAATGCAGGGACATCGCCATCGATATTGCAAGTAGTAACGGCACTGATGGGACCTTTGAGTCGACTCAAAAGTCACCTCGTATGGACTCAGCAGTGACTTGGTGACTCGGTGACTCGGTGACTTGACTCACAGTGCAGTGACATCGCCATCGATATTGCAGTAACGCCCGTGATGGTGCCGCAGTCGCTGTCTGGTAACCACGTCGCACTGCCTGTGAAGGCGCCCCACTGCTGCTTCAGCTCCTGCAGGACCGACCCTGGCGTGTTGATGCATTGCATTTCATGGGAGGGGATCAACTTGAATGGAAGACACTTTTTCCCCTCACACACAGGAGCGCAGTTCCGCTACAGGGGGCCGAGACGTGCCCCTCTCGCACTTCAGCTCCTGGAGGACCGGCCCTGGCGTGTTGTTGCATGGGAGGAGAGCAACTTGCATGAAAGATACTTTGTCCCTCACAGCAACGCAAGTATGATCGCCGTTTTATCAACTTGCATGAAAGATACTCCACTAAAGGGCGACCACCCCTCTCGCGCTTGAGCTCCTGCGGGACCGACCCTGACGTTGGACAGGAGAGGGGAGCAACTTGCACGAAATATAATTTGTTTGTCCCTCACACACAGGAGCGCTGTCCACTAAAGGGCGATTGACATATGCTCCCCTCGCGCTTGAGCTCCTGTGGGACCGACCCTGGCTGGACAGGAGAGGGGAGCAACTCGCACGAAAGGACACTATGTCGCTCGCAGGCACGCAGCGAGATGCATGCAGGGGCGCAAGGGTCCACTTTTCAAGGGTGACTGAGGCATGCCCCTCCCGCACTTCCGTTCCTGCTGCAGGACCAGCTCTGGCGCGGAAGAGGGAGGGCGGCACAGAAGCAAATGCTCGTTGCTACGCGCTACTAGTAGGTAGGACCGTGGAGCGCAGTGCGAGAGGGCGGCGGTGGTGCTGACTGAGACATCTCCCAGGCGATGTAGGGTATTTTTGAGAATTCTAAAAAATATTCTACATCGCCGAGGGCGGCGGTGGTGACTGACACATCTCCCACCCACTTTCTGTCTGGACCAGCTCAAGAGCCAGCTCTGGCATGGGAAACATGATGAAGGGAGCAACTTGCATGTGAAGGATGCTCTTTCAGAAGAAACGGTCACGGGGTGGCAGTGGCAGACAAGGACACGCGCCGCCAGTCCTTGTCCTCCACAGGAAGTCCAACCGGGTGGATGAAGTGGGCGGATTAAGCATCGAGCCGCACGCACGGCGGCATGAAGCGGTAAGTGCTCGCAGCATGCAGTGCAGTGTGAGAAGAGGCTTGCGTGCACCCCACTTGTTCTTTATTCTTGGGGAGCATGGGAGGGGAGAGGGGAGGGGGGAAGAGGGGAGGGGGGAGGGGAGGGGGAGAAGGGAGAGGAGGGGGAGAAGGGAGGGGAGGGGAGAGGGAAGCAGGAAGGAGAGGGGGAGGGTGGGCGGGGAGGAGGGGGTGGAAGGCGGGGTGTTGTGTCGCCTGCGGGCTTTCAAAAAGGGTTACAATTCCACCGCTGCGCATCCGACTACCACGCTTTTCGCCCAGTAGTCTAATACGGCGGGGCGTTATAACGGGCTGGGAGAGGGTGAAGCATGCGTGGGAGAGGAGGTGCGACAGCAGCAGCTGTGTTGAGAGTCATGCTGTCAACGCCCCTTCCCTGAACTGAATATTTGTTGTGAGTCACTCAGACAACCTTTTCAACACTTTGACATGGTTCGCTGAGCTCCTTACATTGGGCGCTTTTAACCTTGGCAGCACAGGTCCCAGGCAGCAGGGGAAGCGGCGAAACCACCACCAAGAGGGCGATCATGATGGCGACAGCGATGCCCTGGTTATGATAGCCGTGGAGCGGATGGTGCCTCTGCTGCTTCTCGCGCTGTGCGGCCTGCTGCCGCCAGCAGTGGGTGCTGCTGCTGGTGATGCTGGCATTGCCGTGAGAGGTAGTCATGCTGGGCCCGGTCTGTGTGGGTTGTTAGTGATGGTTTCTCTGTGTGTTCGAGTCCAAACGATGAGGCAAAACCTTTTCCGCGAGGCAGATGCACATTCCCAAAGCATACTGCCGCCGCCGCTGCCGCTGACGCTGCGCTGCGACGATGCCGCTGGCCCGTTCGAGAGCCGCCGAACGTGCGTGTTGATGCTAGTTAGTCTAACGTGGCGAGCCGTTAGTAGTGGTATCAGCGATGAGTGCAAGTAAGGAAAACCAAGATATTTTCTGTCTCAGAAACAAGAATCAAGATTTCGCGCGGAAGTCTACTATCGTGACTCTCCAATCACTTACAAATGCAGTGCAGAGACAGCAGAGAGCAGAATCTTTACAACTCATCTTGCTACAGAGACTAGGGTTATCCTTCTCATCTATCCTCTATAACTCGTAACGTAATCCCTTGGCTTTCTCAGGGTCGTTCCTGGCCCGTGTCAAGCTTCGGGCCTTCCCGGGAAGACCCGAAGCTTTGAAACTTCAGGTCTTTGGGTTTGACAGGGAAGTTTGACAGTGCCCTACTCGCTTCAATGTGCAGTACATCAAAACGAAGAGCCCTTCTCCAACATCTGTGGAATTTCCACGTCCTGTCACCCTGTGACAGTGTTTGTGTGCCGCCGGCCAAATTCATTCCCGCCTGCCAGCGCATTTGGACCCTTTTTTTTTCGAACGGCGATGCTTAATATTCCACAGGGAAGTAAACTTTTTATCCAGGAAAATGACTGTGTCAACACCACAGGAAACCTAGTTTCGGTTTGGAAGGTTCTGAGATGCCGATCAACAACTTTTGCACGCCACGACACGAATTTCCAACCAATTTCTGACAGAAAAACGTTGCCATGCTGGCAGAGACGGACGAATCAGAGGTTCGTTATAAAGGCATCCAGACTTTTGAAGTTATCACAGTTCACTCATTCAGCCAAAATATATCACGAATCTTCACCCGAGTATCACCGCTAGTCACTCGTTATTAGTAATGATGTAAAAACGATAGCATGTGGCCTAGGACCCGCAAATACCGTGTTGTATTTCTCTCTTACCGCTGCATGCTCGCGGAGAGATATCCTCCTGCCTCTCGCATTCCCCTGCGACAGAATGCGAACCGAGCGACGGCCCTGGCGATGCCGACGCGTCGGCTGCCGTGCAATGCTGCGATGGCTCGATGCGGTTCCCCTCGCACTTGCTATTTTATCTTTTCACTTCCTCGATCCAGTTCTCGCGTATGAGGCAACGCAAGGCGGCTTGCCTCACCGCTTCGAGAGAGAAAACGATTTGGAATCTCCGGAAATTGCGGATATCCCAGTGATTACGGAGGTTCCAACGATTCAGAATCCACAACGGCTTTATTTGACTTCCACGTCTTTCGAAGCGTTATCGAATCCGCTGCTAACGAGTACAGGATTACCGAGAACGAGAAGATGCATCAGCAATGGCGTCAGCAGCAGCGCAGAAGCCAATGAGCCACGCCACAGAATCAAATCGTCGCGGCGACGATCCTCAAAGCAGCCAGCCGCGCACGTGACAGTGCGCGGCGGAGAGGTTTTTCTGGGCGCAGAAGCTGAGGGTGCGGGGGAAACGCGCGCTAGGGAAACGCGCGCGGGGGATACGCGCGCGGGGTGCGGATGGCGGGGTTCCGGTGGCAGGCGGTTGGCGGAGGCGGTGGAGACGGGGGGAGCGGTAGTGGGGCGAGTAGAGGCTCTGGAGGAGGAACTAGCGCGGGTGAAAGGAGGAGAAGGGACGCAGATCGGGGATGCAGCAGCAGCAGCAGCAGCAGCGGGTCCAGCAGCGAGTGCAATGGCAAGTGCAGCAGCACCGGTGCTGCCAGCAGGTCGTGTGGAAGTACCGGAAGGCCGTGGTGCCTTGCCTCCTGCTGCCCCTGCTGCCCCTGCTGCCCCTGCTGCCCCTGCTGCCCCTGCTGCCCCTGCTGCCGTAGCAACAGCACCGGCGGCGGCAGCAGCAGCAGCAGCAGCAGTGGAAGCCAATTTGCTGACCCCTAGCGCGGCTGCTGCTATAGCAGTAGATGGCAGTGCTGCCAACAGCAGTAGCAGCGGCAGCGGCAGCAGCAGTGGCGACGGTGGCAGCATATTGACTCCTCCGTCCACACCAGAGGCACTGCTACCACCAGCGGTGTCAGTGCCTTTACCGGAATTGCGACAAGACTGGTGCGTCAGCGATTGTGCTTGCGTTTTATATTTATGGGCATATGTGTGTGTTTGTGTGTGTGGGTGGGGGGCGGGGGGGAGCGGGGTGGGGGGGGGGCGGATTTGGGAGCAGTCATATTGAGAGAGCATAGCCTCTGCTGCGGGATCTGATTGCAGGGTGTATTTTTGGGTATTCTCCACTCCACAGCCCCTGTTCCCCCACTCCCTCTCCCCTCTCCAATCATCCTCTCCTTCAAATCCTCCTCTCCCTCTGCTGTTGTGTCTCTCTCGCACGGTCGGCCTTTGCCCTTGGTGTTTTCCTCTCCATTTGCAGTTTCCTGTCTTGCACCAACACCCTCACCACCAACTCCCACCACCCCCCTCCCCACCACCGCCACCACCACCACCACCACCACCACCACCACCACCACCACCACCACCACCACCACCACCACCATGCGCGTGCCAAACCTCACAACGCAACCATGCTCATAACCCCCCACCCTCCGTCACCAACCCCCCATCGCCACCACTCCCCATCACCACCCCTCATTCCCCCCCACACCCATCTCCACCTCACCAGGGGTCGCAACATGACGCAGCAGCAGAAGGAGGCAGAGGAGCGCGCCAAGGTGCAGAGCGGTGCGTGCAGCGAGTTCAAGCTGGTGTACCGCGGGGGGTGGCGCCAGGGACAGCTGGCCTGGGTGCCACAACCCGACCGCTACTTGCTGCTCGACTGCCACAAGCACCAGGTGAAGGGGGGGTTTGTGGAGGGGGAGAGGGGAATCGCCGGGAGGGGCATGTGGGTTGGGGTCCGGACCACAGCGCAGGTCGGCATGGCCGCATGGGTATGTGGAAGAGTACTCTCGTGGTCGGCATGGCCGCATGGGTATGTGGAAGAGTACTCTCGTGGTCGGCATGGCCGCATGGGTATGTGGAAGAGTACTCTCGTGGTCGGCATGGCCGCATGGGTATGTGGAAGAGTACTCTCGTGGTCGGCATGGCCGCATGGGTATGTGGAAGAGTACTCTCGTGGTCGGCATGGCCGCATGGGTATGTGGAAGAGTACTCTCGTGGTCGGCATGGCCGCATGGGTATGTGGAAGAGTACTCTCGTGGTCGGCATGGCCGCATGGGTATGTGGAAGAGTACTCTCGTGGTCGGCATGGCCGCATGGGTATGTGGAAGAGTACTCTCGTGGTCGGCATGGCCGCATGGGTATGTGGAAGAGTACTCTCGTGGTCGGCATGGCCGCATGGGTATGTGGAAGAGTACTCTCGTGGTCGGCATGGCCGCATGGGTATGTGGAAGAGTACTCTCGTGGTCGGCATGGCCGCATGGGTGCCACAGCCCGACTGCTACTTGCTCCTGGACTGTCACAAGCACCAGATGAGGGAGGGAGGAGGGCGGAGTGAGTTGGGGGAGGAGTTGCAGCGCGACCGCTACATGCTCTTGGACTGCCAAAAGGACCAGGTGAGAAGCGGTTGGGGGGGGTGGGGGGAGGGGGTGGAGGGTGCGGAACGGAAGGCCGGCTTGCGTGCATGGGGTATAGCACGGGTCTGGGGGTTACGCCAGGGGCAGCTGGCCTGGGTGCCTCAGCCCGGCTGCTACTTGCTCCTGGACTACCACAAGCACCAGGTTGGGGGAAAGGAAAGGAGTGGGGAAGAAGGGCGGAGTGAGGGGAAGGTGGGAATGGGTGCGTGGGGACTCGTGGGGCACAGAGGCTAAGGGAGGAGTGGGTGCCGCAGCCTGACCACTACATGCTCCTGGACTGCCACAAGCTCCAGGTGAATGGGGGGGTGTGGGCAAGGGTGGGCGGGAATACTGGGCATGGGTGCATGGGAAATAGTGGGGCTCGGGGGTTGGGGAAGGGAATGGATGTTGCAGCCTGACCGCTACTTGCTCTTGGACTGCCACAAGCACCAGGTTGGGGGGATGTGGGGGGATGTGGGGGGATGTGGGGGGATGTGGGGGGATGTGGGGGGATGTGGGGGGATGTCGGGGGATGTGGGGGGATGTCGGGGGATGTGGGGTGGGGGGATGTGGGGTGGGGGGATGTGGGGTGGGGGGATGTGGGGTGGGGGGATGTGGGGTGGGGGGATGTGGCAGCTGGCCTCCAGCAACCGTGTGCGGTGCTTGAGGCACAGCATGATAGCAGCGGGCATGCTCAACCGCTCACTCCTCGTGCCGCTAGCTATGCCCCATTCTTTTGTCAATTTCGGAAATTCCTGTACCAGCGTTCGTCAACATTTCTCCTTCCATCCTCCCCTCCTCCCCTCCCTCCCTCTCTTTCTCCCCAACAACCCCCACAGCTGAGCAACTGTGTGCGGTGCATGAGGCACAGCATGATAGCAGCTGGTATGCTATCAACTGAGCAGCTGTGTGCGGTGCATGAGGCACAGCATGATAGCAGCTGGTATGCTATCAACTGAGCAGCTGTGTGCGGTGCATGAGGCACAGCATGATAGCAGCTGGTATGCTATCAACTGAGCAGCTGTGTGCGGTGCATGAGGCACAGCATGATAGCAGCTGGTATGCTATCAACTGAGCAGCTGTGTGCGGTGCATGAGGCACAGCATGATAGCAGCTGGTATGCTATCAACTGAGCAGCTGTGTGCGGTGCATGAGGCACAGCATGATAGCAGCTGGTATGCTATCAACTGAGCAGCTGTGTGCGGTGCATGAGGCACAGCATGATAGCAGCTGGTATGCTATCAACTGAGCAGCTGTGTGCGGTGCATGAGGCACAGCATGATAGCAGCTGGTATGCTATCAACTGAGCAGCTGTGTGCGGTGCATGAGGCACAGCATGATAGCAGCTGGTATGCTATCAACTGAGCAGCTGTGTGCGGTGCATGAGGCACAGCATGATAGCAGCTGGTATGCTATCAACTGAGCAGCTGTGTGCGGTGCATGAGGCACAGCATGATAGCAGCTGGTATGCTATCAACTGAGCAGCTGTGTGCGGTGCATGAGGCACAGCATGATAGCAGCTGGTATGCTATCAACTGAGCAGCTGTGTGCGGTGCATGAGGCACAGCATGATAGCAGCTGGTATGCTATCAACTGAGCAGCTGTGTGCGGTGCATGAGGCACAGCATGATAGCAGCTGGTATGCTATCAACTGAGCAGCTGTGTGCGGTGCATGAGGCACAGCATGATAGCAGCTGGTATGCTATCAACTGAGCAGCTGTGTGCGGTGCATGAGGCACAGCATGATAGCAGCTGGTATGCTATCAACTGAGCAGCTGTGTGCGGTGCATGAGGCACAGCATGATAGCAGCTGGTATGCTATCAACTGAGCAGCTGTGTGCGGTGCATGAGGCACAGCATGATAGCAGCTGGTATGCTATCAACTGAGCAGCTGTGTGCGGTGCATGAGGCACAGCATGATAGCAGCTGGTATGCTATCAACTGAGCAGCTGTGTGCGGTGCATGAGGCACAGCATGATAGCAGCTGGTATGCTATCAACTGAGCAGCTGTGTGCGGTGCATGAGGCACAGCATGATAGCAGCTGGTATGCTATCAACTGAGCAGCCGTGTGCGGTGCATGAGGCACAGCATGATAGCAGCTGGTATGCTATCAACTGAGCAGCTGTGTGCGGTGCATGAGGCACAGCATGATAGCAGCTGGTATGCTATCAACTGAGCAGCTGTGCGCGGTGCATGAGGCACAGCATGATAGCAGCTGGTATGCTATCAACTGAGCAGCTGTGTGCGGTGCATGAGGCACAGCATGATAGCAGCTGGTATGCTATCAACTGAGCAGCTGTGTGCGGTGCATGAGGCACAGCATGATAGCAGCTGGTATGCTATCAACTGAGCAGCTGTGCGCGGTGCATGAGGCACAGCATGATAGCAGCTGGTATGCTATCAACTGAGCAGCTGTGTGCGGTGCATGAGGCACAGCATGATAGCAGCTGGTATGCTATCAACTGAGCAGCTGTGTGCGGTGCATGAGGCACAGCATGATAGCAGCTGGTATGCTATCAACTGAGCAGCTGTGTGCGGTGCAGCTCAACCGCACGCTAGTCGTGTCGTGCCCATGCGCGCGCCCCTCGCGGCAATAGCTCCCCCCTTTCGACCTACCTTCTGTCTCATTTCGGGTTCCCTGTACCAGCCTTTGTCAACACTTTTTTCCTCCCTTGTTTCCTCCCTCCTCTCCTTCCATCCTCCCCTCCTCCCTTCCTCCCTTCCTCCTCTTCTTCCACCCTCCTCTCCCTCCTCTCCCCCTCTCGCAGCTGAGCAACCGAGTGCGGTGCATGAGGCACAGCATGATAGCAGCGGGCATGCTCAACCGAACGCTAGTCGTGCCCATGCGCGCACCCCTCGTGCCGCGCCACTACGACCGCCGCGCCTTCCTGCACCTGCCGCACGCTCACCGCTGCTACGGCCCCCTCTCTGTCATCTCCTGGGAGGAGCTCCTGGGGAGGATGCGCGCAGGGGGAGGGGGAGGAGAAGGGGTGAGTGGAGGGGCGGGGGAAGCGGTGGGTGAAGAGGCCGTGAGTGGTGGTGCTGGGGGGAACGGCAATTCCAGCCACAGTGTGGACAGCAGCACCGGTGGAAACGCCAACAGCAGCAGTAGTATTATTAACAGCAGTGCCACGACTGACAGTGGGACTGCTATCCCTCCCAGCAGCACCAGCGGCAACAGCAGCAGCAGCGGGGCAGTGCTAGACCAAGTCATCTGCATTCGAGAGCAGTGCTATAACCAACCCGGCTGGGGCTCTCCAGACCGCTTCCCAAGCCTCCCAGGCCTCTCCCTCTCCCCCACACTCACCATCACCACCGCCCCCTTCCCCCCCGGACCCATAGACACGCGTGCCTTCACCAACCTCTCCTCTCTCATACACCCCTCCTCCCGCATCATTGTGATGGGAGATCTGGCTGCTATCAACCTGGAGGGGCCTCGGGGAATGGACGTTCCGTTCTTTACACTCCCGGGGTGTGGGAACACCCTGGCTATACACCCGCATCCGGCGATTCTGGAAGCTGCGGACCGGTTTGTCCGGGGGGTGATTCTTGGTGGAAAGAGGCGGTGGTGGGAGAGGGGAGAGGAGAAGGAGGCAACGGGCTTGAATACGAGTGCGGATGACTCTAGGGGGGAGGCTGAAAGTGGCAGCAATGCGAGCAATGAGAGCAACGGAAGCAGTGGGAGCAGCAGAGCGAGCAACAGGACGCTGTGGGCGGTGGGGGACAGTGCAGCGGACGAAGCAGCAGGTGTGGCGCGGTACATAGCGGTGCACTGGCGGCGCACAGACCTGGTGCAGCTGTCCAGGGACCCCTGGGTGCACCTCCCTGTGCCCCGCGTGGGGGCGTGCCTCGTGCACCGCATGCGGCTGTCTGGGAATATTACACGGATGTTCCTGGCTACAGACACGGATGAGGGAGAGGTGTGTGAGTGGTGGGATGGGATGGATGCGTGGGCTTTTTTCTTTTTGAGTCGACTCGAAAGCACACGAGGCTGTCTGGGAATATCACCAGGATGTTCCTGGCTACAGACACGGATGAGGGCGAGGTGAGCAGTGGGTTTTATGGGTCTGTGGGCTGGTTGCTTTTTGAATTGACTTGAACAGCGCATGCCCCTGCCTGGGAGTATTTCCAGGGTGTTTCTGGCTACATACACGGATGAGGGAGAGGTGAGTGAATCATGGGATGGGTGTGTGGGCTGGTGGTTGACTTGGTTGGTTGACTGCTTGCTCTGTTTTTGGTGCAGGAGCATTGGGGTTCAGTTCTGGGTTGATTCGAAAGGAACAAAGCAGGGGATGTGGCAAGTGTTGTGAAGCAGTCTCATGGGTGGTTGGATGCGCTCCCAGCCAGGTTCAGGTGCCGTGCCGTGTGTGGGGCCCATGCTGTGCTGATGAGCGAAACAGCCTTTTGTGGCGAGAACGAGAAGAAAGGCCCTGCAGCACACATTGCCAACATCTGTTGGTCCTCAGTCCTGATCCCCTTGTCACCAGTCAATCAGCGGTGAGAGGAGGGGATGCTCTGAGGTCAGGGTGCTAGCTATTAGAGGGGTGACGTTTATCAGGTCAATGCATGGTAGCATGCTTGGAAGTAGGCGAGGCAGCAGAGTTATTAGTTGCAGGCATGGCAGCAGGCTCGGAAGCAGACATCCGGCATTAAGCGCAAACCAGGCACGTGTGTTTGCCATCTTTGTTCCGCATCCCTGTTCTTGATCTCACCACACCACTATGTCTCTGCTCCTGTGCTGTGCCGTTCCCTTGATGTGGACTGTACCACTCTCATCTCAGGTAGAAGCACTGGTGAAATTCATCAAGGAGCAGATTCCATCCTTTCAACTCTTTAGACTGCCCGAAACATTAGATTCCCAACCATGGGCTGATGTGATTAAGCCGTTTGAATTTGATGATGATGTAACAGTGCGAGCTACACTAGACAAGGCGATATGTGCAATGGCGGATGTGTTTCAGGGCACGCATGCATCATCCTTTTCAAGTGATATAACGAGGATTAGAGCAGGCCTGAGATTGTCGTCTTGTGAGGATTCTTTGCTGTGTGAAGATAAAATTCATGAATCTAGATGAACCTGTTATGTATTGGTTTATTCATAGTGTACCATCCAGTGTCAGACTAAAGGAGGACCGTGGGTACTCTATGGAAATGTTAGAGGTGTTCTTTTTGCAGTGCAGCCAGATCCATAAATTCAAATCGAGACTTCGTTTAGCGGAGCAGTGTTGGTGGGATGGTACAACCCAATCCGCCAATGGACTGGGTGGCTGTCCTTCGCCCTCCTCCCTTGCTCCCTCTTCCTCTCCGCATCCTCCTGTTTCGCGCCGTTCGATGCAACCGCAGGTGTGTCCACTCAACTAGCGCTCTTGCTACTTCACACGGATCAGGAACTCGGCATTATTTTCAACAACGCGCACGGGCCCCCCAGCCACGCAAATGGCGAAGCGCAAGCCGTCGCACGAACCAGGATATCCCGGTGGCGACGGTGGCGACACTTCTGGCGAAGAGCCTCATCCGCTCTTTCCCGATTCGACCCCTTCCGCTGGCCATGCGCCGTCCTCTTCCCCCTCTCAGCTTCTGCGAAGCGAGCAGCGTCGCCCTGGTCTCTTAGCCTACCACCCCCCTCCCCCGCACGACTCGATTGATTTCCTCGCGTTCCTGGATCGCACGCCGCCATGCGACGTCGCGCGCCTCTTTCGCGAGCTCTTGCGCGACCTGGCGATGCGAAACCTGCGCGACTTCCACTTGAGGATCGACGGCGAGTCGCGCGGGCGCGGTGGGGGGCGGGGAGGAGGCGGAGGAGGGCGGGGAGGAGGCGGACGGGGATGGGGGGGACGCGGAGGCGGGCGCGGGCGAGACGGGGGCAACGGGGGCTATCACTCTCATCACAGGAGCCAGGTTCCGCCGTTCAGGGGGGGGCGGGCAGGCGGGGAATTTCCGCCAGGTGGCGGGGGCGGAAGGTGGGGCGCAGGCGGGGGCGGGGGCACAGGCGGAGGCGCAGACGGAGGCGCAGGGTGGGGCGCGCAAGAGCAGAGGGCGTTTGCGGTGGAGGTGATGTATGGGGAGCAGCACGAGGGGCCCGTGGCCGTGGACGTGCCACAGGGCTGCATCGCCTGTAACCCCCTCGCACCGCTCTTCACCACTGGCTCTGGCGCTGCTGCTGGCGGTGACCAAGGGGCGGGCGCAGGCACAGGCGCAGGCGGAGAGTCAGGAAGAAGCGCGGAGAAAATCGCGCGGACGTCAGGGGAATTCGGGAATGGTGGGAATGGTGGGGATGGTTCCAGGGCGGTGAGTGACGAGCAACGAGATGGGCGAGAGGAAGAGGAGAAGGGTGACAAGGGAGACCCAGCGGGGACAGCAGCGGCAGCAGCAGCAGCAGCAGCAGGAGCATCAGAGGCGGTAGCAGCTGAAGCAGCAGCAGAGGGGGAAGCAGGAGCTGCAGCAGCAGCAGCAGGAGGAAGCAGCGACGCAGTGATGACATCAGGCGACTTGATCCTACGCGAGTACGAGGCCAGCCAGCCCCACGTGCGCGTGTCCCTGGACGCACAGGGCCGCGCAGGGCTCATCATAACCCCCGTTCGCCACGTCGAGTCTCTAACCGACCTCACCGACTCGGAACTATATGAGTTTTTCCACACAGCAGCCGCTGCAGTGCAGAGAGAGAAGGTCGTGTTCTCACGCATGGTGGTGAACCACGGGTCGTACCGCAACCTGCCGCATCTGCACCTCAAGGTGTTTCTAGACGAGGGGTCGTTTGAGGAGGCGAAGCGAGGGTGGGAGGGGGAGCGGGTGGCGATGTGGGAGAGGCTGCTGCGGCTGCGGCCCGCCAAGACTGCGTTTTTGTGTAAGGCGTTTGCAAGAGGGAGGTGCCGGTTTGGGAGCAATTGTAGGAACTTGCACAGTACGGGTGGGTCTAGTTAGCTCAATTTCAGTTCAGCTGTTTACCAGGGTTGGCGATTCAAGGACAAAAAGTGCCTACCTTCCGGACCATGTTTAGTCTCGTGGTCGTTTTTAGAAAGGTACCGTATGTGCAGGGTGTGATGACAACCCGTTTCTCGTATGGGCTGAATTTGGCAAATGTCACGTTTCGGGAGTTCATACCGAACCAGGCCTTCCACTCATCGTGCTCTACTCGTTGGCCCTAGTGTTGCAGAAGTTTCAGACACAGAAGAGCCAAGGGTTGTGAGAATGACCAATCGAGTCCAATCGCTCACTCTTTCTCCTCTTATTCATCACATGAGTCATGCACAAACGAACTAGGCAATAGCCACACGACGGAGTGGTCCTGGGGTCACGACTATTTCCGGGAAAGCGTCCTGAATGAACCCTTCTACTTCTACTTCTGTCGCAATCATCTGCAAGCACGGAAGGCCCTCGAGCCAGCTCACCCCGCGTGCAGTGATTTTAGCATCCCACAACCCCAGACTCATCAGGAGCTTCATGTTCCTCAGGTACTTCATGCCAGAGTCAGTCACTCCGGGAGGCAAGATGAGGTAATTCAGCGACGTGAGACCAGTGAGATGCATCAGCCCATCCTCCCTCACTCCCCCCTTGTGCAGCGCAAGCTCCTGTAAAGCCGTCAGCCTACCCACATGCACCATACTCGCAGAGGTACCGTAATAGACTCACACCAGCCAAGGTGAAGCTCCGTGAGTGAAGTCAGCCCCTGCAGCCTAGCTATTCCAGCGTCCGTGACCTGGGACTTGTCAAGACTAAGTGCCCGCAGGCTCGTCACACGATCAATACCTTCCAGAGCAGCGTCCGTGCATGAACCGGTGAGATTCAGATGCATGAGCTCGGGCAAGCAGTAGAGCTGCCGCACTCCTGCAGCGGTGAAGCCGGAGGAGTTCCCGAGGTTGAGGGTTTTCAGGTGGCGGAAGGAGGCGAGGCGGGTGAGAGCCGCGTCTGAGAGGCAGGAGATGCGGCTGAGGTCCATTGTTGCCTGCTGCTGCGGGGCTGTTCTGGACCAGAGCGTGAGCAGCACCTGCAAGTAAAGCATGGGTGGGTGGTCAGGAGGGATGAGAGGGATGGGAGGGATGGGAGGGACAAGATGGACTTTGGAGATTCGTGTGTACCACCAGCTTTCCAACATGCTACTGCGCATGCTCCCACGTGCCGCATGCATGTCCAACGCATGCCACATAACCAGTGTCCTGTGTCCCACCATTTTAAAAACATGCACGTCATTTGCCAGAGGTGGCAGCAGCTGTCTCTAAGAAATCAAAAAAAAGCATGCACTCACCTCCCATACCCTCCCTCTGTCGATACTACTCTCCTCCAGCGTAACCACTCTGCCCAGCAGCCCATCTACAGCCGTCTCGAGTCCGTCTACAGCAGCAGACATGGCCGCCTTGATGTCTCCCTCGTCGCATTTTCCATCGGAAGCAACGCGATTGGCAAACAGTGCGCCACCGCCCACAGCAGCAGCATACTCCATCTCCTCCGCCTTCCCCGCCTCCTCCCGCTTCCGCTTTTTCTCCTCGGGCTTCTCCGCTCCTGCGCCATCCTCCGCGCGGTCCATCTCCGCGCGCGCCTTCTCCTGCGCGCTCTTCCACTCCGCCACCGCCAGCTCGACTTCGTTCATCCGCGCCTCCGTATGCGCCGCCGTCGCGCGCACGTACGCCAATTCCGCCGCATGCCGCTCCGCTGCAGCCCTCATCCGCGCAATCTCCGCCTTCACGCGCCCGCCGCGTCTGCCGCCTCCCTCCGCACCGCCTCCACCTGCTCCTTCAACCCCTCCACCTCCGACTCAAACCCACTCCTTACTCCAAGTAACGGCCCTGGCGGGACAATGTTTCTCCGCACAAAAAGCTGCGCCGGGAGGCCGGCCCCTGCTTCCCCTGCCGCTGCGCTCTCCGCCCCGCCCTTGCCCTTCGCCGTCTCCCCGATGCTGCCCCTCTCCAATGCCCCTTTCGCCGCTGCGCCCTTCGCCGCTTCGGCCTTCGCCATCGCGCGTTTCATTTCGTCCATTTCTCGCTTGAGAACAGCCATGGCCTCCTCCTGCTGCGCCAGCTTCGCCGCTACTAACTGCTCTACTCGCGCCTCCATTCCTCCTGTTGCTGTCTCCCTCGCCATTCCACCCGCAACCTCCCCCGGTCGCACCTTCTCTGGCACCGCGCTCAGCATCTGTGCCATGCCTCCCGCCATCGCCATTAGCAATGGCGACTGTACGAATGTGGAATAAGAAAAAAGCACGGTGTCGTCACACAGTACGACTTGTGGGGCAAGTACCAGGGGTGTAGGCGGTTTGAAATTGCTAGAGCTGGCTTGCCTGGCTTCTCGTAAGCATTCCTCCAAGCAGTTTGTGTCGCTGTTATGCGGGCATGACGGAGAGCTGGCTTGCCTGACGGTGTCAGGGGATGCGTCGGAGAGTGCTTGTTTGTGCGGAACTACTAATTTGTTCCGGACTAACTTGTTGCCATGGAATCGAGGTTCCTAAAACACATCCAGCATTGCAGCCCGCGAAACACCGTCACGTTTCCCCGTTTTGGCGATACAGGAGCAGCATATGGCATTGAGCTACGCGTCTCGCATACGGGTCGCTGCGCCACACATCCCGATTATTTCGGGTTGCGGCCTTTTTTCTGAAAGGGTGCTGCACAAACGAGTATAAAACAGTCATTTTCGATAGTGTAAGACATGTTCAAGACATATCAAGCTTGATGTAATCCAATTTCTGAAGGACTACACAGTGCAATTGTAACATATTACAGTACAAAGGTTTGTCAACTACAAGGGTATCTTCTGCTTATTCATCACATTTGTCACACACAACAACAAAAAAAATAGCGTAGCCATACAGCTAAAGTGGCCCTGGAGTCACAACTATTCCTGGGAAAGTGTCCTGAATAAACCCTTCCACTTCTTCTGTGTCTGCTCCAACCTTCTCGAGGCACGGAAGGCCCTTGAGCCAGCTCACACCGCGTGCAGTAACCTTAGCACCCCACAGCCCCAGCGTCACCAGGAGTTTCATACTCTTCAGGTATTTCATGCCCGAGTCAGTCACTCCAGGAGGCAAAGTGAGGTAATTTAGTGAAATGAGGTTCGTGAGATGCAGCAGCCCATCCTCCCTCACTCCCCCCTTGTGCAGTGAAAGCTCCTGTAACGCAGTCAGCTTCCCCACATGCACCATACCGGCAGAGGTAACCGACTCACACCCACCCAGGTGCAGCTCTATGAGTGCAGTGAGCCCCTCAAGCCTACCCTCCCCAAGATCCGTGACCTCACTGTTTTCAAGAGCAAGCGCCCGCAGGCTCGTCACATGGTCAATCCCTTCCAGAGCAGCGTCCGTGCATGAACCCGTGAGATCCAGATGCACGAGCTCGGGCAGGGAGTAGAGCTGCCGCACTCCTGCAGCGGTGAAGCCGGAGGAGTCCTCGAGGGTTACGGTTGTGAGCTGGCGGAACGAGGCAAGGCGAGAGAGTGCCGCGTCTGAGAGGCAGGAGATGCGGCTGAGATCCATTGCGGCCTGCAGCTGCGGGGCTGTTCTCGCCCAGAGCGTGAGGAGTACCTGCGGACGAAGCATGGGTGGGTAGTCAGGAGCGCAGAGGAATGGGAGGGGTGAGAGGGATGAGAGGGGTGAGACGAACAAGCTAACCTTTCGGGGGTTTATGTGTACCACTAGCCTTTCCACATGCTGCTGCACATGCTCCCATGTGCCACATACATGTGCTATTGCACGCCACACAACCAATGCCATTTGTCCAACCAAATGAACAACATGCATGTCCTCGCATGCGCTATTCATGCACACTCTCATGCACGTCACTTGTCACTGGTGGCAACAGTTGCCTCTGGGAGCAAAAAAAAGAAAGAAAGAAAGAACACAAGCGCATGCACTCACCTCCCATAGCCTCCCTCTGTCGATACCACTCTTCTCCAGCTGATCCACTCTGCGCAACAGGCCACCCGTCACCGTCCTCAGTCCCGCCAAGCCAGCGTTCACTTCCCCCTCATCCTGCTGCTTTCCGTCCCAAGCACCGCGATTGGTGATGAGTGCGCAACCGCCCACAGCAGCACGTGCCACCTCCTCCGCCTTCCCCGCATCATCCCGCTTCCGCTTCTTCCCCTCGGGCGTCTCCGCTCCTGCTTGCTCCCCGCGCGTCCCTCCTCCGCGCGCGTCTTCTCCTGCGCGCTCTTCCACTCCGCCATCGCCAGCTCCAAGTCGTTCATCCGCGCCTCCGTGTGCTCCGCCGTCGCGCGCACGTACGCCACTTCCGCCGCATGCCGCTCCGCCGCATCCTTCATCCGCGCAAGCTCCGCCTTCAGCGCCACCGCCGCGTCCGCCGCCTCCCTCCGCGCCGCCTCCACCTGCGCCTTCAACCCCACAGTTCCTGATCGAAACTCAATCCTTACTCTATCAACTTGCTCCCCTATATATTTGTACATATACGGGATAGAATTGATTTGCTCGGAAGGCTGTGAGGGGGGGCTGCCCCCTGCCGCCCCTGCCGCTGCAATCCCCGCCCTCTCCGTGCCCTTGGCCGTCTCCCCCTGCCTCCCCGTCGCCCACGCCCCTGTCGCCCCGGGGCACTTCGCACCTGCGCCTGTCGCCGCTGCGCCTGTCGCCGCTGCGCCTGTCGCCGCTGCGCCCATCGCCGCTGCGCCCATCGCCGCTGCGCCCATCGCCGCTGCGCTCATCGCCGCTGCGCCCTTCGCCGCTGCGCCCTTCGCCGCTGCGCCCATCGCCGCTGCGCCTGTCGCCGCTGCGCCCTTCGCCGCTGCGCCCATCGCCGCTGCGCCTGTCGCCGCTGCGCCCATCGCCGCTGCGCCCATCGCCGCTGCGCCCGTCGCCGCTGCGCCCTTCGCCGCTGCGCCCATCGCCAGTACGCCCATCGGCGCTGCGCCCTTCGCCGCTTCGGCCTTCGCCGCTTCGGCCTTCGCCGCTTCGGCCTTCGCCATCGCGAGCTTCATTTCGTCAACCTCTTTTTTTAGAGCAGCCATGGCCGCCTCCTGCTTCTCCAGCTTCACCGTCAATTTCGCTACTCGCGACGCCATGACCCCTATTGTTGGCTCCTTTGCCGTCCCTCCAGAGATTTCCGCCGGAAACACCTTCACAGGCACGCCGTTCACCATCCGCAGCATGCCTCCCGCCATCGCCATTAGCAATCGCGACCGTACGAATGTCGAATCAGAAAGACAGAGTGTTGTCACAGTATGACTGGTACGGCAAGTACTTGGGGCGCAGGCGGGTTGAAATTGGTTAGAGTTCTCCGAAGCATTCCAAGAAAGTCCGTGTTTAACGATGCTTGCATGGCAGTTTTCACTCTATGTGTCGAAGATGGTATGAACTGATTCTTTTCAAATCAGACTGAGTTATTGCCAGAGTCGCCTAGCATTGCGGACCTGACAGCCTAGCAAGCTCGATTCCAGGCACGCTTTCGTCTTGGGCGTAAAATGCTGTCACGCACCCCCGTTTTAGGGACACAGCAGCAGAGAGAATTGCCGCGGCGCGGGTTTAGGTCTCGCGAATTTTTTTCATCGCGCTAAAATTTTTACACAACCCAAAAGGCACACGTCCCACCTTTTATCGCGAGCGGCGCGCGGTCCCGGCACTTTGTCTGCAAATTGGTAGTGTAGATGTAAGTGTACGGTCAGGTCCGAAGTTTTTGCCAGAAACCCAAACCAGACCCTCCAACATTGTTGGAGCCATACAAGCGTAGTACAGTATTGCCAGGCCTACGTGTGACAGCTCGTACTTTAGGCTCGACAAGGCGCCACCAAGTCGATGGTCCTATGAGCGCCAAATGGCAGTCATTGAGACGATGTGTTAATGAGCAACGGAAACTGAGCACATCGAACGTGGACCAATAAGGTGACGTTTCGGGACGATCCGGGGTTATTCATCACGGTAAACAATGTCAGACAAGTTTCCCACCAAAAACCATGCATGCACCAGTCTGACGTCAACGCGGATGCACTGGCTGAATGTGTTATGACATTTCACAGCAACAAAATGAGCACCAATCGCAGGCAGCCGTTCATGAACAAAGCTGCCCACGTAGTACGTTTATCCCCGTTGCCACATGTGCTCATTAACACCATGCGTGAAACGGCCAACGTGCTAATTACAACGAACCAAGTCCAATCCGCATTTTATCTACAAAGTTTATGAGCATGCCAGCTGCACGCCACCTGGCCTCAGGGGGAATCTACCAATGTGATTCTCACCATTCAGGGACACCCATGAGGGTTTGCCACCCCATGCTTGGCCCTGTGTACAACCTCGATTTGCTAAAGAACAGACCGCGAGCATGAGCGAACGAGGATAAACCAGCACACGGTTCCACGTGGACGGGAATCGGATAAAACGACGTTCGCGACGCGATATGCATCCAATCGGTGCTCGAATTGTTCAGCGTGCAATTCCCGCAAGCGAGTGCAGTTGTTGCCCGTGATTAGTCACAAGACCCCAGGCCCTCGCATTCTTATTCATTGTCATTCTTGCTCATTACCCACCGACCTGTGCTCGATGTTTGGCTTTCCGTTTCAAACAATCTTGCATTAGCAGTCCCGCTCACCGTTGTTCACAAGTTTGAGCCCTTTACTCCTTCGTTGCCGTTAGCCTGAGACTCACCCGCGTTCACCTCTAGCCACTGGAGATGCCTACGGGCCGGCCGGACGACCCAGTCGCACTTGATATCGAGGAGGATGACGACCTATTGGAAGTAGAGGCCACATCGGATCACGGCGGAACGGCCGGAGAGGATGCTACTAAAGTCCCAAGCGGACGCCACTCGCGTAACAGGGGCGGCCAGCACCAAAAACGTCAAAAGACGACTCGTGCAGAACAGCAACCAGCGACCGGCCCGAATACTAGGGCGCACCCGGCATGGGCCACGCCAGAACCGTATTCCTTCCAACCCCCGCCTCCCCCCCAGAAGTCGCTACCACCGGCACAGGATCTTATTGCGGACATGGCAGGGAGCATGAAGCAGCTCCCGGGCATTACCCCGGCGTGCCGAGCTAGGAAGGAACCGTCGGTCAAGAGTGGCAACTGGCCCACGAAGCTGGTTTCTAACTGGCATGGGTTTTCGGCACTACGTTGAACGTTGCCGACGCTCTCCACATGCAGGACGATGCACCAATCACGGACAACGCACTGGACTTCCACAACATGTAAGTTCCGCCAAGTCAATGGAGAAGTTTTATCGCTTGTCAATACTCGCGGATCCATTTTTGTAACACTGCTTCCTTCTAACGGCCGCAACACAACCCCCCTGTTCGTACCCGTACAGCATCCTGGACATCCGCCATCCGAAATTGGGCAACGGAAAACGTGGATCGCGCTCGATGTCAAAGCTTACGACTACTGGGTGTCACAAAAGAAGCTCATCGCATGCTGCGACGACAAGGACTCCTTTTTGCGCTTCGACTATGTGGCAATTTTTGCCGCGGCTGAGTACGTGATCCAATCTCCCGCCCGTGGTTTTGCTAATGGCTAGGGCCCTCTAATCACTACCATCTTCCTCTTTTCAGGTTCCACTTCAGCTTGTTTGTTCTGGAGAACGCAAGCACTCTTGTGACATCATCAGATGGTGGTGAGGAGCTCCCCACCCCCAAGCTGTGGCTGTATGATTCCACAGGTCATCATGCAGCCAACCCTGCAGTCGTCACAAACGTCCGCCTGTAAGTTTAGGCGCTCAAAGGGTGTTTGTAACCGGTTTGGCGCGAAACTAGCTGATCTATTTTCCACGTGCGATGGCAGGATTCTCGCGTCGGAGCTGAACCGTGTCTACCCCCAGCTGTCCCGAACGGACGTCGAGTCCCGAATTGGCTCCATCCCCTATCGCGCACTCGACGTGAGATGCTTGAGTTTCCGGCCTTCGCACATGTCTCCCCCCATAATATGTACTAAACACTCACGGTTGTTATGCGCAGATCCAATTCGAGATACCGCGTCAGCCCGAGAAGAGTCTCGACTGTGGTGTTTACGCCGGCATGTACCTCCACTTGCACGTTACCACCAACTTCCAACACCTCGGCGGACCAATCGCATTCACCACTGCACCCCTGCGTTACCGTCGCGACTGGCGGGCTGACATGTGCGCCTACATATCTGGCAATTTGTTATCTGCCCTTCAAACAGCTGGCCTCACCCTTCCCCCACAGAAGCTCAGCCGTGCAGGTGCCATGCCAACCGGTGGCGACGTCTCGGAGATGA
This sequence comes from Closterium sp. Yama58-4, assembly GCA_947470075.1. Classification (NCBI taxonomy): domain Eukaryota; kingdom Viridiplantae; phylum Streptophyta; class Zygnematophyceae; order Desmidiales; family Closteriaceae; genus Closterium; species Closterium sp. Yama58-4. Next base: position 720,007 of record CANIUD010000042.1, read on the forward strand.
GCGGTGTCGTCCGCGAGACGAGCTCCGACGTGCAGACCCTGAAGAAGGAAGTCGCCGCGCTGCGCGCAGACTATGCCGAGCTGTAGTCAAAGTTCACCAGTGTGAGCCAGCAACTGTTTGAGCGCGTCGGGGCAATGGAGAAGGCTCGGGACACTGCGAAGACCTTAGAGGGCCCGCATGGTGCGCATGGCCCCGGTGACAAGGCATCTCCATCCAAGCGGGTGGACTCTAGTCTCGACCCGGGGCTCAGAGACACCGCGGCCTCCCCCCTTGCAGGATTCCGGCATGCATCGCGGATTGGGGCCGACCAAGACGCAGCTCCGCCGCAGCAGCTCCACCGTGAGCCAGGGTACGCACCTGCCTCGCCGTCACCCGGCCCCGCTCCTGCACAGCCTCATCAGCCTACCGTGCCACCGGGGCGGGACGCGACATACTATCATCCGGGCACATCCCGCGCTGCCCCGCCGCAGAGACCGATCGCTCCACTCCCACCTGCGCCTCCCCCGTCAGGTCCCGTATACCCAGGGTTCTCTGCCGGGCCACCTTATGCTCCACCGCCCGGGATGCCCTTCTTCTGGCAAGGAGGACCCCCGCAGCCCGCACCCCCCCCGCAGCAGTCGTTCCAACCGCCCGCCATCCCGAGTATGAGTGCCGCGGGTGAAGGCGGCGGGGAGTGGGTGCACGACGCCGGAGGCGAGGTTGGTGTGTGCGGGGCTACAAATGATGGCTACAACGGCGGACGTCCCAGGAACAAGTACGTAGGTGTTACCGCGCAGGGAGATGTTTGGGTTGCCAAGCTGTTGATGCCGCCCCCAGGCAACCCCATATGCATGGGCCCTTTCCCGAGCGAGGAGGAGGCAGCCAAGGGATACAAGGCTGCCGCACTGGTGGTAAGGCCGCAGGGTTATCGCATCCAGCGCAGTATTGAACTGACCCCGTCGGAGCACCAGCTGCTCAAAGGGTGCACCAAGCAGCACGTGATGAGCCTCGCCGAGCGTGGCCTCTGGCATAGGTGGCGCGAATGGCGGCAGCTCATGCCGGAGCTTCCCCCGGCTCCACTGCTACAGGTTCCGCACGCCCCCACCATGCTGCCGCCGCGCACGCAAGCACAGCCGAGCAGCAGCGTTGCCACACAACCCCCGGGCATGGGCCACTTACGACCGCATAGTGGTCAGCCGCAATATTTGGATGAGCATCAGGGTTACAACTGAGGTACGATCTTTAATTTGTGCCGCATCCTGTTGTAAACGGTTGATTCTGACCTTGGTATCCTGTGTGTTTTCACCGCAGCTGGATGATGCAAGAGTGTGATACATCGGCGGCAGGAACCAGACTTCGTACCATGTCCCGGATTCTGCAGTAGACCAATCCTCCACTTTGACAGCAGCTTGAGCATGTTTAGATGTTGGGTGTTTAGGCCTGGACGAAATAGCATTGCCGGCATGCCACGGTCGTTGAGCAGTCTTTAGCATGCTATGGCGTGGTTTTTCTAAAAACCCTGAACTCTGCATAGTGGCAACATTTAGACGCTAAATCAACAAACCGCCCGGAGTCTTTGTTTTAACGAAAAGATATGAACGATTGCAGTCATAATACGGTATCGTCAACAAGGTGTGGCAACAGATAATAGTGTTTGTGTTAATAAACGGTTATAACTCGACGTGCTAAATAACTGACCTTAACCACATGCGCCATCGTGCGGCCTCCGAGGTAACACGTAAGACAGAACGTATATTGCATACTGTACCGCGCCCCTCTGGACATGAGGTTTCGCTACATCAGCCTGCACATCACTGGTCCACGTTAGAAAACACCACAACACTCGAATACCGCCGTCGTGCATCTCAAGTCACCGGGTGGGCGCTGTGTTTCGGAACGTGCACCACACAGTACAATTGCGCGCAATTATAGAAACGAGGAACCTTGCACGTCCACGCTAAATGTACGCCTGGAAGATTACCACACAGACAAGCGCTCAAATACATATCACGTCAAAGATATATCACGGACCACCATCACCCAGCTGACATCCGATCATTAGCATTTGCCAAAGGCTCGCTACGATAACCAGCACACACCACAACACTTTCGGCTTAGATTAGCAGACGTATCATGAACACTACTCTATACAGCCCCCAGGTGGCGGAACCTGCTTACAGTGCAGTGGATGGCAGCAGTGCAGCATCCTTGGTGTTATTAGGCGGGGAGCACGACGGTCGGGTGAACGGCACTACGGCTGACCACAACGGTCATAACGAGGCGAAGACAAGCACTATCTAGAATAGGCACTCGTTTGGCATTTCAGTCTCATGCGCAGATTTGGATCGGTTGTCGTCGTACCTGGCCGTGAACGACAACATAGTCGATCTACACAACATGTAAGCATATCAAGCTGGTGCAGAGTTTCCGGAGTGGCCATGTGGGTGACGTAACATGGTTTCTCGTACATCCCTGACAGCTTGCTTGACATACGGCATCCACTACAAGGAAACGGAAAGACATGGATCGCTCTCGACTCCAAGGCCTTCGAGTATATGTCAGATCATGGCAAGCTCATTTCATGCTGCCCGGCTAAACGGTCGTTCCTCGACTTCGACCACGTTGCTATCATGGTCACCGGAAGGTAACAAACCACTGCTAAACCTACGTCACTAAGCACGGCACAATACCATATCCGCCGTCACTAACGCCCTAAGAATGCTTGGTGCAGGTTCCATTTCAGCCTGGTGATAGTCGCGAACGCAACAGCACTTCTGCAAAATCCAAGCCCGCCATGGGCATCGGCCCAGCCGAAATTCTACCACTATGATTCTGCGGGAGTGCATTGCGAAACGGGAATGGAATGGGACATGATTGAGAGGTAACGCGAATAACAATGACACTCCAAGGATGAAGCACCCACATGTCTGTCAAACCAAGCACCCTGAAGTCAACGCTGTGTGCAGGCTGGTCGCCGCGGAGATACAACGTGTCCGGCCTGGACTATGTTCACAGGCTTGTCTGGCCAGGGTGCAGCAAGTCGAATGGCGCATTTTACAGGTACCATAGCGCCCCTGGGAGACTTGCTCGAAGTCTCATTTGTATGCTTATCTAAGGTTCTAACACGCACGCTCCCTATTGCACATGCAGGCATCGGAGATCCCGCAACAACCTCTTGGCAGCGAAGACTGTGGTATTTACACATGCATGTTTCTACGTACCCTAGTTAAACAAGATTTTCAGAACATTGAGGGGCCTCTGTATCTCGAAATGGACCCGGCGGACTATCGGGTCGTCTTACAATCCCAGCTATCGTCACTTCTGTGCGGAGCACTCCCGCTGCAACTACAGGCGGAGGTGTCAGAATAACTGAACGAGGAATGAATGAACTAGCAGTGAAATGAGTACAAGTACCTAACCCTAGAATTGTGTACCCCCTATAGGCTAACCCACTGCAGCCTAAACAAGCACAACACATATAATGTTTGACACACCCCCATAGGCGAAGTGGGGGAGAGCAAGGGGTCACAAGACCAGTCAAAGCAAAGCAAAGCAAGCTCAGGGTGGATCTCAAGGATACCACACAAATTCCGAGCACAAGCAAGTGGTCACAAGACCAGTTCACATGCAGGTTGATAATATAACAAGAGAAACAGTGATAACAACCTAGCAAGTGTAAACATGCAGGCATATATATAAAGATCACAGTACAAGCAGAGTCAAGAAGTAAGCAAGTGAGGTCCAGCAGGCACAAGGCCTAGAAGAGTACAGAAACGCTGATGGTCACAAGGCTGAAGCGCCTTGGTGAACACATCAGCAAGGTTGGCCTCAGTGACCACGTAACGCATACGAAGCTGACCACGCTGCTGCAGCTCTCGAGCAAGGAAGTACCGCAGGGCGATGTGCTTCGTTCTGTGCTCCAGTCTGTGCTCCTCACACAAGGCAATGGCAGCCTGGTTGTCGACGTACAGCACTGGAGGAGAACGAGGCCGCTCTCCCAAGTCGGTCAGCAGGTAGGTCAGCCAGCGTAGCTCCTGGGCAGCCATGGCTGTGGCGTAGATCTCAGCCTCACAACTGGAGCTGAGAACAGAAGAAGAGCGTGTAGAACGCCAAGAAACTGAGCCGGAGCCAAGGCTGAAGGTGTAACCCTGAGACGACCGCTGAGTAGCCTGGTCGTCCGCCCAAGAAGCGTCTGAGTGTCCAGTAAGTACAACTCGGTCTCGCCCTCCAAGCACTAGCCCCATGCCCGACGTACTGCACAAGTAGCGCAACACCCTCTTAGCGGCATCCATGTGCTCCTTCCTGTGACGGCCAGGAGCGACATAGCGCGCAAGGATGCTAAGAGGGTATGCAAGGTCAGGTCGAGTGCAGGTCATCGGGTACATGAGGCAGCCCACAAGCTCTGGATACGGGCCACTCGGCTCTACGGACTCATCCGAAGGCAGAGCTGAGAGCGAGTGACCGGTAGGCAGAGGAGTGGACTGAGGCGAGGAGTACGTGAAGCGGAAGCGCTGAAGGATCTGCTGCACCATGTGTGACTGAGTCAAGGTGATGGTGCGCCGTGCTCTGTCCCGGGTGATCCGCAAGCCAAGATAGCTTGTCAGTTCACCCAGGTCTGTGCACGTGTGTCTCCTCTGCAGCTCCGACTTCACGTGGGCGAGTGCCGCGGTGTCAGCAGTGGCAAAGACCAAGTCGTCGACGTACACGAGGATGTAGAACGGCGGCAGTGAGGTGTCTGTGCGTAGAAACAGTGACGGGTCAGCAGTAGAGGGAGCGAACCCAAGAGCCGCAAGTGTCGTCCTCAGTGTGTCATGCCACTCACGTGGTGCCTGGCGGAGACCGTAGACCGGCCGCTGAAGCCTCCACTGGGTACCAGGAGGAACCGACCCAGTGAAGCTAGGAGGGCGGCGCAGCCAGATCTCCTCGTGCAGGCTGCCCTGCAAGAAAGCAGTGCTGAAGTCAAGCGAGTGAAGCTCGTAGTCGCGCTGAGCGGCTATGTGCAGCAGCACCCGAAGAGTGGTCATCTTCGGGGTGGGGGAGAAGGTCTGGAAGAAGTCAACTCCCTCTCGCTGACTGAAGCCTCGAGCCACGTAGCGTGCCTTGAAGACCGGAGGAGAACCCGGTGGCCGCTTCACCCTGAAAATCCACATGCCACTGACGATGTTCGCCCCAGGTGGGGGAACCTCGTCGACGTAGGTGCGTGTGGACTTCCAGGAAGCCATCTCTGCGTCCATGGCTGTCTGCCACTGAGAGGAGTAGGGACCCGCCATCGCCTCAGCGTAAGTGCGCGGGGTCGGGATGTCTGGTGCATCCGGGTCTCCCTCAGGGGCAACTAGCATGGACACGAGGTGGGGTAAAGCAGCAGCAAAGCACTGGAACTCCTCCTGTCTGTCCTCAAGGACGTCCGTGCCAAGAGCACACTCACCCCCGACGGACGGAGGACAGACAGACTCAGACTCAGACTCAGCAACAAGGCTAGTGGCGTAGTCTAGACGACACCGGGCAGCAAAGTCGATCAACTCAGCGACTAGAGCAGACGCAGCAGAGGACTCAAAGGTAGGGTCAGTGACAACAGTAGCGAGGAGACGGGTGACAGTGGGACTGGCAGCACGACGGGAGTCAGACTCCGGATCAGGAAGAGTAGGCAGAGAGGACGCAGGAGGAGACGGCAGCGGAACACGCTGAGGAGCAGTGGAGGGACGCAGAGTCATGTAGTGAGTGCCAGGGACAGGAGGAGGATGCTCACGTGGGACACGACGACCAGTGCGAGCAGTGCGAACAGGCGACGCGGGACGAGACGCAGGCTCACGACGCTCTGTAAGACCTCCCGTGGGACCAGTGTAAGGAGAGGGAGCAGGGAGAGGCGAGGCAGGCGGGAACTGTGACTGCGACTGGACAGGCGGAGGACACTCTACGGAGGGAGGAGGACAAGGAGGAGGAGCCTGACCAAGAACCTGCTGAAGAAGTGGTACGAAGTACGGTCGCGGCCGCGTAGCGTCTCCAGAACCAGCAGAGACACCAGCGGCAGGGTCCTCAGCACCAGCAGCAGCTCCAACGTCCGGGTCCTCAGCACCAGCAGCAGCTCCACCGCTCGGGTCCTCAGCACCAGCAGCAGCTCCACCGTCCGGGTCCTCAGCTCCAGCAGTAGCTCCAACGCCCGGGTCCTCAGCACCAGCAGCAGCGCCACCGCTCGGGTCCTCAGCACCAGCAGCAGCTCCACCGTCCGGGTCCTCAGCTCCAGCAGTAGCTCCAACGCCCGGGTCCTCAGCACCAGCAGCCGCGCCACCGCTCGGGTCCGCAGCACCAGCAGCAGCTCCAACGCCCGGGTCCTCAGCACCAGCAGCAGCGCCACCCCCAGGGTCCGCAGCACCAGGAGCACCACTCCGAAGACTGCAGCGCCGCGTGTACCACTCTCGGATCTGCTGAATGGGGGGGAGCTCCTGGGCAGGAGGGGAAGTACCGGGACGAGCTCCAGTAGCACCTCTCCGGAGGTGGCAGTACTGTAGGTACCTCTCCTGCAGCTGCCGGGAGGAGAGGGCTCCTCCAGGTGTAGCACGCTCAGGCTCAGCACCCCCAGACTCAGCACCCCCAGGCTCAGCACCCCCAGGCTCCGTACCTCCAGGCTCCGCACCCCCAGGCTCCGCACCCCCAGGCTCCGTACCCCCAGGCTCAGTACCCTCAGACTCCTCACGGTCAGGCTCAGCACCCCCAGCAGGACGAGAGTCAACAGCTACCTCGACAGGCTCAACCGGGTCTACCTGGGACACACCTGAAGGAGCGGCACCCTGAGGGGGGAGGGGGTCTGGTACCTCAGCACCTGGAGCGAGGAAGAGAGGCGGGGGGGGGAGCGGGGCAGTGGGGGAGAGGCGGTAGTAGGGGACGGACTCGTCAAAAGTGACGTCCTGAGAGGCCAGGACACGACGCGAGGTGGCGTGGTAGAACTGCCAACCAGGCACGTCCGGGACAAAGCCAAGGAAGACACAGGGGACAGCTCGACGGGAGAGCTTGTCCGCGGACGTGTCGCGAACAAAAGCTCGAGATCCCCAGACCCGAAAACGCGACGCATCGCCAGCCTCTCCCGTCCAACGCAGTGTCGGAGAAGTCTCCGGTAAGGAGACACGGGGCCAGAGGTTGAGCTAATGCGCAGCGTATCGGACTGCAAACGGCCACAGAAAGTGGGGGGCAGCCGCATGAACCAAGGAGGTACGAGCGACCTCCATGACCAAGCCAATGCGGCGCTCAGCAACCTCATTCTGCTGTGGAGAGGCCGGAAGCGTGAACGACTGCTCAATGCCCTCCTGCTGACAGAAGGCCTCCAAGAGGCCAGAGGAAAACTCCCCACCTCTGTCAGAGTGCAGACGCAGGACAGGGAAGTCGGAGCGGAAACGCTCACTGAGCTGGAGACGAGATCTGCGGATCCAAGGGATCAAGACATCAGGGACGTCACCCTTGGTGCGCAAGGGGAAGACCGTGGTGTAGCGCGAGAAGTCATCAACAACAATCAGGAAGTACCTCTCCTGACCCTGACCACGGACGCGGGCTGGGCCCCACACGTCCATGTGGAGCGTCTGCAAAGGAGCAGTCGTCGGGGGAAAGGAGGAGGAGTGAGGAGCGGCGCGCTGCCGCCCCTCGACACAGGGAAGACAGGGAGGAGCAGGCGAGGGTGGGAGGGGAGGGAGAACCCTGGGAAGACCAGCAACAAGGTCCCGTTTGTGCATGGCCCGAAGGCGCTGCACAGACGGGTGACCTAGGCGGTGGTGCCAGAGGACAGTCTCATGCGCCAGAGAGCGACACGAGCAGGGGGCGGACAGCTGACCTGACGCAGACGCAGACGCGGACGCAGCTACCTGAGGGGACTCAGTGGTCAGTGTGTACAGGTCCGACCCCGGCTGCCGAGTGAAGGTAGCCAGGTGACGGCCCGTCCGAGCACACGTGCAGTGGGTCACGCGCTCGTAAGCAGGGGTGAACTGGTGAACACCCCCGTCCTGGAGCGCACTACCTGCCACCAAGTTCGTAGAGAACGAGGGGAGGTAGAGGCCTGACAGTGTGCCTGACGGGACCGCAGGACAAGGAAGGACAGTGGAGGAGGTCGCAACGACCGGACCCCCAGAGGGGTCAGCGAGGGAGACAGCAACTGGCCGAGCAAGCGGCTCAAGGACAGTGCGGTCACGAAAGAAACAGCGAGAAGCACCTGAGTCCAGTGTGAAGGTGTGCAGTGCCGCAGTCGACTCAGTACCAGGGGGCACGGACTCACTAGCACCTAGAGCAGCAGCCTCACCAGGACCTGGGGCAGCAGACTCACTAGCACCTAGAGCGGCAGCCGGACTGGTCAGAATGCCCGGGTCGGGCGGAACACGCAAGTACTGAGCACCCTCTCCACTAGTAAACATCGCATACATGGCAGTGAGAATAGCATCAAAGTCTAAAGCCCAGATATCAACTCCCTTCTTCTCCAGATCAGCCCAGCGGGGCAGCTCAGTGGCATCAGGAAACTGGGCACGCCACGCGTCAGTAAGGCGCGCGAAACAGCGCTGTGTGGGATGCGGCCTCCCACACTGCTGGCCAGTGCGGTCACCAGTGCGAATGACGTACGTGCAGGTAAAGCCACGCTGCGCATACCACTCACGGGCGGCCTGAAGCGACGGGGCGGGCTGCTGACTCTGGCCACCGCCAGCGCCTCCACGACCACCACCGCCGCCGCCACCGCCCCGGCCACCTCCACCCCTGCCGCCGCCACGACCACCTCCGCCTCCGCTGCCGCCTCCGCCCCTGCCACCGCTCCCGCCGCTGCTGTCACCACCCCCACTACCGCCACTAGCCTCTCCAGTCCCACCGCCACCCCCACCGCCACCACTCCCGCCTCCCCCGCCGCCACCTCCACCCTTGCCCCCTTTGCCCCTGCGGCGCCCGCTCGGAGCAGACGCGGTCCCGACCTTCTCAGCACCAAGGAGGTCGACAGCAGCAGCAGAGGCGACAGAGGGGAGGAGAGGGGAAGGGGAACACCCCTCAAAGAACGGGGTGCGGGGGTCGCCACGAGAGGTGCCTACAGCGACGATGCTCGCCTCAGCTGCAAGCAGTTCCTTCTCGAGGAGGGCAATGGTGAGCTCAGTGGGAGAGCGAGCGAGGAAGTGATCCCTGACTGCGCGCAGAGAGTCAGGGAGGCGGGTGACAATGTGGTAGAGCGTGATCCAGAGCGGGGGGGGGTTGCTGGCAAGGAACTCGTCAGGCATAGCAGCGCGAAAGCGGGCCTCACTGGTCCTGAGGTGGGTGATGAGGTCAGCGACTGTGCTGAAGGAGGCCAGGTCGGGGAACAGGTAGGGGAGGGTGAGGCGGCCTAGTGTGGCAGAGGCAGGTGAGGAGTAACGAGCAACTACAGCAGTGTACAGGTCCTTAGCAGTCTTGTGCTGGCCAAAGTGCTCGCGCTCATCTAGTGGCAGGGAGTTGCGAATAGCGAAGCGAGCGTGGGCGTCACGAGTCTGCCACTGTGAGCGCTGAGTGCTGTCAGCAGTGGTAGGAGGGGCAGTAGCGTGACCGAGGGCATGATCGTACAGCGAAATATCCTCCTTGGCAGTGAGCTGTAGGAAGAGGTGCAGGTCATCTAGCCAGGTGTCAAATTTCACTGGGCGGCCCTCAGCATCGAAAGCAAGCACGGGAGGACTGGCCATAGTGGCAGCAGTAGTAGCAGTAGGAGCAGTAGTAGTAGCCGTAGAAGAAATAGGAGGAGCAGCAGTATCGACGGGGCTGCTGGTACGGGCGGCGCGGCTCGGTCTGACGGCGCGGCTCGGTTCAGGTAGGGCGGCGCGGCTCGGTTCGGGTTGCGCGGCTGCGCGGAGCTGTTAAGCGGGGCAGTACGGGGCCGCGGGGGCCTCTAAGCGGGGCTCGACGGGGCCGCGGGGCCGCTAAACGGGGTGCGCGCGGGGCCGCGGGGCCTCGAGGTGTGGGTCGACGGGGCCGTGGGGCCGCTACACGGGTGCGCACGGGGCCGCGTGGCCTCTAGGTGTGGGTCGACGGGGCCGCGGGGCCGCTAAACGGGGTGCGCGCGGGGCCGCGGGGCCTCTAGGTGTGGGTCAACGGGGCCGCGGGGCCGCTAAACGGGGTGCGCGCGGGGCCGCGGGGCCTCTAGGTGTGGGTCGACGTGGCCGCGGGGCCGCTAAACGGGGTGCGCGCGGGGTCGACGGGGCCAAGCGGGCCGGAATCGGGGCGCGCGCGGGTGCGACGGGGCCACTAAGGGGCAGCGTGCGGGGTCGACGGGGCCTTAAGGGGCCGTACACGAGGGCGCACGAGGGCGCTGAGGGGGAGGCGCTAACGCAGCACTCCGACAGTAGGGCGCACTAAGGCGCTAGGAAGCAGTTAGTAGAGGTGGGCCCGAAAAAAAAACTTAGGTCCTAGCGAAGGACCTGCTCTGAAACCATGTCAGAATAACTGAACGAGGAATGAATGAACTAGCAGTGAAATGAGTACAAGTACCTAACCCTAGAATTGTGTACCCCCTATAGGCTAACCCACTGCAGCCTAAACAAGCACAACACATATAATGTTTGACAGGAGGGTGTCATCCTGCCGTCGCAAGGGCCCTACCGTCGGCGTCAAGAAGAGGGGTCCGTATCAGTGGAGGCCGAAGCTCCCACAATCCGGCATAACCTAGCGCAACGATTGGAGATAGCTAGGCTGACCCGGGAGGTTCAGATGCTCCGGGATGGCATTGCAAGCATCCGTAAAAAAACCGACGAACTGCAGGCGTTGATTACCACTAAACTTGACGCTATCGCACACCAACATCACTTAGACACCGTTAGTTGACGTTCTCCCTGTGTCCAAGGAACTGAGGTTTATGCTAATCATGACATTATTGGTCCTAACAAAAGCCCCAATGTGTACCACAGGCCCTCGCGCCATACAAGCACCCCACCTCATGATGTACTAGAATGAATACTGTAACAGCTCGAGCAAACTACACGTAACACACATATGTTTTTTCCAGTGTACCACAGGCCCTCGCGCCATACAAGCACCCCACCTCGTGATGTACTAGAATGAATACTGTAACAGCTCGAGCAAACTACACGTAACACACATATGTTTTTTCTCTGTTATAATTCTAGGAATGCAAACTTACTACATGCAATAGTACAATGTAGTGAAATTACGCAAGGAATAGAGGTGGAAGCGTAAATGGACACGAAAAGAAGGAATACAGTGCGTTGGAAAAATGATAGAAGAAGAGAAAAGGTTGGGAATTGGGGGGAAAACGGTAGGAGGAAGAGAAACATGTAGAGGTAGGTAGAAAAAGCAACAGCATTTACATCAAGAAAACACCACCAGCACGCCCATTAAGAACACCCACAGATGATTTGAGTGATCCCATCACTTAGACACCGTTAGTAGACGTTCTCCCTGTGTCTAAGGAACTGAGGTTGAAGCTAATCATGACATTATTGGTCCTAACAAAAGCCCCAATGTGTATCACAGGCCCTCGCGCCATACAAGCACCCCACCTCAGGAACTACTAGAACGAATACTGTAACAGCTCGAGCAAACTACACGTAACACACATATGTTTTTTCTCTGTTATAATTCTAGGAATGCAAACTTACTACATGCAATAGTACAATGTAGTGCACTTACGCAAGGAATATAGGTGGAAGCGTAAATGGACACGAAAAGAAGGAATACCGTGCGTTGGAAAAATGATAGAAGAAGAGAAAAGGTTGGGAATTGGGGGGAAAACGGTAGGAGGAAGAGAAACATGTAGAGGTAGGTAGAAAAAGCAATAGCATTTACATCAAGAAAACACCACCAGCACGCCCATTATGAACACCCACAGATGATTTGAGGAATCCGAGCAAATAAGCCGAGCCAACCTTTTCCCGTATGGTATACCACACTAACTACCAGGTCTTCTCTATAATCCGGTTGTTAGCCCGTCTTGTCGAATAATATTTGAAAGAAAACTACACGAACAAAATATATGAATACATGGAACTTTTCAGCAAACCGGTCCTGCCATGTATTAAGAGGAGTACATTCCCTTTTGAACTGTGGTGCATAGCCGCTGTAACCACGACTATTGTTATTCCCGCCAGTTAACATGTCGGCGTCAGTTAACTGTCAAACATTGCATGTTTATATTGTCTAGGCTGTAGTGGGTTATACCTTAGGGGGTACACAAAGTTAGGGTTTCCTACTTGTACCAAACTCTGTTCTAGTTCATTCATTCCTGCTCAGTTATTTCTGACATGGTTTCAGAGCAGGTCCTTCGCTAGGACTGTTCTTAGGGCCCACCGACTTACCTACCTGCTTACCTTCGCTTCTTTTCGGCCCCGATGGCCCCGTCGATCTAGCACGATCTAGCGGCCCTGCGGCCCCTTCGAATTTTTTTTTTTAGCGGCCTCTCACGGCCCCCGTCGCGTCGCCCCTTAGCGCCCCGATCGGCCCCGTCACGCCGCCCGCGAACCGCACAGCGCGCCGCGCTCACAGCCCGCGAACCGCCCACGCGCAGCCCGCGAACCGCCTGCGCAGCCCGCGACCAGCCCGCGCAGCCCGCGACCTGCCCGCGAACCCCCGCGAGCCGCCCGCGACCCGCTTACGCAGCCCGCGAGCAGCCCGCGCAGCCCGCGCTGAGCCTGCGCGGCTCGTGCGCTGACCGCCGCCGGCCCGCACGCTGCCCGCACTGCTCCCGGCCCGCCGCTGCCGAGCCCGCAGCCGCCCGCGCACCGCCTCTGCTGAGCCCGCAGCCGCCCGCGCACCGCCGCTGCTGCGCCCGCTGCCGCCCGCGCACCACCGCTGCTGAGCCCGCAGCCGCCCGCGCACCGCCTCTGCTGAGCCCGCAGCCGCCCGCGCACCGCCGCTGCTGCGCCCGCTGCCGCCCGCGCACCACCGCTGCTGAGCCCGCAGCCGCCCGCGCACCGCCTCTGCTGAGCCCGCCGCCGCCCGCGCACCGCCGCTGCTGCGCCCGCTGCCGCCCGCGCACCACCGCTGCTGAGCCCGCCGCCGCCCGCGCACCGCCGCTGCTGAGCCCGCCCCTACTACGCCGGCTCTCGCTGCCGCCTGCTGCGCCTGTGCACCACTACAGTCCGTAGGCCCCACCGGCCCCGCTGACCCTGCGCACGCCTTTTCAGTGACTTTACTGCTTCTACTACTGCCGCTGTCGCTATGGCTAGTCCTCCTGTTCTAGCTTTCGACGCCGAGGGCCGTCCGGTCAAATTCGAAACCTGGCTAGATGACCTGCACCTTTTCCTACAGCTCACTGCCAAGGAAGATATTACACTGTACGACCACGCTCTCGGCCATGCGACCGCCCCACTCGCTACTGCCCCCCCAGCTGAGCGCTCACAGTGGCAGACCCGTGACGCGCACGCTCGCTTTGCTATTCGCAACTCCCTGCCGCTAGATGAGCGCGAGCACTTCGGCCAGTGCAAGACTGCTAAGGACCTCTACACAGCTGTAGTGGCCCGCTACTCCTCACCCGCTTCTGCCACACTAGGCCGCCTCACTCTCCCCTACCTGTTCCCCGACCTAGCCTCCTTTCACACTGTCGCAGACCTCATCACCCACCTTAAGACTAGTGAGGCTCGCTTTCGCGCTGCCATGCCTGATGAGTTTCTCGCTAGCAACCCCCCCCCGCTCTGGATCACTCTCTACCACGTTGTCACCCGCCTCCCTGACTCTCTGCGCCCTGTCAGGGACCAGTTCCTCTCTCGCTCCCCCACTGAGCTCACCATAGCCCTCCTCGAGAAGGAACTGCTTGCAGCCGAGGCTAGTATCGTCGCTGTAGGCACCTCTCGTGGCGACCCCCGCGGCCCCTTCTTCGAGGGGTGCTCCCCTTCCCCCCTCCTCCCCTCTGTCGCCTCTGCTGCTGCTGTCGACCTCCTTGGTGCTGAGAAGGTCGGGGCTGCGTCTGCTTCAGGCGGACGACGCAGGGGCAGGAGTGGCAGGAGTGGGGGTGGTGGCGGAGGAGGCGGGGGTGGAGGTGGTGGCGGTGGAGGTGCGACTGGAGAGACTAGTGGCGGCAGTGGTGGAGGTGACAGCGGTGTTGGGAGTGGTGACAGGGGCGGAGGTGGCAGCGGAGGCGGAGGTGGTCGTGGCAGCGGCAGGGGTGGAGGTGGCCGGGGCGGAGGCGGAGGGGGTGGTGGTCGTGGAGGCCCGGGGGGCGGTCAGAGTCAGCAGCCTTCCCCGACCCTTCAGGCCGCCCGTGAGTGGTATGCGCGACGCAGCGTCACCTGCCAGTACGTTATTCGTACAGGTGACCGCACTGGCCAGATGTGTGGGGGGCCGCACCAGACGGAGCGCTGCTTCGCCCGCCTCAACGATGCGTGGCGCACCCAGTTTCCTGGTGGGGGTGAGCTGCCGCGCTGGGCTGATCTGCTCAGGAAGGGTGTTGATATTTGGGCACTTGACTTTGATGCTATTCTCACTGCCATGTATGCGATGTCTATTAGTGGAGAGGGTGCTCAGTACTTGCGTGTTCCGCCCGACCCGGGCATTCAGGCCAGCCCCGCTGCTGCTCTAGGTGCTAGTGTGTCTGCTTCCACAGGTACTACTGCAGCTGCTGCTCTAGGTGCTTGTGCGTCTGTGCCCCCTGGTACTGAGTCGACTGCAGCACTGCACACCTTCACACTGGACTCAGGTGCTTCTCGCTCTTTCTTTCGTGACCGCACTGTCCTTGAGCCTCTAGCTCGGCCGGTTGCTGTCTCTCTTGCTGACCCCTCTGGGGGTCCGGTCCTTGCGACCTCCTCCACCACCCTTCCGTGTCCAGCGGTTCCGTCCGGCACACTCTCAGGTCTCTACCTCCCCTCGTTCTCCACGAACTTGGTGGCAGGTAGTGCGCTCCAGGACTCGGGTGTTCACCAGTTCACCCCTGCCTACGAGCGTGTGACTCACTGCACGTGTGCTCGGACGGGCCGCCACCTGGCTACTTTCACTCGAGAGCCGGGGTCTGACCTGTACACACTGACCACTGAGTCCCCTCAGGTAGCTGCGTCTGCGTCAGCGTCAGGTCAGCTGTCCGCCCCCTGCTCGTGTCGCTCTCTGGCGAACGACACCGTCCTCTGGCACCACCGCCTTGGTCACCCGTCTGTGCAGCGCCTGCGGGCCATGCACAAACGGGACCTTGTTGCTGGTCTTCCCAGGGTGCTCCCTCCCCTTCCTGACTCCCCTGCTCCTGACTGCATTCCCTGTGTCGAGGGGCGGCAGCGCGCCGCTCCTCACTCCTCCTCCTTTCCCCCGACGACCGCTCCCCTGCAGACGCTCCACATGGACGTGTGGGGCCCAGCCCGCGTCCGTGGTCAGGGTCAGGAGAGGTACTTCCTGATAGTTGTTGACGACTACTCGCGCTACACCACGGTCTTCCCCTTGCGCGCCAAGGGTGACGTCCCTGGTGTTTTGATCCCCTGGATCAGCCGAGCCCGTCTCCAGCTAGGCGAGCGCTTTCACTCGGACTTTCCTGTCCTGCGCTTGCACTCTGACAGGGGTGGTGAGTTTGCCTCCGACCTCTTGGCAGCCTACTGTGCTGAGCACGGCATTGAGCAGTCGTACACGCTTCCGGCCTCTCCACAGCAGAATGGGGTTGCTGAGCGCCGCATTGGCTTAGTCATGGAGGTCGCTCGTACCTCCCTGACCCATGCGGCTGCTCCCCACTTTCTGTGGCCGTTTGCGGTCCGGTACGCAGCACATCAGCTCAACCTCTGGCCCCGTGTCTCCTTGCCGGAGACTTCCCCGACTCTACGGTGGACGGGAGAGGTTGGCGATGCGTCGCGTTTCCGGGTCTGGGGATCTCGAGCCTTTGTCCGCGACACGTCTGCGGACAAGCTCTCACGTCGCACTGTTCCCTGTGTCTTTCTTGGCTTTGTTCCCGACGCGCCTGGATGGCAGTTTTACCACGTCACCTCGCGCCGGGTTCTGGCCTCTCAGGACGTCACTTTTGACGAGTCCGTCCCCTTCTACCGCCTCTTCCCCTACCGCACTGCCCCACTCCCCCCCCCGCCTCTCTTCCTCGCTCCAGGTGCTGAGGTACCAGACCCCCTCCCCCCTCAGGGTGCCGCTCCCTCAGGTGTGTCCCAGGTAGACCCGGGTGAGCCTGTCGAGGTAGCTGTTGACTCGCGTCCTGCGTCTGGGGGTGCTGAGCCTGGAGGTGCGGAGCCTGGGGGTGCTGAGCCTGGAGGCGCGGAGCCTGGGGGTGCTGAGCCTGGAGGTGCGGAGCCTGGGGGTGCTGAGCCTGGAGGTGCGGAGCCTGGAGGTGCGGAGTCTGGGGGTGCTGAGTCTGGACGTGCTGAGTCTGGGGGTGCTGAGTCTGGGGGTGCTGAGTCTGGGGGTACTCCACCTGGAGGAGCCCTCTCCTCCCAGCAGCTGCAGGAGAGGTACCTCGAGTACTGCCGCCTCCGGAGAGGTGCTTCTGGAGCTCGTCCCGGTACTTCCCCTCCTACCCAGGAGCTCCCCCCCATTCAGGTGATCCGCGAGTGGTACACGCGGCGCTGCAGTCTTCGTAGTGGTGCTCCTGGTGCTGCGGACCCGAGCGGTGGTGCTGTTGCTGGTGCTGAGGACCCGGACGCTGGAGCTGCTACTGGTGCTGAGGACCCGGGGGCTGGAGCTGCTGCTGGTGCTGAGGACCCGGGCGTTGGAGCTGCTGCTGGTGTTGAGGACCCGACCGGTGGCGCTGCTGCTGGTGCTGAGGACCTGACCAGTGGCCCTGCTGCTGGTGCTGAGGACCCGACCGGTGGTGCTGCTGCTGGTGCTGAGGACTCGGGCGTTGGAGCTGCTGCTGGTGTTGAGGACCCGACCGGTGGCGCTGCTGCTGGTGCTGAGGACCTGACCAGTGGCCCTGCTGCTGGTGCTGAGGACCCGACCGGTGGTGCTGCTGCTGGTGCTGAGGACTCGGGCGTTGGAGCTCCTGCTGGTGCTGAGGACCCGGGCGTTGGAGCTGCTGCTGGTGCTGAGGACTCGGGCGTTGGGGCTGCCACTGGTGTCCCTGCTGTTTCTGGAGACGCTGCGCGGCCGCGACCGTACTTCGTACCGCTCCTTCAGCAGGTTCTTGGTCAGGCTCCTCCTCTTAGTCCTCCTCCCTCCGTAGCGTGTCCTCCGCCTGTCCAGCCGCAGTCACAGTTACCGCCTGTCTCGCCTCTCCCTGCTCCCTCCCCTTACGCTGGTCCCACAGGAGGTCTTACAGAGCGTCGTGAGCCTGAGTCTCGTCCTGCGTCGCCTGTTCGTACTGCTCGCACTGGTCGTCGTGTCCCACGTGAGCGTCCTCCTCCTGTCCCTGGCACTCACTACATGACTCTACGTCCCTCCACTGCTCCGCAGCGTGTCCCGCTGCCGTCTCCTCCTGTGTCCTCTCTTCCTACTCTTCCTGACCCGGAGTCTGACTCCCGTCGTGCTGCCAGTCCCACTGTTACGCGTCTCCTCGCTACAGTTGTCACTGACCCGACCTTTGAGTCCTCTGCTGCGTCTGCCCTGGTCGCTGAGTTGGTTGACTTTGCTGCTCGCTGTCGCCTAGACTACGCTGCCAGCCTTGTCGCTAGGTCTGAGTCTGCGTCTGCCTGTCCTCCGTCCGTCGGGGGTGAGTGTGCCCTCGGCACGGACGTCCTTGAGGACAGACAGGAGGAGTTCCACTGCCTTGCTGCTGCTTTGCCCCGTCTCGTGTCCTTGCTAGTTGCCCCTGAGGGAGACCCGGATGCACCAGACATCCCGACCCCACGCTCTTACGCTGAGGCGATGGCGGGTCCCTACTCCTCTCAGTGGCAGACAGCCATGGACGCAGAGATGGCCTCCTGGAAGTCCACAGGCACCTACGTAGACGAGGTTCCCCCTCCTGGGGCGAACATTGTCAGTGGCATGTGGATTTTCAGGGTGAAGCGGCCGCCGGGTTCTCCGCCTGTTTTCAAGGCGCGCTACGTGGCTCGAGGCTTCAGTCAGCGAGAGGGAGTAGACTTCTTTCAGACCTTCTCCCCCACCCCGAAGATGACTACTCTTCGGGTGCTGCTGCACATAGCCGCTCACCGCGACTACGAGCTTCACTCTCTTGACTTCAGCACTGCTTTCTTGCAGGGCAGCCTGCACGAGGAGATCTGGCTGCGTCGCCCCCCTGGCTTCACTGGGTCAGTTCCTCCTGGCACCCAGTGGAGGCTTCAGCGGCCGGTCTACGGTCTCCGCCAGGCGCCACGTGAGTGGCACGACACACTGAGGACGACACTTGCGGCTCTTGGGTTCGCTCCCTCTACTGCTGACCCGTCGCTGTTTCTACGCACCGACACCTCGCTGCCGCCGTTCTACATCCTCGTGTACGTCGACGACTTGGTCTTTGCCACTGCTGACACCGCGGCACTCGCTCACGTGAAGTCGGAGCTGCAGAGGAGACACACGTGCACAGACCTGGGTGAGCTGACGAGCTATCTTGGCTTGCGGATCACCCGGGACAGAGCACGGCGCACCATCACCCTGACTCAGTCACACATGGTGCAGCAGGTTCTCCAGCGCTTCCGCTTCACGTACTCCTCGCCTCAGTCCACTCCTCTGCCTACCGGTCACTCGCTCTCAGCTCTGCCTTCGGATGAGTCCGTAGAGCCGAGTGGCCCGTATCTAGAGCTTGTGGGCTGCCTCATGTACCTGATGACCTGCACTCGACCTGACCTTGCATACCCTCTTAGCATCCTAGCACGCTATGTCGCTCCTGGCCGTCACCGGAAGGAGCACATGGATGCTGCTAAGAGGGTGTTGCGCTACTTGTGCAGTACGTCGGGCATGGGGCTTGTGCTTGGAGGGCGAGACCGGGTTGTTCTCACAGGGCACTCAGACGCTTCTTGGGCAGACGACCAGGCTACTCAGCGGTCGTCCCAGGGTTACACCTTCAGCCTTGGCTCTGGCACAGTTTCTTGGCGTTCTACTCGCTCTTCTTCTGTTCTCAGCTCCAGTTGTGAGGCTGAGATCTACGCCACAGCCATGGCCGCTCAGGAGCTACGCTGGCTGACCTACCTGCTGACCGACCTCGGAGAGCGGCCTCGTTCTCCTCCAGTGCTGTACGTCGACAACAAGGCTGCCATTGCCTTGTGTGAGGAGCACCGACTGGAGCACAGAACGAAGCACATCGCTCTGCGGTACTTCCTGGCTCGAGAGCTGCAGCAGCGTGGTCAGCTTTGTCTGCGTTACGTGGCCACGGAGGCCAACACTGCTGATGTGTTCACCAAGGCGCTTCAGCCTTGTGACCATCAGCGCTTTTGCACTCTGCTAGGCCTTGTACCTACTGGGCCTCACTTACTTACCTCTTGACCTTGCTTGTACTGTGATCACTATATATATATGCCTACTTGTTTACGTTTGCTAGGTTGTGATCACTGTATCTCTTGCTTTGTTATAAACCTGCATGTGAACTGGTCTTGTGACCGCTTGCTTGTGCTCGGAATTTGTGTGGAATCCTTGAGATCCACCCTGAGCTTGTTTTGCTTTGCTTTGACTGGTCTTGTGACCCTGTGGCTGTCTCCCACTGCGCCTATGGGGGTGTGTCAAACATTGCATGTTTATATTGTCTAGGCTGTAGTGGGTTATACCTTAGGGGGTACACAAAGTTAGGGTTTCCTACTTGTACCAAACTCTGTTCTAGTTCATTCATTCCTGCTCAGTTATTTCTGACATTAACAAACGCACGATAGCCGCATCGTCAAGGGTAACGACTGCTGATACAACCAAAGGATCAGTGGATAGGATAGAATGTGTTAAGCCTGAGCTGAGAATGTGGAGTCTCTGTAGTGACCTTGTTGAATAATAGTTGAAAGAGAACAAGATGATTGAAAGATAGAAGTACAAGGTATTTAATAGCTCTGTTACTGAGACCGCGGGCACACCAAGCAACCTAACTTCGTGTGAACATACCTGCGTTGATTCTGAGCTACGAACATCTACTGATCGCAGCGGGGGACGCTTCGTATACCCCAATTCATTTATTTAGTTCATCAGCAACATTCCAAGCAATGTCAATACAACAATGAACATATCGGTTGGTAAGATCATCAGCAACATTCCAAGCAATGTCAATACAACAATGAACATATCAGAAGTAGGGTTTTAATAAACTCATCCAAATTGTTTAGGAGTGTACATTGCGTGGCTGAATCCGAAGGCCAAACACTTTGACCATCTGTTTTTGATGCGTACATCCTGCTCAAACGCCACGCTGTCATGTACCTGGCCCAAAATGAATTTCGCCAACGTCCAATACCATTGGACGTCGTGACATGCGTACGTGATTGGCTCGGTTCGCCAGTTTCGCACGTGAGGCGACATGTCCCACCCAGGGTGACTGTACCTTGTCGACATTGAACAGGCTAGTGAATCCGCGTGCGAGCAGTCATAAGCAGGGTGATTGGTCGATTGGACGCATCCCAGATTATTGACAGTGGCGCGCAACCAATCGGAGGTGTACCTTTCGCCACTGGACCAACATTTATCCCCCTCAAAGCTTCTTGCTCGAATCACATGACTAGCACATAAGGGCGCAGCTGTCCTCAGTACCTTGTCAATCCTTCCCGTTGAGCAAACTCGGTTCCTGGATCTAGTTTCCATAACGTAGCACAGTACCCGGAATGGGGCGCAAGCGTAAGGGACAGTCCCTTAACGATTGCCCAAAGGACCTCAATGAAATACCTTACATCCGCTGGATCAACGACCAGATCGCAAAAAACCGACCATTGACGGGCATACGGCCGCCGCATGCAGGTGACGGGCAGGGTTCCAGTGCACCTTCTCCCAGCTCGGGTCCTTCGCGCGTGCGCAGGCAGCCTACCAGAACCGTCGCACCAGTACGTCCGTTTGCGGAGAAAGAAGTTGACGACGACGAGGATGACGAGTACGAAGGCGAGGCCGAAGGCACCGACGAAGAGGATGTCGAGCTTGATGATCTTGGCATGTCCCCTACCGACGATGACGGCGACGACGACGACGCACGCGGCGACGCGGCGGGGCATGCGCAACCCGTGATTGCCCCGCCGAAACGGAGCTCCGCACGCGGGGTTGGCGCAAGGAAAGGCAAAGGCAAGGCGGTTGCACCACCGCCTCGGCAGGAGGCCCGGAAGAAGCGGGCCGCTGCACCGGTCGAGAGGGGAGCGTGGACTGACAAGGAAAGCACTATTTTGGCCGCGGCTCGGTGGTATACCAAAGATAAGCTCGAGCCACTCAAGGGCAAGCAGGGAACGCAATACTGGGTCAGCCTGCTCGATCACATCACGGGGGCTAATCCGGGTTGGTGCAGGAACGTCAATGCTCTACAGAAGCAGTGGCGCAACTTGATGGTTGCGTGGGACGAGTACAAACAAATGGATCACGAGGGCCAGTCTTCCTACGAGAAACCGCCGTGGTGGCCATACATGGAGCTATACAACTTATCCACCGGAGAATCTGGTGCGCACGGAGATGACGGAGGCGGCGCCACGAACGCCAACAAGGTGGGCGGCATGGATGTACCAAGCTCCTCTCAGCCTGTCACGTCGACACCTACCTTCACAGGTGTGAGCCTTGTGGGTTTATGAGTGTGAGACCACAGCGAACATTTGGGTCAAACCATCATGCACATGCAATCTCGAACCTGCAATCTCATGGTGTTTCAATTCTACATCTCATAACATGCGTTTGGACTTGCAACATGACCCTGCAATCTCGTGTTGTTTCATTTGTACACCTCACACCATGCGTGCAACATTACGTCCCTGCCACAGCTCCGCCGCCGCAAACCACGGCTACACCTAGGCGCGCCCGGGTGCATGAGACGGCGACGATGCAAGCCGCCATGCTTGTCTGCGCGACCATCAAAGAATGTCATGTGGACGCACTCTCACGCATCGAGGGACTCGTCCGTGAGTGGATGGCGCAGGATTTGCGCATTGCCCGCGAGCGAATGGCGCTATCAGCGCCATCCCATGTGCACGTTGGAGGGAATAGCCCCATACAGCCTCCAACACGCGGGGAGTCTGCACCGCCTCCCGATCGTCGTGCGCCCACCACCGCTGGAGGCGTTGCCGGCGTGCTCCACGGCGAAGCCGCGGACATAGTGACGGAAACTCATGGGGATCAACCTGCCCAGTTATGGGTGCGCGATGACGACGACTAGAGTAAGATTCATGCATCGGATGGTCATGTCTTGCTCGGGTTCACTGTACTAACATTTGCCCTGTTTACGCACGTGTTGAGCAGGAACACTACATGCGTGGCTCAAGAGAGGATGTTGCATAACCACTCCGCACGTAGCGTTCACTGGTGGGGCGCCATCTACTTTGGGAGGTGCCGTTGCACCTCTTCCCAGCCATGCGAGTTTAGCTCTCTGTGTGGCTTCGTGTCACCCTTTGTTTTTAACCGTCCTTCACTTTTGAGGGCCAACTGGTGTGGTAGCATAGTTGTCGCGCGGGGCAAGCACTGGTTGTAGGCGGGAATCCGTATGCCATCTGACCTTACCTTAGCATGTTAGGAAACGGTCCTGCAACAACCTTGCCTATACCCAATTGCAAAACTGAATGGCACTGTGGGATTCAAGGTTTTGTGTGACCAGGGTATGCCGTTTTAACGTTGTGTGTTTTAAGGTCGTTCCATTTTGTTGCGCTAATGAACACAAACCAAACCAGTTCACGCAAGCAGACATACCGAT
Source organism: Closterium sp. Yama58-4 (assembly GCA_947470075.1). Lineage (NCBI taxonomy): Eukaryota > Viridiplantae > Streptophyta > Zygnematophyceae > Desmidiales > Closteriaceae > Closterium > Closterium sp. Yama58-4. The sequence goes on from CANIUD010000042.1 coordinate 742,604, forward strand.
CGATAGTGTGTTTCCGCACGTTTCGAGATCCGGCTCCGTTAGGCGTGCCAATACTTGTTAGCGCTGTGCTATTTATTTTGTTAATGAACGTAATGACACATCCGAACGCGCGTCTCAAGGTTCAATACAACTGATGCGAGGCTGCGACGTACACTTGGCACGTCCCCTCGAATGATTCGCGGTGTTATCCACGTGGACCGTGATATGTCGTGGAATTCGTCAGGCTAATATCCGATTCACGCTGTGCGTTAATTAACATACCGGTCGCCCTACCGCTCCGGTTGATGCTCCCACAAATAAACATCGCAGTATATTCGATTCTGGTCCCATGCGAACTATGGGTTTTATGAGCCTGCGGCATGCACTGGTTGTAGGCGGTAATGGGGCACGAATGACCTGGTTAGGTAGTATGAGCATGCATCATGTGCCCCTGGGCGTTGTTTGTGTTAAACAACATCTGGATCATTAACGAAAAAGCATCGGTGTTTTTTGCGTTTGATCAGGACGTTTGTGTTTGTAACTGTTAATTACGATCATGATCAACAACCAATCCGTTTTCCGATTACACAACTCGTACTGTCTCTGTTTTTTAGCGTTTCGCGTAAGTAATGCTCGATACGATGGGGTCCGAAACATATGAGAGCAAAGGAGATCATTGGGGTTGCAGGCCGTTGGTCTTATATTTTTTAGCATCGAAGGTTTGTTAGATGGTCTTCTCTACCAAATAACAAATTCTTACGTAGCACTATTACGTAATCCAACTTGTCAACCCTAAGACCCCTAAAGATGTGGGCTGGCTAGGTGCTGAACCACACATGCCAGCTACATTATAAATTTATGGCGGCCACTATTCTAATGTACGACTGTGCGGCTGCGTGCTCCAAGTCTAGTACGATCACCAAAGCTCAACCTACCGTGTGGTACACACCTCCCGCAGCCCTGTCGGATCCATACTTCTGGGTGCATGTCGCTGAGTTGTGGTTACGCCCCAAGCAGATGCGGCAGCGATAGTTCGCCGGCGGAGCATCCCTGCGCCTGTTGGACGGGGGACGGCCAGGACCCCTACGAGTGAATGTAGGTGCGTCACACACGCCCTGAGGCACAGGTGTTGTCTGTGCCATCAGGGTGTCGATGCAGGTACCGGGAATGGCGTGGGAGTATGTTACGCGGAGGTTGACTGTGGTGTAGTAGTCGCTGACATACTCCCACCCGTTTTTGTTCGCCATGGGGAAAAACGCCATGGCATGTGCGCATGGAAAAGCGTACTCTTTCCAAGTGCCGCACTCACAGCTACCCTCGCCACGTAGGTCGACGTTGTAGCTTCGGGGGGTGGTGTCCTCCGCGTTGCCGTTGTTTATCACCTCCGCAAGGAACTCGATGTGGGGGATTTTCACCTCGTAGTTTTTTGCCCGCTCGCACTTCGCCTCATATCGTTTTCTCCCCCACTCCGTTAAGTAGTCGTCCCGGGCTCTAGCCTCCTCACGCCGCTCGTGAAACTTTTTGACGTTGTAGTCCCACATTGAAGCTAACAGATACGCTGGTAGAAGGCAGCGGATGGATTTTACGGCCCCGTTGGTCGACTCCGCCATGTTGCTCGTGTAGATGCCGAATCTCCGCGTTGGGGCCGCACATCGAGCCCATTGCTTCTCGTACACCCAGATTCTGTTCCTGCGTGCAGCGTAATCACCGCGAAGGCCGGTTCGGACCCGGACGCCATCCTCACCGTCCTCCAGGGAGCCCTCTTCCACGACGGGCGCCTCGTCCTCTACCACGCTGGGAATAGCCTCGTTGGTGTTCCCAACCGCGGGTCCCGGGTCCACAGTTGTAGGAGGAGTGTCACGTGTTGCTGCCGCGGTCGGTGGTGGCTGGCGGGCGGGTGCAGCGGTCGGTGGTGGCTGGCGGGCGGGCGCCGCGGTCGGTGGTGGCTGGCGGGCGGGTGCCGCGGTCGGAGGTGGCTCTCGGGTTGGTGCCTCAGTTGGTGCGGTGACTCCCGGGACCGCAGCTCTCAGAACAATGTTGCCAAAGTTGAAGCACGCAGCTGTTCCTCGCCATCCGCTCGGCACCACGATCGGTGTAGAACGTCGCAGTGTAGGTGGCGCCGGCTGGGAAGAAGAAGGTGTGGTTGTTCCGGCAAGATGGGCTGCAACATGGACACGGGAAAGGCCGTTGTGGCTATGTGAGTTGCGGTACCAACTGCGCAGTACTTTATCAAGTTAAGACGCCAGAAAGTGTAGGAGCGCTCACACAAACTGTGGCGTGGGTACGGGTTGCATATAGTCGTCACGAGCACACATAACAACAGGAAGGGCGTATTGACAACACGTTATTCAAACGCACCTGTTGCATCAGATGGGTCGTACGGAGTGGTTGGTGACGGCGTTGTGGATGGTCCTTCAGTAGTGGCCGGGCGAGGGGTTGCGGTGGGCATCGGGTCTGCGGGTCCACATGGCGATGCGGAAGATGCTGGTGCAGCTGAAGGGTGGGTCGCAGAAGCGCGGGACGGTGCTGCGTATGGGGGTGGCGCTGCGGACGTCCCTGGTGCTGCCGATGGGCTTGCCGACTCGGATGATGCATGTGCCTCGGATGTGCGTGTCGCTGAAGCGGGCGACGGTGCTGTGGACGGAAGGGGCGCAGCTGAGGGCCCGGGCGCGGCAGATGGGCCTGGCGTGGCGGATGATGCATGTGCTGCGGCTGGGCGGGTCGCTGCAGCGGGCGACGGTGCTGTGGAAGGGCGGGGCGCTGCGGACGGCCCTGGCGTTGCAGACGGGCCTGGCGTGGCGGATGATGCATGTGCCGCGGTTGGGCGGGTCGCAGCAGCGGGCGACGGTGCTGTGGAAGGGCGGGGCGCTGCGGACGGCCCTGGCGTTGCAGACGGGCCTGGCGGATGATGCATGTGCAGCGGCGGGGCGGGTCGCAGCAGCGGGCGACGGTGCTGTGGACGGCCGGGACGCTCCGGACGGCCCCGCCGCCGCGGCATTCGGAGGTGGTCGTCCTGCGCCGCTCTGTCTCTGTCGGCGGCCGCTTCGCTGCGACAGTGCCTGGCGAGCACGACGCCGTGCTTCAGCCGCTTCGGCCGCAATGTTGTTGGCGGTCGCACGCGTCCGGCGTGTTTGCTGCACGTTGCGGCGGCGAATACGGAAACCAGCTGGTGGAGTGGGGTTTGGACCGACCGCGTCGGCCACAGGCGCCGGACCGTAGAGGTAAGTCGTGAGCAGGGGATGGGATTCCCGTGCACCGACCTTGAGCTCGTTGTCAAACATTATACATGTTGTATTTGTGTAGGCTGTAGTGGGTTAGCCTATAGGGGGGTCACAACATTAGGGTTTCATATTTGTACTCACAATCCTTGCTAGTTCATCATTCCAGTCCGTTCTCGTTGACATGGTTTCAGAGCAGGTCCTTCGTTAGGACCGTTTTTTTTTTTAAGGGCCCACCGTTCCCTACCTACCTACCTACCTACCTAGGGCGCCTCGACTTTTTTTTTTTAACGGCCCCTACATCCCGTGACCCGCGACCCGCCCCTTAAGGCCCCGTCGCGCCGCCCCTTAGCCGCTCGCGCGCGGTCGTTTTCATACGTGCGCCCCGCCTGCTGCCCGCGCGCGCCTTATTTCCCTCGCGCGCGGCCCGTCGCCTACTCGCGCACGCCCCGCAGCCGCCCGTCGCCTGCTCGTGCACGCCCCGCAGCCGCCCGTCGCCTGCTAGCGCACGCCCCGCAGCCGCTCGTAGCCTGCTCGCGCACGCCCCGCAGCCGCCCGTCGCCTGCTCGCGCACGCCCCGCAGGCCCGCAGCCCGCCGTCGCAGCGGCCGCCCGCCCGCAGCCGCCCGTCGCCTGCTCGCGCACGCCCCGCAGCCGCCCGTCGCCTGCTCGCGCACGCCCCGCTGCCCGCAGCCGCTCGTACGCCGCTGCTTCCGCTGCTGCTTGCGCACCGCTGCCTCCCGAGCGCCGCCGCTGCCTGTGCGCCGCCGCTGCCCGTGCGCCGTCGCTGCCCCTACGCTGCCGCTGCCCGTGCGCTGCCGCTGCCCGTGCGCCGCTGCCGCCCGTGCGCTTCTGCAGCCGCCGCCCGCGAGGCACTCGCTCTCACTGTTGTTTATTTTCTACCTACCGCGCACACTGCTGCCACTGCAGCTGCCACCAGTGCGCCGTTGCAGCTCCTGCTGCCACGCTACCTACTACTGCCGCTCGTGTGCCACTACGGACAGTCGACCCCGCCCGCGCCTTGCCTAGCGGCCCCGCCGGCCCCGTTGACCCTCCGCACACCTTTCCAGCGGCCTGATTCCTACTACTACTGTTACTACTGCCACTACTACTACTGCTACTGTCACTATGGCTAGTCCTCCCGTTCTAGCTTTCGATGCCGAGGGCCGTCCAGTGAAGTTTGAAACCTGGCTAGATGACCTGCACCTGTTCCTACAGCTCACTGCCAAGGAAGATATCTCACTGTACGACCACGCCCTAGGCCATGCCACTGCCCCTGACTCGTCTGCTGACAGCACTCTGCGTTCCTAGTGGCAGACCCGTGATGCGCACGCTCGCTTTGCTATTCGCAACTCCCTGCCGCTAGACGAGCGCGAGCACTTCGGCCAGTGCAAGACTGCTAAGGACCTCTACACCGCTGTAGTTGCCCGCTACTCCTCACCCGCTTCTGCCACGCTAGGCCGCCTCACTCTCCCCTACCTGTTCCCCGACCTAGCCTCCTTTCACACTGTCGCAGACCTCATCACCCACCTTAAGACTAGTGAGGCCCGCTTTCGCGCTGCTATGCCTGCCGAGTTTCTCACTAGCAACCCCCCCCCGCTCTGGATCACTCTCTACCACATCGTCACCCGCCTCCCTGACTCTCTGCGCGCAGTCAGGGACCACTTCCTCTCTCGCTCCCCCACTGAGCTCACTGTTGCCCTCCTCGAGAAGGAACTGCTTGCAGCTGAGGCGAGCATCGTCGCTGTAGGCACCTCTCGTGGCGACCCCCGCACCCCGTTCTTTGAGGGGTGTTCCCCTTCCCCCCTCCTCCCCTCTGTCGCCTCTGCTGCTGCTAACGACCTTCTTGGTGCTGAGAAGGTCGGGACCGCGTCTGCTTCGAGCGGGCGCCGCAGGAACAAGGGGGGCAGGGGTGGGGGTGGCGGCGGAGGAGGTGGGGGTGGAGGCGGTGGGAGTGGAGGCGCGGCTGGGGAGACTAGTGGCGGCAGTGGGGGAGGAGACAGCAGCGGTGGGAGTGGTGGCGGAGGCGGCAGCGGAGGCGGAGGTGGTCGTGGCGGCGGCAGGGGTGGAGGTGGCCGGGGCGGCGGTGGTAGGGGTGGTGGTCGTGGAGGCACTGGCGGAGGGCAGAGTCAGCAGCCCGCCCCGACGCTTCAGGCCGCCCGTGAGTGGTATGCGCAGCGTGGCTTTACCTGCACGTACGTCATTCGCACAGGTGACCGCAGCGGCCAGCAGTGTGGGAGGCCGCACCCCACGCAGCGCTGCTTCGCGCGCCTTACCGACGCGTGGCGCACTCAGTTTCCTGCTGCCACTGAGCTGCCGCGCTGGGCTGATCTGGAAAAGAGGGGTGTTGATATTTGGGCTTTAGACTTTGATGCTATTCTCACTGCCATGTATGCCATGTCTATTAGTGGAGAGGGTGCTCAGTACTTGCGTGTTCCGCCCGACCCGGGCATTCAGGCCAGTCCGGCTGCCGCTCTAGGTGCTAGTGCGTCTGCTCCCACAGGTCCTGGTGAGGCTGCAGCCCTAGGTGCTAGTGCGTCCGTGCCCCCTGGTACTGAGTCGACTGCAGCACTGCACACCTTCACCCTGGACTCAGGTGCTTCTCGCTCCTTCTTTCGTGACCGCACTGTCCTTGAGCCACTCGCTCGGCCAGTTGCTGTCTCCCTTGCTGACCCCTCAGGGGGTCCGGTCATTGCGACCTCCTCCACTGTCCTTCCTTGTCCGGCGGTCCCGTCCGGCACGCTGTCAGGTCTCTACCTCCCCTCGTTCTCTACGAACTTGGTGGCAGGTAGTGCGCTCCAGGACGGGGGTGTTCACCAGTTCACCCCCGCCTACGAGCGCGTGACACACTGCACGTGTGCTCGGACGGGTCGCCACCTGGCTACCTTCACTCGGGAGCCGGGGTCGGACCTTTACACACTGACCACTGAGTCCCCTCAGGTAGCTGCGTCCGCGTCTGCGTCTGCGTCAGGTCAGCTGTCCGCCCCCTGCTCGTGTCGCTCTCTGGCGCATGAGACTGTCCTTTGGCACCACCGCCTTGGTCACCCGTCTGTGCAGCGCCTTCGGGCCATGCACAAACGGGACCTTGTTGCTGGTCTTCCCAGGGTACTCCCTCCCCTTCCAGACTCGCCTGCTCCTCCCTGTATTCCCTGTGTCGAGGGGCGGCAGCGCGCCGCTCCTCACTCCTCCTCCTTTCCCCCGACGACTGCTCCCTTGCAGACGCTCCACTTGGACGTGTGGGGCCCAGCCCGCGTCCATGGTCAGGGTCAGGAGAGGTACTTCCTGATTGTTGTTGACGACTTCTCGCGCTTCACCACGGTCTTCCCCTTGCGCGCCAAGGGTGACGTCCCTGATGTCTTGATCCCTTGGATCCGCAGATCTCGTCTCCAGCTCAGTGAGCGTTTCCGCTCCGACTTCCCTGTCCTGCGTCTGCACTCTGACAGAGGTGGGGAGTTTTCCTCTGGCCTCTTGGAGGCCTTCTGTCAGCAGGAGGGCATTGAGCAGTCGTACACGCTTCCGGCCTCTCCACAGCAGAATGGGGTTGCTGAGCGCTGCATTGGCTTGGTCATGGAGGTCGCTCGTACCTCCTTGGTTCATGCGGCTGCCCCCCATTTTCTGTGGCCGTTTGCAGTCCGATACGCTGCGCATCAGCTCAACCTCTGGCCCCGAGTCTCCCTCCCGGAGACTTCTCCGACCCTGCGTTGGACGGGAGAGGCTGGCGATGCGTCGCGTTTTCGGGTCTGGGGATCCCGAGCTTTTGTTCGCGACACGTCCGCGGACAAGCTCTCTCGTCGCGCTGTCCCCTGTGTCTTCCTTGGCTTTGTCCCGGACGCCCCTGGTTGGCAGTTCTACCACGCCACCTCGCGTCGTGTCCTGGCCTCTCAGGACGTCACTTTTGACGAGTCCGTCCCCTACTACCGCCTCTTCCCCTACCGCACTGCCCCGCTCCCCCCCCCCGCCTCTCTTCCTCGCTCCAGGTGCTGAGGTACCAGACCCCCTCCCCCCTCAGGGTGCCGCTCCCTCAGGTGTGTCCCAGGTAGACCCGGGTGAGCCTGTCGAGGTAGCTGTTGACTCTCGTCCTGCTAGGGGTGCTGAGCCTGGGGGTGCTGCGTCTGGGGGTGCTGAGCCTGGGAGTGCTGAGTCTGGGGGTGCGGAGCCTGGAGGTGCGGAGCCTGGAGGTGCGGAGCCTGGGGGTGCTGAGTCTGGGGGTGCTGAGTCCGGGGGTGCTGAGCCTGAGCGTGCTACACCTGGAGGAGCCCTCTCCTCCCAGCAGCTGCAGGAGAGGTACCTCGAGTACTGCCGCCTCCGGCGAGGTGCTCCTGGAGCTCGTCCCGGTACTTCCCCTCCTACCCGGGAGCTCCCCCCCATTCAGCAGATCCGCGAGTGGTACACACGGCGCTGCAGTCTTCGGAGTGGTGCTCCTGGTGCTGCGGACCCTGGGGGTGGCGCTGCTGCTGGTACTGAGGACCCGGACGTTGGAGCTGCTGCTGGTGCTGAGGACTCGGACGTTGGAGCTGCTGCTGGAGCTGAGGACCCGGGCGGTGGCGCTGCTGCTGGTGCTGAGGACCCGGACGTTGGAGCTTCTACTGGTGCTGAGGACCCGGGCGGTGGAGCTGCTGCTGGTGCTGAGGACTCGGACGGTGGAGCTGCTGCTGGAGCTGAGGACCCGAGCGGTGGCGCTGCTGCTGCTGCTGAGGACCCGGGCGTTGGAGCTACTACTGGTGCTGAGGACCCGGCCGGTGGAGCTGCTGCTGGTGCTGTGGACCCGGACGCTGGAGCTCCTACTGGTACTGAGGACCCGGCCGCTGGAGTCTCTTCTGCTTCTGGAGCCGCTGCGCGGCCGCGACCGTACTTCGTACCGCTCCTTCAGCAGGTTCTTGGGCAGGCTCCTCCTCCTTGTCTTCCTCCCTCCGTAGAGTGTCCTCCGCCTGTCCAGCCGCAGTCACTGTTACCGCCTACCTCGCCTCTCCCTGCTCCCTCTCCTTACACTGGTCCCACAGGAGGTCTTACAGAGCGTCGTGAGCCTGAGTCTCGTCCTGCGTCGCCTGTTCGTCCTGCTCGCACTGGTAGTCGTGTCCGTCGTGAGCGTCCTCCTCCTGTCCCAGGCACTCACTACATGACTCTGCGTCCCTCTACTGCTCCTCAGCGTGTCCCTCTACCGTCTCCTCCTGCGTCCTCTTTGCCTGACGTTCCGGCCCCTGAGTCTGACCGGTATCGTGCTGAGCACCCTACTGTCACGCGTCTCCTCGCTACTGTTGTCACTGACCCTACCTTTGAGTCCTCGGCTGCGTCTGCTCTGGTCGCTGAGCTGGTTGACTTTGCTGCTGCCTGTCGTCTAGACTACGCTGCTAGCCTTGTTGCTGAGTCTGTCTGTCCTCCGTCCGTCGGGGGTGAGTGTGCTCTTGGCACGGACGTCCGTTAGGACAGACAGGAGGAGTTCCAGTGTCTTGCTGCTGCTTTGCCCCGTCTCGTGTCCTTGCTAGTTGCCCCTGAGGGAGACCCGGATGCACCAGACATCCCGACCCCGCGCACTTACGCTGAGGCGATGGCGGGTCCCTACTCCTCTCAGTGGCAGACAGCCATGGACGCCGAGATGGCTTCCTGGAAGTCCACACGCACCTACGTCGACGAGGTTCCCCCTCCTAGGGCGAACATCGTCAGTGGCATGTGGATTTTCAGGGTGAAGCGGCCGCCGGGTTCTCCGCATGTCTTCAAGGCGCGTTACGTGGCTCGAGGCTTCAGTCAGCGAGAGGGAGTTGACTTCTTCCAGACCTTCTCCCCCACCCCGAAGATGACTACTCTTCGGGTGCTGCTGCACATAGCCGCTCACCGCGACTACGAGCTTCACTCACTTGACTTCAGCACTGCTTTCTTGCAGGGCAGCCTGCACGAGGAGATCTGGCTGCGCCGCCCACCTGGCTTCACTGGATCGTTTCCTCCTGGTACCCAGTGGAGGCTTCAGCGGCCGGTCTACGGTCTCCGCCAGGCTCCGCGTGAGTGGCACGACACACTGAGGACTACACTTGCGGCTCTTGGGTTCGCGCCTTCTACAGCTGACCCGTCGCTGTTCCTGCGCACCGACACTTCGCTGCCGCCGTTCTACATCCTCGTGTACGTCGACGACTTGGTCTTTGCCACTGCTGACACTGCAGGACTCGCCTACGTGAAGTCGGAGCTGCAGAGGAGACACACGTGTACAGACCTGGGTGAGCTGACAAGCTATCTTGGCTTGCGGATCACCCAGGACAGAGCACGGCGCACCATCACCCTGACTCAGTCACACATGGTGCAGCAGGTTCTCCAGCGCTTCCGCTTCACGTACTCCTCGCCTCAGTCCACTCCTCTGCCTACTGGTCACTCGCTCTCAGCTCTGCCTTCGGATGAGTCCGTAGAGCCGAGTGGCCCGTATCCAGAGCTTGTGGGCTGCCTCATGTACCTGATGACCTGCACTCGACCTGACCTTGCATACCCTCTTAGCATCCTTGCACGCTATGTCGCTCCTGGCCGTCACAGGAAGGAGCACATGGATGCCGCTAAGAGGGTGTTGCGCTACTTGTGCAGTACGTCGGGCATGGGGCTTGTGCTTGGAGGGCGAGACCGAGTTGTTCTCACAGGGCACTCAGACGCTTCTTGGGCAGACGACCAGGCTACTCAGCGGTCGTCTCAGGGTTACACCTTCAGCCTTGGCTCTGGCTCAGTTTCTTGGCGCTCTACGCGCTCTTCTTCTGTTCTCGGCTCCAGTTGCGAGGCTGAGATCTACGCTACAGCCATGGCTGCCCAGGAGCTACGCTGGCTGACCTACCTGCTGACCGACCTCGGAGAGCGGCCTCGTTCTCCTCCAGTACTGTACGTCGACAACAAGGCTGCCATTGCCTTGTGTGAGGAGCACAGACTGGAGCACAGAACGAAGCACATCGCCCTGCGGTACTTCCTTGCTCGTGAGCTGCAGCAGCGCGGTCAGCTTTGTATTCGCTACGTGGCCACTGAGGCCAACACTGCTGATGTGTTCACCAAGGCGCTTCAGCCTCGTGACCATCAGCGCTTCTGCACTCTACTAGGCCTTGTGCCTACTGGACCTCACTTACTTACCTCTTGACTTTGCTTGTACTGTGATCACTATATATATCTATACCTGCATGTTTACTCTTGCTAGGTTGTGATCACTGTATCTCTTGCTCTGTTATAAACCTGCATGTGAACTGGTCTTGTGACCACTAGCTTGTGCTCGGAATTTGTGTGGAATCCTTGAGATCCACCCTGAGCTTGTTGTTGTCTTGCTTTGCCTTGACTGGTCTTGTGACCCCTAGGTCTCCCCCACTTTGCCTATGGGGGTGTGTCAAACATTATACATGTTGTATTTGTGTAGGCTGTAGTGGGTTAGCCTATAGGGGGGTCACAACATTAGGGTTTCATATTTGTACTCACAATCCTTGCTAGTTCATCATTCCAGTCCGTTCTCGTTGACACTCGTTATACTTCTCCAATGTCCGGGCTGTCAAAAGCCGCCACAACATGTCCGAGGAGGTCTTCCCGAACCGCTTCACGTTCTGCTGCATGTGCCACCCACAAAAGTAGTGCGGAGTCTCAAGGAACACTTCCTTCACCTCCGGGATGAGACCTTTGTCCCGGTCACTGATGATGGCCGCGTCGTCCCGTCCCTTCCAGTCGGAGCGGTGCTTGTCAAAGAGACGGCAAAACCACGTCCATGTGTCCTTGGTTTCGCTCTCTACGAGGGCCCACGCGATGGGGATGATCTGCTGATTGCCGTCCATCGCGTTGGCGTACAGCAGGGTAGCCTTCTCAGCACGGATCAGGAATGTCCCGTCCATTGCGATGACAGGCCCGCAGGTCTTCAGCGCTTCGCGTGTTGCACTCGGCGCCATGAAGAAGCGGAGAAATTCGTGGTTGTACGTCAGAAGCTCCACGGTTGCTCCGCTGTCGATCCGCCGAATGCGCTCTTGCACCGCCGGAATGTAGCGGAAAGACTCGCACCAGTCGCCGAATCGCTGCGCCGTGATGCCTACCTTCAGCCTGCGTGGGAGGAATGTATGGGTGGTATCGGGACATGAGTGAAGTGGAGGCAACACTGGCTGTAACAGAGAAGATCCCCTGATGTACGGCCTATGACGGGTGTACTCTTACCGGTAGGCGTTGTTGTAAGTTAACTTCGGGCCATAGCAGGCCTGGATCTGCTTGGCGTAGTCCCAAGGGGCGTTAAACGGCGCTGCACGGACGAAGTTGCCGAATTTCCGCCAAAGGTACTTCCTCTTACGTCCCATACCCGGCCACCACCGGGCCCGCATGCGGCGGTCGCATGTGTGCTCTGCGGGATCGGACAGCTCCACGATTCGCCACGGTCCGTTCCGCTGGAGACGCGCGTAGCTGCACCGCCATGGACAAGGGGGGTCCAACCCAAGCTTCTGACTCTTGCACAATGCTAGCGCCGATGCCTTCCTGGTAGCCTTAATGTAGAAACCGTATTTATGAGTCACCGCAGCATCAAGCAAAGCATAGAGGCAATGATCCCGCGAGGAGTACAAGTTACCCTCCACAATGGCAGCGTTGTCATTGATAGTAGGCCCCTCTTCGGGTTCAAACTCTACGTCGAAGTTCTCCAGTATAATGTCATACATGTCACGGCCATTAGCCGGAGGTTCCTCCATCGTGTATCTGATACAACACCTAGGTTATCCCCTCGCTATATGTACATGGTCATCTAGTGGCCTCGCTTTTTAACGGCGAGACGCCAACACATGTGTACGCCATGTAGAACTGTCTCTGGTGAGACGACTACGGTGGACTCGGAAACCCTGACAATTCGTACAACAGCTAGGAACAACAATAATTCAGTTGACAGTCCCAGGTGCCATCTTACTGGCAGCGGCTGCCACCGGTGCGAATCGTCAGAACTCGCGGCGCCTGAATCGTGTTATGTTCGCTGGCGCGTTTATTATCAGATTCTGAACACAATGTACCCAATCACATGTCGCCTTGTGGCATGTATATGGTAAAAGTTTCGTGATGATGGCAAAATTACACGGATCGTTCAAAAACTCGCAGATCGCCCGCCAACACAACGATTCGCATGCATTCTTGCATGACGTGTCTGACGCAAGTACTTGCACGTGGAATCTAGTTCAGAACGTCAGAATCGAACCGAGTCGCCCGATAGATGAAGTTGTGTAGCGCAGGGTCCACGTTACGTTTATGTAGAACCGCGTGGCACGCCCGAAAGAATGGCTAAATAACACTCGCCAGTCTTGTTTCGCCACGTTCAACCCCACAAACCTCCATTCCCCCACAGTTCTGAACCGAAACTGATTGCCGAACCTGGACGCGCCACACATACGCCGAACCGACTTCATCAGTGTCAGGAACGAAATGCCCAATAGGATGAAACTACGTGGCAGGTAAGCTCGATGTCAACCAGCAAACTGCCCACCGACATTTTGGAACCCCCGAAAAAAAGGCCTTATGTTGTTTAAATGAAGCTAAATCCGGGGAGCGCGCGCCGCTCGCGATAAAAGGTGGGCCGTGTGCCTTTTGGGTTGTGTAAAAATTTTAGCGCGATGAAAAAAATTCGCGAGACCTAAACCCGCGCCGCGGCAATTCTCTCACAGCAGCAACTTCAAATGAGCGACGCGACTCGAACAAGAAAGTCAATGCGCTACGCATCGCGTTTACTGTATTTCGAGGTTGCGGTTTGTTATGAAGAGCATTGCACTAACGAGGTAAGGGCACATAAGGATGTGTAGCTGTACTAAATTTTAGATTATGCATATTTTGTGTATACTCGGAAATTTTCAAGACTACATGAACTCATAATATGTAGGACCTTGCAGAATTTTGATAGAAACAAAACCTCCTTTCTAAGGTTCCACAGTTCCAGACAGTGCAATCCTCTACACTCCATCCCTCAATTGCATTTGTAGCACGCATTTCATTGTGGATTACTAGGGTATACCTTCCACTTATTCATTTCACTGTTACAATGATTGCAGGTGTACCACTAGAGTGGCCCTGGGGTCACAACTATTGCCGGGAAAGTGTCCTGGATAAACCCTTCTAAGTCTTATACTTCTGTCGCAATCCTCTGCAGGGACGGAAGGCCCTTGAGCCAACCAACACCGCGCGCAGTGATCTTCGCATCCCACAACCCCAGCTTCTGCAGGCCCTTCATATTCCTCAGGTACTTCATGCCGGAGTCAGTCACTCCAGGAGGCAAAGTGAGGTGATTCAGTGCGGTGAGGGCAGTGAGGTTCTGCAGCCCATCCTCCCCCACTCCCCCATCATGCAGCGCAAGCTCCTGTAAAGCCATCAGCTTTCCCACATGGACCATACCAGCAGAGGTAACAGACACACACCCACCAAGGTGTAGTTTCGTAAGAGCCGGCAGCCCTTCCAGCCTAGCTACCCCAACGTCCGTGATCTTGCTGTTGTTGAGCATCAGCGCACGCAGGGTCGTCACGCGGTCGATTCCTTCCAGAGCAGCGTCTGTGATGCACGAGCCTGAGAGGTCCAGATGCACGAGGTCTGGGAGAGAGTAGAGCGCCCGCACTCCTGCGGCAGTGAAGCCGGAGGAGTCCTCGAGAGTGACGGTTGTGAGCTGGCGGAACGAGGCGAGGCGAGTGAGAGCCGCGTCTGAGAGGCAGGAGATGCGGCTGAGGTCCATTCGAGTCTGCTGTGGTGCTGTCTTGGCCCAGAGCGTGAGCAGCACCTGCGGGCACAGCATGGGTGGCGTGGTGAGGAGTGAAGAGGGATGAGAGGGATGGTTGGGATGATTGGGATGAGGGAGATGAGGGAGAGAAGAGAGAGCTAGGCTCTGGAGCTTCATGTTTACCGCAAGCCTTTGACCATGCTGCTGCGCATGCACTCCCATGACCCACACGCATGCCCTCACGCATGCCACGTAACACCATGTGACCAGTGTCCTTCGTCCAGCCATCCGGGGTACACGCGTGGCCTCACACGAGTTGGACATGCACGCTCTCATGTATGCCACGCCACTTGCCAATGGAGGCGGTAGTCGCCTCTGGGAAATACCACTCTCCCACAAATTTTCGTTCCATGTGGTTGGCATGATTTGAGCGCCCGAACTCTGCCCGGTACGCCCATCATAGGTGCGCGCACTGCCCCGACTGCCCAACGCACCACTTTGATTGGTCCACTGCATTGGATGCCTCTTTTTTTTTGGCTAATCCTCTTGATTATACTATTTCCCACATCCACAACAAGTGGCTCCATTTCGTTCCATGTGGTTGGCATGATTTGAGCGCCCGAACTCTGCCCGGTACGCCCATCATAGGTGCGCGCTCTGCCCCGACTGCCCAACGCACCACTTTGACTGGTCCACTGCATTGGATGCCTCTTTTTTTTTGGCTAATCCTCTTTATTATACTATTTCCCACATCCACAACAAGTGGCTCCATTTATGCAAGCACTCACCTCCCATACCCTCCCTCTGTCGATACCACTCTCCTCCAGCGCAACCACTCTATTCAGCAATTCACAATTCACCGCCTTCTCCAGCGGGAAAGCAGCCCTTGTTTCCACTCCATCCTGCTTCCCCTCGGAAGCACCGGGATTGGCGATGAGTGCGCAACCGCCCGCAGCAGCAGCAGGTGCCATCTCCTCTGCCTTCCCCGCTTCATCCCGCTTCCGCTTCTTCCCCTCGGGCGCTTCCACTCCTGCATGCTCCCCCGCGCCTCCGCCGGGCAGGCTGTGCTCCGCGCACTGCATCTCCGCGCGCGTCTTCTCCCGCGCGCTCTTCCACTCCGCCACCGCCAGTTCCACTTCGTTCATCCGCGCCTCCGTGTGCGCCGCCGTCTCGCGGACGTACGCCACTTCCGCCGAAAGCCGCTCCGCCGCAGCCCTCATCCGCGCATTCTCCGCCTTCAGCGCGCCCACCGCGTCTGCCGCCTCCCTCCTCACCACCTCAACCTGCTCCTCAATCCCCTCCGTCTCGCATTCCCCTTCCGCCGCTGCGCCCTTCGCCGCTTCGGCCTTCGCCATCGCGCGTTTCATTTCGTCAACCTCTCTCTTGAGAGCAGCCGTGACCGCTTCCTGCTGCGCCAGCTTCGCCGCCAAATGCGCTACTTGCGCCGCCATGATCCCTCCTGCTGCCGCCCTCCCCGTCCCTCCCGCGACGTCCGCCGGTAGCGCCTTCACAGGCACGCCGTTCACCATCCGCAGCATGCCTCCCGCCATCGCCATTAGCAATCGCTACCGTACGAATGTCGAATCGACAAAGTAAGTGCTGTCACACGGTACGACTGGTACGGCAAGTACTAGGGGCGTAGGCGGTTTGAAATTGGTTAGAGTTGGCTAGCCTGGCTTTTCGTAAGCATTCCTCCAAGTAGTTCGTGTCGTCTTATGCGGGTATGACAGTTATGACATGTCGGTTAGAGGATGCTTTGAAGAATGCTTGTCGTGCTGAACTGATTGTTGCCGCCAGCATTGCATTGCAACCTCTGCCCAGCGAGTTTGATTCGATTCAAGCACCATCACGTTCTCCCGTTTAGCGATGCATCAGCGTCTTCAAATGAGCGACGCGTCTCGAATGAAAATCGCTGCGCTACGGCCATCCCGTTCTGTTGTTGCGGATTGTTTTCGAAAAGGTGCTGCACTAACGAGGAAAAATATGAGATGAAGGTTTGAAGCTGTAAGAATATTACAAATATTGTAAATTCGTTTAGTGTGACATTGTATATAAATTCGTACTGTGAAAGTAAAAACGTGGCCCGGTAAGGTAGCCTGGAAATAATTCTCAAACTCTATTTTGTTCTCTGATGCCTTTACTCTCGCTATCGTATCTTTCTTTTTTGTCTCCTTAGTGCAAGTCCCTTTCCCTTTTTTCATTGCAATGTTAACACGTTCACTTTGAAGAAGCATCTTAGAGCATGCTTTGTGGACTATGCTAAACCGGAGATGTGACAGACCCAGAATGTTCCTCGACCATGTCAGCATTCTTGGAATGTGCGGGTACAAGGTGTTCATCCTTCGTTGGTTCTGTGCGGTTACGCTTGCTGCGTCACGGTGCAAAGCGTTTAAATCTTGAACCACTGTGCATCGTCTGGAATCGTTTTGCGCCACGGCGGAATAACTGAAAACAAACGCGCTAACCGAGCCTCTTCGAATGGCATGCTGGTGGTCTGACAAAAACTGGTGCCAACTTGCCAAGGCTAGTGGGCTCCCTCCCGTCTTGCCCTGGCGGCACGCCTACTCCCAACGTTTCCTTCAGTAACTCGTTGTTTGTACGGTCGCGATTGCAACGGGAAATAACGGGAGCCATGTCACACGGAGAGACGGTGAGTGAGGCAGCAGGAGGAATGGAGGCGCGAGTAGAGCAGATAGCGGCGAAGCTGGCGCATCAGGAGGAGGCCATGGCTGCTCTCAAGCGAGAGGTTGACGAACTGCGACGCGCGATGGACGCGAACGTCGCAGAGGCGAAGGTCGCAGCGGCGAAGGTTGCAGAGGCGAAGGTCGCAAATGCAACGGGCGCAGAAGCAGAGGGCGGCGCAGAGGCAATGTGCGCAGAAGCGACGGGCGCGGCGAAGGGGGCGTTGGAGACGGGGAGCCTCGGGGAGGCGGAAAAGGGGAAGGAGGCAGGAGATGACCTCCCACCGAAGCCTTGCAATCAGAAAGATATTATCCCCGTGTTTGAGCACTTAATAACGGAGGACTTTGTAAAGATATTGAGGAGTGAGCTTGCGTCTACGGCGGAGGGTTTGAAGCAGCAGGCGGAGGCAGTGCGGAGCGAGGCGGCCGGCGCGGCGAGCGCGCTGAAGGCGGAGATTGCGCGGATGAAGGCTGCGGCGGAGCGGCAGGCGGCGGAGGTGGCGTACGTGCGCGCGACGGCGGCGCACGCCGAGGCGCGGGTGAACGACGTGGAACTGACGGTGGCGGAGTGGAAGAGCGCGCGCGCGGAGCGCAGCCAGCCCGGGGGAAGCGCGGGCGGACACGCAGGAGGAGCGGAGACGCCCGAGGGGAAGAGGCGGAAGCGGGAGGAGGCGGGGAAGGCGGAGGAAATTATGGCAGATGATGCAGCTGCGGGCGGTTGCGCAGTCATTGCCACTCGTGGCGTTACTACCGATGGAAAGCAGGATAAGGCGGAATGGAAGGCTGCCGTGTCGGGGCTGCGGACTCGGGTGGATGGTCTATTGGACAGGGTGAGGGAGGGCAAGAGTACCGATGGAGGGAAGCTATGGGAGGTGAGTGCATGTGCTCTCTGCCGTTGCTTTCTGTTTTTTTTTTTTTTTTTTTTTTTTTTTTTTTTTTTTTTTTTTTTTTTTTTTTTTTTCCCTTCTTTTCTTCTTCTCCTTTTGATTATTATTGTTGTTTTCAGAAGCAGTTGGTGTCAGCACTGGCTAGTGAAATGCGTGAGAGGATGTGTGTGCCACGCATGTGAATCTCTGAGGTGGCCGGGCACTTGATCATGGTTATGAGAAGCTGCGGATGTTGGTTGGTTTGTGGCACGCATGGTACCATGCATGTCGCCACATCTGAGTCGCTTGTGAGAATTCTAAAACATCGGACCATGCATGTCGCACATCAGATGTGACCGTGTGTAGTGGCTGTGGCATGATGCTGGATGGCTGGCTGACTCTGCTCATAAAGCTTCAGGGCCTAGCTTCTCCATACTGGTGCACATTCTTTTATTCCTTCCATCCCTCTCCTCCCTCCCTGTGCTACGCTCACCACCACCACCACTCACGCCGTCCCTACAGGCCCTACTGGCCCTCTGGGCAAAGGCCGCACCGCAGCAGACGGAAGCAGAGCTCAGAGACATCTCCACCCTCACAAACGAGGCCCTAGCCCGCCTCACCTCGCTGCGCCAGCTCCTCACTGTCGACCTAGGAGACTCCTCCGGCTTCTCTGCTGTGGGGGTGCGCAGGCTCTACTCCCTGCCTGCGCTCGTGCATCTGGATCTCACGGGTTCATGCACGGACGCTGCTCTGGAAGGGATTGACCGCGTGAAGAGCCTGCGCACTCTGATTCTTTACAACAGCACGGTGACAGACGTGGGGCTTGCAAGGCTAGAGGGGATGACGTCTCTCCTGAAGCTTCATTTAGGGGGGTGTTTGTCGATCACTTCTGCTGGTATGGCCCACGTGGGGAAGTTGACGGCTTTGGAGGAGCTTTCACTGCACGAGTCGGGAGTGGGGGAGGATGGGCTAGTGCACCTTACTCTTCTCTCCAACCTGAATTATTTCACTGTGCCTCCCGGAGTGACTGACCGGCGCATGAAGTATTTGAGGAATATGATGCGGCTGGAGAGGCTGGGACTGTGGGATGTGGAGATCACTGCAAACGGTATAAACTGGCTCAAGGGCCTGCCGAGCCTCAGGAAGATTGGTACGGACGATGAGAATGTAGAAGGGTTGATTCGGGACACTTTTCCGGGAATGGTTGTAACTCCAGGACCACTTTAAATGAGGCTACTCTATCGCGTTTCGTGCTTGAATATCCTTGTTAGACAATTCTGATTCACAATATTGAACGTGGGCATTTGATTAATATGTTGGCTGAAAGTAAATAAGCATCAGTCAGCAAATATAGGGCTTTCTTTTCACTTCTTCACAATGATTTTCAGGGTGGTTGGGAAATAAATTTTAGAATACAGGTCTAGTAGCAACATCAGCTCCCTGATTCAGCATACCCTATAAGGGTGTCGAGAATAGCTAGCATATGCTTAGATCTTAGAGCGTGTTCCTACGGGCCCCTATCAGGCCAGCCTCTTGTCAGACTCGCTTAAAACACCCACAATTCGTCTTCACCCGACTTCTTATTTCATGTTAGAGGGGTGTTTAGAAGCGGGGAACGGATGGCCGCTGGTCGCGCCGCTGACCTGCTGCGGTAGCGTGTGGTTGAGGCTCCATCGCTGCACCTGCTCCTTATGCGACATACTTATCGCGGTGCTTAAGGACATGCCCTTTGAGTTGAACGCCGGCTCTTTTGTCGCGAATCCCGCGGGATACAAGCCGCACCGGCTCGCCGTTCGGTGGATGATACAAACCCTACGGTTAGTACACAGTTCGATTGGGCTCTGGGAAGCTGTAGTGTCAAGGTAGACGGGGAGTTCCGGGAGCTGCCACAGTGGAGCGATGGGGCCACATCATCCACAGCTATCATTAATGCTGTTCGTGTGCGACAGTTAGTGAAGCGTGCGGCACGGATCTTCGCGGTTTTCCTTGAGGAGGTTGAAGCTGAGGAGGGGAAAGGAGGGAGTGCAGCAGTTAGTGAGAAGGCGACTCTTCCTGCTGAGGTGAGTGCACTGTTAGCAGAGTTCGCAGACGTCTTCCCCGACGAGTTGCCCCCAGGGTTACCTCCCAGCCGAGCAGTAGACCATCGAATAGAGTTGGAGCCGGGGAGCAAGCCAGTAGCGAAGCCGCAGTGGAGGTTGAGTCCAGCAGAGACAGAGGAGATGACGCAGCAGGTTAGGCACTTTCTCGCGCAGGGGTTCATACAGCCATCTAGATCGCCTTGGGCAGCACCGATCCTGTTCGCGCCTAAGAAAGACGGAGGGTTACGGATGTGCATAGATTACCGCGCACTGAACGCCGCCACCGTAAAAAACCGATTCCCGGTGCCGAGAGTAGAGGATCTCCTAGATGCAGTGCAGGGCGCTAGAGTATTTTCCAAGATCGACCTTCGTTCGGGTTACCACCAGATTCGCGTAGTTCCAGAGGATCAGCACAAGACGGCGTTTCGTACGAAGCAGGGGTTGTACGAGTTTAGGGTACTACCGTTCGGTTTGACCAACGCCCCAGCAACGTTCCAGACGCTCATGAACACAGTCCTCTCGGAGTTCCTAGGTTGGTTCGTCGTAGTTTACCTAGACGACATCCTCATCTTTTCCAAGTCGAAGGAGGAGCACGTGCAGCACTTGCAGAGGGTCTTTGAGGTCTTGCGGAGGGAGAAGCTGTACGCGAAGCAGTCTAAGTGCGAGTTCTTCCTCCCCGAGGTCGAGTTTCTAGGTCACGTCGTTTCCGCTAGTGGCGTTAGGACCGACCCGAAGAAGATCGCAGCAGTACAGGATTGGATAGCACCGACCTCAGTCAAGGAGTTGCAGAGCTTTCTCGGATTCGCGAACTACTACCGTCGTTTCGTTCAGGGTTACGCTTCCATCGCTAGTCCACTCACCGACCTACTTCGGAAAGGCGTAGAGTACGTTTGGGGTCCAGCGCAGCAGCAGGCGTTCGAGCAGATGAAGCAGTCGCTCACGTCTTCACCGACACTGTCGTACCCCGATCCCACTCGCCCATACGTTGTAGTGACCGACGCTTCAGATCAGGCCATAGGTGCAGTGCTTCTTCAGGACCAGGGACGCGGGTTGCAGCCGATCGCGTACGAGTCGCGTAAGCTTAGGGGAGCAGAGTTGAACTATCCGATCCACGACAAGGAGGCGCTCGCGATCATCCATGCGTATAAGGTGTGGAGGTGCTACCTAGAGGGGGCAGATAGTGTTATACGCACGGACCACTGTTCGCTTCGCTTTCTCAAGTCGCAGCCGCAGCTGAGTCGTCGCCAGGCTAGATGGATGGAGTTCATGGAGGGGAGTTTCCACTACAGGATAGAGTACAAGCCAGGCGTGCGCAACCCAGCAGATCCGCTCACTCGCCCTAGTTGCCAGCTCGCTAGTCTCACAGTCACTGCCGGCCATCCACTTCTCACAGCACTCTTCGAGCACGGTTACACAGTAGATCCTGACTTCACAGCACAGCCGCCCGCAGGAGCAGAGGTGCAGGGTAGTGTCTACATACGGAAGGGCACAGCACGGATTTGGGTTCCAGCCTACCGCCCTCTTCGACAGCTCCTTCTCTCAGAGGCACACGATGTAGTTAGCGCAGGGCACTTCGGAGCAGATAAGACGGCTAAGACGCTTAGTCGCACGTACTATTGGCCATGGCTTGCAGCAGACGTAGAGGATTACGTTCGCTCGTGCGACACGTGTCAGCGTACGAAGTCCTCTCGCCAGCGCAAAGCAGGACTTTTGCAGCCGATTCCACCGCCCGACCGCCCTTGGCAGGTAGTCACCATGGATTTCATCATGGCTTTACCGCGTACAGTTAGGGGTCACGACGCCATCTTCGTGGTAGTGGACAAGTTTTCCCGAGCAGCGCATTTCATTCCCACGCACGGCCAGGTCACAGTAGAGGAAGCCGCGACGCTGTTCGTAGATAACGTAGTCCGACTGCACGGGGTTCCAGATTCCATCATCTCAGACCGCGACCCTAGATTCACCTCGAAGTTCTGGAAGCAGCTTTTCGCACTGTTTGGGACTCGCTTAGCCATGTCGTCTGCGTACCATCCAGAGACAGACGGACAGACCGAGCGTGTGAACCAGACTTTGGAGCAGATTCTTCGCAGCATCACGATGCACGACGCAGCCGCATGGGACAAGAAGCTGAGCATGGCAGAGTTCGCATACAACAACACGCACCACTCCGCCACAGGCATGTCACCGTTCTTCGCACTGTACGGTCAGCACCCCAATGTCCCCACTCGAGTCGATCTCACACCCACTGTCCCTCGTGCGGACAATTTCCACCAGCACCTCACCTTCATTCACGACCATGTGAGGAAGCACCTTGAGCTTGCAAATGCACGCATTGTTGTTCAGGATCCGTCACTTTGAGAAGCTACGACGAACTTATTTCTCAACTAAACGCAAATCCGCTCGGTAGGATTGCGCGTCTTAGGCTTAGCTACCATCTCCAATTTGAATCACTTAAAAAGATGGTCTATAGAGTGAGAACCATTCGAAAACGTCAAGCTGCTGCATGACTAGAGTGGTGGAGGAAGTACAAGCATGAAGCATAGAAAGTTGGAGTTGGGAACCTCCAAGAGAACCATGAGAGGGAAGAGGTTCTCCAAGAGCTAGGGAAGGATAGTAGGAACCTTCCTAGCAGCAAGGATGCAACCCTCATCATGAGGTCCTTGAGGTGTCACATGCAAAATCCAATCTAGTTGGATTTTGCCTAGGTGTTGCAACATTTGCAACCCATGCTAGAAACTTCTAGCCACCCCAATCCAAAAGTCAAAGTTGCCTTCCTAACCACCCAACCAAAGATCCCTTTATAGTCATGTCCCAATAACCGCCCAAATTAGATATAACCCCAAAAGGTAATAAGAAATCCAAATCTTGGAAATCTTGTAACTTGGGCGATCTTGGTCGGAATAAGGCGATCTTGGTATCGTTGGAAAGCTCTGGATTTCTCCTGCATGATAAAGCATGTAGACTTGGAGAAAAACACAGAGATGATAAAATCCAACAGCCATGCATAATGAGTTATGCTCATGCACACAATGCACGCATGAATAGCACGAGCACTCGGCAGGACGTTAGGATGACATGCACTCAGAATGACGTGCATCCAACAAACTCCCCCTCAGACTAACGGACTGCATGCACACACACTCACACGCATGCAAACACTCATGCACACAAACACACATGCACTCATGACACCGCTGCCCACACTAGTGCAATGCCATGCCACACATCTTAGCACACTTCCAATGTGCGCTCTCGGGAAGTCTCTTGGTAAGAAAATCTGCCGCCTGCTTGCTAGCCTTCACATGGTGAAGCTCAACAACTCCCTCCTTCACCATCTGCCTCACCCAATGCCACTTAATCTTCATGTGCTTGTTCAGCCCATTTAGGATAGGATTATTGGCCATGCCAATAGCAGCTTCGCTGTCAGAGAAAAGTGGTGTAGGTCCCTGCTGTTCAGCTCCCATGTCCTCCAGCAGCTTCCTCAGGAGCACGATCTCCTTGATGGCATGGTACATCGCCATGTACTCTGCCTCTCCGGAAGACTGAGCAATCTCACTCTGCTTCTTGGACCTCCAGCTCACTGGTCCACCTCCGACCATGCACACAAAGCCGCCAACTGATGACTGATCCTCCTCCTCCGAGGCCCACTTAGCGTCGGTGAAGCACGACAGCTTCAAGGTTCCAGGCGTCATTCCATCTGCTCCAATCTGTTTCAGCTGCCCGCCAGCTGAAAACTGAACACCAGCAGATGCCGTTGATCCGAGGTAGCGCACCAAGCGCTTTGCCACCTCCAACTGCTCCTCAGTGGGCCGCTGCACAACTCTGGCCAGCTGCCCCACTCCGAATGAAGCATCAGGTCGCGTATGCACAGCTGCATACATCACACTCCCAATGAGTGACTGGTACTCATTCTGCTGCTCATCCTCAAGCACATCATCCTCCTCAGCTGCCTTCTTCAACTTGAAGCCCGCAGGGAACGGTGTCATCACAGTGCGACCCCCAGTCACACCATAGCGCTCCATGACACCAGAGATGTAGTGTGACTGATGCACCTTCAGCCACTTCCTCTCAACATCCCTCTCAATCTGCAGCCCCAAGTAGTAGTGGACATCCCCCAGCATCTTGCACTTGAAGTTGTCCATCAGCAGCTTCTGTGTCCTCTCAATCTGCTCCATGGAAGGTGAGAACAGCAGTATGTCGTCGACATACACCAGCAGCAAGAGCAACTGCTCCCCCTCTCCAAGCAGAAACAAGCTGTGATCCGCCTGGGATGTCTTGAAGCCTCCACTCAGCAGCACCTCCTCCAGCTTCTCGTACCAGCACCTAGGCGCTTGCTTAAGGCCATAGATAGCCTTCTTGAGCTTGCACACCCTGCTGGTCCCATCCTCATAGCCGTCGGGCTGCGCCATGTAGATATCCTCCAGCAGTATTCCATTGAGGAATGCAGTGGTGATATCCATCTGCTTCACGTGCCATCCCTTCACAGCTGCGCCAGCCAGCAAAGTCCTCAATGTCAATGGCTTAGCAACGGGAGCGAAGATCTCCCCAAAGTCGACCTTCTCCTTCTGCTGAAACCCCTTGGCGACCAAGCGGCTCTTGAACCGCTCCAACGCACCATCAGCACCACTCTTCACCTTGAAGACCCACTTGCTGCTGATCGGCCGTCGCCCCTCGGGTAACTCAACAAGCTCCCAAGTCCCATTCTCAATGAGACTGTTGAACTCCGCATCCATGGCAGCCTTCCACTCCTCCTTCTGGGGTCCACTCAGTGCCTCCTCCACTGTGGCTGGTTCTCCAGGCAAGGGTGTGAAGAAACAGAAGGCCATCTCCTCATCCTCTCCCTCATCCGCCTGAACCGCCATGGCACCTTGCTTGGGTCCTCCCAGACGGCTATACTTCAGCCTTGAAGGTGCTGCTGCCACTCTCTTCTCGCGGGTTGCAGTCTGCTGCCCATGTGGTGAAGCTCCTTTCTGCACACTCCTCTTGGTGACCTTGGCAGTTGCAGCAGGCTCGGGCTGAGATGGTGAGTCCACACGTGCCGACTCATCCTCCAACCCCTCCTCCGCAGCAGGACCAGCCCCTTGCTGCTCACCACCGCCACTGTGGTCACTGGTCAGCTCTGACCCAGGGAGATCATCAAGGTGCAGCTGAACCTCCTCCACTGCAGACCGCTCAATCTCCTGCAGACGCAAGCCAATCTGCACCTGCTGCTGCTGCTGCCAGTCCTTGTACATGACGTCCTCCACAAACTTGACGT
Source organism: Closterium sp. Yama58-4 (assembly GCA_947470075.1). Classification (NCBI taxonomy): domain Eukaryota; kingdom Viridiplantae; phylum Streptophyta; class Zygnematophyceae; order Desmidiales; family Closteriaceae; genus Closterium; species Closterium sp. Yama58-4. Next base: position 767,336 of record CANIUD010000042.1, read on the forward strand.
CACGGCTGACCAGCGTCTTCTTGCTCTTGGGGTCCCACATCAGCCACCCCTTCGAGTCAGGAGCCATCCCAAGATGGACAGCCCACACAGCAGCAACTTCCAGCTTGTGCCTCTGCTCCTTAGGCACCATCACAAGCCCCATGCAGCCCCACACCCGCAGCATGTCAATGGATGGCTTCTTCCCAAGCCAACGCTCGTACGGCACCCAGTGCTTGTCGCCAACATGCGTCAAGACCCTGTTCTTGACCGTGATGACATGGCGAACAGGCCAGAACTTGTAGGGCATGCCAGCAGCCCCCAACAGAGTCTTAGCCGCCTCGCCAATGGTCCGGTTGGCACGCTCAGCAATGCCGTTCTGCTGCGGTGTTCCTGGGCAGGTCAGCTGGTGTCGAATGCCGTTCCTCTTGAGAAACTTGGTGAATTCCGCTCCAAGGAACTCTCCACCACGGTCACTCCTCAGCACCTTCACCAGCCGCATCGCTTGCCGCTCCACCATCGGCAACCAATCCTCCTTGATCGCCGCTGCAGCATCGCTCTTCTTGGACAAGGGACGTGCCCACGTGAAACGGCTCCATTCGTCCACCATGGTGAGGAAGTACAGCACTCCCCCAGTCCCCTCCGTCCTCATAGGACCCACCAGGTCCATGTGCACCACCTCCAATGGTGCCTTCGCCGATCCCTCCGCACGTGGAAACGGGAACCGCGCAAACTTGTTTTGCATGCACGCCTCGCAGCTGCCAAAGTGAGCGCCTTCTCCTTGCAGTTGCAGCCCATGCACGCACTTCTCCTTGTGCATCACCTCCAATGTGGAAACAGCCACGTGTGCGAGCCGCCGATGCCAAGTCTCCCAATCCGCTTGGCCCGAGGTAGCCGACGCCTTCACCGCCGCGCTTCCTCCAATCAGCTCCTCTCCTTGCACACCTTGCTGCTCCTCCTCAGTGACGCTCTCCTCCATAGATGCCACTGCTGCCGCCTTGCCCGATTTCCGCCAAGGGAGGACCGGGATCTGCCACATGCCCTTGTGGACATCCCCTTTCTGCCGCAGGTCCCAAATCAGCCGCTCATCGTTGTAGGCACGATAGCGCACCGAGCCAATCGTCTCGGTGTTCACACCTGCATCTCCCAACCGGCCGGTAGAAATCAGGTTCGCGCACAAGTCCGGCACCCACAGCACGTTCTTCAGCCCCACGAGCTCTCCATCCGCTCCCATGAACTTGGCGCATCCCATGCCCATGACCTTGGCCTTGGCGCCCGTCGCGGATCTGACTGTAGAGATGGGTGCGGGCTGAATCTCATCGAGTAGGTCCGCACGAGGAGTCATGTGCCAGGAGCTTCCCGAGTCAATCACCCAATGGGTGAGGGGCGAGGTCGGTTGCGCCTTCCTTCACGAAGAAGAAGAACCCGGCCTTCCGCTCCTCAGATTTGCCGCCTTTCTCCTCATCCTTCTCCTCTCCACTAGCTCCCATGACTCCCCCACTCCTCGTGCCACCACGCTGGTTGCTTGATGAAGGCGGGGTCCAATCCTTGGGTCGTTGGTAGCACTTCCGCCAACGATGTCCGCGCTTCTTGCAGTAGAAGCACACCTCCCCTTGACCCCCGCCGCCATCCTCCTTAGGGTTGTCCTTGTTCTTGCCCTTCCACTTCTTCTTGAAGCCGCTCTTTCCACCTCCAACTCCATAGCCAGCCCCCTCCTCCGAGCGCTCCACACTCCGCCGCCGCAAGTCCTCCTCTAGGATGCGCGCCCGGATGTAATCCACGCTCCACTGGGGCTGTTGAGAGTTGAGGTTGATCGCAAGGGCAGACCACGACTCCGGCAGCCGTATCACGATCTCCACGCACTGCACGAGCTCCGGGTACACCACACCGCCGCCTTGGAGCTTCGTGAAGATGTCCCGCATCTCGTCCAACACCGGTTGCATCGGCTCTCCATCAACGAACTTGATGTCGCGCAGCCGCCGCGCGAGTAGCACGATGCCGGTAGCGTGTGTCGGTGAGTGCACATCCAGAAGCTTCCTCCAAGCCTTGGGTCCACATTCTGGATCACCCAAGAGGTCTTTGATGTGGTCAAGTTGTCGTCCGCCAACCGCTTGCACCATGAGCATGTACGCGTCGAACGATCGCTTCATCCACGCTCCTTTCAGCTCCGCGGCCTCCGGCATCTTCTCCTTCCCCTCCACCAGATCCAATAGCTTGTATTGGGTGTACATCAGCCTCATGCGGAAGCTCCAGTGCTCGTAGTCCTCCCCCATGAATTTCTCAATAGAGAACGCCTTCACGGGATCCACGGTTGTTGGAGATGTTGTAGAAGTCGAGGGTAGCGTAGGGTTGGCTGGTTGGTGAGTCCCCACTCCACCACCAGCAACTCCCCCCTGCTCTCCAGCCTCTCTAGCTCCAGCCATCTCGCCATTAGCACCTCTGGAGTCCGTTCCAGTCATATTGAGGCCTTATGAACGGTGGAAACTTGAGAAATCGTTTGGAGAGAATTCTGCCAGAAATTTCGACTTTACGAAAAACGCCGTCGCGGACTGGCTACTTCGAATTAGAACGCGATTCAACCAACAATCAAAAGACCGCAAGCCGAGCTACTAGAAAATGGTCTCACTCGTCAACATTGGTTGAGAATTCACGACGATTCGTCGTCTCAAAGTCGACTACCCGCTCTGATACCACTTGTTGTTCAGGATCCGTCACTTTGAGAAGCTACGACGAACTTATTTCTCAACTAAACGCAAATCCGCTCGGTAGGATTGCGCGTCTTAGGCTTAGCTACCATCTCCAATTTGAATCACTTAAAAAGATGGTCTATAGAGTGAGAACCATTCGAAAACGTCAAGCTGCTGCATGACTAGAGTGGTGGAGGAAGTACAAGCATGAAGCATAGAAAGTTGGAGTTGGGAACCTCCAAGAGAACCATGAGAGGGAAGAGGTTCTCCAAGAGCTAGGGAAGGATGGTAGGAACCTTCCTAGCAGCAAGGATGCAACCCTCATCATGAGGTCCTTGAGGTGTCACATGCAAAATCCAATCTAGTTGGATTTTGCCTAGGTGTTGCAACATTTGCAACCCATGCTAGAAACTTCTAGCCACCCCAATCCAAAAGTCAAAGTTGCCTTCCTAACCACCCAACCAAAGATCCCTTTATAGTCATGTCCCAATAACCGCCCAAATTAGATATAACCCCAAAAGGTAATAAGAAATCCAAATCTTGGAAATCTTGTAACTTGGGCGATCTTGGTCGGAATAAGGCGATCTTGGTATCGTTGGAAAGCTCTCCTGCATGATAAAGCATGTAGACTTGGAGAAAAACACAGAGATGATAAAATCCAACAGCCATGCATAATGAGTTATGCTCATGCAGACAATACACGCATGAATAGCACGAGCACTCGGCAGGACGTTAGGATGACATGCACTCAGAATGACGTGCATCCAACACGCATGGCACGCACCACCAACCGCAGTCGTCGTGAGGTGTCGTTTTCAGTTGGTGACCGTGTCCTTCTCGATAGCCGCAACCTCCGACTGCCACAGGACGGCAAGCTTCGCCCACGTTTCATTGGTCCATTTGTCATTGAGCGCGCACTTGGTCCAGTCGCATACCGCCTTCGCCTTCCCGCTCATTTCCGCATGCACCCGTCATTCCACGTGTCTCTCATTCGTTCATACACCGATCCCAACTCCACCTTCTCGGGCCGTGATCGCACTCCACTGCCGGTAGCTGTTGACACCGACGAGCCCGACTACCAGATCCAGCGCATCCTCAGGCACCGTCGCCGTCTCCAGGGGGGTGTCTCTTTCATCGACTTCTTGGTTCGTTGGCGTGGTTACGATGCAGCCGACGACAGCTGGGTCCCTTCGTCCTCGCTGTCTCCTGACAACGCTTGCCTCCAAGCGTACCTTCAGTCTGCAGGCGCCGCGGACGTCGCCTCCTTGGGAGGGGGGTAGTGTTAGAGGGGTGTTTACTGTTCATTCCGAACAGTACATTCCAAGTCACCCTTATCCTTATCTTCTCAGATTCTCTAGTGCCACGTGGCACTCTACTTTTCTAGCTTCACAATTCCTAGTCCCACATTCTACTTTCCAACCTTCCTTCTTGCATGCTATATAAACCTTGCTTGTATTCCCTCATATCAACCAATTCTCATTCAACTCTCTTTCAATTACTCAGTAACTTCTTCGCCTATTTCGCCAATAGTCTTTTCGCCAAAGCCTTCCGCCGCGCTTTATCCTCGACTTAGTCGACCCCGCTAATTCTTTAGCGGACTTAGGCCGTCGGGCCTAACACTTGGTATCAGAGCCTTCGCGGGGAGCGACTTCCAACGAGCGACCGTCGACGACGAGACTACGCCGTCATCGTCCCGCGGTGCCGACATGTAGACTTGGAGTCGTCGAGCCAACATGGACGAGACCATGAACGCTCTCCCCCAAGACATGGGCAACGCGCTTGCCGAACTCATGCGCCAACTTCAAGAGTTGACGTTGGAAAATCGTCAGGTACGAGCTGAAATGCAACAGCTTCGTGAATTGGCTTCTAACCCCCATGGTTATGCCGTACCAACTCTTGCACCCACCACGTCGACTGGCGCGGAAGCGATACCGGAACGTCGAAGCGCGCTCAAGCCGCAGAAACCGGAGTCGTTCGACCCAAGTCAGCGCGACGCGAACGTGCGGACGTGGCTCTTCATGCTCAACAACTACTTCGCCGCGAGCGGGGTGCAAGAGGCGGACGCGCAGCAGCGGATTGAGTATACCGTGACGCTGTTGAGGGGGCCGGCCTTGGAGTGGTGGCGCCAACTTACGCAGACTGCTGTAAGAAGGGCTCAGACAGACGGGCATCAACAGGGCGTGGGGCATGCAGCTGCAACTTCGAGCTTAGGGAGTTTAGCTTTGGGTGTTACCACGGTTCCGACCACATGGGAAGGATTTGAAGCGGCGCTGAAAAGTAGGTTCGACTTGGTGAACGCCTCCGAAGCTGCTAGGAAGCGTCTGCGTCATTTCCGCCAGATAGGGAACGTCCAGGAGTACACACGACGGTTCTTGAGTATCTGCAACGAGATAGACGACATCACGGAAGCAGAGATGCGCGATCGCTACCTCGAGGGGTTGAAGCCGGACATAGCGGAGGTCATAGCGATTCATGGGTTGTCCACCTTCGAGTCAGTAGTCGCAGCAGCAGAACGCGTCGACGCAGTACGAAGCCGACGGGGTCGTGACGATCGCGATAGGGGATACAGCAGACCGATCAACGACGCTCGATCGAGGGACGGACCATCGCCCATGGAGATTGGTGCAGTTAATAGTGACGGCTCACAGCGGACGGGTTTTAGGGGGAACTGTTACTACTGCAAAAAGCCGGGTCACATGAAGCGGGACTGCCCACAGTTCAAGGAGCAGCAGCAGGGAAACGGAAACCGCCAGTAGATAGCGGGTCGCTAGCTGGTGTGGAGGTTCCCGTACCCGCCACGTCTACCAACGTAGAGGAGACGGCCTTGCAGCAGTCATCTACGGAGAACGGGGTAGACACTGTTGATCGTCCAGTCGTGCTTCTAGGGAAGCTTCGCGGAGTTCCTGTTAAGATTCTCGTCGATAGCGGAGCTAGCCACTCGTTCGTTTCGTCTTCATTAGTTAGTCGTCTCCATCTCGAAGCAGATACGGCAGTCAACTTCAAGGACGCTCGCATGGTAGATGGGACGCCGCTTCACATAGGACCAGTCATTCGCAAGTTGCGCGTAGTGCTAGGACCAATCAATGTTAGGCGTGACTTTGACTCTGCGACGCTGGACGGTTACGATTTCATCTTCGGGAGAGACTGGCTACGGACGGTTAGTACACAGTTCACAGTTCGATTGGGCTCTGGGAAGCTGTATTGTCAAGGTAGACGGGGAGTTCCGGGAGCTGCCACAGTGGAGCGATGGGGCCACATCATCCACAGCTATCATTAATGCTGTTCGTGTGCCGGCTCGCATCGAACAGTAAACACCCCTCTAACATTTCACATATTTGTGGATTGTAGAGTGCGAGAAAAATGGCGTGGATGACGTGGCACGCGGCTGCAATAACAGATTGTTCGCGTGGTGCCCCGTGTCAGAATGTTGTATTTGTCTAGCCTGCAGTGGGGTACTCTATAGCGAGTACAGCCCAATCTAGGGTTTGCTATTTGTATCTCAACTGCTGCTAGTCCAAACCTCTTTTTGCCTACTTCTCGTTTTCGCCTACTATCTTGACATGCTATCAGAGCAGGTCGACCCTCCTGGGTCGATCCTGTGGGTGGGCCCACCACCTCACTGCTTCCGCTGCCACTACTACTCTGTGTGTTGCACGCCCCGTGGCGTGCGACGGATTTTTCATCCCGCCGCGCGCTCGGAGCGTGCGGCGGTTTTCTGCCCGCCGTGCGCCCCGAGGCGCGCGGCGGCTTTCTGCCCCGTCACTCCGCGCGTCGCCCCCGGGAGGCGCTGCGACGGGCGACGGGGACCCGCGCGTCGCCCCCCGTCGCCCGTCGTGGCCCGCGCGACCTGCGTAGGGCCCGCGCGCGGCCCGTACTGCCTGCGCGCGGCCCGTACGGGCTGCGCCAGGCTTGCGCGCGGCCCGTACGGGCTGCGCCAGGCCTGCGAGCGGCTCGGGCCGCCTGCGCGCGGTTCGGGAGGCTGTGCCAGACCCGTGGGCGGCCCGTTCTTCGCTGCCCCTGTCCTCCCCGCTGTCCCCCGTGCTTCTGAAGGCGCCCCACCCCTCCTTCTGCCCGTACTCCTGGATTAGGGTTTGGGGGTGGGGGGTATGGGGGTGCAGCTTCTGTGTGCCGTTCCCTGCTCCTCCTCCTCCTCCGTCTCCCTGTGCTGCAGCTGCCGCTGAGGGGGGTGGACCTGTTGGAGCCGTCGGAGTGGTACTAAGGGGGGGGTGAAGGGGGAGTGGAGCTAGCGGTGTAGCAGCGGGTGTGTGTCAGGGGGAGTGGGATAGTTTGGGGAGGTTGAAGGGGGTGGCCGCCGTGAAGCCAGCAGCTCCAGTCGCCCGTGAGACCGTTGCGCCAGTCGCCCGTGAGCCCGTTGCGCCAGTCGCCCGTGAGCCCGTTGCTCCAGTCGCCCGTGAGTCCGTTGCTCGTCTGCCGCTACTTTCAGCCGCGGAGCCAGTTACTCCAGTAGCCCGTGTGCCAGTTGCTCCAGTTGCCAGTGTGCCAGTTGCTCCAGTTGCCCGTGTGCCAGTTGCTCCAGTTGCGCCGTGTGCCAGCAGCTTCAGCTGCCGCCCACTACCTCCTCTCCTCTCATAGTCTCTTTCCTCCTCCTCACTTGCCCGTTGTGACTACCACTAGCTTTGCCCATAATTGTGAACTTTAAACTATTGCTTCTTGAACTTGTGCTCAGAATGTGTGGTGACATTGTGATCCACCCTGAGCTTGTACTGCTTTGCTTGCTCTGCTGATTACACCCCACTTTGGCTATGGGGGTGTGTCAGAATGTTGTATTTGTCTAGCCTGCAGTGGGGTACTCTATAGCGAGTACAGCCCAATCTAGGGTTTGCTATTTGTATCTCAACTGCTGCTAGTCCAAACCTCTTTTTGCCTATTTCTCGTTTTCACCTACTATCTTGACACCCCGAAATTGTTTCACAAGTTGCATGCTTGAAATGAAACGTCGAAACCATACTGGTCAATTGAGTCAATTCATCCTTCGTGAAGAAAATGATTTCGCGCGCTGAAATTTTTTTGAAGCTCGAGCCCGACAAAACAGAGCTCCATTCGCACGAAGTTCAGCACGACCGTGTGAAATGGGTTTGCTGATGTGGCATGTCAGAATGATTTCGCGCTCGAATTCACATCGCGCAAAACATGTTTTTCAAGTCTGACGCGCTGTGATTTATAACGAGAATCTCGATACTTTCTGATATGAGGGGAGCCTGATAGGGGCCCGTAGGAACACGCTCTTAGGAGCCATAGCTAGGATAGGAATTAGGGTAGTGTAAAGAAATTTCTGCAGATCTCCGACTCCAGGATTGCGCCGACTGCAGGAAATTTCTGCAGATCTTCGACGATGAACTCCGACTGCAGACTACCCTAAATTTCTGCAGTCGGCGCCGACGATGATGTTGCTGACGCTGAGGATGCGAGCGGCGCTGGCGGCGTCGAGGGTGACACGGAGGCTTCCGCCGAGGGCGGCGCCGAGTGCGGCACCGCTGAGGATGTGTTTCCAGAAGGTGTTACGGGCGACGGTGACGACGACGGCGTTGAGTACTGGTCACGCGACGGGCTACCTGAGAAACTGCCCATACCAACGTATCCTCCGACTAATCGCAAGCGACCCCACCCCTCTTCTGAGAACCGTGATGCCCGCCCCCCCTCTCCCAGGCACAAGCTCACCGAGCACAAGCGGCAAGGTTACACCGCCGCGGAGAAGTTGAAGTGGGCAAGTCGCCTCGATGGGTCGGTGTCGGTGCGCGCCTTGGCTCGCGAGAGCGGAATCCACCGCAAGTGCCTCGCCAACTGGAAGCGGGCGGCGGATTTCCTCAAGGAAGTTCACTCCGCCCGGAAGCGCATGCACGGCCGCGGGCGGTCGTCGTGGTACCGGCCGATGGAGTTGAAGGTGTACGAGAAGCTGCTCGAGTGGCGCCGCAAGGGAACTGCCGTGTCAGTCGGCCGCCTGCAGGAGTGGTCGCGGGAGTTCATGAGGCTGCTGTACCCGGACAAGAAGTGGAAAGGAAGCCAGAGGTGGTCGGCGCGCTTTCGTATCGTTGGAATCTGAGCGTCCGCATGAAGACCCGGGTTGCCCAGAAAACCGCCGCGCGTAAGTAATGCCCCGGTTTACTTGCCACGTGTGTTTTGTACATGTGTACTAACACCCTCCATGTGTGTCTGTCCTCTCTTCTCCCGCCGTGCAGGTGTCGCTGAGCTGTGCCGCATGTTCTGGCAGTTCGTGCGTGACAAGCGTCGAGAGCGCGGCATCGACACCGCGTGGATCATCAACGCGGATCAGACGCCGCTATGGCTGGAGATGCCCGCCACCACCACCGTGGAGGAAACGGGTGCTCGCTCGGTGCCTATCAGGAGCGCGGGGTATCAGAAGCAGCGAGTGACCGTGATGCTGGCGTGCGCGGTGGACGGAAGGAAGCTGAAGCCGTGGGTGTTCTTCAAGCGCAAAACATTGCCGAAGGGCGATTTTCCTGCCGGTAAGTAAAGACGTGCACTCCTCTGTATTTGCGTTCTGTTCTGAGTGCGTGTTCTAACCACAAGCTCGCGTTTCATGCAGATGTGGTCGTGGCTTGCCACGAGAACGGATGGATGGACTCCGCGGGCGTCGTTCGCTGGCTTGAGGAGGGCGTCAAGCCTTTCTTGAAGCCTCGGTTCGGCAGACACGCCAAGAGCTCGATGCTGGTGCTGGAATCGTACCACGGTCACCTCACCGAGGAGGTCAAGGAGAAGCTCCGCGAGATGAACTGCGTGCCGGCTGTCATCCCGTCGGGCTGTACGGCGGAGGTACAGCCGCTCGATGTCTCCATCAACAAAAGTTTTAAGGCGTCGGTCCACCAGCAGTACCAGAGGTGGTTCGAGGCAGAGAGGCAAGCGCAGCTGACCGCGGCAGGTATGGCATGTGTACGGTTTTGTTCCCCCCCCCCCTCCCCCCCCCCCCCCCCCCCCCCCCCCCCCCCGATTTTTTTTTATGCACTGACGGCTTTCCACCGTTCTCCTGTTACTGTATGTTTCACGGAATCTGAAGAAGCCTCCACTGGAAGTCGTCCTGCGGTGGATATCTCAGGCCTGGCGGGCAGTGCCGTCCGACCTCATCACGCGCGCCTTCCTCACCTGTGGCATCAGCAACGCACTCGACGGCAGCGAGGACAACCTCGCCATGGCGCACAGGCGGACCCAGCTGACAGCGGAGGTGGATGTCGACGATGACATCATCGCCGATGGCTTCTTTGGCAACAACTGCCAGGAGCCCGAGTCTGACGAGGAGGAGTAGGAGGGGTACTGGCTGATGCATGTTAGTTAGAAGTACCCTGGCTAGACTAGCTGTAGGTTAGCAACATGATGATGTAGTTGTCAAGACTAGAGAGGAAAGTGTGTCGATTAGGTTAGGGGAGGGGGTACAAGAGTATCGAGAGAATTGTTGTACCCTCTAAGAATCACCCCTACACAACCTAGAACTAAATAATATGAAACATATAATTTGACACACCCCCATAGGTGAAGTAGGGGGGATAGCCAAACCTAACAGTGGTCACAAGACCAGTCAAGCAGAAAAGCAAACAAGACAAAGCTCAGGGTGGATCTCAAGGACACCACACAGTCTCAACACAAGCAGGTGGCCACAAGGCCAGTTCACATGCAGGTTTATAACAAAGCAAGAGATACAGTGATCACAACCTAGCAAGAGTAAACATGCAGGTATATATATATATATAGTGATCACAGTACAAGCAGGGTCAAGAAGTAAGCAAGTGAGGTCCAGTAGGCACAAGGCCTAGCAGAGTGCAGAAGCGCTGATGGTCACAAGGCTGAAGCGCCTTGGTGAACACATCAGCAGTGTTGGCCTCAGTGGCCACGTAACGGAGACAAAGCTGACCGCGCTGCTGCAGCTCTCGAGCAAGGAAGTACCGCAGGGCGATGTGCTTCGTTCTGTGCTCCAGTCTGTGCTCCTCACACAAGGCAATGGCAGCCTTGTTGTCGACGTACAGCACTGGAGGAGAACGAGGCCGCTCTCCCAGGTCGGTCAGCAGGTTGGTCAGCCAGCGTAGCTCCTGGGCAGCCATGGCTGTGGCGTAGATCTCAGCCTCACAATTGGAGCTGAGAACAGAAGAAGAGCGTGTGGAACGCCAAGAAACTGAGCCAGAGCCAAGGCTGAAGGTGTAACCCTGAGACGACCGCTGAGTAGCCTGATCGTCCGCCCAAGAAGCGTCTGAGTGTCCTGTGAGTACAACCCTGTCCCGCCCTCCAAGCACTAGCCCCATGCCCGACGTACTGCACAAGTAGCGCAACACCCTCTTAGCGGCATCCATGTGCTCCTTCCTGTGACGGCCAGGAGCGACATAGCGTGCAAGGATGCTAAGAGGGTATGCCAGGTCAGGTCGAGTGCAGGTCATCAGGTACATGAGGCAGCCCACAAGCTCTGGATACGGGCCACTCGGCTCTACGGACTCATCCGAAGGCAGAGCTGAGAGCGAGTGACCGGTAGGCAGAGGAGTGGACTGAGGTGAGGAGTACGTGAAGCGGAAGCGCTGGAGGATCTGCTGCACCATGTGTGACTGAGTCAAGGTGATGGTGCGCCGTGCTCTGTCCCGGGTGATCCGCAAGCCAAGATAGCTCGTCAGTTCACCATGAGTGACTGTGTGTCTCCTCTGCAGCTCCGACTTCACGTGGGCGAGTGCCGCGGTGTCAGCAGTGGCAAAGACCAAGTCGTCGACGTACACGAGGATGTAGAACGGCGGCAGCGAGGTGTCAGTGCGTAGAAACAGTGACGGGTCAGCAGTAGAGGGAGCGAACCCAAGAGCCGCAAGTGTCGTCCTCAGTGTGTCGTGCCACTCACGTGGTGCCTGGCGGAGACCGTAGACCGGCCGCTGGAGCCTCCACTGGGTACCAGGAGGAACCGACCCAGTGAAGCCAGGTGGGCGACGTAGCCAGATCTCCTCGTGCAGGCTGCCCTGTAAGAAGGCAGTGCTGAAGTCAAGTGAGTGAAGCTCGTAGTCGCGCTGAGCGGCTATGTGTAGCAGCACCCGAAGAGTGGTCATCTTCGGGGTGGGTGAGAAGGTCTGGAAGAAGTCTACTCCCTCTCGCTGACTGAAGCCTCGAGCAACGTAGCGCGCCTTGAAGACAGGAGGAGAACCCGGCGGCCGCTTCACCCTGAAAATCCACATGCCACTGACGATGTTCGCCCCAGGTGGGGGAACCTCGTCGACGTAGGTGCCTGTGGACTTCCAGGAAGCCATCTCTGCGTCCATGGCTGTCTGCCACTGAGAGGAGTAGGGACCCGCCATCGCCTCAGCGTAAGAGCGCGGGGTCGGGATGTCTGGTGCATCCGGGTCTCCCTCAGGGGCAACTAGCATGGACACGAGACGGGGCAAAGCAGCAGCAAGCATTGGAACTCCTCCTGTCTATCCTCAAGGACGTCCGTGCCAAGAGCACACTCACCCCCGACGGACGGAGGACAGACAGACTCAGACTCAGCAACAAGGCTAGCGGCGTAGTCTAGACGACAGCGGGCAGCAAAGTCAACCAACTCAGCGACCAGAGCAGACGCAGCAGAGGACTCAAAGGTAGGGTCAGTGACAACAGTAGCTAGGAGACGCGTGACAGTGGGACTGGCAGCACGACGGGAGTCAGACTCCGGGTCAGGAAGAGTAGGTAGAGAGGACGCAGGAGGAGCCGCCAGAGGGACACGCTGAGGAGCAGTAGAGGGACGCAGAGTCATGTAGTGAGTGCCAGGGACAGGAGGAGGACGCTCACGTGGGACACGAAAACCAGTGCGAGCAGTACGAACAGGCGACGCAGGACGAGACGCAGGCTCACGACGCTCTGTAAGACCTCCTGTGGGACTAGTGTAAGGAGAGGGAGCAGGGAGAGGCGAGGCAGGCGGTAACTGTGACTGCGGCTGGACAGGCGGAGGACACTCTACGGAGGGAGGAGGACAAGGAGGAGGAGCCTGACCAAGAACCTGCTGAAGAAGTGGTACGAAGTACGGTCGCGGCCGCGTAGCATCTCCAGAACCAGCAGAGACACCATCGGCGAGGTCCTCAGCACCAGCAGCAGCTCCAACGTCCGGGTCCTCAGCACCAGCAGCAGCTCCACCGCTCGGGTCCTCAGCACCAGCAGCAGCTCCACCGCCCGGGTCCTCAGCTCCAGCAGCAGCTCCAACGCCCGGGTCCTCAGCACCAGCAGCAGCGCCACCACTCGGGTCCGCAGCACCAGCAGCAGCTCCAACGCCCGGGTCCTCAGCACCAGCAGCAGCTCCACCGCTCGGGTCCGCAGTACCAGCAGCAGCTCCAACGCCCGGGTCCTCAGCACCAGTAGCAGCGCCAACCCCAGGGTCCGCAGCACCAGGAGCACCACTCCGAAGACTGCAGCGCCGCGTGTACCACTCTCGGATCTGCTGAATGGGGGGGAGCTCCTGGGCAGGAGGGGAAGTACTGGTACGAGCTCCAGTAGCACCTCTCCGGAGGCGGCAGTACTGTAGGTACCTCTCCTGCAGCTGCCGGGAGGAGAGGGCTCCTCCAGGTGTAGCACGCTCAGGGTCAGCACCCCCAGACTCAGCACCCCCAGACTCAGCACCCCTAGGCTCCGCACCTCAGACTTAGTACTCCCAGGCTCAGCACCCCCAGACGCAGCACCCCCAGGCTCAGCACCCCTAGTAGGACGAGAGTCGACAGCTACCTCGACAGGCTCACCCGGGTCTACCTGGGACACACCTGAGGGAGCGGCACCCTGAGGGGGGAGGGGGTCTGGTACCTCAGCACCTGGAGCGAGGAAGAGAGGCGGGGGGGGGGAGCGGGGCAGTGCGGTAGGGGAAGAGGCGGTAGTAGGGGACGGACTCGTCAAAAGTGACGTCCTGGGAGGCCAGGACACGACGTGAGGTGGCGTGGTAGAACTGCCAACCAGGGGCGTCCGGGACAAAGCCAAGGAAGACACAGGGGACAGCGCGACGAGAGAGCTTGTCCGCGGACGTGTCGCGAACAAAAGCTCGGGATCCCCAGACCCGAAAACGCGACGCATCGCCAGCCTCTCCCGTCCAACGCAGGGTCGGAGAAGTCTCCGGGAGGGAGACTCGGGGCCAGAGGTTGAGCTGATGCGCAGCGTATCGGACTGCAAACGGCCACAGAAAATGGGGGGCAGCCGCATGAACCAAGGAGGTACGAGCGACCTCCATGACCAAGCCAATGCGGCGCTCAGCAACCCCATTCTGCTGTGGAGAGGCCGGAAGCGTGAACGACTGCTCAATGCCCTCCTGCTGACAGAAGGCCTCCAAGAGGCCGGAGGAAAACTCCCCACCTCTGTCAGAGTGCAGACGCAGGACAGGAAAGTCGGAGTGGAAACGCTTGCTGAGCTGGAGACGAGATCTGCGGATCCAAGGGATCAAGACATCAGGGACGTCACCCTTGGCGCGCAAGGGGAAGACCGTGGTGTAGCGCGAGAAGTCGTCAACAACAATCAGGAAGTACCTCTCCTGACCCTGTCCACGGACGCGGGCTGGGCCCCACACGTCCAAGTGGAGCGTCTGCAAAGGAGCAGTCGTCGGGGGAAAGGAGGAGGAGTGAGGAGCGGCGCGCTGCCGCCCCTCGACACAGGGAAGACAGGGAGGAGCAGGCGAGGGTGGGAGGGGAGGGAGAACCCTGGGAAGACCAGCAACAAGGTCTCGTTTGTGCATGGCCCGAAGGCGCTGCACAGACGGGTGACCAAGGCGGTGGTGCCAGAGGACAGTCTCATGCGCCAGAGAGCGACACGAGCAGGGGGCGGACAGCTGACCTGACGCAGACGCAAACGCAGACGCAGCTACATGAGGGTACAAATAGCAAACCCTAGAAGGGTTGTACTCGCTATAGAGCACCCCACTACAGGCTAGAGCATAATATTCTGACACACCCCCATAGCCAAAGTGGGGTGTAATCAACAGAGCAAGCAAAGCAGTACAAGCTCAGGGTGGATCACAATGTCACCACACATTCTGAGCACAAGTTCAAGAAGCAATAGTTTAAAGTTCACAATTATGAGCAAAGCTAGTGGTAGTCACAACGGGCAAGTGAGGAGGAGGAAAGAGACTATGAGAGGAGAGGAGGTAGTGGGCGGCAGCTGAAGCTGCTGGCACACGGCGCAACTGGAGCAACTGGCACACGGGCAACTGGAGCAACTGGCACACTGGCAACTGGAGCAACTGGCACACGGGCTACTGGAGTAACTGGCTCCGCGGCTGAAAGTAGCGGCAGACGAGCAACGGACTCACGGGCGACTGGAGCAACGGGCTCACGGGCGACTGGCGCAACGGGCTCACGGGCGACTGGCGCAACGGTCTGACAGGCGACTGGAGCTGCTGGCTTCACGGCGGCCACCCCCTTCAACCTCCCCAAACTATCCCACTCCCCCTGACACACACCCGCTGCTACACCGCTAGCTCCACTCCCCCTTCACCCCCCCCCTTAATACCACTCCGACGGCTCCAACAGGTCCACCCCCCTCAGCGGCAGCTGCAGCACAGGGAGACGGAGGAGGAGGAGGAGCAGGGAACGGCACACAGAAGCTGCACCCCCATACCCCCCACCCCCAAACCCTAATCCAGGAGTACGGGCAGAAGGAGGGGTGGGGCGCCTTCAGAAGCACGGGGGACAGCGGGGAGGACAGGGGCAGCGAAGAACGGGCCGCCCACGGGTCTGGCACAGCCTCCCGAACCGCGCGCAGGCGGCCCGAGCCGCGCGCGGGCCGGGCACAGCCCGTACGGACCGCGCGCGGGCCTGGCGCAGCCTGTACGGGCCGCGCTCGTGCAGTACGGGCCGCGCGCGGGCCCTACGCAGGTCGCGCGGGCCACGACGGGCGACGGGGGGCGACGCGCGGGTCCCCGTCGCCCGTCGCAGCGCCTCCCGGGGGCGACGCGCGGAGTGACGGGGCAGAAAGCCGCCGCGCGCCTCGGGGCGCACGGCGGGCAGAAAACCGCCGCGCGCCTCGGGGCGCACGGCGGGCTGAAAACCGCCGCACGCTCCGAGCGCGCGGCGGGATGAAAAATCCGTCGCACGCCACGGGGCGTGCAACACACAGAGTAGCAGTAGCAGCGGAAGCAGTGAGGTGGTGGGCCCACCCACAGGATCGACCCAGGAGGGTCGACCTGCTCTGATAGCATGTTAGGACTAGAGAGGAAAGTGTGTGGATTAGGTTAGGGGAGGGGGTACAAGAGTATCGAGAGAATTGTTGTACCCTCTAAGAATCACCCCTACACAACCTAGAACTAAATAATATGAAACATATAATTTGACAGTAGTTTCTATGAAAAAGAGGCAGTTTAGTGAAATCGATTGTAATGCCTCCAATGTAAGGTTAACGAATGCGCTTATAATAAGGATAGAAATTTCAGGGGGTGCGCTTATAATCGAGTTCCGGCCATAGGCGCCATGCTCCAGATAGAGGCGCCGGCGCCGTTAATCGGACGGCGCCTATATCCGGGGCCATACGGTATTTCCTTACGCCGCATCCCTGCTTAGCGCGTACATCACTGTACTCACCACACTTAGCACCGTTACCACTCGCGATACTCGCCTCGACTATTTCCCGTCACCTCGCCCGTCGCAACCCAACCTCACAACTCGGCTGGTAACCCGCGCTCCGGGCCTCCGCTTCGACACTTCCCGACCTCAGTCCCAACCTCAGTCCCAGGCTCGTCGCGCGTCACCCACAGTTTGTTACTGTTACCACAGTGGCCTTCGCTATTTAGCTCTCGTTCATTGCTTCACTCATTGTACTGTGTGCTTCGATAGTGCAATTCTCGCTCGCTCGCTGCACTCGTAACTCTTGGTATTCAGAGCCTACGATCTCTTCTCGGACCGCACCCACACCTTCGCTTCCCCACTATCTCAATTTTTGGGGGGGGGGGGAAACGCCTCTCAGCAAACAAGCAACGCTGCTCGAAGTGTTCTCTCATACGCAAGGCCACGACAGAGGCTCTCGCTGAGCTTGCCCGACACCCCCGCCATGGCTGAATTCACTCTCGCCATGTTGACGCAGGAGCAACTCGACCGCCTCGAGAGCCAGCTCGAGTTTTCCGCCCTCGAAGTCGCGGCGCTCACACCGCCCGCCGGCAATCAGCAACGAACGCACACCTGCACCAACACCGACACCTGAATATCCGCACAAAAGGACAAGCCAATCGTCATCTCCTCCGGCACACCATCGCAACACGACAGAGTGGGACAGCACTCGAGCGCAGCTAGTAATGGCGCCGCCCAATCGATGCCGGGCATGGAGAGAAACAGGGCTGCACCAAGCACGCAAGCACGCAGGGGCCTCGCGAAAACCGACGGCACGTGATGTTCGCAACAACAAGCGGCAACAATGACGTCACGGCGTCGTTGCTACTCAAGCCGCAGCGCACGCCATGCTTTGATACGAGCCAACGTGGAGGTCCGACGGTTCAATCGTGGATTTTCACGATGAACGTCTTCTTCGACGCGAATTATGTCGAGGAGGATGTAGTGAAGATACACTATGCAGTCTCGCTGCTGAGGGGCCCCGCTGCTGAGGAGCCCCGCCATGGACTGGTGGCGAGTCATTACGATGTCGCCACGCGCCTACGAGCCGCTGTCGCAAGAGGGAGGTCCCACGGGTCCAGCCGTCACATGGAGTTCCTTTTTGCGAAACTGTCCAGTACAGTACTTCGAGCCGTGGGATGCGTGGTGCGCAGCGCTTCGGGCGCGCTTCGAGCCAATCGTGCTTCAAATTTGGCGCGCCAGAAACTGCGCACTTGGCAGCAGCTCATGTCAGTTCAAGATTACACGAGTGGTTTGCCCGCACTATGCGAGCAAGTCGGCTACATGCACGAGGCAAAGCGGGTGTACCGTTACGTCGAGGGGCTGAAGTCGGACATCTCACACGAAATCATGCTATGCGGGCTCTCGAATTTTAATGAGGTTCTCGTGCTCGCCAAAAAGATTGACATACTACGCCGTCTGAGACCGGGGTCCTTCTACGGACATCGCCCTCGGGGACCAACCAAGCACGCCACCGTACACGGCGTTGCAGCGAACGCAGCTACCGCGCCATTCAAGGGGCGATGCTTTGCTTGCAATAGATCGGGCTATCGCAAGAGCGATTGCCCAGAGGAGCTAAGGCGTTGTGGAGCATAGCAGGGGAGGGAATCTCAGAGGCAGAAAAAGGCCAGCAGTCAGTGGAAAACAAGCCAGCTACTGACGAGATAACCTGCTCGCCCAACCTCACCGACCCTCACCGAGTCACAGTACCGATTCACGCTATCAATGGGGCTCGAATGAATAAGGAGGGTACAACGACGTATTGCCCAATACTGATACACGGGAAATCACAGGGAGCAGCAGTGAAGATCTTTATAGACGGAGGGGCAAGTTATAGTTTTATTAATACCGCGATTGCACAGAAGCTGCAACTGACACTTAGTCGATAGCACGCCTCTGGTTATACGGGAGAAAGTGGAGAGAGTAAAATTCCGCTGCGGGCTTACACAAGAAATGCTCGCGACGACACTGGATGGGCAGGTACGACAATTCACTGGTACGTGTTTGGCTGCGAGGATACAACCCGCGGATTGACTGGACGACGGGTAGCTGCACTGTGCGAAGTAGTGGTAACTGGGTCGAATTACCTCGCTCGCAGTTGCCTGAGTCTTCAACGGTCCACGTCAACGCCATCACGATGAAACGGGCTGTCGCCGCTGGAGCTGACATGTATGCAGTGGATATAGTAGTAGTGGGAGAAGCAGAGGCGCTGAGCGATTTTCAGAAACTCCTGGCAGCTGTGCCGCCGAACTACATGAACTATTTAAACAGTACCCGGGGATTTTCCCGGATGACTTACCGGAGGGACTGCCACCTCAGCGAGCACACGATCACCGCATAGAGTTAGAATCGGGGGCACAGCCAACTGTACAGCGACAGTTCAGACTGACATAGCTGGAGCTCGATGAACTGAGGAAGCAGCTAGATTACCCGTTAGGGGAAAAAATCATCTGACCGAGCTCGTCACCGTTCGCCGCACCGATACTGTTCACACCGAAAAAGGACAGAGGTTTTTGCATGTGCATTGACTACAGAGCGCTGAAATTGCGATACCCGAGTCCCCATGCTGACGAACTGATAGATCAACTGCGGACAGCTCGAGTGTTTTCGAAGATTGACCTATGGGGGCTACTATCAGATTAAAGTCAAACCGACAGTTTTTCGAACTAGGTACAGGTCATTCGAGTACGCCGTCATGCCTTTTGGACTGACCAACGCCCCTGCAACGTTTTAGATGACCTTGAACGAGGCGTTTAGACCACTTTTAGATAAGTGCGTGATAGTTTACCTCGACGACATACTGGTCGACAGTCGGGACAAGCAGCAGCACTTAACAGACTTAGAAGCAGTATTTAAGATTTTAGACGAGAACAAGTGCGAGTTTCTTTTGGACCGTCTAGAATCTCCTGGGCACGTGATACGAAAGGTGGGGTCAAAATTGACCCAAAGAAGCTAGATACGGTAAAAGCGTGGCGTCCCCCGACTAACATCACGGAGTTACAAAGTTTTTTGGGGTTTGCTAATTACGTCCGTTGGTTCGTCCTCGACATGGCGCGCTTTATAGCCCCACTGATGGATTAGCTGTGGAAGGGAGTGGCATTTATGTGGGGGGGAAAGAGCATGCTGCCTTCTCTACCATGAAGACTGATCTCTGCACACCGTTCGTACTACGCATTTGCCGACCCCCACTGCACACCGCCCGTACTGCGCATTGCCGACCCCCACCGCCCGTTCGAAGTCGTTACTGACGCAAGCGACATCGCCATCGGCATTGTACTGTTACAGAACTTCGGCAACGGCCTACAACCCATCGCGTACGAGTCACAAAAACTGCGTCCGCCTGAGAAGAAAGTACCCATACATGACCGCGAAATGCTGGCGATCGTGCACGCATTCAAAGTGTGACACTGTTACTTGACCGGCGCAGACGTGACAGTACGGACAGACCATAAATCCTTACAGTACCTTCGCGCACAGCCCCACCTCAACCCACGACAGATCTCCTGGCTCGATTTCCTCGGGTTGAACTTTCATTACACCTACAAAAAAGGGGCATCTAACATTGCCGACGCACTGACCTGCCCAACTGCCCAGATACACGCCATACTATTTGCCCAGACAAGTTCGCTACTAGCAGGCCTATATATCCACGGCTATCAATCAAACCTAATCTTCATAGGAGGAAACTCGCAGCAGTTCGGAGCAGCAAATGGAGTTTATTACGTAAAAGTTGACACCGATCGCATCTACAGTAAGTATTGGGCTACACTTTACTAAGGGAGCTGTTACTACATGAGGCACATGACGGCGTTACCTCAGGTCACTTCGAGGTAGAAAAGACACGGCAGCAGCTGCAGCAGTACTATTACGGGCCCAAAATGTTGACCGATGTGTAGCGACACGTGGCATCGTGTCCCACCTTCCTACTCATGAAATCATCACGGAAGCGGCCGGCAGGGCATTTGCAGCCGATACCACCCCCAGAGCGTGCTTGGCAGCAGGTGACGATGGACTTCGTCACGGGGTTACCGGCCGAGGCAAGTGGGAATGCCGCGATCCTGGTCGTCGTTGATTGGTTGACGAAGATGGCGCATTTCGCAGCATGCAAGAAATCAATCTCAACCAAAGAAACATCTCGGCTCTTCATCGCCACCATCGTTCGACTGCACGGGATACTAGCAGCAATCATTAGCGACCGAGACAGAAAGTTCACCAGCAACTGGCAGAACCTATGGCAGCAGTTCGACACACGACTACAGTTCAGTTCTTCGTACCACCCCGAAACTGAAGGAATAGACGGAATGGACAAACCTGACCATGGTGTAGCTTATCTGAGACACGTGTGACGACCCAAGCATGTGATAACAACAACTGCCACTCATTGAGTTCGCGTACAATAGTTCGCCATCCGCCACATCCGAACAGTCACCGTTTTACCTGAACTACGAATAAGATCCCACTGTACCCATGACGCCGAATCCCGACAGCCCACTACCACGTGCACAGCAGTTCGCCGAGTTTTTACAAGCAGCACGGACCAGGGCAGCAGACTCAATTAAGAAATCAAACGCAACGACGACCGCCACCGCCATCCCGTCACTTACGGACGACCTAGTGCTGCTCGACACCCAAAACCTCTACCTGCCCATTATCCAAAAACTCCGCCCCCAGTATCGTGGACCATTTCACATGAGCCACATGATCACCCCCGTAACCGCCCTCCTCCTCCTCCCTGCTGACTGGTACGTCACCCTGTCATTCCACGTCAGCCTACTTCGCCCCTACGTACCTTCCACAAGCCAACTACCACGCCACCGTCCAGCCAGGATGACACGACCTCCAACCGGGCCAATCATCACACCATAAAAGATTCTGAGCCACCGAGTTCGTGACCCACGTGGAGCTCGCAGGAGCGAGGTCCTGATTTGCTGGAAAGACCGCACCCCGATTGAAGACAACTGGGTACCCCTGGACAAAATACAAAACCTCCCTGTCCTCACCGATTATCTGCATAGCCGTAATTTCCGGAATGTACACGCACTCTCGTAAGGAGGGCCTCCATAAGGGGGAAGGTAGTGTAAAGAAATTTCTATTTCCTTACACTGCATCCCTGCTTAGCGCGTACATCACTGTACTCACCACACTCAGAACCATTACCACTCGCGATACTCACCTCGAATATTTCCCGCCACCTCGCCCGTCGCAACCCAACCTCACGACTTGGCTGGTAATCCACGCTCCGGGCCTCTGCTTCGACACTTCCCGACCTCGGTCCCAACCTTAGTCCCAGGCCAGTCGCACGCCACCCACAGCTCGTTACCGTTACCACTATGGCCTTTGCTATTTAGCTCTCGCTCATTCCTTCACTCATTTTAATGTTTTGCTTCGATAGTGAAATTCTCGCTTGCTCGCTCAATTGCACTCGTAACAGGTAGTAGCAAGAGATTTGGCAAAAGAGAGGGTTGCACTATAGCATGTGGGTACAAGTTATAAGCAAGAAAGCATGACAATAAGGGTAACACCAAACATGATGCAATACAGGGCCTTAGAGCAATAATTATACAACAACTGCAAACGATTATATCATATATGTAAACATGTTTTGTCACGCCCCCATAATTGTTCGCAGGAGTAACTGTAAAACGCATTCTGAAGGGGTACACCAGGAGTGCAGCGGAAGAAGCAGTGGCAGGCAAGAGCAGTGGTAGCCTGTGCAGAAGTGGCAGATATAGCTGTAGCACACCCTCAGCCAAGGTAGAAGTAGTAGCAGGTTTACGGGCGGCAGGTCTCCTAAGGAGCAAGCTCTGTGGCTGCAACACGCAGCAAGACTTCAGCGGCTCGACGGCAGCACCTGCAGGCCCCAGCAGCAGGCAGCAGAAACAAGGGCAGGTGGCGGCAGGGGCGGCAGCTGGAGGTGTCATGGTAGCAGCGGGCGGTAGCTGTAGATTTTCGATTGACTTCTGCCACCCCCTCACCCTCCCCCCCACAGCGGCACATGCAGCAGTGAGAGAGAGAGGAGGAGGGGCGGCTGCTAGCAAGTTGCTCACACCCGCCACCCCAAACCATCCCCCAACCACTGCTGCACGTGCAGCAGGGAGAGGAAGGGAACGCGAGCGGCGGCGTAGCGGTGTGGCGCAGCAGGTAGCAGAGTGGCAACAGCCACTCTCGCACTCCCCACCCAGCCACCTCCTCCCACAGCGGAAACCGCGGCGGCGGGAAGCAGGGCGCCCGCGCCGATGGGAGGTGGGGTGCCGCGGTGACTAAAACCGCGCCGTCGCCGCGGCGACGAGAATCGGGCGCCGCGGTGACGGGAAGTGGGGCGCCGCGACGATGGGAAGCGGGGCACTGGGGCGGTGGGATGCAGCGTGGTAGACAAGTGTCACCATCGCATCCATCGCCACCGTCACATTGAGCGCCGTGACGAGCGCCACGACGGGCACGACAGGGGCAGCGACGAGCAGTGCCACAGGGGGAGCGATGGATAACGACGGGCCCATGAAGAGAAGATGGCCTAGGATCAGACCTACTCTGACACGAATAGCAAGCATGGGCTTAGATCTTAGGAGCCATAGCTAGGGTTAGAAGTAGGGTATGTCGAAACAGCAGGTAGAAACGAGAAACAGCAAAGAGGGGTTTTCACTAGCAGGCAGTTGAGTACATATAGCAAACCCTAATTTGGGCTGTACTCGCTATAGAGTACCCCACTGCAGGCTAGACAAACATCACATTCTGACACACCCCCATAGTCAAAGTGGGGTATAATCAGCACAGCAAGCAGGCAGAGCAGTAGGTTCACAAATACAAGCAAAGCTAGAGGCTATCACAGAGGGCAAGTGTGAGGAGAAACTGCGGGGGCGAGAAGATATGAGGCGACGGCTGAAGGTGCAGACACACGGGCAACAGGAGTGCGCAGCACTGTCGCTACCAGGAGAAAGCCGGACTACACGGCGACAGGCGTAGCTGGCTCGCTGTGCTCCCAGGAGTGCTCACACTGTGGCTACCGGGCGCAGAGCCCCGGACTACTCAGGCCACAGGGGGTCGTGGCTCTCTGGACTACCAAGAGTGCTCACACTGTGGCTACCAGGCGCAGAGCCCCGGACTACTCAGGCCACAGGGGGTCGTGGCTCTCTGGACTTCAGGCGCTGCGGACGACAAGACGACTGCCTCCACTCAACTTCCTCCAGCTGTCCCACACCCCTTTCACACACTCCCTGTTGAACCTCTAGCACCGCTCACACGCCACCCCCCTCGTACCACTCCGACGGCTCCAACACACCCACCCCCCTCAGCGGCAGCTGCAGCAGTGGGAGACGGAGGAGGAGGAGGAGCAGGGGACGGCTCACACACACGGCACCCCCATACTCTCCACCCCCAAACCCTAACACAGGAGCGCGGGCAGCAGCGGGGGTGGGGCGCGGTCAGAAGCTCGGGGGACCAGAGGACGGCGTGCGGCACTGGGGCAGACTGTACGGGCCGCGCACGGGCCTGGCGGAGGCTGGACGAACCGCGCGCGGGCTGCCCGGGCCGCGCGCGGGCCTGGCGCAGGTCGCGCGGGCCGCGTCGGGCGACGGGGGGCGACGCGCGGGTCCCCGGGGGCTCCACGACAGGCGATGGGGGGCAACGCGCGGGTCGACAGGGCAGAAAACTGTCGCGCGCCTCGGGGCGCACGGCGGGCAGAAAACCGCCGCGATTTCGGAGCACGCGGCGAGCAGAAAAACTGCCATGCGCCCCGAGCGCGTGGCGGGAAGAAAAAACGTCGCGCGCCACGGGGCGCGCGACACACAAGACAGCAGCGGAAGCATCGGGCGGGACCACCCACAGGATCGACCCAGGAGGGTCGACCTGCTCTGATAGCATGTCGAAACAGCAGGCAGAAAAGAGAAACAACAAAGAGGGGTTTTCACTAGCAGGCAGTTGAGTACATATAGCAAACCCTAATTTGGGCTGTACTCACTATAGAGTACCCCACTACAGGCTAGACAAACATCACATTCTGACAGGGTAGTAGCGAGATATTTGGCCAAAGAGAGGGTTTGCACAATAGCATATATGTACAAGTTATAGGGAAGAAAGCATGACAACAAGGTGCACCATCAAACATGATGCAATAACCACACTACAACTGCACACGATTATATGAAATAGGTAAACGTATTTTGACAAAGGGTACATTCCTGGTTCCACACAAGTGTCTTAATGCCAAATTCCCGAATCACATCTAAATGTTTTTTCGACTTTGCTTTTCAACGAGTGAATGTACTGCAACATTGCGATTAGGACCCTGGGCGCGTCTGATTTGGTTACTCAAACAAGAGTGCACCAGATTCTTCAACCAATGGGCAGGGAGACAACAACTGATGTGAACATTTTCGCGTAGATAGAGATCTGAGCGTGAGGTAGGAGGGGGTGTGGTTTCAGCGGGAAGTTTTTGCGAGTAGCTGAGACGACGCACAGGGTCTTTTTCATGTCGTTTTTTGGCTGCCCGAGGCCTCGATGTTCTTTTCCCGCGTGAATTTGGCATCGTGTGGGTTGTCTAGGTGCATATGATAGGGTCGGGCATTTCAAGTCGCGTGCAAATTGTTGACAATGACGGGTCATCTTACAACTTGTCTGCGACGTCAGCGTGTTCCAATGCTTATCATATTACGGCGGCACGAGATTGTGACATAAACATACAGTTTATGTTGTTTTGGGGCATCACAAAGTACAATATTTGGAACACTTGAGTTGATCCAGGAACGTACCCTGACCTATGATTATTGGAATATATAAGGTTCTTAGATGTAGCACCTTCAATATTTCCTTCTTACGAGGTGTTTGGTGTAAAGCTGTCACATACGTACTAGTTTGATGTTTATGTATATTCTCTTAATGTTGTACCGAATTTGTTGAAACGAGAATGTGTGAAGTGAACGGCCAACATGGGTAGGGTACAAATACCTAACCTTTACCTAGCATACCAAGAGCAACAACAACATCACAAATAAACCTTATAGCCGGGATCTCAAGTAAGAAGAATAGGCATCAATTGCAAAACAGTTGAAGCTCCCGTCACCCTGTTTGTCCAGACGATATCGAGTGGGTTGAGTGTGCGACAGATTTCTGTTTTGCCCGTAAATCAATTGCTTAACAAATTGGTGGTACATGAGATTTTTTGGGAGCTGAAACATTGCTGGTAGTTTAGCTTCGGAACCCAACCAAATTTCCGTGCCTGAGTGGTTCGGAAGCACCATGCGAGTTGTGCTGGCATCGCATATCCCTTGTTTCAGCCCTCGTCAACTTCTCTACATCGCTAACCAATCATAGCCTATCTCAATTTACCAACTGCAAAACAGTCAAACTACTCGAGATCCTTGCTATAAAACACACGTTAGTCTAGGGGCAGACGGTGCATGGCAAGGAAGAAGCAAATTAGGGCAGCACAAGTAGTCCAGCCTCTGAAACAAGTGGTCACAAGACGAGTCAACAAGAACATCAAGTGTACAGATTGCAAGGGTGGTATTACTAGCCTTGTCAACTAGGAATAGTACGGTACTACTAGCCCAGCATGTAATAAAAACGGCCACAAGGTGAGTTAATGTTTACAAACGAGTAAAAAGCAAAGCAAGTACAAACACCAGGAACATGTCAAGTAAGGACATTCTGGGATAAGGCCAAGTTGTGTACATAACGGATGATGATTACGAGTCTAAAGTGTCTTGGTGGATATAACAATGGTGTTGGCCTTTCAAGCCAATGATTCCAAGCGTCTCTGGTCACGTCGCTGAAATTCACGTAGTAGAAAGTACTACGGTTGGATAGCTTCACTCTCCCCTCCAGTCTAGGTGCCCGACACACGAGGATCATGGCCGTGTTGTCACCGAACAGGAGCGGGGTAGAGCTAGCCGGCTCACCTAAGCTAGTGAGTAAGAATGTTAGCCAGTAGAGCTCCTGTGCAGCCATGGCGCTGGCGTAGATCTCTGCCTCAGCACTGGACAAAGCAACTCACATGAGCGAGCAGACCTCCACAAGACAACTCCTGCAATAAGGCATGAGCGAGCGAGCAGACGAAGAACCAAGAGGCTCGTGTTGAAGGTCGTCCTACAATGGTGTATTTTATGTAGGAGGTGTTCGACTTGTACGGGTTGATCCTAGTGTTATCGAATGCTCGACCGTATTTGTTGTGCTTATGTAAGAGGTTGACAAGAGTTTCGCTTGTCCTACAACATACGAGCAACACATTGCATAGAATTCTCGTCACCTAGCCATAAGGAAGACTTGCCAACGCTGCAACACACACATGTAAATTATATGTTGACTACACATATGCGTCACCTGTTAAACTGTATTATGCTTGTAGGCTGTAGTGGGGTAGCCAATATGGGGTACAACCCCAACTAGGGTTTCATATTTGTACCCAAACTTCTGCTAGTTCATCATTCTTGCCTAGTTCTTCTGAAATTGTGACATGGTATTCAGAGCAGGAGGTCCCTAGGACCTACCGACCTTTTTTTTTTAAGGGCCCACCACCGCTCGCTGCGGTTACCACGCTACCCCGTGCCCTAGCCTCGTAGCGCCCTCGTGCGCCCTCGTTAGCGCCCTCGCGCGCCCCTCGTTAGCGCCCTCGCGCGCACCCTCGTTAGCGCCCTCGCGCGCCCCTTCGTTAGCGCCCTCGCGCGCCCCTTGCTAGCGCCCTCGCGCGCCCCTTCACTAGCGCCCTCGCGCGCCCCTCGCCGAGCCGCCCGCTCGCAGCCCGCTCGCCCGCTCGCTGCCCGCTTCGCGGCCCGCTCGCTACGCAGCCCGCCCGCCCGCTCGCTGCCCGCTTCGCGGCCCGCCCGCTTCGCAGCCCGCTCGCTCGCTGCCCGCTTCGCGGCCCGCCCGCTTCGCAGCCCGCTCGCTCGCTGCCCGCTTCGCGGCCCGCCCACTTCGCAGCCCGCCCGCCCGCTCGCTGCCCGCTTCGCGGCCCGCCCGCTTCGCAGCCCGCTCGCCCCGCTGCCCGCTTCGCGGCCCGCCCACTTCGCAGCCCGCCCGCCCGCTAGCTGCCCACTTCGCGGCCCGCCCGCATCGCAGCCCGCTCGCCCCGCTGCCCGCTTCGCAGCCCGCCCGCCCGCCCGCTGCCCGCTTCGCGGCCCGCCCGCCACGCAGCGTCGCCCGCCCGCCGTGCTGCCCGCTTGCAGCGCCGCCTGCCCGCCGCGCTGCCCGCTTCCCGGCCCGTCCGCCGTGCTGCCCGCTCGCAGCATCGCCCTCCCGTCGCGCTGACCGCTTGCAGCGCCGCCTGCCCGTAGCGCCAGCCTCGCCCGCTGCTCTCTATCCGTGCACAGTCGCCTTCCCCTGCTGCGGCAGCTTGCGTTACTCTGTCACACTGTCGCTATGGCTTCCATCCGCGTGCTGTCGTTCGATGCTGAGGGCCGCCCTGTGCGGTTCACCGCTTGGCTAGATGACCTGCAGCTGTTCCTCCTGAGCGATAGCAAGGAACATGTGTCGCTCTATGATTACGCGTCTGGTGCTGCGCCTGCCCCTCCTGCCACAGCTGAGCTTAGTGTTCGTTCCCACTGGCAGACTCGTGACGCAGCTGCTCGCCTAGCCATTCGCAGTCACCTGCCGTTAGCTGAGCTAGAGCATTTTGGCGACTGCAAATCCGCTAAGGCCCTGTACGACGCTGTCGTCGCTCGCTACTCCTCGCCTGCCACAGCCGAGCTTAGCCGCCTCATGCTGCCGTACCTGTTCCCCGATCTGTCCACCTTTACTACAGTCGCCGATCTTATCACCCACCTTCGCACTAGTGATGCTCGCCTGCGTGCCGCCCTTCCCACCGAGTTCTGCGCTAAGAACCCCCCTCCACTGTACTGGACACTCCACTTCATAGTCACCCGTCTCCCTGACACCCTCCGCTCAGTTCGAGACCACTTCCTTGCTCGCTGTCCCACTGAGCTCACAGTCGCCCTCCTAGAGGAGCACCTGCTCGCGGCCGAAAAGAGCATTGTAGCTGTTGGTGCTGCTCGTGGTGCTCCTCGCACCCCCATCTTTGAGGGGTGTTCTCCCTCTCCCCTCGCTCCCTCCTACGCTGCTGCTGCTGCTGTTGACTTCCTTGGTGCTGAGTCTGTTGGCGCTGCTTCTACTCCTGGTGGGAGGCGCCGCACCGGCAAGGGCAAGGGGGGCAAAAGTGGTGGTGGTGGCACTGGGGGGGGAGGAGGTGGGGGAGGTGGGGGGGGAGGCGGTGCTGGAGGGAGCGGTGGCGGGAGCGCTGGTGGGAGTGGGGTCGGTGGTGGAGACGGGGGCGGCGGAGGAAGCAGTGGCAGTAGTGGCGGCGGCGGCGGTGGCGGCGGTGGCGGTGGTGGCGGTGGTGGCGGTGCCGGTCGGAGCGGTGGTAGTGGTGGCGGCGGAGGTCGGAGTGGAGGCACTGGCTCGGGCCAGAGCTCCCAGCAGCAGCAGCGTCCCCAGACGACCCAGCAGCTTCGTGAGTGGCTTGCTCAGCGTGGGACGTCGGGGGCCAGTGCCCGCTGTTCTTATGTCATTCGCACAGGTGACCGCAAGGGACAGACGTGTGGGAGGTTCCACACCCCGTACCGCTGCTTCTCCCGCCTTGACGACGCTTGGCGTGAGGAGATGGGTGCGGATGTTGAGCGCCCCCGCTGGGCTGAGCTCATGAGGGCTGGTGTTGATGTCTTTGCTCTTGACTATGATGCTATTATTGCTGCCATGTATGCATTGACTGTTAGTGCCGAGGGAGACTGTTACTTGTGTGTGCCGCCTGACCCAGGTATAGAGCCCGCTGCCCTGGGTACTAGTGAGTCCGCTCTCTCTGGTATGGTCCCCCCTGTACTTGCCCCCCCCAGTGCTGTCCCGGCTGGTTTCGAGTCTGCTCTCTCAGGTACAGCACCCACAGAGACACCTCTCTCAGGTACCGCACCGGCTGAGGCCTGTCACACCTTCACCCTTGACTCAGGTGCTTCCCGTTGCTTCTTCCGTGACAGTACTGAGCTCACACCGCTTCCTGCACCGGTCCCAGTCTCCTTGGCTGACCCCTCTGGGGGCCCAGTCCTTGCCCAGTCCACCACTGTCCTCCCTTGTCCGGCGGTTCCGTCTGGCTCGTTGTCGGGTTTCCACCTCCCCTCGTTCTCGACGAACCTGGTGAGCAACGCTGTCCTCCAGGATCAGTGGGTTGACACCTTTACCCCTGGCGGACAGCGTGTGGCGATCTGCACGTGCTCCAGGACCGGCCGTCACCTGGCTACGTTCACCCGTCGGCCGGGGTCGAGTCTCTACACACTGACCACTGCGTCTCCCCAGGTAGCTGCTGTCGGTCAGGTGTCTGCGTCAGGTCTGGTGGCCCACGCCTGTGAGTGTCGTTCCCTGTCGCACCAGACTCTTCTCTGGCACCACCGCCTGGGTCACCCCTCCCTGCCACGCCTTCGTGGCATGCACCGTCGCCTCCTTGTGTCCGGTCTTCCCAGGTCCCTCCCTCCCCTCCCTGCCTCGCCTGCGCCGCCTTGCCTTCCTTGCGTCGAGGGGCGGCAGCGCGCCGCCCCTCACTCCTCCTCGTTCCCCCCGACAGAGGCTCCTCTGGAGACCCTCCACCTGGACGTGTGGGGCCCAGCCCGCGTTCGTGGTCAGGGCGGTGAGCGGTACTTTTTGCTGGTTGTCGACGACTACTCGCGTTACACCACGGTCTTCCCCTTGCGCACCAAGGGTGAGGTCCCTGCTGTTCTGATCCCTTGGATCCGCACGGTTCGTCTCCAGCTCCGCCGCCGTTTCCGGACGGATCTTCCTGTCCTGCGTCTGCACTCTGACAGAGGTGGTGAGTTCTCCTCCGACCTCTTGAGGACCTTCTGTCAGGCGGAGGGCATCGAGCAGACCTTCACGCTTCCGGACTCCCCACAGCAGAATGGGGTTGCTGAGCGCCGCATTGGCCTGGTCATGGAGGTCGCTCGTACCTCCTTGGTCCACGCGGCGGCTCCCCATTTTCTGTGGCCGTTTGCTGTCCGGTACGCCGCGCATCAGCTCAACCTCTGGCCCCGTGTCTCCTTGCCGGAGACCTCGCCCACACTGCGTTGGACGGGGGAGGTTGGCGATGCGTCGCGCTTCCGGGTGTGGGGTGCTCGTGCCCTTGTCCGCGATACGTCCGCGGACAAGCTCTCCTCCCGCACGCTTCCCTGTGTCTTCCTTGGCTTTGTCCCTGACGCGCCTGGCTGGCAGTTTTACCACCCCACCTCGCGCCGGGTCTTCGCCTCTCAGGATGTCACCTTTGACGAGTCCGTTCCCTTCTACCGTCTCTTCCCCTACCGCACTGCCCCCCTCCCTCCCCCGCCGCTTTTCCTTGCTCCTGGTCCCCCTCCGGTAGACCCCCTTCCCCCTCAGGGTCCTGCTCCTTCAGGTGTCTCTCAGGTAGACCCTCCTCCCGTCGCTGAGCCTGTCGAGGTCACAGGTGACTCAGGTGCTGCTGCGGGTGGTGCTGCTGGGAGTGCTGAGCCTGGAGGTGCTGAGCCTGGGGGTGCTGGGCCTGGGGGTGCTGGGGCGGCAGGTGCTGGAGCTGAGGGTACGGTGCCTGAGAGTACGGAGCCTGGGGGTGCTGAGCCTGCGGGTGCGGGGCCTGGGAGTGCTGGGACTACGGGTGCTGGAGCTGAGGGTACTGTGCCTGAGAGTTTGCCGCCTGGGGGTGCTGCGACTGGGGGTGCTGAGCCTGCGGGTACTGAGCCTGCGGGTACTGAGCCTGGGGGTGCTGCTACTGAGCCTACGGAGCCTCGGGTTACTGCGTCTGGGGGTGCTCCGGTTCGGGGTGCTGAGCAGTCTCTCACACCGCAGCAGCTTCGCGACTGGTACGTCCGACGCTTTCGCCGTCCTAGTGGCTCGGCTGGAGTTTGGGGTGCTGGAGCTGCTCGTCCTGGGGGTGCTCGTACTGGGGGTACTGGAGCTGTCGGGACTGGCTGTTCTGGGAGCACTGTGACTGGAGCTGGGGACTCTGGCGCTGGCGGTGCTAGCGGAGTTGGAGCTGCCGACTCTGGGGGTGGCGCTGCTGCTGGTGCTGCGGACCCACCTGGTGGAGCTGCTGCTGGTGCTGAGGAGTCGGACGGTGGAGCTGCTGCTGGAGCTGTGGACCCGGACGCTGGAGCTCCTACTGGTGCTGAGGACCCGGCCGCTGGAGTCCCGTCTGCTTCTGGAGACGCTGCGCGGCCGCGACCGTACTTCGTACCGCTCCTTCAGCAGGTTCTTGGGCAGGCTCCTCCTCCTTGTCCTCCTCCCTCCGTAGAGTGTCCTCCGCCTGTCCAGCCGCAGTCACAGTTACCGCCTGCCTCGCCTCTCCCTGCTCCCTCTCCTTATACTGGTCCCACAGGAGGTCTTACAGAGCGTCGTGAGCCTGAGTCTCGTCCTGCGTCGCCTGTTCGTCCTGCTCGCACTGGTAGTCGTGTCCGTCGTGAGCGTCCTCCTCCTGTCCCAGGCACTCACTACATGACTCTGCGTCCCTCTACTGCTCCTCGGCGTGTCCCTCTACCGTCTCCTCCTGAGTCCTCTTTGCCTGCCGTTCCGGACCCTGAGTCTGACCGGTATCGCGCTGAGCACCCTACAGTCACGCGTCTTCTCGCCACTGTTGTCACTGACCCGTCGTTTGAGTCTGCTGCTGCGTCTGCCCTGGTCGCTGAGCTTGTCGACTTTGCTGCTGCCTGTCGTCTAGACTACGCCGCCAGTCTTGTTACTGAGTCTGGGTCTGTCTGTCCTCCGTCCGTCGGGGGTGAGTGTGCTCTTGGCACGGACGTCCTTGAGGACAGGCAGGAGGACTTTGACTCTCTTGCGGCTGCTGTACCTCATCTCGTGGCCTGGTTGCTTGCCCCTGAGGGAGACCCGGATGCAGTAGACATCCCCACTCCGCGCACTTACGCAGAGGCGATCTCGGGTCCCTACTCCTCTCAGTGGCAGACAGCCATGGACGCAGAGATGGCATCCTGGAAGTCCACAGGCACCTACGTCGACGAGGTTCCCCCTCCTGGGGCGAACATCGTCGATGGCATGTGGATTTTCAGGGTGAAGCGGCCGCCAGGTTCTCCGCCTGTCTTCAAGGCTCGTTACGTTGCTAGAGGCTTCAGTCAGCGTCAGGGGGTCGACTTCTTCCAGACCTTCTCCCCCACCCCGAAGATGACCACTCTTCGGGTTCTGCTGCACGTTGCTGCTCAGCGTGACTACGAGCTTCACTCTCTTGACTTCAGCACAGCGTTCCTGCAGGGCAGCCTGCACGAGGAGATCTGGCTGCGCCGCCCACCTGGCTTTACTGGGTCGTTTCCCCCTGGTACCCAGTGGAGTCTCCGCCGGCCAGTCTACGGTCTCCGCCAGGCGCCACGTGAGTGGCACGACACACTGAGGACTACTCTTGCGGCTCTTGGGTTCGCGCCGTCTACTGCTGACCCGTCGCTGTTTCTGCGCACAGACACGTCGCTGCCGCCGTTCTACATCCTCGTGTACGTCGACGACTTGGTCTTTGCTACTGCTGACACTGAGGCACTCGCTCGTGTGAAGTCGGAGCTGCAGAAGAGACACACCTGCACTGACCTGGGTGAACTGCGTAGCTACCTTGGCTTGCAGATCACCCGGGACAGAGCTCGCCGCACCATCACCCTGACTCAGTCACACATGGTGCAGCAGGTCCTTCAGCGCTTCGGCTTCCAGTTCTCCTCACCACAGGCCACACCTCTGGCTACCAGCCACTCGCTCTCAGCTCCACCTTCGGACGAGTCCGTAGAGCCGAGTGGCCCGTACCCAGAGCTTGTAGGCTGCCTCATGTACCTGATGACTTGCACGCGACCTGACCTCGCGTACCCTCTTAGCATCCTTGCTCGTTACGTTGCGCCTGGGAGACACAGGCGAGAGCACTGGGAGGCTGCTAAGAGGGTGCTGCGTTACCTGTGCAGTACATCAGGCATGGGGCTGGTGCTTGGAGGACGCGACAGAGTTGTCCTCACTGGTCACTCGGACGCCTCTTGGGTGGACGACCTGGCTACGCAGCGGTCGTCACAGGGTTACACCTTCAGCCTTGGCTCAGGTTCTGTCTCGTGGCGGTCCACCCGCTCTTCCTCTGTTCTCGGCTCTAGTTGTGAGGCTGAGATCTACGCCACAGCCATGGCTGCACAGGAGTTACGCTGGCTCACCTACCTGCTGACTGACTTGGGAGAGCGGCCTAGTTCTCCTCCAGTTCTGTATGGTGACAACAAGGCGGCTCTTGCCTTGTGTCAGGAGCACAGACTGGAGCACAGGACGAAGCACATTGCTCTTCGCTACTTTCTTGCTCGAGAGCTTCAGCAGCGCGGTCAGCTTCGGCTTGTGTACGTGGACTCGAAGGCCAACACTGCTGATATCTTCACCAAGGCGCTCCCGCCTAGTGATCATCAGCGGCACTGTACTTCTTTAGGCCTTGTGTCCACGTTTCCTCACTTGCTCACTGCTTGACATTCTTTGTACTGTACTTTATATATATCTTGTTGCTTGCTTGCTAGGTTTTGATCACTGTGTTGCTTGTCTTGTACTAAATCTTGCACTGCATGTGAACTGGGCTTGTGGCCTTTACTTGTGCTCGGAGTGTGGTGACGTTGTGATCCACCCTGGGCTTTGCTTTGCTTTGCTGGACTGGTCTTGTGACCCTTTGTTCTCCCCCACTTTGCCTATGGGGGTGTGTTAAACTGTATTATGCTTGTAGGCTGTAGTGGGGTAGCCAATATGGGGTACAACCCCAACTAGGGTTTCATATTTGTACCCAAACTTCTGCTAGTTCATCATTCTTGCCTAGTGATTCTGACATCACCTACCAAAGTAGGTGCAGGTGTCCGTAAGGTTGAATTAAACTGAATGGACTAGAACGACAGCATACTGTTGTTCGTAAAGGAAACCCAAATCTGTCCAACGTAGCCCAACAAAGTGTATACATACAGGCATACAGAATATATAGAATGTGCACTTAAACACTTCCCTAGGCTAGGTAAGGGGCAACACTAAGGGTGGCTTAATTAATTAAACCGCGTAGACCATCGGGGCGACGGGGCAGAGTTAGCGGGTGACTGGGTGGGATCAGCAGGGCCGTAGGCTAGGGGCGACGGGCGGGGCCAGCGGGGCTGCGAGCTAGGGGCGATGGGAGGGGCCAACGGGGCTGCGAGCTAGGGGCGACAAGCGGTCTAAGGGGCGACGGGCAAGCTTGGGGTGATGGGCGCGCTAGGAGAAACGACGGGCTAGGGTAGGCGCAACGGAAGCGACGGTCCTAACCTATCGATCACACCATGTGAAAGAGTGAATTGAACAGAATGGACTAGAATTACAGCATACATGTGTACACTTAGGAAACCCTCACATGTCCAACGCAGCCTAGCATAGTTTCCACGCACAAACATATAAAACATCTATGTGCCCTTTGACGGTCTGCACGACAGAAGGTTATGTGCACGTTGTGCGCATGATGCACATTGCTCAATTGCAAGATATTTGCCAAAATCATATGGAGCAAATTTTGTGCGCGCGCAAAAACTGGCCGACTGGGAGTTTGGTTGATAAAAAATCTGGCGCTCGAATGTTGCCCCATTTGTGTTCGATTTTGTCTATCATGAACATTTATTGGGAATCTCGCCATTTGTCGACCTATAGACTCACCACTGTAGACATCACAAGATTGTCGACGCCAATCTCGTCGGCGGGCACTTCGAGGCCTTGGACAAAGTCGCGCCAATAGTCAATCGATCATGAAACCAAGCCGGCTGACTTTTGCCCAAGCGAGGGCAAAACCTTTCTTGTTAACACCACCCTGCTCAGCTCAAGCTCGGGCATACACACAAGGTCTAAACAAACAAACAAGCATAATATAATATAGCAAGGGGATAATCGAGCATGTGCAAGACACAGTATGCCACTCATCGCACTATCCAACTATTTCTGTATGACATCCATGTCGACGTCTGCAATGTTGACGTGCTCGACGGCGATGAAGCACTAGTTGAATGGCTGGTTGTGCACTCGTGGGATATACTGCAACGTATGATTCTTGCGCCTCACCATTTGTTGTAGCCAGATATGGCCCCAAGCCATGTGGTTGAGGTTGCCTTTGAGCCTAAGCCTATAATAAGCGCGATGAGCGAAAAGTTGTCCAGCTGATGATGGTCGGCGTCTCAGTATCAAGCAGTTAGAGTTTGATGAGGAGGAAGCGCAACCTGCTCGCATTATTGTAGGCTTCTATTGTATACATGTACTCTTTCTCGGCCAAGGACCGCATCACACACTTGACCCTTTGGTTTTCCCACGAGACAGTTGCGCCGCCGAAGACGAAGATGTAACTGTTCGTATGGCTAAGCGATTGCTTGTCGCCGACAACCCCGGCGTTCGCGTAGCCAGCTAGGAGCAAGGACTCTAGCCCGCTGTCGGACTGAAGGACCATATCACACATGTCTGCCATGTAGGCAAGGCAGCGATCCACCTCAAGTAGGATCCCCAATTTTCCATACGTGAATGTAATTTCAGGCCGAGTTGTGCTGGCACAAACTTTCTAGCGGTACTCATCTTCATTGCACATTTGGAAGTCTTTGTTGTCGAACATCAGGCCGCTATACATTGACGGATATTAATGTGGTCATATGCTTACCAGACTGCAAAGCTTGTCGACCATCTAAGAAATCACTAGGACCTGAACGATTCGTTGTCATAGCTCTGTAAGAAAACACTAGGACCTGAACGATCTGTTGCCATGGCTCTCTAAGAAAACACTAGGACCTGAACAATTAGCAGAATCATTTGGTTCTATAGCACTAACCTCCTCATCCTCAGACCTTACAAAAACATTGCATAGCGACAATTCACTTCATATCCTCGTTAACATCCATCTTGTTCTTGCTCACGAAGTTGGACAAATAGATGTCATCCTCAGACACGTTGTTGCAGTTCCCGTAGATTCACTTGTCAGAATGTTGTATTTGTCTAGCCTGCAGTGGGGTACTCTATAGCGAGTACAGCCCAATCTAGGGTTCCTATATGTACTCAACTGCTTGCTAGTGCAACTCCTCTTTCTGCCTCTAAACTTTCTACTACCTTTCTTGAAATGCTATCAGAGCAGGTCGACCCTCCTGGGTCGATCCTGTGGGTGGGCCCACCACCTAATGCTTCCGCTGCTGTACTTCCTGCCGGGCGCCTCGGGCGCGCGACGACTTCTTCCTGCCGCGCGCGGAGCGCGCGGCGAATTTTTTCTAGGGTTTCGGCGGTTTTCATCCCGCCGTGCGCTCGGGGCGCGCGGCGGTTTTCTGCACGCCGTGCGCCCCGAGGCGCGCGGCGGTTTCCCACCGTCGAAGCGCCCTCCCCCCGTCGCCGTCGACCCCCCGCGTCGCCCCGCAGCCCCGCGCGTCGCCCCCGACGTCTCGTCGCGACACCTTGGGGAGCCGCGCGCGGCCCCCCGCTACCTCGTCGCGACGCCGTGGGGAGCTGCGCGCGGCCCCCGCTGCCTCGTCGCGACGCCTTAGGGAGCCGCGCGCGGCCCCCCGCTGCCCCGTCGAGGCGCCCTGGGGAGCCGCGCGCGGCCCCCGCTGCCCAGAGGTGGCGCCCTGGGGGTCGCGCGCCTTCCCCCTCGCCGTCCCCCGCGCTCCTTCTCCCTTTCGCCCGTTTTAGGGTTTGGGGGTGGGGAGTGTGGGGGTGGCGGTTGTGGGGGTGCAGGTTGAGTGCCCCGTCCCCTACTCCTCCTCCTCCTCCGTCTCCCGCTGCTGCAGCTGCCGCTCAGGGGGGTGGGTGTGTGGGAGCCGAAGGAGTGGTGCTAGGGGGGTGACGTGGGAGTGGAGCTAGGGTTCCAGCAGGGGGTGTGTGAGAGGGGGGTGGGACAGTCGGGGGAGGTTGAGCGGAGGCTGCCGTCTTGTCGTCAGCAGCACCTGTAGTCCGGGGCGCTTGTTCCGGTAGCCCAGTCGTAGCCAGCTGCGCCAGTCGCCCGTGGGTCCGTTGCTCGTCTGCCGCTCTTCTTAGCCGCGGAGCCAGTTACTCCTGTAGTCCGGGGCGCTTGTTCCGGTAGCCACTGAGCCAGTTTGACTCCTGTTGCCCGTGTGTCTGCAGCTTCAGCCGACGCCTCTTATCTCCTCTCCACCTACAGTCTCGCCTCCTCCTCCTCACTTGCCCTTTGTGAATGCCTCTAGCTTTGCATGCACTTGTGAATCTGCTCTATGACTGCTTGCTCTGCTGATTATACCCCACTTTGACTATGGGGGTGTGTCAGAATGTTGTATTTGTCTAGCCTGCAGTGGGGTACTCTATAGCGAGTACAGCCCAATCTAGGGTTCCTATATGTACTCAACTGCTTGCTAGTGCAACTCCTCTTTCTGCCTCTAAACTTTCTACTACCTTTCTTGAAATCACTGCCTTCCATGCCTCCAAGATCCACCTGTTCAAGAGGCATCTTCCTCAAACTCACTGTCACACACGGAAAAGCAAAGCAATCAGCTGATGAATTGCTAAGCAAAGAAATCGAGGCAGAATTAAAGTGAAAACCAACCTTTCTGGTGCAAATTGGACTCCCACAGGAGGAAACCAGACTATACGTTCAACGGCTAAACCTGAGATTTAGCATCCCCCTAGGAAGAATGTCAAGGTGAGGAGATGATAGGTGCATGTCTCACGGACTGTAGGCGTCAAGTTCCTGTCGCACAAACATGCACTAGTGCAGTGTCGCACAAACGCATCGATTCCTTCCTCGACCAGTACTTCACCCCATACTCGTCCATCTCGCTTCTTATATGGAGCCACCACAATATCTGTACTACAGGACGAGCAACCTGCACGATGAGTGAAATCCATGCTTGGAGAACTCACTTGCAAACATTTCGTAATCGCACTGAAGGGATCAACACGCTTGAAGACACCCATGTCTATTTTAGCTTGAAACCGTTGGTTATGCAGGCACGCATCACTGCCATTCTTTCCTTTATGTAGCCCATGGCCCGCACATGCACTGTCTTCATCCCCTTCACGTCCAACGATTGCTCTGCAGGCATCTCAAGCCATAGCGGGATCCAATCATCATTCACGATGACGTGTAGACCGATCTTGTACTGATTTTGGTTGATGAGTACTTTGTATTAATTAGAATGGAAATCTTGCGTAGGATACAGTAGCAATCAGTATATTGACAAGCACTAGAAGCTTTGGCAAAAAAAAAAAGAAAAAAAAAAAAAAAGAGGAGATTGCAACATACGTGAGATTCTGGCCCATCTAGTCATTATCCACATCACCAGACTCCAGTTGTCGCAAAAATTCTGCTCCATCGAGTCGATGCCTTCCATATAAATGTATGGTGATGTTAGAATATCATATTCTTATATGACTGCATGCATAGGTTCTAGTGTAGAATCATTCAGTGTTGCCCCTTGGTAGTATCCCCCCCTTATTCCACCTTTCTTGTTATCGCAAACCCTCGTTCCTCTCTACTCTCTCGTGTCACTAACATTACCTAGGTTGCTAACGGCTATGGATCTTACCATGTTAACAGAGCTACCCCATCCTCGGGCCTAATACACTTTCTTTCTCTCTCTCATGGCGTGCGCCTCGCTGGCCCGTCGTGCCACGCTCGCCTCACCGCTCTCTCGCTTGCGAAATTGTGACATTCGGACTTGCTGCGACCAGCAACGCCAGCGTGTGCGCCAGCGCCTTGCGCCAGCGCCTTGCGCCAGCACTAGCGCCTACTCCACCACAGCCGCCAGCTCCGGCACCACCGCCTTCTGCCAGCGCCAGTGCCAGCATCAGTGTATGCCGTCCCCCCTCCCTTCCACGGCTTCCGCCAGCAGCCAGCAGCCCGTCCCTCCCCTCTCTCTTCCTCTCTCCATGCAGCACTTCTGGGGGGAAGGGGGGGGGGGGGGGGGGGGTTGAGGGGGGATGAGAGAATCTTGTTTTGTTTCTCTCTCGTTCCTCCTCTACCTTCCACTGCCCTCGTTCCCTCTTCTTTTTTCTTCTTCCTCACATCTCCTATTCCTGATACCACTCGTTCCCTATGGGCGTGGTCGCCCTTGACGTGCACACCAGACATCCACTGCGGGGGTTAAACCGCAGGCAGGCATCCCACCGTGGGAGATGGTGGGCCTAGCTGCGGCACGGTGATTGCTGCACTTCGAGTTGAGCGCCCCTATACTAGCTAGTGTTGCATGCAGATAAGAGGGGATGTTAGAATATAATATTCTTATACAGTTGCATGCATAGGTGCTAGTGTACTATCATCCAGTGTTGCCTCTTTGTGGTATAGCCACACTTCGCCACCTTCTTATATCTTGTACTCTCCTTGTTATTGCAAACCTTCTTCCCCCTCTACTCTCTCGC
Source organism: Closterium sp. Yama58-4 (assembly GCA_947470075.1). NCBI lineage: Eukaryota > Viridiplantae > Streptophyta > Zygnematophyceae > Desmidiales > Closteriaceae > Closterium > Closterium sp. Yama58-4. The sequence goes on from CANIUD010000042.1 coordinate 806,811, forward strand.
GTCACTCACGTTGCCTAGGTTGCTTAGGGCTATGGATCTTAATAGGTGACACTTCTCCATATAGGCTATGCCCAAATTTGCATATTATTGACATTGCCATCGGTGGTGCAGAATCCACCGGTACACTGTTTGCTCTGCAGAGATAACTACTACGAGCAAATATGCGGGATAGGCATGGGGTGGGAGTGATCGTTGAATTCCTTCCTTAGTCATTAACTCGTGCTCTCTCTACTTGCGCACTCACGGGGAAATTCGGCAATATTTTCACTAGCAAAAGTTCACAACAATGGTTACACAACGACAAGGCAACAACGACTATATCAGGAACTAGCATGCAAGGTGGTCGACTGCCAGCGTAGCACAGTCGACCGCGTTCCAGCACGACTTGGTCGACCGCGCTCCAACACGACTTGGTCGACCGTGCTCCAGCAGTGCAAAGTCGCGGTCTGCCAACGCTGCAGGTCGACGGCGTGCCAACGCTGCAGCAAGGCGGCTGCACAGCGTTGCACCCGCAGGAAAGTAGTGCACCTGCTTGCAGGTTCTCGCAGCTGGTTGGCGCGCTGTGCCTCGTCACCCGCACAGCGCAGTCACCACGCCGACCACAGCCCACATCTGCACCAGATCCTCCACGTCGACCTCGGGATACCATCACCGAGGTCAACCTCACCAGAACCACTTGGGAGACTGTCGCGCATCTCCGCAGAACTTCGTCACCCGGGTAACTTGGTCGACCTGGAAACCACCAGGTCAGCGTCGACTTCCTCGGGGAAAGTTGACTGAAAGTTGTATGTGCTCGTCGATTCCTCAAGTCAACGACCACCAGCCGACTTCACCAAGTCGGCCACTCCCCAGGTCGGCGTCACTAAGTCGGCGCCTCCAAGGTCTACCTCGCCAGGTCGACCACCCGAACTCGGCGCCCTCCAAAGTCGGCGCCCCACCCAGGTCGACTTCTCCCCTTGTCGATCATCAGGCTGAAGTCTGACACTGGCTCCCCGAGGTCGGCGGCTCAACAATGGTCCCGTGCCGGTCAACCACACTTTTTGACCAGCTCGCCCAAGTCGGCGTCGCCCACTGCTGCAGGTCGGCTGCACTCCCCTTCACTCCCGACCACGAAGACGGATCCGCCCAAGCGAGGACAGGGCCCCACACAACTCCCGTTGACATGCTCTATGTCTCAATGAAGTGTGGCACGCCCTGCTTCATGAAGACGCTTCCGAACTGGCGCTACCTCCACAAACATGTCCCCCTACTCCAACCACGTGCACGTTGGCATACAGCACACCAGCTTCTTTCACCACTGCCTCAAAGCTCTTCACCTTCTTTAGCTACTCCCACCATTTCATTTTCTCATTCTCTGCCATGGACTTGCACATGTGTGTTTCCTTGCGTGTTTCCGACTCCACATTTCTCACATCCATCATTGCACCTCCAGAATACTGAAGTGGACTAATGATTTGACGAGCATAGGCACAATTTAGTCAACTACGAAGTGATCACAGACTGAAGTATTACTCTAGAAAAGAGCCTTGAGGAGTTGATCCAACTTCCCCTTGGAAATGTCCATCCATGGAATTTTTGCCACTGGTGACTCTGGAGCATTGACTGGCTTGTTTGAGAATAACATCGGCCCCACCAGCTGCAACTCTCTCTCTAGCTCCATGGCACCTCTCAGCCTCAGACCCATGCATGAGCCTGGATGGCTACTCCACACCTCCTCCTTATCATACTCTGTGAGCCAACGCCCATCTTGTCGCTTGCGACTCCTCTCGTGTTTTGCCTGTGGCCCAACTATCCGGTGACAAGGCTCTCGGGTGTGGTTAAGCAAGCGCTGCTGATGCTTCTCCAGAATCTGCCTGTTCTGCTCCATTGCGTCTTTGAGACTTGCACGGAGTTTCTCACGAGGCATGCCAGGAGCTGGCGGTGCTTGAGGCGCAGACGGTTGGATAGTCGTATTGGAAAGTGCATGATCAGTGTGATTATGAGCCCGTACCGCAAAGGGGTTGCCAGCTGGAGCAGCAACAACAGTGGCAGAAGCATCTTGGATTAGGTTGTTAAACCCAGAAGCGGCAGCAACGCTGACAGCAGCACCAGCGACAGCAATGGAAGCACTATGGGTTGGAGTGCTAAGAGTGACAGCATCAGTGGCGGTGGCAGCAGCAGCATCAGCAGAGCCAGCAGCACCAGCTGTAGCAGTGAAAATGGGAGCAGAAGCCGCACTGCCACAAAATATGTCAAGACTGCCATTTCCAAGATATGGGCCACCACCAGTGGCAGGATCAGGGGTGATAGGACTCGGCTGGTGAGGAAAAGCATGAGACGGCATTGCATGGGACGGCATTACATGGAACGGCATTGCATGAGATGGCATTGCATGATACAGAATTGTATGAGACAGCATTGCATGAGATGGCATTGCATGAGATGGCATTGGATGAGAACCCGTTGTCACAGGAAGACAGGTGGGGTTATGGCTGGCAAAGCCATTTTCCGAAGCAGCCATTGTTGTTGCTCCCTGCAAACACAGAAATTTTGCTTGTTAGGGTAGATTGGGTGGATCTACACAGTGCATGACAGTTCCTGAGGACACTACTCACTGCTGGCAACCCTGGTATTGCTGCGGACAATGCTAGCAGTGCTGGCAGTACACATTACCTATGCTCTCCAGACACTTGACTGCTGGATATGCCAATGATCTTGCTGCTGCAGCAGCTTCTGCTGCTGTTCCTCCTGTTGTCCTTTCACAAAACAAGGGTGACCTCCTTCCTTTTCACCTACAACAGCTTCTAGTGAGTGGGTCTCTGCACCAATAGCACCGCTACCCACAGCAGCATTAGCATCATCATCAGCATCATCAAGAACAATTACCGCAGCGGGGGCAGCGGCGGCAGCATCAGCAGCAGCAGAAGCAGCAGCAGCAGCTGCAGGAAAAGCAGCAGCAGGAAAAGCAGATGGGGGAGCACCAGCAGATGTGCCAAGGCTAGAACTGCCATCCACAGGCAGTGCTTCTGCTGATTCCCAGGGGAACTCCCAGGGCTGGAGTGAAAAGTTGGAGATGCTGTCGTTGGTGTGTCCAGCCAAATCACCTCTTAAAATTGAGACGTTGCCAGGAACTTCTTCCAGAACCCCCAGCGCCTCTTTCAAGCTTTCCATGACTTTGGGGTTGCTGGGAAGGTTGCTGAGAGGAGCATTGTAGGAGCTTCTGGAACGGTTACAGGGAGGGCTATGGAAAGGGTGAGTGGGATGACCGTGATGCATGTGCAGGGCGCCAGCAGCATGGGCATCCCCATCCATGGCCTGCATTAGATCGTTCCACTCCGTAGCCTCTGCTGCTGCCGCTGCTGCCGCTGCTGCTGCTGCTGCTGCTGCTGCTCGTTTCTGAGAGAGTGTCGAAGAGTATCTGTGTGTCTGTGTGTGAGTGGGTGCAAGATTGAGTACAAGAGTGAGTGCGAGCGTGATTGTGAAGTTGAACGTGAGGGTAGCTACAATGTATTGCATCATGTTGGCGTAGTACTGTGGTGCCACACCATTTTACCTCTGTGAGTTGTCAAATTTCCTGCTTGGCCTCCTCGCAGGGAAGCATTATTCGTTTAATTATTATTTTTTGTACAGTGTGTGAACATTCTTTGTTTTTGCCCTTTTTCTTGTGCAGGGCGCGTGCTTTGCATTCTCCGTTTTTGCTATGTGCAGGGCGCGTGTACTGCATTCTTTGATTTTGTTTGGCAGAGAAGGTAGATGAGGGAGGGGGTGGGAGGAGATGAGGGAGGGGGTGTGAGGGAGAGGAGGGAGGGAGGGAGGGAGGGAGGGAGGGAGGGAGGGAGGGAGGGAGGGAGGGAGGAGGAGGGGGAGGGGGGGGGGGGGGGGTGATGGGGGACAGGCTAGTGATACTTTATACGAGGCTGAACTTCATTCATTATTCTTGCATGCTTATTACCGTAGCTGTATGTTTTTGCGTTGTGTGTCTGTGTGTATGTGTGAGCCTGTGTGTTTGGGTGCGTACATGTGCATATGTGTTGTGTCTGTTTCAGGGTGTGGTATTAGGTGCCTCGTGAATGCAACTTGGATTGTGATCGTCGGTGGGGTAGCTTTGCTAGCCTCTTCTGTACCATATCAATCCCAGTTGCAGCATTGATGCATTTAGTATTCGCCTTGAAACATTATCTCAATCGTTGTCCGTCCTTTGTTTTTGTACCAGCTTGTATGGTATCGTCTGTGCTTGTTTTGAGGTGTGGTGTAAAGTGCCTCGTGTATGCAGTTGGGGTTGTGATTGTCGGTGGGGCAGCTTTGCTTGCCCCTTCCGTACCATATCAATCTCAGCTGCTGCATTGATGCATTTTGTATTCCCCTCAGAACATGTACGACGGTTCTTGTACACGTTCGTTTTTGTGGTAATTTGCGTATGTGTGCCTTTCAGTTCCTGTCATTTGGTGTTATCATTAGTGCTAGAACAATTGTCCAATTATTCCATTCGCCGTACTTATCGACGATTATGGATGATTGGACACATTTGGTTTCACATAGGGGAAATTGCGTGAATAGTATTCACTTCCAGAATTTTGGAGGGAAAAAACACTGTTCACGTCAGTTCCCAGAAAAGTGAAACCAAATGTATAAGGTTGCTACGCAACCAAAAAAAAAAAAAACAAAAACAGAAACAAAAGCGAGTAATACAGATTTTCTCAATGACAGAGTTGTTGAGTTAGCAGGGGAACAGGATGATACCGTCACTGGTGCTACTGGCAGTCGTAGTAATCAGTGGAGAGGACAGGCTTTTTGCATGAAATAATACACGGCGAATTTCTCGGCAAGATTCAGTGGTTGTCAACAAAATTCACGGCAAGGAGGACTTCTGGTTAGACGATTTATCTGGTTAGCGAGTGACTTTGTGCTCAGGGCTTGTCCAGCACGATGTTTTGGTGCCAAAATTGCCGTACCGTATCACTTCGGCTTCCACAAGACAACAACACTGGCATGCCAACATGAAAAATTTTGAATTATATTTCAAATTTTAAAGATTGTGACAAGACTTGTAAAGGAGCATGCAGTAAGGAGTCAAGTGCTCCTTATCTTTTGGCAGGTCCACGGACCTGCCACCTAGTCCATTTCATTCGTAGATCTGAGTCTACAAGCACACACATGGAAACTATCAACCTCCCCGCCATTGCCGCCTCTTTTTTATTCTGCTTCTACCGCCGCCGTACATGACGAAATCACCACTTATGCTTTTTACGGGTGAAACCATCTTCGTTAGATGTTGCTGCGGTGGTGCGTTCGGAGTGTGCATGGCGAGGTGCTTCCGATTTGCTGCTGCGATCTGCTGGTGGCGCTGCGAGATCTGCTGCTGGTGTTCGGAACTGATGCTTCTCCTCGCGATTTGCCGCTGCTGCTCGCGATTTACTGCTGCTGCTCGCGATTTGCTACTGCAGCTCGCGATTTGCTGCTGCAGCTCGCGATTTGCTGCTGCAGCTCGCGATTTGCTGCTGCAGCTCGCGATTTGCTGCTGCAGCTCGCGATTTGCTGATGCAGCTCGCGATCTGCTGCTGCTGCTGCGAGATCTGCTGCTGCTGCTGACGCTGCGGGATCTGCTGCGGACACTGCTCGAGCTGCCGCCGAATCCGCGCGCGCTGCTGCTGACGGTGGACGAGCTGCTGCTGATGCTGCGCGATTTGCTGCTTATGCTGCGCAATCTGCTGCTGATGCTGCGCGATCTGCTGCTGGTGCCTCACAATCTGTTGCTGGCGGCGTGTGGCGCGCGATCTACTGCAGGTGCTAAGGATGTCAAACTATATGTGCTGCATATTGTTTAGGCTGTAGTGGGGTAGCCCATATGGGGTACAACCCAATTAGGGTTTACTACTTGTACTCCTGCATCCTGTTAGTTCATCCATTCCTGCTGCTAGATTCTGACATGGTATCAGAGCACTAAGGTCCGTAGGACCGTTTTTTTTCGGGCCCACCTACCGCTGCGGTTACCGCGCTACCCCACGTACCTGCCTGCCTTGCCTTGCCTTGTGACGTGCTGCACTATGCGCGCCGTCCAGCAGCCCTAGCGCTGCCTCCTGCTGCCTTAGGCCAGCGCGCTGCCCCTAGAGGCCCGTAAGGCCCACGCGCCGCCCCTAGAGGCCCGTAAGGCCCGCGCGCCGCCCCTAGAGGCCCGTAAGGCCCGCGCGCCCCCTCTACACGCCCGTCAGGCCCGCGCAGCCCGCTGCAGCCGCGCGCAGCCCGCACAGAGCCCACGCAGCCCGCGCCGAGCCGCGCGCAGCCCGCTGCAGCCGCGCGCAGCCCGCACCGAGCCGCGCGCAGCCCGCTGCAGCCGCGCGCAGCCCGCGCCGAGCCCACGCAGCCCGCGTCGAGCCGCGCGCGGCCTGCTACGGCCTCGCGAGGCCCGCGCGCGGCCCGCAGCAGCCCGCGCCGAGCCGCGCGCGGCCTGCTACTGCCTCGCGCGGCCCGCGCGCGGCCCGCAACAGCCCGCGCCGAGCCGCGCGCGGCCCGCTACTGCCTAGCGCGGCCGCGCGCGGCCTGCAGCAGCTCAGCGCGCTGTCAGCGCAGCCCGCGCCGAGCCGCGCGCGGCCCTCTGCCTCGGCCCCGACCTGCCGCTGATGCGGCCCTGCCCTGCAGCTGCCACGGCCCCGACCTGCCGCTGATGCGGCCCCGCCCTGCAGCTACCACGGCCCCGACCTGCCGCTGATGCGGCCCCGCCCTGCAGCTTCCACGGCCCCGACCTACCGCTGACGCGGCCCCACCCTGCTACTGCCACTGAAGCGGCCCCGCCCTGCAGCTGCTTCGGCCCTACTCTGCAGCCGGTGTTGCGGCCCCGACGCCGCCGCTGTCGTGCGCCTACTCGGCCGCCGCCGTCGAGCGCCGGCCCTGCTCGCCCGGTGATCGCCTGCTCTCCCAGCCTTTGGTGAGCGCCTGCCTGCCTGCCTGACGGCCTGCCTGTCTGCCTGCCTGCCTGCCTGGCTGCCTGCCTGCCGGCCTGCCTGTCTGTCTGCCCGCCTGCCTGCCTGCCTGCCTGTCTGCCTGCCTGCCTGCCTGCCTGGCTGCCTGCCTGCCTGCCGGCCTGCCTGCCTGCCTGCCTGTCTGCCTGCCTGCCTGCCTGCCTGGCTGCCTGCCTGCCTGCCGGCCTGCCTGCCTGCCTGCCTGCTTGCCTGCCTGCCTGCCTGCCTGCCTGCTTGCCTGCCTGCCGGCCTGCCTGCCTGTCTGCCTGCCTGCCTGCCTGCCTGCCGCGCCTGCCCTGCCCGCGCTACTGCTGCTGCTACTGCTACTGGCAGGTGGCCAGATGCAGCTCCAGCGACGTTCACGCGAGCCTCTCACGCCCCAGCAGCTTAGTGAGTGGTATACTAGCTGGGGTTGTCGCAGTAGCCGTCGTAGCTGTCGCCCTGGAGCTGGTCAGTTGGGAGCGTCTGGCAGTGGCCAGCTGCAGCTGCAGGGGCGTCCACGTGAGACACTTACGCCCCGGCAGCTCCAGGAGTGGTATGCTCAGTGTAGCAGGTCTACGCGTACAGTTCGCTGCCCGTACGTCATTCGCACAGGTGCTAGGACTGGTCAGCCTTGTGGGACACTTGGTCACACACAGTCCCGCTGCTTCGCCCGTCTGAGCGACGACTGGCGCACAGTGTTTGGCGACGAGGCTGAGCTCCCCACCTGGCTGGAGCTGCATGGACAGAGGGTAGATATCTTTGCGCTTGACTATGATGCTATTCTCACTGCCATGTATGCATTGCCTACTAGTGCTGACCGTGCCTGTTACCTGTGCGTACCGCCTGACCCTGGTATAGAGCCTGCTGCTCTCGGTGCTGGTGAGGCTGCTGCTCTAGGTGCTAGTACGTCTCCTGCTCTAGGTGCTGGTGAGGCCGTGGCTTCAGGTGCTGGTGAGTCTGCTCTCTCTGGTACTGCGCCCTCTGCGGTCTCGCACACCTTCACCCTTGACTCAGGAGCTTCCCGCTCCTTCTTTCGCGACTGCACCACACTCACGCCGCTCAGTCGGCCAGTTCCAGTCTCCCTGGCGGACCCCTCCGGGGGCCCAGTCCTTGCCCACTACTCCACGGTTCTGCCGTGTCCGGCCGTCCCGTCTGGCTTCCTGTCAGGTCTTTACCTCCCCTCGTTCTCTACGAACTTGGTGGCGGGAGCTGACCTCCAGGATGGAGGGGTTCACCAGTTCACTCCTGCGAGTCAGCGAGTGACCCGCTGTACGTGTGCTCGGACGGGCCGACACCTGGCCACGTTTACCCGTGCGCCTGGCTCGAGTCTGTACACACTCACCACTGAGTCCCCTCAGGTAGCTGCGTCTGCGTCTGTGTCTGGTCAGCAGGCGGCCCCCTGCGAGTGTCGCGCTTTGTCGCACGACACTCTCCTGTGGCACCACCGCCTTGGTCACCCCTCCTTGCCTCGCCTGCGTAGCATGCACTCTCGCTCCCTGGTCTCTGGTCTTCCCAGGTCTCTGCCTGCCCTCCCTCCCTCGCCTGCGCCGCCCTGCATTCCTTGCGTCGAGGGGCGGCAGCGCGCCGCTCCTCACTCCTCCTTGTTTCCTCCCACAGAGGCTCCACTGCAGACGCTCCAAGTGGACGTGTGGGGCCTAGCCCGCGTCCAGGGACAGGGCCGCGAGCGGTACTTCCTGCTGGTCGTCGACGACTACACGCGTTACACCACGGTCTTCCCCTTGCAGAGCAAGGGGGACGTCCCTGATGTTTTGATCCCTTGGATCCGCACTGTTCGTCTCCAGCTCCGCGAGCGGTTCCGGCGGGACTTTCCTGTCCTCCGTCTGCACTCTGACAGAGGTGGTGAGTTCTCCTCAGACCTCTTGGCAGCCTACTGTGCGGAGCACGGCATCACCCAGTCGTTCACGCTTCCGGCCTCTCCACAGCAGAATGGGGTTGCTGAGCGCCGCATTGGCTTAGTCATGGAGGTCGCTCGTACCTCCATGATCCATGCGGCTGCCCCCCATTTTCTGTGGCCGTTTGCGGTCCGGTACGCCGCGCATCAGCTCAACCTCTGGCCCCGTGTCTCCTTGCCGGAGACCTCGCCCACACTGCTGTGGACGGGGAAGGTTGGCGATGCGTCGCGTTTCCGGGTCTGGGGTGCTCGTGCCTTTGTCCGCGATACCACCGCGGACAAGCTCTCCGCCCGCGCTGTTCCCTGTGTCTTCCTTGGCTTTGTCCCTGACGCGCCTGGTTGGCAGTTTTATCACCCCACCTCGCGCCGTGTCTTTGCGTCTCAGGACGTCACGTTCGACGAGTCGGTTCCCTTTTACCGTCTCTTCCCCTACCGCACTACCCCGCTCCCCCCCCCGCCGCTCTTCCTCGCTCCAGGTGCTCCCCAGGTAGACCCCTTCCCCGCTCCAGGTCCTGCTCCTTCAGGTGTTTCTCAGGTAGACCCTCCTCCCTTTACTGCGCCGGTTGAGGTCACTGGTGACTCAGGTCCTACTGAGGGTGGTCCTGCTCGGGGTGCTACTTCTGGGGGTGCTGAGCCTGGGGGTGCGGAGCCTGGTGGTGCTGAGCCTGGGGGTACTGAGCCTGAGGGTGCGGAGCTTGAGGGTGTGGAGCCTGGTGGTGCTGAGCCTGAGTGTGAGGGGTCTGGGGGTGCTGAGCTTGGCGGTACTGACGCTGGAGGTTCTGGAGCTACTGAGGGTGCTGGCGCTGGAGGTTCGGGAGCTGCTGGAGGGCCTAGTACTGGTGGCGCTGGAGCTGGAGGTTCTGGAGCTGCTGAGGGTGCTCGCGCTGGAGGTTCTGGAGCCGCTGGAGGTACTGGTGCTGAGGGTACTGACACCGGAGGTTCTGGAGCCGTTGGGGGTGCGGGCGCTGAGGGTTCTGAGTCTGCTGTTGCGCGGTCTCCTTGGAGTAGCCGCCTTCGTCCACGTGTGCCTCTCACCCCACAGCAGCTGCAGGACTGGTACGGTCGCCGTCAGCGTCGCGCTGCTGGAGCTAGGAGTGGTGCTGGTCCTTTGTCTACTGGAGGTGCTGGAGTCGCTGGTTCTGGAGGTGCTCGTGCTAGAGACACTGAGGCTGGAGACCCTGGGACTGGAGGTGCTGGTTCTGGGGGTGCTGCTGCTGGAGACACAGAGGTTGGAGACCCTGGGACTGGGGGTGTCGGCTCTGGGACTGGAGCTTCTGGAGCTGCTGGAGGTACGGGAGCTGTTGGAGGTACTGGAGCTGCTGGAGGCACTGGAGCTGCTGGAGCTGCCGGTACTGGTGCAGCTGCGCCGACACGACTGTTCTTCGCTCCGCCGTCTCCGTCGTCTCTGCCGCCGCCTGACTCTGCTCTTCGTCAGGTTGTTACTCTCCCGTCGTCTACTGGTCTTCCGTTACAGACTGGCTCACCGCTACCTGCTCCCTCTCCTTACACTGAGCAGACAGGCAGTCCTGCTACGCGTCGTGAGCCTGCGTCGCGTCCTGTCTCGCCTGTTCGTTCTGGTCGTACCGTTCGTCGTGTCGCTCGTGCGCGTCAGCCGGCTGTCCCCAGCGCACACCTTGTTGTCCGTCGTCCTTCCTCTGCTCCGCAGCCTGTTCCTCTGCCGTCTCCCCCTGCGTCCTCTCTGCCTGCCGTTCCGGACCCTGAGTCTGACCGGTTTCGTACTGAGCACCCTACTGTCACGCGTCTCCTAGCCACTGTTGTCACTGACCCGTCGTTTGAGTCTACTGCTGCGTCTGCCTTGGTCGCTGAGCTTGTTGACTTTGCTGCTGCCTGTCGTCTAGACTACGCCGCTAGTCTTGTTGCTGAGTCTGAGTCTGTCTGTCCTCCGTCCGTCGGGGGTGAGTGTGCTCTTAGCACGGACGTCCTTGAGGACAGGCAGGAGGAGTTCCAGTGTCTTGCTACTGCTTTACCTCATCTTGTGTCCTCGCTACTTGCCCCTGAGGGAGACCCGGATGCACCAGACATCCCGACTCCGCGCTCTTACGCAGAGGCGATAGAGGGTCCCTACTCCTCTCAGTGGCAGGCAGCCATGGACGCAAAGATGGCTTCCTGGAAGTCCACAGGCACCTACGTCGACGAGGTTCCCCCACCTGGGGCGAACATCGTCAGTGGCATGTGGATTTTCAGGGTGAAGCGGCCGCCGGGTTCTCCGCCTGTCTTCAAGGCGCGTTACGTGGCTCGAGGCTTCAGTCAGCGAGAGGGAGTTGACTTCTTCCAGACCTTCTCCCCCACCCCGAAGATGACCACTCTTCGGGTGCTGCTGCACGTTGCTGCTCACCGTGACTACGAGCTTCACTCTCTTGACTTCAGCACAGCTTTCTTGCAGGATAGCCTGCACGAGGAGATCTGGCTGCGCCGCCCCCCGGGCTTCACTGGGTCGTTCCCTCCTGGTACCCAGTGGAGCCTCCGGCGGCCGGTCTACGGTCTCCGCCAGGCGCCACGTGAGTGGCACGACACACTGAGGACTACGCTTGCGGCTCTTGGGTTTGCGCCTTCTACTGCTGACCCGTCGCTGTTTCTGCGCACCGACACTTCCCTGCCGCCGTTCTACATCCTCGTGTACGTCGACGACTTGGTTTTTGCCACTGCTGACACTGAGGCTCTCGCCCACGTGAAGTCGGAGCTGCAGAAGAGACACACGTGCACAGACTTGGGTGAGCTGCGCAGCTACCTTGGCTTGCAGATCACCCGAGACAGAGCACGTCGCACCATCACCTTGACTCAGTCACACATGGTGCAGCAGGTCCTTCAGCGCTTCGGCTTCACCTGGTCTTCAGCACAGGCCACTCCTCTGGCTACAGGTCACACGCTCTCAGCTCCACCTTCGGACGAGTCCGTAGAGCCGAGTGGTCCTTACCCAGAGCTAGTCGGCTGCCTCATGTACCTGATGACTTGCACTCGACCTGACCTCGCATACCCTCTTGGTCTTCTGGCTCGCTACGTGGCTCCTGGTCGGCACCGACCTGAGCACATGGCTGCTGCTAAGAGGGTACTGCGCTACTTGTGCAGCACATCAGGCATGGGGCTAGTGCTTGGAGGGACGAGCCCAGTTGTCCTCACTGGGCACTCAGACGCTTCTTGGGTTGACGACCTGGCTACTCAGCGGTCGTCACAGGGTTACACCTTCAGCCTTGGCTCTGGTTCAGTTTCGTGGCGTTCTACACGCTCGTCTTCAGTTCTCAGCTCCAGTTGTGAGGCTGAGATCTACGCCACAGCCATGGCTGCACAGGAGTTACGCTGGCTCACCTACCTGCTGACTGACTTGGGAGAGCAGCCTCGTTCTCCTCCAGTGCTGTACGTCGACAACAAGGCCGCCATTGCCTTGTGTGAGGAGCACAGACTGGAGCACAGAACGAAGCACATTGCTCTGCGTTACTTCCTGGCTCGAGAGTTGCAGCAGCGAGGCCAGCTTCGTCTTCGCCACGTGGCCACTCGGGCCAACACTGCTGATATATTCACCAAGGCACTTCCGTCTGGTGATCATCAGCGCTTTTGTACTCTGTTGGGCCTTGTGCCTACGTTTCCACACTTGCTGTAGTCTCTGCTTGTACTGTGATCTATATATATACCTGCATGCTGGCTCTTGCTAGGTAGCCATCACTGTACTGTTATTGCTGCATATATATCTCTGCATGTGAACTGGCCCTGTGGCCTTTTGCTTGTGCTCGGAATGCGTGGTGACGTTGTGATCCACCCTGAGCTTGTTTTGCTTCTCTTGACTGGTCGTGTGACCCCTTGTTCTCCCCCACTTTGCCTATGGGGGTGTGTCAAACTATATGTGCTGCATATTGTTTAGGCTGTAGTGGGGTAGCCCATATGGGGTACAACCCAATTAGGGTTTACTACTTGTACTCCTGCATCCTGTTAGTTCATCCATTCCTGCTGCTAGATTCTGACATGTATGTGCCACGTGCATCCTCAAATAAGTACCTGATATGCAATGTCAAGATTCCAACCACCTCGGATTCGCATGTGTGGTACATGCATCCTCTCACGCTTGGCTCTTGCCAAGCTGGCAGAAATTGCTATTGACAAAAAAAAGGAATTTCTATTGACAAAAAAGGAAAAAAAAATTGCTCTGTATATATATTCAAAAGATATGCACTCACCTCCCATAACCTTACTCTGTCGCGATTACCGTCCTCCGCCTTAGCGACTCTGCGCAGCAAACCATCTACTGTCTTCTGCAGTCCCAGAAGAAACGCCTTAATTTCTCCCTCCTGCCTTCCATCTGAAGCACCGCAATTGGCAATAAGTGCGCGACCGCCCGCAGCAGCAGACGTCACCCCCTCCGCCTTCCCTGCTTCATCCAGCTTCCGCCTCTTCCCCTCGGGCATCTCCGCTCCTGCTTGCGCCCCCGCGCCTCCCTCGGGCTGGCTGCGCTCCTCCGCGCGCACCTTCTTCTGCGCGTTCTTCCCCTCCGCCACCGCCACCTCCAAATTGTTCGTTCGCTCCTCAGTGTGCGACGCCATCGCGCGAACGTACGCCACCTCCGCCGTCTGCCGTTCCGCCGCAGCCCGCACCCGCGCAATCTCCGCCTTCACGCCCGCCGCGTCCGCCGCCTCGCTCCGCACCGCGTCCAACTGCTGCTGCAAGCCCTCCGCCTGGGACGCAAGCTCACCCCTTAATCCAGCTACGTGCTCCGTTATAAAGTTCTCCACTATCGCGATAATTTCTTTCCCATCAAGAGTCTCCGGGAGGTCGCCATCTCCTGCCTTTCCGGCGCTCCCCGCCCCGTCCTTTCCGTTTGCTGGCTCCCCGTTGCTCCCCGTCTCCAACGCCCCTTTCGCCGCTGCGACCTTCGCATTTGCGCCCGTCGGCTCTGCGCCTTCCGCTTTTGCGACCTTCGCCTGTGCACCGTTCGCGTCTGCGAATTTCGCCATCACGCGTCCCATTTCGTCAACCTCCTTCTTGAGAGCAGCCATGGCCTCCTCTTGCTGCCTCAGCTTCGCCGCTAACTGCCCTACTCACGACTCCATTCCTCCTGCCTCAGTTCCACCCACCGTCCCTCCAGCCACCTCCTCCTGTCGGACAGTCATCGGCACTCCGTGTGACATGGCTCATGTTATTGCCGTTACAATCGCGACCGTACGAATGTCGAAGTATGAGGGGAGGTAGCTGGAACTCCCTTTCCAACCCCACTCACTTCTTGCATTGTTTTGTTTCTCGTTCCCCCCACCAAACAGAAATGGAAGCCACGCCTTACCGTCATGAAAATACGGCCTTCTGCGAAGTGCTCAGACAGTATGGTCAGGTCAGCTGAGCGATTCTTCTAGAAAGTGGAAGGCATATTTGACGCTACTGTACATATTTTACGCGGTACTTCATACGTGCGCGTGTATGTTCTGTACACAATATTAAAATGTAATCCAGCTGTTAATAAAGAGGACACCTGAGGTTTTCGGAAGCTTGCACAAATTTATGCTTACAAAAAGCGAAACTGCGACTTGGCAGCAAACTACACCGGTTTTTCTTTTCGGTCCTATGCTGTGTCGTATAATTTCTCGATCCGACTAGGGTTTCCGAAATTCGAGTAGCCGAACTTATTTTGTATGAGGAACAAATGTGGGAAAGGTCCCCTTTCATTGTCAAGATGGACCGGGGGGGCTTATAACGATTCAGATCTCGCAATTAAAGATAAACTATTTGTTTCAAACACTGTTTTTTAATTTAGCTCCGCCATGGTTAAACAAAATCTAGGCCATTGATAAAAAAAATGTACAAGGCAACTTGCTGGGGAAATTATATGGGAAGTCACAGTTATGCCCGTTTTATCACGTTTGGTCCCGGGGGTATCACGAACAGTCACAGTACAGTAGATTTCTATCGCGGGTGATCACAGTGCTATCACGGATGGTCACACCTCGCCCCGAAAAGCTATCACGTTTGGTCACAGATGAAACGCCTAATTGAAAATTGTAACTACTCGAGTCACTTTAGGGATTCAGGGGAAATTTTATCACGCGCGCCGTTTTGTCCGTAGTATTACGAAATTGTTTCGCGACAACTTTCAGTAACTCGACCGTCCACTGTTCGATCGATGCATAATGACCCTAAGAATATTACTTCTAGACGGGTGAAACTCTAAGTATATTTTTTGTTCCTAATACAAAAACTAAAACCCATTCGGATGGGATTCAATTTGGGAGCATCAACCCTAAACACCTTGTCACATAGTTTTTAGGGTTGATGCCTCCCTAAGGACATCCCATCCAGTAGGGGTTTGTCTGAATAACTAGCCAAGAATGGATGAACTAACAGAAGTTTGGGTACAAATATGAAACCCTAGTTGGGGTTGTACCCCATATTAGCTACCCCACTACAGCCTACAAGCATAATACAGTTTAACACACCCCCATAGGCAAAGTGGGGGAGCACAAAGGGTCACAAGACCAGTCCAGCAAAGCAAAACAAAGCCCAGGGTGGATCACAACGTCACCACACTCCGAGCACAAGCAAAGGCCACAAGGCCAGTTCACATGCAATGCTAGATATAGTACAAGACAAGCAACACAGTGATCAAAACCTAGCAAGCAAGCAACAAGATATATATAAAGTACAGTACAAAGAATGTCAAGCAGTGAGCAAGTGAGGAAACGTGGACACAAGGCCTAAAGAAGTACAGTGCCGCTGATGATCACTAGGCGGGAGCGCCTTGGTGAAGATATCAGCAGTGTTGGCCTTCGAGTCCACGTACACAAGCCGAAGCTGACCGCGCTGCTGAAGCTCTCGAGCAAGAAAGTAGCGAAGAGCAATGTGCTTCGTCCTGTGCTCCAGTCTGTGCTCCTGACACAAGGCAAGAGCCGCCTTGTTGTCACCGTACAGAACTGGAGGAGAACTAGGCCGCTCTCCCAAGTCAGTCAGCAGGTAGGTGAGCCAGCGTAACTCCTGTGCAGCCATGGCTGTGGCGTAGATCTCAGCCTCACAACTAGAGCCGAGAACAGAGGAAGAGCGGGTGGACCGCCACGAGACAGAACCTGAGCCAAGGCTGAAGGTGTAACCCTGTGACGACCGCTGCGTAGCCAGGTCGTCCACCCAAGAGGCGTCCGAGTGACCAGTGAGGACAACTCTGTCGCGTCCTCCAAGCACCAGCCCCATGCCTGATGTACTGCACAGGTAACGCAGCACCCTCTTAGCAGCCTCCCAGTGCTCTCGCCTGTGTCTCCCAGGCGCAACGTAACGAGCAAGGATGCTAAGAGGGTACGCGAGGTCAGGTCGCGTGCAAGTCATCAGGTACATGAGGCAGCCTACAAGCTCTGGGTACGGGCCACTCGGCTCTACGGACTCGTCCGAAGGTGGAGCTGAGAGCGAGTGGCTGGTAGCCAGAGGTGTGGCCTGTGGTGAGGAGAACTGGAAGCCGAAGCGCTGAAGGACCTGCTGCACCATGTGTGACTGAGTCAGGGTGATGGTGCGGCGAGCTCTGTCCCGGGTGATCTGCAAGCCAAGGTAGCTACGCAGTTCACCCAGGTCAGTGCAGGTGTGTCTCTTCTGCAGCTCCGACTTCACACGAGCGAGTGCCTCAGTGTCAGCAGTAGCAAAGACCAAGTCGTCGACGTACACAAGAATGTAGAACGGCGGCAGCGACGTGTCTGTGCGCAGAAACAGCGACGGGTCAGCAGTAGACGGCGCGAACCCAAGAGCCGCAAGAGTAGTCCTCAGTGTGTCGTGCCACTCACGTGGCGCCTGGCGGAGACCGTAGACTGGCCGGCGGAGACTCCACTGGGTACCAGGGGGAAACGACCCAGTAAAGCCAGGTGGGCGGCGCAGCCAGATCTCCTCATGCAGGCTGCCCTGCAGGAACGCTGTGCTGAAGTCAAGAGAGTGAAGCTCGTAGTCACGCTGAGCAGCAACGTGCAGCAGAACCCGAAGAGTGGTCATCTTCGGGGTGGGGGAGAAGGTCTGGAAGAAGTCGACCCCCTGACGCTGACTGAAGCCTCTAGCAACGTAACGAGCCTTGAAGACAGGCGGAGAACCTGGCGGCCGCTTCACCCTGAAAATCCACATGCCATCGACGATGTTCGCCCCAGGAGGGGGAACCTCGTCGACGTAGGTGCCTGTGGACTTCCAGGATGCCATCTCTGCGTCCATGGCTGTCTGCCACTGAGAGGAGTAGGGACCCGAGATCGCCTCTGCGTAAGTGCGCGGAGTGGGGATGTCTAGTGCATCCGGGTCTCCCTCAGGGGCAAGCAACCAGGCCACGAGATGAGGTACAGCAGCCGCAAGAGAGTCAAAGTCCTCCTGCCTGTCCTCAAGGACGTCCGTGCCAAGAGCACACTCACCCCCGACGGACGGAGGACAGACAGACGCAGACTCTGACTCAGCAACAAGGCTAGCAGCGTAGTCTAGACGACAGGCAGCAGCAAAGTCAACCAACTCAGCGACCAGAGCAGACGCAGCCGAGGACTCAAAGGTAGGGTCAGTGACAACAGTAGCGAGGAGACGCGTGACTGTAGGGTGCTCAGCGCGATACCGGTCAGACTCAGGGTCCGGAACGGCAGGCAAAGAGGACTCAGGAGGAGACGGTAGAGGGACACGCCGAGGAGCAGTAGAGGGACGCAGAGTCATGTAGTGAGTGCCTGGGACAGGAGGAGGACGCTCATGACGGACACGACTACCAGTGCGAGCAGGACGAACAGGCGACGCAGGACGAGACTCAGGCTTACGACGCTCTGTAAGACCTCCTGTGGGACCAGTATAAGGAGAGGGAGCAGGGAGAGGCGAGGCAGGCGGTAACTGTGACTGCGGCTGGACAGGCGGAGGACACTCTACGGAGGGAGGAGGACAAGGAGGAGGAGCCTGCCCAAGAACCTGCTGAAGGAGCGGTACGAAGTACGGTCGCGGCCGCGCAGCGTCTCCAGAAGCAGAAGGGACTCCAGCGGCCGGGTCCTCAGCACCAGTAGGAGCTCCAGCGTCCGGGTCCACAGCACCAGCAGCAGCTCCACCGGCCGGGTCCCCAGCTCCAGCAGCAGCTCCACCGTCCGACTCCTCAGCACCAGCAGCAGCTCCACCAGGTGGGTCCGCAGCACCAGCAGCAGCGCCACCCCCAGAGTCGGCAGCTCCAACTCCGCTAGCACCGCCAGCGCCAGAGTCCCCAGCTCCAGCAGCTCCAGTCGCAGTGCTCCCAGAACAGCCAGTCCCGGCAGCTCCAGTACCCCCAGTACGAGCACCCCCAGGACGAGCAGCTCCAGCACCCCCAACTCCAGCCGAGCCACTAGGACGGCGAAAGCGTCGGACGTACCAGTCACGAAGCTGCTGCGGTGTGAGAGACTGCTCAGCACCCCGAACCGGAGCACCCCCAGACGCAGTAACCCGAGGCTCCGTAGGCTCAGTAGCAGCACCCCCAGGCTCAGTACCCGCAGGCTCAGCACCCCCAGTCGCAGCACCCCCAGGCTCAGCACCCCCAGGCGGCAAACTCTCAGGCACAGTACCCTCAGCTCCAGCACCCGCAGTCCCAGCACTCCCAGGCCCCGCACCCGCAGGCTCAGCACCCCCAGGCGCAGCACCCCCAGGCTCCGTACTCTCAGGCACCGTACCCTCAGCTCCAGCACCCTCAGTCCCAGCACCTGCAGCCCCAGCACCCCCAGGCCCAGCACCCCCAGGCTCAGCACCCCCAGGCTCAGCACTCCCAGCAGCACCACCCGCAGCAGCACCTGAGTCACCTGTGACCTCGACAGGCTCAGCGACGGGAGGAGGGTCTACCTGAGAGACACCTGAAGGAGCAGGACCCTGAGGGGGAAGGGGGTCTACCGGAGGGGGGCCAGGAGCAAGGAAAAGCGGCGGGGGAGGGAGGGGGGCAGTGCGGTAGGGGAAGAGACGGTAAAAAGGGACCGACTCGTCAAAGGTGACATCCTGAGAGGCGAAGACCCGGCGCGAGGTGGGGTGGTAAAACTGCCAGCCAGGCGCGTCAGGGACAAAGCCAAGGAAGACACAGGGAAGCGTGCGGGAGGAGAGCTTGTCCGCAGACGTATCGCGGACAAGGGCACGAGCACCCCACACCCGGAAGCGCGACGCATCGCCAACCTCCCCCGTCCAACGCAGTGTGGGCGAGGTCTCCGGTAAGGAGACACGGGGCCAGAGGTTGAGCTGATGCGCGGCGTACCGGACAGCAAACGGCCACAGAAAATGGGGAGCCGCCGCGTGGACCAAGGAGGTACGAGCGACCTCCATGACCAGGCCAATGCGGCGCTCAGCAACCCCATTCTGCTGTGGGGAGTCCGGAAGCGTGAAGGTCTGCTCGATGCCCTCCGCCTGACAGAAGGTCCTCAAGAGATCGGAGGAAAACTCACCACCTCTGTCAGAGTGCAGACGCAGGACAGGAAGATCCGTCCGGAAACGGCGGCGGAGCTGGAGACGAACCGTGCGGATCCAAGGGATCAGAACAGCAGGGACCTCACCCTTGGTGCGCAAGGGGAAGACCGTGGTGTAACGCGAGTAGTCGTCGACAACCAGCAAAAAGTACCGCTCACCACCCTGACCACGAACGCGGGCTGGGCCCCACACGTCCAGGTGGAGGGTCTGCAGAGGAGCCTCTGTCGGGGGGAACGAGGAGGAGTGAGGAGCGGCGCGCTGCCGCCCCTCGACGCAAGGAAGGCAAGGCGGCGCAGGCGAGGCAGGGAGGGGAGGGAGGGACCTGGGAAGACCGGACACAAGGTGGCGACGGTGCATGCCACGAAGGCGTGGCAAGGAGGGGTGACCCAGGCGGTGGTGCCAGAGAAGAGTCTGGTGCGACAGGGAGCGACACTCACAGGCGTGGGCTACCAGACCTGACGCAGACACCTGACCGACAGCAGCTACCTGAGGAGTAGCAGTGGTCAGTGTGTAGAGACTCGACCCCGGCCGACGGGTAAACGTAGCCAGGTGACGGCCGGTCCTGGAGCACGTGCAGATCGCCACACGCTGTCCGCCAGGGGTAAAGGTGTCAACCCACTGATCCTGGAGGACAGCGTTGCTCACCAGGTTCGTCGAGAACGAGGGGAGGTGGAAACCCGACAACGAGCCAGACGGAACCGCCGGACAAGGGAGGACAGTGGTGGACTGGGCAAGGACTGGGCCCCCAGAGGGGTCAGCCAAGGAGACTGGGACCGGTGCAGGAAGCGGTGTGAGCTCAGTACTGTCACGGAAGAAGCAACGGGAAGCACCTGAGTCAAGGGTGAAGGTGTGACAGGCCTCAGCCGGTGCGGTACCTGAGAGAGCAGTCTCTGTGGGTGCTGTACCTGAGAGAGCAGACTCGAAACCAGCCGGGACAGCACTGGGGGGAGCAAGTACAGGGGGCACCATACCAGAGAGAGCAGACTCACTAGTACCCAGGGCAGCGGGCTCTATACCTGGGTCAGGCGGCACACACAAGTAACAGTCTCCCTCGGCACTAACAGTCAATGCATACATGGCAGCAATAATAGCATCATAGTCAAGAGCAAAGACATCAACACCAGCCCTCATGAGCTCAGCCCAGCGGGGGCGCTCAACATCCGCACCCATCTCCTCACGCCAAGCGTCGTCAAGGCGGGAGAAGCAGCGGTACGGGGTGTGGAACCTCCCACACGTCTGTCCCTTGCGGTCACCTGTGCGAATGACATAAGAACAGCGGCCACTGGCCCCCGACGTCCCACGCTGAGCAAGCCACTCACGAAGCTGCTGGGTCGTCTGGGGACGCTGCTGCTGCTGGGAGCTCTGGCCCGAGCCAGTGCCTCCACTCCGACCTCCGCCGCCACCACTACCACCGCTCCGACCGCCACCGCCACCACCGCCACCACCGCCACCGCCGCCACCGCCGCCGCCGCCACTACTGCCACTGCTTCCTCCGCCGCCCCCGCCTCCACCACCGACCCCACTCCCACCAGCGCTCCCGCCACCGCTCCCTCCAGCACCGCCTCCCCCCCCACCTCCCCCACCTCCTCCCCCCCCAGCGCCACCACCACCACTTTTGCCCCCCTTGCCCTTGCCGGTGCGGCGCCTCCCACCAGGAGTAGAAGCAGCGCCAACAGACTCAGCACCAAGGAAGTCAACAGCAGCAGCAGCAGCGTAGGAGGGAGCGAGGGGAGAGGGAGAACACCCCTCAAAGATGGGGGTGCGAGGAGCGCCACGAGCAGCACCGACAGCTACAATGCTCTTTTCGGCCGCGAGCAGCTGCTCCTCTAGGAGGGCGACTGTGAGCTCAGTGGGACAGCGAGCAAGGAAGTGGTCTCGAACTGAGCGGAGGGTGTCAGGGAGACGGGTGACTATGAAGTGGAGTGTCCAGTACAGTGGAGGGGGGTTCTTAGCGCAGAACTCGGTGGGAAGGGCGGCACGCAGGCGAGCATCACTAGTGCGAAGGTGGGTGATAAGATCGGCGACTGTAGTAAAGGTGGACAGATCGGGGAACAGGTACGGCAGCATGAGGCGGCTAAGCTCGGCTGTGGCAGGCGAGGAGTAGCGAGCGACGACAGCATCATACAGGGCCTTAGCGGATTTGCAGTCGCCAAAATGCTCGAGCTCAGCTAGCGGGAGGTGACTGCGAATGGCTAGGCGAGCAGCTGCGTCACGAGTCTGCCAGTGGGAACGAACACTAAGCTCGGCTGTGGCAGCAGGAGCAGCGGCAGCACCAGACGCGTAGTCATAGAGGGAGATGTGGTCCGTGCTATTGCTCATAAGATACAACTGCAGGTCGTCGAGCCAGGAAGTGAACTGCACGGGACGGCCCTCAGCATCGAAGGAAAGAACGCGAATAGAGGCCATAGCTCAGGCGTGAGGGCACAGCAGAGCAGCGGCAGCAGCAGAGGGGACGCGCTAGAGCGAAGCTAGTAGCCACAGCAGGAGAAAGCGGCAGTGCACAGGCAGGGAGCAGCAGGTGAGAAGCGCGGCGGGCGAGCTGCGAAGCGGGCAGCGGTGTGGGCGGGCGACGCAGCAAGCGGGCAGTGAGGCGGCGCTGCGAGCGGGCAGCGAAGCGGGCGGGCCGCGAAGCGGGCAGCTAGCGGGCGGGCGGGCTGCGAAGTGGGCGGGCTGCGAAGCGGGCAGCGGGGCGAGCGGGCTGCGAGGCGGGCGGGCCGCGAAGCGGGCAGCGGGCGGGCGGGCGGGCTGCGAAGCGGGCAGCGGGGCGAGCGGGCTGCGAAGCGGGCGGGCCGCGAAGCGGGCAGCTAGCGGGCGGGCGGGCTGCGAAGTGGGCGGGCCGCGAAGCGGGCAGCGGGGCGAGCGGGCTGCGAGGCGGGCGGGCCGCGAAGCGGGCAGCGAGCGGGCGGGCGGGCTGCGAAGTGGGCGGGCCGCGAAGCGGGCAGCGAGCGAGCGGGCTGCGAAGCGGGCGGGCCGCGAAGCGGGCAGCGAGCGAGCGGGCTGCGAAGCGGGCGGGCCGCGAAGCGGGCAGCGAGCGGGCGGGCGGGCTGCGTAGCGGGCGGGCCGCGAAGCGGGCAGCGAGCGGGCGGGCGGGCTGCGAGCGGGCGGCTCGGCGAGGGGCGCGCGAGGGCGCTAGTGAGGGGCGCGCGAGGGCGCTAGCAAGGGGCGCGCGAGGGCGCTAACGAAGGGGCGCGCGAGGGCGCTAACGAGGGTGCGCGCGAGGGCGCTAACGAGGGGCGCGCGAGGGCGCTAACGAGGGCGCACGAGGGCGCTACGAGGCTAGGGCACGGGGTAGCGTGGTAACCGCATGCGAGCGGTGGTGGGCCCTTAAAAAAAAACGGTCGGTAGGTCCTAGGGACCTCCTGCTCTGATACCATGTCAGAATAACTAGCCAAGAATGGATGAACTAACAGAAGTTTGGGTACAAATATGAAACCCTAGTTGGGGTTGTACCCCATATTGGCTACCCCACTACAGCCTACAAGCATAATACAGTTTAACAGGGTTTATATTTTTTCGTCAGTTTTCTAAATGTCAGGGCTAGAATAATGCGCGAGGTAACAAGCAAATTTCTACCGTTTCTTTCGTGGTTTCAAATTAATTATGATCGTTTCATCGGGTGACCAAACGTGATAGCCTTTCGAGGCGAGGTGTGACCATCCGTGATAGCACTGTGATCACCCGCGATAGAAATCTACTGTACTGTGACTGTTCGTGATAAACCCGTGAACAAACGTGATAAATCGGGCCTAATTGTGACTTCTCATCCCAACTTGCTGTGCTTCCCATCCTATCCAAGCCCCAGGAAGTCAGTAATTCTTTACCCTGATTAGCCTGGTATTTAGAGTTATTTTTTTAAGGTCGCCTTGATGAAACTGACTATGACGAGTGTACCGCTCTATTCTTAAGGATGCTTTGCACTATGTGTAAATCACGCCCTTGAATTCCAAGTAAGAGAGTAATGTCACCCTGCCGCTCCCGAGTCTAAGACAATTAATCCTGCCACGGGCTTCTCTTGCTCTCAAATTTCGGCTAAGTCACTGAAACATACTGGACATCAGCGAAGTCATAAACAACACTGGAACTCTGGCTAAGTAACTGAAGCATTTTGGAAATCACTCAAGTCAAGAAACACGCAAGGAATTTTGCTAAGTTTCTGCAGCACCTTGGAAATTCGCTCAAGTCACTGAAACACACTGGACTTTTCTCCTACCCCGCGGGGCACGCTGGAAGGCCAAGTCCCCCAAGCTCACGTTAACTGAAAATTACCCTTCACAAAACAAAGAGCCTGCCATTTTTTAGGGTACATTCCTACCTCGTGCCTGACATCAGGTCATCCGTCCTTGGAAGCTCGGAGGGCCCGAAGTGGTTCGAAATAGGGGCAAATCTGTCAGAATGTTGTAATTGTCTAGCCTGCAGTGGGGTACTCTATAGCGAGTACAACCCAAATTAGGGTTTCCTATATGTACCTTGCATGCTGCTAGTACAAACCCTCTTCTCTGTTCTATCTTTCGCCCTACTATCTCGATAAAATCAACATTGAGAAGAGACAAATCAGAGACTAAGGGCGGATGACCTGATGTCAGACCCGCCATAGGAATGTACCCTTAGTATGCCGCTCTTGGCACACTGCAATGGCAGGATGAAGGTAGGCCACGACTAAATTTTGGCAGGGTGGCCAAAAACACAAGAGCCCTGACCTCACCCCACCCCACATTTCTACTGTACCGCGCACGCCCTCACTGACAGCTAATCCTCCGCCCACAGTCCCACCCAGCTCAACGAGACCAACTGATTCGCTCGCTCACAGTGAACCTGGGCTTCCGTTTGCCGCCGGTGGAAGCATCTACACCCTGTTTCGCGCTAGCAGAGCATCTGGTTGCAGAACTTACACGGGTTGTAGAACGTCACCACGTTTGAAATGGTCTTATCACCTACGGTACAAGCACATTCGTGAGGAGGCAGTTATGTAGGATGCTACATGGTAGAGAACAATATTCTAGCGTTTCAAGACGGTTGAAAAGGGTATAGTGCGATATCTGGAATTTTTCGCTCCATTACTACTCCATCAGCTGGTGCGGCTTTGTCCGCAGGTTTCAGCCAGTCGGTTTATGGCACCTGACCGCTACGTCCAAACACTGTAGCAGCGAATCGCGCAAGGTGAGAGGGTCGAGAAACAGGGTGCAATACATATGTACAGTAAAAATTTCCGCGGATCCGCGCACGTGAAACAGGCGAGGGTAACGGATTCGGGCTGGAAAGGCGGACACGTGTCCGCCAGTGAGCGAGGGAGGCTGCATGCCGCGAGGGATTCCCAAGGGACCCTCGCTGAGGAAAACTTTTCCCTCGCCCCGACGGCCCTAGGGAATTCCTACGGGTTACCGAACGGATTACTGGCCGTCGAAATCCCGCGGGAGCCCCAGGGGGAAACGAGTTCCCCCGTCGCAAGCCACGTGTTTACGTGATAAGTGTCGTTAATAACACGAGGCAATGAACCAGTGGCTGACGAACGAGAAACGAAACATGATGTGTCCTCGCGAGCGTAATATCCACGTCGTCAGTCGCACACGAACAAGAAGCCACCAACTCAAACGCCCATCCCGTGTGTGGGTATGGGAACTCCCGCATAGCGCGAAAACACATGCTGCAGAGGAAAATGCATGAAGTCAGGGGCCCACGAACTGACAGCCATTTCCACCCAAAGTTCGCGGCTAAACACAGTTTTCACGAACGCCCACGAACTGACATGCCCGCGAACTGAAAGCCTTCCCAAAAACTGTAAGCACTGATAAGCCCGCGAATTGAACACCTTCCCGAAAACTGTAAGCGATGTTCCTTTCCGAAACGATGAGCACGATAGCAATGTCCAACACGAACTGTTCAAACCTACGAAAGCAAGGGCAATTTTCACACCCGCGAAAAAAAAAAAAAAAAAAAACGAAATTACGCGCTTTTACGGACGCATGGGCGACGCATGGGCGAAATCATACCCGCGGAAAAAACGAGATCAACACTTGAAAAGAAACACACGGGCGATGTTCCACCAGCGTGGATTGTCCTGACTCAACTAGCACACGAAACTCCTGGGCAATATCAGTTTCGGGTGTCCTCAGATGATGGGACGAAAGAGCGGAAAACGAAAACCCGAAACTTCCCCAGCGACCACCTACACGAACTTCGTCCGCGTCCAATGACCCGTTCAATAGCGCAAGATTCGGGTGGAACACAGCGGTGTTTAAAACGGACACTAGGCATTTTCGTTAGGTATTTTCAGGCCTACGTCCCTTGTGAAGCAGGCGCGAAACAATCAAGATTCACAGGGAAATCGGTCAAAAGCTGCATTCTAAAACTTCCTAGTTTTGAAGTGCGGGTCTATGTGTGCGTCTCTCAAGCGGACAATCCGCGTACTTTTCGTTTAGCTATTGTTTTCGCGGGTAGTTCACAGTTTAATGTTTAAAGCCCTTTTAAAAATATATATTCAGGTTACGAAACTTGCGCAAAGCCGAGTGCAATAAAGGGGGGTATTAGTAATCTTGCGATACGATTTGAACAACTTTGATGAAGTGCTTTAAGCACGAGACTAGGCATTCGTGCAGGTGTGAAAATCATGCGGGTGTGATTTGCGCCCCGCGTGAATTCCACGAACAGTGTTCGCGGCTAAAGACCCATGAGAATATTCAGACGTCGGGCGAATAAGGTGTAAAAGAACGAGCACTTCGGCATTCCTGAAAGTATTCTTTTCGCGCCTGCGACCCTTGTGCAATGGCGCGAATGTCAGAATCAACGGACAGGAATGGGTTGAACTAACAGTGAAATCAGTACAAGTACCTAACCCTAGAATTGTGTACCCCCTATAGGCTAACCCACTGTAGCCTAAACAAACACAACATATATAATGTTTGACAGCGAAAACTCAAGCTGCTTGAGGAACTCAGCAATTCGTGCTGGTCGTAACTAAAGGAAACACGACTTTATGGAGTGGTAGTGTTGCCCCGCGTTTCCAGTGGTTTTAGCTAAATTCCAGAGGGGGTTCTATTGTAGTTGCGGCATTCCGTAGTAGAAAATCGCCCGTTGATACGTGGATGACGCGGTGAATAGGCGGTAATGTGGGTGTGAAAATCGGCCCTGCATTCGCGAATAGTTCGAAAACGAGGGTGCGAAATAGCCCCTGCGATCACGGAGTCTCAAATTACGAAGTGTGGAAAATTGTTTTCGTGCTTTTCAATTCGCACAATCGTGGGTTTAAATCGCCTGGTGCGTAGACGCCCGTGGGCAATACACACGCGTTTAGGGACGGTTAAAAATCGTGTTAATCGCACCTGATTCCACCCATTTTTCCAGAGCGAAAGTGTTGGCATCGCGTGAATATCACATTACTTGTTTTTTCGTTCCCAAGCAACTGGCGTTGATATTTGTTTCTGTAGCACGCGCGAAAAACCGGGAAAAAATTATCAGCATTCACATGTCCGGACGACCGCGAAATACGTCTACCACAGATGCGAGTCCTTCTTTCGCGCTTAAAAACCCTTAAAACACAAACGTTTGGTGTTCCGGCCGCGAAATACCTCTCCCTCGAGTAGTCGCCACTGCAATTCACTTAAGACCTGGCGTGAAATGCCCTGCCCTGCATTCCGCCACAGGCCTGGACAGCCACCGCACTGAATTACAGTTGCAGTTTACGATTTTTTCCCCTTTCTTTCGTAACGATTTTCCTGCCTGACTGAACATGAGTTTCTCATACTCGAACGCAGGGAAATTACGAAAATCAGTTTCACGGGTAACCAGGCCCACGGCGAGCTGGTCCATTCTCGGCAAGCTGAGTCAGCCAGCTTCCACCAAGCTGCGTCACCCGGTTCGGTTGTGAGTCAGTGGGTGGTCCCCACGGGCAGCTCCGGCTGGGCGTCCCGGTCAGGAGCCGAAGGGCCGGGCCTCGGTTCCCTCGCCAGGAGGGTCGGGCGAGGTGGGCGGTGCCAAGTTAGTGCCACCCTCGCTTTCCTTCGCGTGCCCCGGGTGACGACAGCGAGGGCATCGGGCCCCCTCGCGGCCTTCCCCTCGCGGTGAACCCGACGCCCTCGGCCCGAATACACCTAGCTCTCGCTATTTTCACGCCCTGCAACTTGTTTCGGCAAGCACCCTGAACCCGATTTTGGCTTTTACCAGTAAACTCCCAGAATTTGAAGGCTACAAATCACTCAGCCAAGTGTCGAGATATTAAAAAAAAACCGCACTCTTACCACGGCGACTCGACCATAGTTTATTGTGACCCGTTTTTCTTCCCTTTTAACTCGTCAGAGATGTCTGAAACGTACCCTCTTTAAAACGAAAGCATTCAAAACAACCCTTTAATATCGGGTAAATCAGAAATAATTACACAGGGGCGTGAAAATGGCCCTAGTGAATTTGGCGCGGGCTAGGTGTAGAGCACTCTGTCTGTTCTGTTCTTTACAGCGTACAGTGTATTTCTTCCTTCCGTACATGCCTGTCCTTCTCCCCCCCGCCACCCCAACCTCGAGCCCACTCTGCCAGGCTGGCTATCACCATTGTGGATCTCCAACTCATCAGCTCCTGGCCAATAGGCTACTCAACTCGAGTATGTCACGTAAGTTCACCTTATCGCGATGGGGTGCGATTTTGTGCGTGTTAGGGAGGCTAATTTACAGTTCTTTGCATTTGGGTATGGTTTCGCACAAAAATCATTTCTTGCAAATAATGCCCTTCTTCCGTCTTGTACAGTATGTACTTTTGGGGGCTGTTCCTGGGATCTAGTTTCATACCCCTCCCAACCCCATCCCAGAACAGTAACTGAAGGGAGGTTACCGTGAGAGGTTTGTCCCAGCAGCACTGTACTACCCCATTCACGAATATTTTGGTTGGGAACACTCCGTGCAACGAAGTGATTTCGTCCATCTTCAGCCCAACGACAAATCTGAAATGAACTGCCGGTCGTTCTGATTGGGCGGTAGAAGATCGCCTAAATAGATGCTGCGAATGTTGTTGGTTCGCAGGAGGACCATGTCTTCGTCGAAAATGTATGACATTGGTATTGATTAAGACAAGACTCTTCAAGGAGTCTGCAGAGCAGTCGTCATAGCATTTCAGATCTCAATCATACAGCACACTAGATTGCAAATTACAAATAGTGGTAACTTCAAACAACATAATGATTTGTATCTAGACTAGTTTATGTATGAACAATATTTCGCTACAGGGGAGGGAGGGATGGGTTGTAGATTCAGATCTGCGAATGAAATGGACTAGGTGGCAGGTCCGTGGACCTGCCACAAGATAAGGAGCACCTGACTCCTTACTGCATGCTCCTTTACAAGTCTTGTCACAATCTTTAAATTTTGAAATATAATTCAAAAATTTTCATATTAAGACAAGACTCTTCAAGGAGTCTGCAGAGCAGTCGTCATAGGTTGCACGAGACATTAGGTATGTAAGTAAAAAGAATTGTTATTCTTACTATTAAAAATATTGATTGTTACGCCTTACGCTTCTTATCGGGTGGACCGGGAAGAGAATTTCCATGAAATTTGGGTGAGAAAAGCATGCTTCCCAAGCATCGCCGAGAGTAAGCAACAAGGATGTTATATATCTTGCATTGAAGAAATCAACACCCTGCAAGCTTTCCAAATTACGGGCCAGAGAAGCTTCCAAAGTGTTTAGGCGTGTGCTTGTTCAAGATAGAACTATGGTAACTAATTTACCGCGGTGTACAATATCGCGATAAATATTGGTCAGTACATGAGCATGAATGGTCTTGTCGATGCTATCATGGTGATGCAATAGCGCGATAAAAAATGGCCCGTACATGAGCACGAATGGTCTTATCCACGTGATTCTGATGATATTATCACTCCGTAGCACGCTGACGAGACCAGCGCTACATGGTCGAGAAGAACACCATGGCTCTCGTTAGATTGCATGAGAGACTGCTGGCATTGGCTAAATAAAGACTGAGTTATGTAGTGCATAACGCAAGGCAACGTTGAAAATAAAGGCTTCAAAAATTGTACATGCTTCACCACTGTCAATCACATGTGAGGTGACATATTCAAGATTGAGGCATTTAGATATATGTACGTGTGTATCATGCGTCCGTAATACTTGCGAAACAGTATGGACCGCATTTCAATGCCAAGGGAAGGCGGTTCCTTGTCAACTTTGATCAAGGGCATCGCAAGTTTCGAGATGAAAGGCGCATCATTGAAAAATCCGTACTTGCCAGGATACATGTAAGACAAGACCCTCTTCACTAGACCGTCATCGTAGGGTGGAACATATTGCGTCAGATGCGTAGAGAAGATTTGTGCCAATGCAAACGCGAAGTAGTGTACGCGTAAGGCCACGGCCGTTGCAGATATACTGTACTGCGGATTTATTTCTAACAATGCAAGTATTCGTAGCGGAGGTGCCCATGACGCAAGCACGAGCCGAGTTTGGACAGACACTTTGTTCATGATAATGCTTTCCGCAGCATCGTACCAAAGAGACACACGCACATGCCTTTTATGTTCAAACAACCAATACAGAATGAACGTGTGTTCTTGAGATGAACTTGAAGTGATCCATGAGTACAAGGACGCACGAGCAAAGTACTTTGTAAGATGGCAGGCTAGATCATTGTTGTGGTTGTGACACATTCTGTGTCGATACAAACGTAAATGCGAGGAGAAGAAGCTCCTCACGACCCACAGTAGGGCATACCCTTACAACTTGCATAGTGTTTGCGTGGGGATGGCTTTTCATATCCAATAATGACCAATTGTCAAACATTATATATGTTGTGTTTGTTTAGGCTACAGTGGGTTAGCCTATAGGGGGTACACAATTCTAGGGTTAGGTACTTGTACTGATTTCACTGCTAGTTCAATCATTCCTGTCTGTTGATTTCGACATGGTTTCAGAGCAGGTCCTTCGCTAGGACCGTTCTTAGGGCCCACCGCTACCTACCTACCTACCTACCTACCGTGCGCCCTCGTGCGCCTACGCGCCCCAGTGCGCCTCCTACCTACCGCGCGCGCGCAGCCCGCCAGCCAATCGCGCGCGGCTCGTTTTCTATTTTTTTTTAACCGCGCGCGACCCGCTAGCTGCCCGCGCGCGGCCGATTTCTTTTGAGCGCGACCGGCTAGCCGCCCGTGCGCCGCTCGCACCGCTATAGCGCAGCCCGCAGCGGCCCCGCCGGCCTGCACATTGCCGCCCGCCCGCTGCAGCGCCCGCCCGCTCGTCGCCCGCTGCAGCTGCCGCCCGCTCGTCGCCCGCTGCAGCTGCCGCCCGCTCGTCGCTCGCTGCTGCTGCCGCCCGCTCGTCGCTCGCTGCAGCGCCTGCCCGCTCGTCGCCCGCTGCAGCTGCCGCTCGCTCGTCGCCCGCTGCTGCTGCCGCCCGCTCGTCGCCCGCTGCAGCTGCCGCTCGCTCGTCGCCCGCTGCTGCTGCCGCCCGCTCGTCGCTCGCTGCAGCTGCCGCCCGCTCGTCGCTCGCTGCTGCTGCCGCCCGCTCGTCGCCCGCTGCAGCGCCTGCCCGCTCGTCGCCCGCTGCAGCTGCCGCCCGCTCGTCGCCCGCTGCTGCTGCCGCCCGCTCGTCGCCCGCTGCAGCTGCCGCCTGCTTGTCGCCCGCTGCAGCTGCCGCTACCACGGGCTCGCCGCTGCAGCTACCGCCTGCGCGTCGCCCGCAGCCGCTCCCGCTCGTGCGCCGCGGCCGCTACCGCCCGTGCGCTCCTGTTGCGCCTGCTACCGCTGCCGCTGCTGCACTCGCTCCCACTGCGGCCGCCGCTTCTGCGCCCACTGCCGCTCCCGCCCGTGCGCATCAGCTGCTGCCGCCCGTGTGCTGACACTGCCCACAGCTTCCCTGCGGCCTCATTCTTACTGTTTCTATCAGCGGCTAGCCGCCCGTGCGCCGCTCGCACCGCTATAGCGCAGCCCGCAGCGGCCCCGCCGGCCTGCACATTGCCGCCCGCCCGCTGCAGCGCCCGCCCGCTCGTCGCCCGCTGCAGCTGCCGCCCGCTCGTCGCCCGCTGCAGCTGCCGCCCGCTCGTCGCTCGCTGCTGCTGCCGCCCGCTCGTCGCTCGCTGCAGCGCCTGCCCGCTCGTCGCCCGCTGCAGCTGCCGCTCGCTCGTCGCCCGCTGCTGCTGCCGCCCGCTCGTCGCCCGCTGCAGCTGCCGCTCGCTCGTCGCCCGCTGCTGCTGCCGCCCGCTCGTCGCTCGCTGCAGCTGCCGCCCGCTCGTCGCTCGCTGCTGCTGCCGCCCGCTCGTCGCCCGCTGCAGCGCCTGCCCGCTCGTCGCCCGCTGCAGCTGCCGCCCGCTCGTCGCCCGCTGCTGCTGCCGCCCGCTCGTCGCACGCTGCAGCTGCCGCCCGCTCGTCGCCCGCTGCTGCTGCCGCCCGCTCGTCGCCCGCTGCAGCTGCCGCCTGCTTGTCGCCCGCTGCAGCTGCCGCTACCACGGGCTCGCCGCTGCAGCTACCGCCTGCGCGTCGCCCGCAGCCGCTCCCGCTCGTGCGCCGCGGCCGCTACCGCCCGTGCGCTCCTGTTGCGCCTGCTACCGCTGCCGCTGCTGCACTCGCTCCCACTGCGGCCGCCGCTTCTGCGCCCACTGCCGCTCCCGCCCGTGCGCATCAGCTGCTGCCGCCCGTGTGCTGACACTGCCCACAGCTTCCCTGCGGCCTCATTCTTACTGTTTCTACCGCTACTGCTACTGCCGCTATGGCTACTCCTACTGTACTTACTTTCGATGCTGAGGGCCGTCCAGTGAAGTTCGAAACCTGGCTCGATGACCTCCACCTCTTTCTACAGCTCACTGCTAAGGAGGACGTTTCACTGTACGATCATGCCCTAGGCAACGCTACTGCCCCTCCTACCACTGCTGACAGCACTCAGCGCTCCCAGTGGCAGACTCGTGACGCCCACGCTCGCTTCGCTATTCGTAACTCCCTACCGATCGACGAGCGCGAGCACTTTGGCCAGCACAAAACTGCTAAGGACCTGTACACTGCTGTAGTCGCTCGCTACTCCTCCCCCGCTTCTGCCACACTAGGCCGCCTCACTCTCCCCTACCTGTTCCCCGACCTGGCCTCCTTTCAGACAGTTGCTGACCTCATCACCCACCTTAAGACCAGTGAGGCCCGCTTTCGCGCTGCTATGCCTGACGAGTTCCTCACCAGCAACCCCCCCCCGCTCTGGATCACTCTCTACCACATAGTCACCCGCCTCCCCGACTCCCTGCGCACAGTCAGGGACCACTTCCTCTCTCGCTCCCCCACTGAACTCACCATTGCCCTCCTCGAGAAGGAACTGCTTGCAGCTGAGGCGAGCATCGTCGCTGTAGGCACCTCTCGTGGCGACCCCCGCACCCCGTTCTTTGAGGGGTGTTCCCCTTCCCCTCTCCTCCCCTCTGTCGCCTCTGCTGCTGCTGTCGACCTCCTTGGTGCTGGGAAGGTCGGGGCCGCGTCTGCTTCGAGCGGGCGCCGCAAGAGCAAAGGGGGCAAGGGTGGAGGTGGCGGCGGAGGAGGTGGGGGTGGAGGCGGTGGGAGTGGAGGAGCGGCTGGGGAGGCTAGTGGCGGCAGTGGGGGTGGTGACAGCAGCGGCGGGAGTGGCGGCAGGGGTGGAGGCGGCAGCGGAGGCGGAGGTGGTCGTGGCAGCGGCAGGGGTGGAGGTGGCCGAGGCGGTGGCGGCGGCAGTGGTGGTCGTGGAGGCGCTGGCGGTGGCCAGAGTCAGCAGCCCGCCCCGTCGCTTCAGGCCGCCCGTGAGTGGTATGCGCAGCGTGGCTTTACCTGCACGTACGTCATTCGCACTGGTGACCGCACTGGCCAGCAGTGTGGGAGGCCGCATCCCACACAGCGCTGTTTCGCGCGCCTTACTGACGCGTGGCGTGCCCAGTTTCCTGATGCCACTGACCTGCCCCGCTGGGCTGATCTGGAGAAGAAGGGAGTTGATATCTGGGCTTTAGACTTTGATGCTATTCTCACTGCCATGTATGCGATGTTTACTAGTGGAGAGGGTGCTCAGTACTTGCGTGTTCCGCCCGACCCGGGCATTCAGACCAGTCCGGCTGCCGCTCTAGGTGCTAGTGAGTCTGCTGCCCCAGGTCCTGGTGAGGCTGCTGCTCTAGGTGCTAGTGAGTCCGTGCCCTCTGGTACTGAGTCGACTGCAGCACTGCACACCTTCACACTGGACTCAGGTGCTTCTCGCTGTTTCTTTCGTGACCGCACTGTCCTTGAGCCGCTTGCTCGGCCAGTTGTTGTATCCCTCGCTGACCCCTCTGGGGGTCCGGTCGTTGCGACCTCCTCCACTGTCCTTCCTTGTCCTGCGGTCCCGTCAGGCACACTGTCAGGTCTCTACCTCCCCTCGTTCTCTACGAACTTGGTGGCAGGTAGTGCGCTCCAGGACGGGGGTGTTCACCAGTTCACCCCTGCTTACGAGCGCGTGACCCACTGCACGTGTGCTCGGACGGGCCGTCACCTGGCTACCTTCACTCGGCAGCCGGGGTCGGACCTGTACACACTGACCACTGAGTCCCCTCAGGTAGCTGCGTCCGCGTCTGCGTCTGCGTCAGGTCAGCTGTCCGCCCCCTGCTCGTGTCGCTCTCTGGCGCATGAGACTGTCCTCTGGCACCACCGCCTTGGTCACCCGTCTGTGCAGCGCCTTCGGGCCATGCACAAACGGGACCTTGTTGCTGGTCTTCCCAGGGTTCTCCCTCCCCTCCCACCCTCGCCTGCTCCTCCCTGTCTTCCCTGTGTCGAGGGGCGGCAGCGCGCCGCTCCTCACTCCTCCTCCTTCCCCCCGACGACTGCTCCTTTGCAGACGCTCCACATGGACGTGTGGGGCCCAGCCCGCGTCCGTGGTCAGGGTCAGGAGAGGTACTTCCTGATTGTTGTTGATGACTTCTCGCGCTACACCACGGTCTTCCCCTTGCGCACCAAGGGTGACGTCCCTGATGTCTTGATCCCTTGGATCCGCAGATCTCGTCTCCAGCTCAGTGAGCGTTTCCGCTCCGACTTCCCTGTCCTGCGTCTGCACTCTGACAGAGGTGGGGAGTTTTCCTCTGGCCTCTTGGAGGCCTTCTGTCAGCAGGAGGGCATTGAGCAGTCGTTCACGCTTCCGGCCTCTCCACAGCAGAATGGGGTTGCTGAGCGCCGCATTGGCTTGGTCATGGAGGTCGCTCGTACCTCCTTGGTTCATGCGGCTGCCCCCCACTTTCTGTGGCCGTTTGCAGTCCGATACGCTGCGCATTAGCTCAACCTCTGGCCCCGTGTCTCCTTACCGGAGACTTCTCCGACACTGCGTTGGACGGGAGAGGCTGGCGATGCGTCGCGTTTTCGGGTCTGGGGATCTCGAGCTTTTGTTCGCGACACGTCCGCGGACAAGCTCTCCCGTCGAGCTGTCCCCTGTGTCTTCCTTGGCTTTGTCCCGGACGCGCCTGGTTGGCAGTTCTACCACGCCACCTCGCGTCGTGTCCTGGCCTCTCAGGACGTCACTTTTGACGAGTCCGTCCCCTACTACCGCCTCTTCCCCTACCGCACTGCCCCGCTCCCCCCCCCGCCTCTCTTCCTCGCTCCAGGTGCTGAGGTACCAGACCCCCTCCCCCCTCAGGGTGCCGCTCCCTCAGGTGTGTCCCAGGTAGACCCGAGTGAGCCTGTCGAGGTAGCTGTTGACTCTCGTCCTGCTGGGGGTGCTGAGCCTGACCGTGAGGAGTCTGAGGGTACTGAGCCTGGGGGTGCGGAGCCTGGGGGTGCGGAGCCTGGGGGTGCGGAGCCTGGGGGTGCTGAGCCTGGGGGTGCGGAGCCTGGGGGTGCGGAGCCTGGGGGTGCTGAGCCTGGAGGTGCGGAGTCTGGGGGTGCTGAGCCTGGGGGTGCTGAGTCTGGGGGTGCTGAGTCTGGGGGTGCTGAGCCTGAGCGTGCTACACCTGGAGGAGCCCTCTCCTCCCGGCAGCTGCAGGAGCGGTACCTACAGTACTGCCGCCTCCGGAGAGGTGCTATTGGAGATCGTACCAGTACTTCCCCTCCTGCCCAGGAGCTCCCCCCCATTCAGCAGATCCGAGAGTGGTACACGCGGCGCTGCAGTCTTCGGAGTGGTGCTCCTGGTGCTGCGGACCCTGAGGGTGGCGCTGCTACTGGTGCTGAGGACCCGGGCGTTGGAGCTGCTGCTGGTGCTGCGGACCCGAGCGGTGGCGCTGCTGCTGGTACTGAGGACCCGGGCGTTGGAGCTACTGCTGGAGCTGAGGACCCAGACGGTGGAGCTGCTGCTGGTGCTGAGGACCCGAGCGGTGGAGCTGCTGCTGGTGCTGAGGACCCGGGCGTTGGAGCTGCTGCTGGTGTTGAGGACCCTGCCGCTGGTGTCTCTGCTGGTTCTGGAGACGCTACGCGGCCGCGACCGTACTTCGTACCACTTCTTCAGCAGGTTCTTGGTCAGGCTCCTCCTCCTTGTCCTCCTCCCTCCGTAGAGTGTCCTCCGCCTGTCCAGTCGCAGTCACAGTTCCCGCCTGCCTCGCCTCTCCCTGGTCCCTCTCCTTACACTGGTCCCACAGGAGGTCTTACAGAGCGTCGTGAGCCTGAGTCTCGTCCTGCGTCGCCTGTTCGTACTGCTCGCACTGGTCGTCGTGTCCCACGTGAGCGTCCTCCTCCTGTCCCTGGCACTCACTACATGACTCTGCGTCCCTCCACTGCTCCTCAGCGTGTTCCGCTGCCGTCTCCTCCTGCGTCCTCTCTGCCTACTCTTCCTGATCCGGAGTCTGACTCCCGTCGTGCTGCCAGTCCCACTGTCACCCGTCTCCTCGCTACTGTTGTCACTGACCCTACCTTTGAGTCCTCTGCTGCATCTGCTCTGGTCGCTGAGTTGATAGACTTTGCTGCCCGGTGTCGTCTAGACTACGCCACTAGCCTTGTTGCTGAGTCTGAGTCTGAGTCTGTCTGTCCTCCGTCCGTCGGGGGTGAGTGTGCTCTTGGCACGGACGTCCTTGAGGACAGACAGGAGGAGTTCCAGTGCTTTGCTGCTGCTTTACCCCACCTCGTGTCCATGCTAGTTGCCCCTGAGGGAGACCCGGATGCACCAGACATCCCGACCCCGCGCACTTACGCTGAGGCGATGGCGGGTCCCTACTCCTCTCAGTGGCAGACAGCCATGGACGCAGAGATGGCTTCTTGGAAGTCCACATGCACCTACGTCGACGAGGTTCCCCCACCTGGGGCGAACATCGTCAGTGGCATGTGGATTTTCAGGGTGAAGCGGCCACCGGGTTCTCCTCCTGTCTTCAAGGCGCGCTACGTGGCTCGAGGCTTCAGTCAGCGAGAGGGAGTTGACTTCTTTCAGACCTTCTCCCCCACCCCGAAGATGACCACTCTTCGGGTGCTACTGCACATAGCCGCTCAGCGCGACTACGAGCTTCACTCACTTGACTTCAGCACTGCTTTCTTGCAGGGCAGCCTGCACGAGGAGATCTGGCTGCGCCGCCCTCCTGGCTTCACTGGGTCGGTTCCTCCTGGTACCCAGTGGAGGCTTCAGCGGCCGGTCTACGGTCTCCGCCAGGCACCGCGTGAGTGGCACGACACACTGAGGACGACACTTGCAGCTCTTGGGTTCGCTCCCTCTACTGCTGACCCGTCACTGTTTCTACGCACAGACACCTCACTGCTGCCGTTCTACATCCTCGTGTACGTCGACGACTTGGTCTTTGCCACTGCTGACACCGCGGCACTCGCCCACGTGAAGTCGGAGCTGCAGAGGAGACACACGTGCACAGACCTAGGTGAACTGACAAGCTATCTTGGCTTGCGGATCACCCGGGACAGAGCACGGCGCACCATCACCTTGACTCAGTCACACATGGTGCAGCAGATCCTTCAGCGCTTCCGCTTCACGTACTCCTCGCCTCAGTCCACTCCTCTGCCTACCGGTCACTCGCTCTCAGCTCTGCCTTCGGATGAGTCCGTAGAGCCGAGTGGCCCGTATCCAGAGCTTGTGGACTGCCTCATGTACCTGATGACCTGCACTCGACCTGACCTTGCATACCCTCTTAGCATCCTTGCACGCTATGTCGCTCCTGGCCGTCACAGGAAGGAGCACATGGATGCCGCTAAGAGGGTGTTGCGCTACTTGTGCAGTACGTCGGGCATGGGGCTAGTGCTTGGAGGGCGAGACCGAGTTGTACTTACTGGACACTCAGACGCTTCTTGGGCGGACGACCAGGCTACTCAGCGGTCGTCTCAGGGTTACACCTTCAGCCTTGGCTCCGGCTCAGTTTCTTGGCGTTCTACACGCTCTTCTTCTGTTCTCAGCTCCAGTTGTGAGGCTGAGATCTACGCCACAGCCATGGCTGCCCAGGAGCTACGCTGGCTGACCTACCTGCTGACCGACTTGGGAGAGCGGCCTCGTTCTCCTCCAGTGCTGTACGTCGACAACCAGGCTGCCATTGCCTTGTGTGAGGAGCACAGACTAGAGCACAGAACGAAGCACATCGCCCTGCGGTACTTCCTTGCTCGAGAGCTGCAGCAGCGTGGTCAGCTTCGTCTGCGTTACGTGGCCACTGAGGCCAACCTTGCTGATGTGTTCACCAAGGCGCTTCAGCCTTGTGACCATCAGCGTTTCTGTACTCTTCTAGGCCTTGTGCCTGCTGGACCTCACTTACTTACTTCTTGACTCTGCTTGTACTGTGATCTTTATATATATGCCTGCATGTTTACACTTGCTAGGTTGTGATCACTGTATCTCTTGCTATATTATCAACCTGCATGTGAACTGGTCTTGTGACCACTTGCTTGTGCTCGGAATTTGTGTGGTATCCTTGAGATCCACCCTGAGCTTGTTTTGCTTTGCTTTGACTGGTCTTGTGACCCCTTGCTCTCCCCCACTTTGCCTATGGGGTGTGTCAAACATTATATATGTTGTGTTTGTTTAGGCTACAGTGGGTTAGCCTATAGGGGGTACACAATTCTAGGGTTAGGTACTTGTACTGATTTCACTGCTAGTTCAATCATTCCTGTCTGTTGATTTCGACACCAATAACATACTAGTTGTGTGACTGTAGAAAAGAAACCACGCACTAATTTCCTCGGCCGGATGCCAAGATGCGGTATCGTCGAATAAACCCTTAAGCATGTATACATGCATGCTGCCGTATAGCCATAGAGTAACGAAGGAACCTTTGTAACGGATGTACCGTACTTGTAAGGCCAATGCAAAGTCTGTTATGATAGATTGGTTTCCCCAAAAGGCAGTCTTTGGCACAATTCTTATGCCAAACATGACAATCTCAAAGAAGAACGTCAAATGAGTCGCAATAATGGCAATGGCAAAATGAAACTGGCAAACGCCAGGGTTGATAACGCCAACCTGCATATGGAGACGTTACGTCAAATGTTCGCAAAATCGGCATAGGCACGCTGATAACTGCCGTAATTGATATTGGCATTCTGTCCAAAACAAACGTGTAACTTTGCAAAACAATACCGCGAGCGAAGACTTCATAATCTCAAGCGGTTGATGTCAGAATCCCAGCCACTAACCACTGGGATAAAAGGGCTTGTTTATGTAGCGGGTGAGTGCGCCCATAACCCCCCAGGCCAACGGGCCTGTAACCCTTCCCTAGGATCATCGGGGATCTCCAGTAAACCTCTGACACCCCCCCGCACTGGGATGCCCGAAGTGCACACACCGGGAATCGAACCCGAGACCTTCGCTCTGATATCATGTCAGAATCCCAGCCACTAACCACTGGGATAAAAGGGCTTGTTTATGTAGCGGGTGAGTGCGCCCATAACCCCCCAGGCCAACGGGCCTGTAACCCTTCCCTAGGATCATCGGGGATCTCCAGTGGACCTCTGACAGTTGATCCCAGCCACGAAGCTCATGTCATTCAGAATGGCAGACGACCAAATGTCCAGTCCAAACCAACGTTTAATCTCCACGTGTAGTTTCAGCAATTTCAGCGTGGAAAATGGAATGAGTAATATACACGATATCGTAATTGGTAAAGGGCATCTTTACGCAAGAAACAACTTCAAACGCCAATATTGTTGTTGTTGTTGTTGTTGTTGTTGTTGCTGTTGTTTTTTTTTTTATATATTACATACCGGTAGCAATGGTGGTGTAAGCGAAACTGACCGATATCTCGGTATCAATAGTAATGCATGTGCAATGCACATTCGAGATGCGACTCATTGGGTAGAAGAACTTCATTGTCCCATTGTTTTGGGTTTTATGTAAAAAACCAGGGGTTTAAAATGATTTAGTTCGCTCGAAAGGGTAAGGAGCATAAAATAGAAATTAGCTCTGCCAAATGCCAAATTACTTGACTCTTTATTTTAATACCCATCATTTTGGAATTTTGTCATACGCTTGGGCTTTTTTTTTTTTTTTTTTTTTTTTTTTTCACAGCAACGAGATTTTGCCATGTTGTCTTGCAAAGGCGTAATCTTATAAGGCCATAAGTAAAATGCCATAATCTTTATAAGGCCACGACCTTAAAAGGTTATCACTGAGATTGCACTGAGCACTCCTATAGTTATGAGGCTTTCCAACACTACCAGCAGCTGCAACGGTAGCACCAACACGAGCACCAGCAGCAGCAGCGCCACCAGTGGCGACCTCCTTTGTCAGAATCTAGCAGCAGGAATGGATGAACTAACAGGATGCAGGAGTACAAGTAGTAAACCCTAATTGGGTTGTACCCCATATGGGCTACCCCACTACAGCCTAAACAATATGCAGCACATATAGTTTGACACACCCCCATAGGCAAAGTGGGGAAGAACAAGGGGTCACAAGACCAGTCAAGAGAAGCAAAGCAAGCTCAGGGTGGATCACAACGTCACCACGCATTCCGAGCACAAGCAAAAGGCCACAGGGCCAGTTCACATGCAGAGATATATATGCAGCAATAACAGTACAGTGATGGCTACCTAGCAAGAGCCAGCATGCAGGTATATATATAGATCACAGTACAAGCAGAGACTACAGCAAGTGTGGAAACGTAGGCACAAGGCCCAACAGAGTACAAAAGCGCTGATGATCACCAGACGAAAGTGCCTTGGTGAATATATCAGCAGTGTTGGCCCGAGTGGCCACGTGGCGAAGACGAAGCTGGCCTCGCTGCTGCAACTCTCGAGCCAGGAAGTAACGCAGAGCAATGTGCTTCGTTCTGTGCTCCAGTCTGTGCTCCTCACACAAGGCAATGGCGGCCTTGTTGTCGACGTACAGCACTGGAGGAGAACGAGGCTGCTCTCCCAAGTCAGTCAGCAGGTAGGTGAGCCAGCGTAACTCCTGTGCAGCCATGGCTGTGGCGTAGATCTCAGCCTCACAACTGGAGCTGAGAACTGAAGACGAACGTGTAGAACGCCACGAAACTGAACCAGAGCCAAGGCTGAAGGTGTAACCCTGTGACCACAGCTGAGTAGCCTGGTCGTCAACCCAAGAAGCGTCTGAGTGTCCAGTGAGGACAACCGGGCTCGTCCCTCCAAGCACTAGCCCCATGCCTGATGTGCTGCACAAGTAGCGCAGTACCCTCTTAGCAGCAGCCATGTGCTCAGGTCGGTGCCGACCAGGAGCCACGTAGCGAGCCAAAAGGCCAAGAGGGTACGCGAGGTCAGGTCGAGTGCAAGTCATCAGGTACATGAGGCAGCCGACTAGCTCTGGGTAAGGACCACTGAAGCCGAAGCGCTGAAGGACCTGGTGCACCATGTGTGACTGAGTCAAGGTGATGGTGCGACGTGCTCTGTCTCGGGTGATCTGCAAGCCAAGGTAGCTGCGCAGCTCACCCAAGTCTGTGCACGTGTGTCTCTTCTGCAGCTCCGACTTCACCAGAGCGAGAGCCTCAGTGTCAGAAGTGGCAAAAACCAAGTCGTCGACATACACGAGGATGTAGAACGGCGGCAGGGAAGTGTCGGTGCGCAGAAACAGCGACGGGTCAGCAGTAGAAGGCGCAAACCCAAGAGCCGCAAGCGTAGTCCTCAGTGTGTCGTGCCACTCACGTGGCGCCTGGCGGAGACCGTAGACCGGCCGCCGGAGGCTCCACTGGGTACCAGGAGGGAACGACCCAGTGAAGCCCGGGGGGCGGCGCAGCCAGATCTCCTCGTGCAGGCTACCCTGCAAGAAAGCTGTGCTGAAGTCAAGAGAGTGAAGCTCGTAGTCACGGTGAGCAGCAACGTGCAGCAGCACCCGAAGAGTGGTCATCTTCGGGGTGGGGGAGAAGGTCTGGAAGAAGTCAACTCCCTCTCGCTGACTGAAGCCTCGAGCCACGTAACGCGCCTTGAAGACAGGCGGAGAACCCGGCGGCCGCTTCACCCTGAAAATCCACATGCCACTGACGATGTTCGCCCCAGGTGGGGGAACCTCGTCAACGTAGGTGCCTGTGGACTTCCAGGAAGCCATCTCTGCGTCCATGGCTGCCTGCCACTGAGAGGAGTAGGGACCCTCTATCGCCTCTGCGTAAGAGCGCGGAGTCGGGATGTCTGGTGCATCCGGGTCTCCCTCAGGGGCAAGTAGCGAGGACACAAGATGAGGTAAAGCAGCAGCAAGACACTGGAACTCCTCCTGCCTGTCCTCAAGGACGTCCGTGCTAAGAGCACACTCACTCCCGACGGACGGAGGACAGACAGACTCAGACTCAGCAACAAGACTAGCGGCGTAGTCTAGACGACAGGCAGCAGCAAAGTCAACAAGCTCAGCGACCAAGGCAGACACAGCAGTAGACTCAAACGACGGGTCAGTGACAACAGTGGCTAGGAGACGCGTGACAGTAGGGTGCTCAGTACGAAACCGGTCAGACTCAGGGTCCGGAACGGCAGGCAGAGAGGACGCAGGGGGAGACGGCAGAGGAACAGGCTGCGGAGCAGAGGAAGGACGACGGACAACAAGGTGTGCGCTGGGGACAGCCGGCTGACGCGCACGAGCGACACGACGAACGGTACGACCAGAACGAACAGGCGAGACAGGACGCGACACAGGCTCACGACGCGTAGCAGGACTGCCTGTCTGCTCAGTGTAAGGAGAGGGAGCAGGTAGCGGTGAGCCAGTCTGTAACGGAAGACCAGTAGACGACGGGAGAGTAACAACCTGACG
The DNA here is from genome assembly GCA_947470075.1 of Closterium sp. Yama58-4. NCBI lineage: Eukaryota > Viridiplantae > Streptophyta > Zygnematophyceae > Desmidiales > Closteriaceae > Closterium > Closterium sp. Yama58-4. The sequence goes on from CANIUD010000042.1 coordinate 849,066, forward strand.
AAGAGCAGAGTCAGGCGGCGGCAGAGACGACGGAGACGGCGGAGCGAAGAACAGTCGTGTCGGCGCAGCTGCACCAGTACCGGCAGCTCCAGCAGCTCCAGTGCCTCCAGCAGCTCCAGTACCTCCAACAGCTCCCGTACCTCCAGCAGCTCCAGAAGCTCCAGTCCCAGAGCCGACACCCCCAGTCCCAGGGTCTCCAACCTCTGTGTCTCCAGCAGCAGCACCCCCAGAACCAGCACCTCCAGTCCCAGGGTCTCCAGCCTCAGTGTCTCTAGCACGAGCACCTCCAGAACCAGCGACTCCAGCACCTCCAGTAGACAAAGGACCAGCACCACTCCTAGCTCCAGCAGCGCGACGCTGACGGCGACCGTACCAGTCCTGCAGCTGCTGTGGGGTGAGAGGCACACGTGGACGAAGGCGGCTACTCCAAGGAGACCGCGCAACAGCAGACTCAGAACCCTCAGCGCCCGCACCCCCAACGGCTCCAGAACCTCCGGTGTCAGTACCCTCAGCACCAGTACCTCCAGCGGCTCCAGAACCTCCAGCGCGAGCACCCTCAGCAGCTCCAGAACCTCCAGCTCCAGCGCCACCAGTACTAGGCCCTCCAGCAGCTCCCGAACCTCCAGCGCCAGCACCCTCAGTAGCTCCAGAACCTCCAGCGTCAGTACCGCCAAGCTCAGCACCCCCAGACCCCTCACACTCAGGCTCAGCACCACCAGGCTCCACACCCTCAAGCTCCGCACCCTCAGGCTCAGTACCCCCAGGCTCAGCACCCCCAGGCTCAGCACCACCAGGCTCCGCACCCCCAGGCTCAGCACCCCCAGAAGTAGCACCCCGAGCAGGACCACCCTCAGTAGGACCTGAGTCACCAGTGACCTCAACCGGCGCAGTAAAGGGAGGAGGGTCTACCTGAGAAACACCTGAAGGAGCAGGACCGGGAGCGGGGAGGGGGTCTACCTGGGGAGCACCTGGAGCGAGGAAGAGCGGCGGGGGGGGGAGCGGGGCAGTGCGGTAGGGGAAGAGACGGTAAAAGGGAACCGACTCGTCGAACGTGACGTCCTGAGACGCAAAGACACGGCGCGAGGTGGGGTGATAAAACTGCCAACCAGGCGCGTCAGGGACAAAGCCAAGGAAGACACAGGGAACAGCGCGGGCGGAGAGCTTGTCCGCGGTGGTATCGCGGACAAAGGCACGAGCACCCCAGACCCGGAAACGCGACGCATCGCCAACCTTCCCCGTCCACAGCAGTGTGGGCGAGGTCTCCGGCAAGGAGACACGGGGCCAGAGGTTGAGCTGATGCGCGGCGTACCGGACCGCAAACGGCCACAGAAAATGGGGGGCAGCCGCATGGATCATGGAGGTACGAGCGACCTCCATGACTAAGCCAATGCGGCGCTCAGCAACCCCATTTTGCTGTGGAGAGGCCGGAAGCGTGAACGACTGGGTGATGCCGTGCTCCGCACAGTAGGCTGCCAAGAGGTCTGAGGAGAACTCACCACCTCTGTCAGAGTGCAGACGGAGGACAGGAAAGTCCCGCCGGAACCGCTCGCGGAGCTGGAGACGAACAGTGCGGATCCAAGGGATCAAAACATCAGGGACGTCCCCCTTGCTCTGCAAGGGGAAGACCGTGGTGTAACGCGTGTAGTCGTCGACGACCAGCAGGAAGTACCGCTCGCGGCCCTGTCCCTGGACGCGGGCTGGGCCCCACACGTCCAGGTGGAGCGTCTGCAGTGGAGCCTCTATGGGAGGAAACGAGGAGGAGTGAGGAGCGGCGCGCTGCCGCCCCTCGACGCAAGGAATGCAGGGCGGCGCAGGCGAGGGAGGGAGGGCAGGCAGAGACCTGGGAAGACCAGAGACCAGGGAGCGAGAGTGCATGCTACGCAGGCGAGGCAAGGAGGGGTGACCAAGGCGGTGGTGCCACAGGAGAGTGTCGTGCGACAAAGCGCGACACTCGCAGGGGGCCGCCTGCTGACCAGACACAGACGCAGACGCAGCTACCTGAGGGGACTCAGTGGTGAGTGTGTACAGACTCGAGCCAGGCGCACGGGTAAACGTGGCCAGGTGTCGGCCCGTCCGAGCACACGTACAGCGGGTCACTCGCTGACTCGCAGGAGTGAACTGGTGAACCCCTCCATCCTGGAGGTCAGCTCCCGCCACCAAGTTCGTAGAGAACGAGGGGAGGTAAAGACCTGACAGGAAGCCAGACGGGACGGCCGGACACGGTAGAACCGTGGAGTAGTGGGCAAGGACTGGGCCCCCGGAGGGGTCCGCCAGGGAGACTGGAACTGGCCGACTGAGCGGCGTGAGTGTGGTGCAGTCGCGAAAGAAGGAGCGGGAAGCTCCTGAGTCAAGGGTGAAGGTGTGCGAGACCGCAGAGGGCGCAGTACCAGAGAGAGCAGACTCACCAGCACCTGAAGCCACGGCCTCACCAGCACCTAGAGCAGAAGACGTACTAGCACCGAGAGCAGCAGCCTCACCAGCACCTAGAGCAGGAGACGCACTAGCACCTAGAGCAGCAGCCTCACCAGCACCGAGAGCAGCAGGCTCTATACCAGGGTCAGGCGGTACGCACAGGTAACAGGCACGGTCAGCACTAATAGGCAGTGCATACATGGCAGTGAGAATAGCATCATAGTCAAGCGCAAAGATATCTACCCTCTGTCCATGCAGCTCCAGCCAGGTGGGGAGCTCAGCCTCGTCGCCAAACACTGTGCGCCAGTCGTCGCTCAGACGGGCGAAGCAGCGGGACTGTGTGTGACCAAGCGTCCCACAAGGCTGACCAGTCCTAGCACCTGTGCGAATGACGTACGGGCAGCGAACTGTACGCGTAGACCTGCTACACTGAGCATACCACTCCTGGAGCTGCCGGGGCGTAAGTGTCTCACGTGGACGCCCCTGCAGCTGCAGCTGGCCACTGCCAGACGCTCCCAACTGACCAGCTCCAGGGCGACAGCTACGACGGCTACTGCGACAACCCCAGCTAGTATACCACTCACTAAGCTGCTGGGGCGTGAGAGGCTCGCGTGAACGTCGCTGGAGCTGCATCTGGCCACCTGCCAGTAGCAGTAGCAGCAGCAGTAGCGCGGGCAGGGCAGGCGCGGCAGGCAGGCAGGCAAGCAGGCAGGCAGGCAGGCAGGCAGGCAGGCAGGCCGGCAGGCAGGCAGGCAGCCAGGCAGGCAGGCAGGCAGGCAGACAGGCAGGCAGGCAGGCAGGCCGGCAGGCAGGCAGGCAGCCAGGCAGGCAGGCAGGCAGGCAGACAGGCAGGCAGGCAGGCAGGCGGGCAGACAGACAGGCAGGCCGGCAGGCAGGCCGGCAGGCAGGCAGGCAGGCCGGCAGGCAGGCAGGCAGCCAGGCAGGCAGGCAGGCAGACAGGCAGGCCGTCAGGCAGGCAGGCAGGCGCTCACCAAAGGCTGGGAGAGCAGGCGATCACCGGGCGAGCAGGGCCGGCGCTCGACGGCGGCGGCCGAGTAGGCGCACGACAGCGGCGGCGTCGGGGCCGCAACACCGGCTGCAGAGTAGGGCCGAAGCAGCTGCAGGGCGGGGCCGCTTCAGTGGCAGTAGCAGGGTGGGGCCGCGTCAGCGGTAGGTCGGGGCCGTGGAAGCTGCAGGGCGGGGCCGCATCAGCGGCAGGTCGGGGCCGTGGTAGCTGCAGGGCGGGGCCGCATCAGCGGCAGGTCGGGGCCGTGGCAGCTGCAGGGCGGGGCCGCATCAGCGGCAGGTCGGGGCCGAGGCAGAGGGCCGCGCGCGGCTCGGCGCGGGCTGCGCTGACAGCGCGCTGAGCTGCTGCAGGCCGCGCGCGGCCGCGCTAGGCAGTAGCGGGCCGCGCGCGGCTCGGCGCGGGCTGTTGCGGGCCGCGCGCGGGCCGCGCGAGGCAGTAGCAGGCCGCGCGCGGCTCGGCGCGGGCTGCTGCGGGCCGCGCGCGGGCCTCGCGAGGCCGTAGCAGGCCGCGCGCGGCTCGACGCGGGCTGCGTGGGCTCGGCGCGGGCTGCGCGCGGCTGCAGCGGGCTGCGCGCGGCTCGGTGCGGGCTGCGCGCGGCTCGGCGCGGGCTGCGTGGGCTCTGTGCGGGCTGCGCGCGGCTGCAGCGGGCTGCGCGGGCCTGACGGGCGTGTAGAGGGGGCGCGCGGGCCTTACGGGCCTCTAGGGGCGGCGCGCGGGCCTTACGGGCCTCTAGGGGCGGCGCGTGGGCCTTACGGGCCTCTAGGGGCAGCGCGCTGGCCTAAGGCAGCAGGAGGCAGCGCTAGGGCTGCTGGACGGCGCGCATAGTGCAGCACGTCACAAGGCAAGGCAAGGCAGGCAGGTACGTGGGGTGGCGCGTTAACCGCAGCGGTAGGTGGGCCCGAAAAAAAACGGTCCTACGGACCTTAGTGCTCTGATACCATGTCAGAATCTAGCAGCAGGAATGGATGAACTAACAGGATGCAGGAGTACAAGTAGTAAACCCTAATTGGGTTGTACCCCATATGGGCTACCCCACTACAGCCTAAACAATATGCAGCACATATAGTTTGACAATACATACAGCTTCATACTGCCTGGCTGGCTCTACTTAAAGACCTAGCTTGTGTTGCCGCTATTGAATGCTTCTCATCCCTTACATCCCTCTGCCTCTCGCTTTCTCCTTCTCAACCCCCTCTCCACTACAATGACCGCCCGCCCATGCTGTCCCTGCAGGCGCTGCTGACGCTCTGGGCCAAGGCAGCGCCGCAGCAGGCGGAGATGGAATTCATAGTCGTCTCCGGCCTCTCAAATACGGCCCTCTCCCGCCTCACCTCGTTGCGCCAGCTCACCTCCGTCAACCTCAGAAATTCCTCTGGATTCTCTGCCGAGGGTGTGCGGCAGCTTTACTCCCTGCCATTGTTAGAGCATCTGGAACTCACGGGTTCATGCACGGACGCTGCTCTGAAAGGTATCGACCGCGTGACGAGCCTGCGCTCTCTTTTTCTCAACTACAGCAAGGTAACGAATGTGGGGCTTGCAAGGCTGGAAGGGATGACGTCTCTCTTGAAGCTTTACCTGGGAGGATGCGAGGCAATTACGTCTGAGGGTATGTTCCATTTGGAGAAGCTTACTGGATTAGAGGAGCTGTCGCTGCATGAGACGGGAGTGGGGGATGATGGGCTGTCGTATCTTACCTCCCTCACCTCACTGATTACTTTCTATATGCCTCCGGGTGTGACTGATTCGGGTGTGAAGTATTTGAGGCATATGCAGCGGATAGAGATGCTGGGGTTGTGGGATGCGGAGGAGATCACTCCAAATGGTATTAACTGGCTTAAAGGCCTGCCGTGCCTCAGGAAGGTTGGAACGGACGATTTTGAAGCTGAAGGGTATATCCGGGACAGATTTCGGGGAGTGATTGTTATTCCAGGAGGACCACTTTAGTTGTGGGCAAGTGCCTCGCGATTTGTGGTAAAGAGAACCTTCTATAGCAGAGAATAGAAGGGTTTCATTGGTTTAGCTGGAAGTCACCAAACACCCGCAAACATCTGATTGGGGTGTATACATCTGCAGAATTTTAAACATTTACCAGTTGAAACACATCATATTATACTGATCGTTCTGTCGTAGCAGTGGTATCTTGTATGATGTTACCATTTCGCTACTCTCGCATTTCCGCGAGGGAGGGGGATGTCGGGGGACGTGACGAAATAGGAGCTCGCGTTACCTGAATTCGCAAGGAAAGGCTTCACGAAACCCTAAAATCTGGTGCAAAGCTGTCTGGACCCTGGGGAAAAAGACTCGCTAGCCAAGAACCGACTTTCCTTACCTCAACACCTAGGTTCGAAATTCAGCAGCAGAAGCCTATTCACCGCGCCAACGTGATTTAGGCGATTTGACTGCGCGAGCTAAACTCTCCTCTGCACCGTTTCGTTCGCCTGAGTGGATTTCTCTTTGTGCGTCGCCGTCAACCGCCATGTCCAAGGTACGGCTTCTCTTGTCCGCAAAGCCCTGCCTTGCATGGTGCTGCAGTGAATTCTCAACGTGCAACACCTTGGATTGCAGACTAAGCGGTTTGTGCGAATGTAGCGACGCGGAGATTCGTCTCGCGTCAGATGGCCTTGCTGCTCTTACCGAATTTTCACGGACCCGACTGTCTCCTCGTTTCCATGGCGCTTACTCGGTCCCAGTGGTTCCATGTAGTTACATGATCACACAGTAGTTCGCAGCGCGCACGGATCAGCCAATTCTCGGTAGCGCGCGACGTCGATAGACAGTGTAATTTGACACGGACAAGAGTGACTCGGATAGTGACGCGGACAGTATTGACGCGATTAGTGTCTCGGATATTGACGCGATTAGTGACACGGACATTGACGCGATTAGTGACACGGATAGTAGTCACGCGGATTTGGTTGACGGCCCTGGCTGTCGGCGCGCACTGTCGCGTCGCGCTGCTCGCTCATAATTGTCTTAGTTGTTTATCGTCCCTCTTCTTCCCTTCTCCCTTCTCCACTCCCCATCTTATCTACCACCGCCCCCTCTCCCCCCTCCACTTGTTTCCCCTCCTCCTCTTCTTCCCCTTCCCCTCCTCCCTCATCCACCTGCCGTTGCCGCGCTTCCTCCCCTCCTGCACCGCGCGCTCTTCTCCTTCCCCCTTCTCCTTCCCCCTTCTCCTTCTCCCTTCTCCTTCCCCCTTCTCCTTCCCCCTCCTTTCTCCGCGTTGCGCGCATCTGGGGTGCGCGCGCGCAGCAGCCGTCTACGTCAGCGCCGGTGGACGACACGAACCGGCGCAAGTGGGACAAGGAGGAGTACATCCAACGCGCGCGGGAGCGCGAAGAGGTGCGGTGCGCGGATAGGGGGAAAAGAGGGGGAGAGTGAATGAGGGGGAGAGCCTGGGGGTCGACACACACAGGCGCAAGTGGGACAAGGAGGAGTATATTCAACGCGCGCGGGAGCGCGAGGAGGTGCGCGGATAGGGGGAACGGGGGAGAGGGAGGAAGGGGGAGAGGGGGAGAGGGGGAGAGGAGGTGAGGGGGAAAGGGGGAGAGGGGGAGGCGGGAGGGAGAGGCGCAGGAGGATTATTGGGAAGAGAGATGGGGGAAGGTAGGAGCGGGGGAGGGAAAGGGTGGGGAGAAGATGAAGGGCAGAAGGGGGGGAGGAAAAGGGAGGGATGGGGTGAGCGGGGGAGGGCGGGAGGAGAGAGAGTGTTGATCGAGCGGAGGGTGATGAGCGGAGGGTGATGAGCGGAGGGTGATGAGCGGAGGGTGATGACGCCATACGCTTACTGTCTGTTGTTACTCTCGCCCGCGTTGCTTGCTTGCTGCAGTTTCTTTCCGCAATTTGTCCGTTCCAATCCTTGCACCCTTGCTTGCATGCCCGTCATTCCCAATTGCCTTCGCACTCACACTCACGAGAACAAATGTGTGTCCGCGTGGTTTGCATGTGAACGGGCGGGAGTGGGGTGGCGATGGGGGGGGAGGGGGGGGGATGAGGGGTGGCGGGGGTGAGGGGGCCAGGAGGGGGGGATGCAGTAATGGTGCTTGTGCGCTTGAGTGTGCTGTGGTGGTGTGCTGCTGCTCTGTCTGTGCATTGTGTTTGTGTGCTTCCCTTTTGTGTTCTGTTCCCCTCTCTGCTTTGTGGTGTGTGCGGAGCAGGAAGAAGAGGATGAGGAGGGAGGTCATAGACGTACGTACTCTTCCCATCTCCTACCCCTCCCTTCCCCTCCCCTCCCTACCCCTCTTCTCCCCTCCCTTCCCCTCTTCTCCCCTCCCTTCCCCTCTTCTCCCCTCCCTTCCCCTCTTCTCCCCTCCCTTCCCTTCCCTTCCCTTCCCTTCCCTTCCCTTCCCTTCCCTTCCCTTCCCTTCTCTTTTACGCATGTCTGCCCCCCATCTCTCCTCAAACTTCCTCTCCTTCTATTGCTCCTTCTCGCATCCAAACTTCACTTGCAGTCACTCTCACTTGCCATCTTTCCCTCCCCCCACCCTTCCATTACCCATGTCCCTCTCTCCCGACGCGTTTCTCCAACCCTAAACCCAGTATTGCATTCAACCGCCCTACCTCACTCATCAATCCTCCCTCTCTACCCACGCACCCACCCACGCACCCATGCACCCACGCACCCACCCACGCACCCATGTGCGCCTGCGCCCAGGCCGGCCAGCCCCACCAGCACTGCCACGGGCGCCATTGAAACAGAGGGACTTTGAGGTGGACCTCTCCTCTAACCTCGGCCGCACTCAGGTGGGTGACATGAGATGAGGGGTGTGGTGTGGGATGAGTGCTCTCTTGAGTGTCATCAAAGGCAGCCAGTTGAGGCAACCGGCTCCACTCTTGAGTGTCAACAAAGGCAACCGGCTCTTCTGCTGCGGGCGCCGCTGAAGCAGCGGGACTTTGAGGTGGAGTACCTCTCCTCGAACCTCGGCCGCTGCACGCGCGCACGCAGGTAGGGTGAAGGTGGGGGAGATGGAGAGATGAGGGGGGTGGGGTGAGGGGCGGGATGAGAGGGGTTGCTGTTGAGATTGATGAAGGCTTTCCGGGTATAGGCTTGCGCCGTTGCAGCACGGGACCTGAGGTGGTCCTGTCTTCCAACCCCGGCCGCACACAGGTGGGTTGAGGTGGGGGAGAATGGGGCTGGGCGTATTGATGGGGGCCGGATCCAGGGGAGGGGGGATGAGAGGGGTGGGATTAGGGCGGCGGAATGAGGGGAGTGGAATGTGGGCGCGGAAGGAGAGGCGCGGAAGGGGGGGGTGGGGGGGAGGGGGGGAGATGAGGAGGGGGAATAGGATGAGGAAGGTGGCCGAACGAGGGAGGCAGAATGAGGGGGGCGGAGTTGTGGACAAGGAAATGAAGGGGATTGCATGCATTTGTCTCTGCAATTGTTGTGATCATTTGAGTTGAGGAACAGGCAAAGGTCCGCTGCTCCCCTCTCCCGTCACACCCCCACACCAACCAACCTGCTCCTTCTGCGTCCGTGTCTGTCCGCCCACCCGCCTCCTCTCCCTCCCCCTTTCGCCCTCCCCTTTCCCTTGTCCCCCTCCCCCGTCCCTTGTTCTCTCCCCTGTTATCTGCTATCCCATGTTCCCTGTCCATGTGTGCAGGTCGTGCTACCGACTGCTTCTCTAAACCAGCAGGTGAGCCCAGGCAGGGGTGGGCGGTGGGCGGTGGGCGGTGGGCGGTGGGCGGTGGGCGGTGGGCGGTGGGCGGTGCGCGGTGGGCGGTGCGCGGTGGGCGGTGCGCGGTGGGCGGTGCGCGGTGGGCGGTGCGCGGTGGGCGGTGCGCGGTGGGCGGTGGGGCAGGCAGATGTGGGGGGAGACGCAGGGAGCGAGCAGTGTGGGGGGAGAGGGGGGCCGGTGAGCTATTGCGGGTGGAATGGCAAGTACTGCAGGAGAGAACACGAAGCCAGGAGACATGGTGTGGGTGTGTGTGGGGAAAGGGGTGGTTGGGGGATTGAAGGTGGGAAGAGATAGGTGTGTGGGAAGAGATAGGCATCCGAGGTGCTTCAGTTTAGAAATGACCCTTAGCTCAGAAATGACCACTGTTTAGGCACCAGCAGCTTGATTGTCGCAGTTCGAATTGTCTTGGCACCCTCCCTAATGCTCCCTACCTCCCTCCGTGGCACCCGCCAAGCAGGTTACTACTGTGACGTTTGTCTGTGTGTGGTGAAGTGAAGGAGTCATGGCAGTCGTTCTTGTCCCCAAATCAGCCCCCCTTGCTAAGGGAAATACAAGGTTTCTTTTTCCCCCTTGCCACCCGCCAGGCAGGTTACTTCTGTGACGTGTGTCAGTGTGTAGTAAAGGACTCAGCCAATTATCTAGACCACATCAATGGCAAGAAGCGTAAGTGATTTCACTTTGTGTCTCGTGCCCGTTCACACCACCACCAATGAATCCCCCTTTCCCCTCCCTTGATCTACTCCCCTCCCCCATTCTCTCTTGTCCTCCCCACTCCCCGTCCTCCTCTTTCCCCCTTCTCCCTCCTCTCTCTTCCCCATCCCCCCCCCTCCTCCCCCTCCCTTGCCCGTCCTCTTTCCTCACCTTCCCCTCTCACTGCCACTCTGTTGCTGCTGGGCACGTATTTCCTTCATTGCACATGTTTCCATCTCCCATCCCAGCCCTTACTCTACCCAATAATGATTACTCTGCCCTTACTCTACTCTGTTGCTTTCTACCATGTCCACCTCCCTCGTTCACTCCTTCTCTCGCTTGCTCCTCCCTCTCACGCCCTCTGGGCTTATTTACGCGAGCAAAATGATCCCCGTTTCCCCACCACCTTTCCCTCATCTCCCCACCATCCACCTCATCTTCCCCTCATTCCTTCCCCATCTCCCATCTCCATGCGCGTGTATGTTGCATACTCCCATCTCCCTGGAGGGGAGGTTCAGGGCTGGTTTGCTGCTCTCTCCTGATGCGCCTCATTCATGCGTTCTCTCCTCTCCTGCAGAGCAGACCAGCTGGCACTGGGCATGTCCATGCGAGTGGAGCGCTCATCTTTGAAGCAGGGAGATTTGAAGCAGGGATCTACCCTAAACCCCACTCTCATCTCACCTTTCACACGTATCCTCCCTCTGCCTCCCATCCCATGTCCTCTCTCTCCCCCTGCCTCCTCTGCAGACCAGCGGGCACTAGGCATGTCCATGCGAGTGGAGCGATCGTCTTTGGAGCAAGTACAAGGCCGGTTCGCTGCTCTCAAGAAGCGGAAAGAGGAGCAAAAGCAGTTCACAGAACAAGGTGCATGGACCGTGAAAGTGCCAGGGGTTGGGGAAAGTGGCGGGTGGGAAGAGGGGGATTGGGGGTTGTGGTGGGTTACGGGGTGCGGGTTGGCTTCTTTACCTTAATGCAAGGAGGACAAGGGAAGAAGGTGTGATTGGCCCTCTTCATTCCATTCCACCGTCCATTCCATTCCATCTGCCTGCAGTGTAGCCCATTCTCTTCTCTCACAGCTTCTATCGAACCTTGCCGAAACTCCTGTTTAGATGCTTTCGAGGCCCTTCAGACACTTCCCCCTTTCTTTTCTCTCCCTTCCTTCTCTTCCCACCCTCTTCCCACCGTCTTCCCTCTTTCTTCCCATCTCTGTCCTACCCTATTCCCTCTCCCGTCCGCCTCTCTTCTCCCTCTCTTCCCTGTCATCTGCTGTGCTGAGCAGACTTTGAGCTACGGCTGTTGAAGCAGCAGGAGGAAGAGAGGGAGAGGAAAAAGGCGAGGAAAGAGAAAAAGAAGGAGAAGAAGGTGAGGAGGGAGAGGGCGATGGTGGGTGGGGTCGTGGTGGTTGTGGGTGAATCATGGGGGCCTGAGGAGCAAACACGGTGTGGTGGGCTGTGGTGGAGCGAATGGGGAAGGAGGGAAGAGACTGATGGGGGGCAGTGAAGGATTGTGTGTCGGCGCTTGTGTGATGTTAGGAGAGATGTTGGTTGCAGGAAGGGAACAGTACAGTTGATGTGTATTTGTTGCTCTTTTCTTCCATTTCTCCCATGCTCCATATCCCATGCGCTATGCCCCATCCTCCATCCCCCATGCTGCATGCTGCCTGCTTTTCAATACCCCATGCATCAATGCTACAGCTCCATGCCCCATGCGCCATGTTCCATATCCTTGTGTATGTTCATCTCCTCGCATCCTCCCATCTCCTCCCATCTCCTCCCATCTCCTCCCGTCTCCTCCCATCTCCTCCCATCTCCTCCCATCTCCTCCCATCTCCTCCCATCTCCTCCCATCTCCTCCCATCTCCTCCCATCTCCTCCCATCTCCTCCCATCTCCTCCCATCTGCTCCCATCTCCTCCCATCTCCTCCCATCTCCTCCCATCTCCTCCCATCTCCCATCTCCTCCCATCTCCTATCATGTCCTCTCTCACATTGTGTTCCTCTCATGTCCTCCCATGTCCCATGTCCCATGTGCCACATGCCATGGGGTGCAGAAGGAGCAGCAGGTGCAGGCCACAGATGATGATGTAGACCCGGAAATGGCTGCTCTCATGGGCTTCGGAGGATTTGGCACCTCCAAAAAGTAGCCTTTGGTTCGCTGCGTGCAAGCGCACCAGCACGATTGCACAAGTGTGACCAACTGCTGTGAATAACGGTAACTGCAATCAATGAATGAAGGACATTTCACAACAAGCCACGCCTGTTGCAAAAACAAAGTGGATGTGCGGTAGGCACTAATAATGAGTTCTTGCTACAGTCTTTCTGTGTGCACTTGTGCGGCCAAGCTAAGACAACTGGAGCAAAAACTCATTATAGTGTTTCTTTGCAGCAGCCACCAAACTGATAGATTGGTGTGGGCCACTACATTCCATCGTGACGTGATTAGTTGCAGAATGCAGCAAGGCCATGAGGCCTTCATATACCACCTCAGACCAGACTTAGGAGAATGTTTGATTAAATAAGAATATTGAGAAAGCTTGCTTTCTGTCTTATCAATTGGCATCGTTCTCATTACAAATGGCGTATTACAACATTTGTATCATCATTCGACACAAGCTAGTGCGGACTAATAACGCTAGCTAGGATATACCCTATCCAAGTGGCATTAGCAAGGCGCTGGGGTGGGTGGTGGGAATCAGGGCCTCAGATTCGTTTGAGGGTACCCTGTGGACTCAGGGCAGTTTTTCAGGATTCCTAATTTGTCCTGAAATGTCAGGACTGACCAAGGGTGGGTATGCTGTAGGGTCAATGCTGCAAGTGACATTATCCTGCCCCGTCAGTGCTAGTACATTTCATTTCATCCTATGCACTTTGTTAAAGGCTGGTTTGTGAACTTCTGCTGGTTGTGTCTGCATGCGGGTGTGGGTGGGTGAGATGAGAACAGTGTTTACAGGCTAGGAGGGAAGCACGTGATGCCAGCGTACAGCAAAGATGGCCGTGCGTTCCCTTCGTGTAAAGTGAGCGCGGCACACTCTCATTGGTCGTTATTACAGCAATGCAGGTTGCCACGGTGGGCGCGGCATGGTTCTGCGCCAGCAGAGGAAGCAAAGTCAAGGCGACAATTACAGTTGGGTACACTAGGCCCCGGGCGAAATTGGCGCACTACTCGCTTCAGGACGACTCTCAACACTATACTGACTCATCAGGGCTGAACCTACAGCCCTATACTGAATTTCCAGCACGCAAAATAACATTTATACTGAAAGTACAGGACTGTCAAAGTTATGTTTAATATATATCCTGCGTGCTGTAGTTACTGCAGTTATTGTTCTTAACTATTTGGTGGTGCACCACTGTGCTCACCTTCCCTTGAACTATATCATGTATCTTGCTCATTAGTGTAAACCCCTCTCTTCTTCCGTTTCTCTCGCTACTCTCTTACCCCAAAACCCTAGTCTACTTAGGCTACTATTCTAACATGGTATCAGAGCGAAGGTCTCGGGTTCGATTCCCGGTGTGTGCACCTCGGGCATCCCAGTGCGGGGGGGTGTCAGAGGTCCACTGGTGATCCCCGATTGATCCTAGGGAAGGGTTACAGGCATGGCGGCCTGGGGGGTTATGGGCGCACTCACCCGCTACACAAACAAGCCCTTTTATCTCAGTGGTTAGTGGCTGGGATTCTGACAAGGACAGCTATGTCGCTTATGCTGTTTTTCCAGGACTGGCGCACGTAGTGCCGCGCCTAGCGCCACTCCTAGCGTCGCGCCCTTTCCCCCCAGTCGAGTCGCGCCCTTTTCCCCCCGTCGCGTCGCGCTCTTTCCCCCCGTCGCGTCGCGCCCTTTCCCCCCGTCGCGTCGCGCCCTTTCCCCCCGTCCCGTCGCCCTTCCCCGTCCCGTCGCCTCTGCTCCGTCGCGTCGCCCTGCCCCGTCGCGTCGCCCTTCCCCGTCCCGTCGCCCTTGTCGAGAAAATTAGGCAAAAAGAGAGAGGGTTGAACTAGCAAGAATGGGGATACAAATAGCAAACCCTAGAAGGGTTGTACTCGCTACAGAGCACCCCACTGCAGGCTAGACAAATATAACATTCTGACACACCCCCATAGCCAAAGTGGGGTGTAATCAGCAGAGCAAGCAAAGCAGTACAAGCTCAGGGTGGATCACGATGTCACCACACATTCTGAGCACAAGTTCAAGAAGCAACAGTTTATAAGTTATGAGCAAAGCTAGAGGCGGTCACAGAGGACAAATGAGGAGGAGGAGGGCTGGCGAGAGGAGAAAGGAGTGGAGGCGACGACTGAAGCTGCAGACACACGGGCATCAGACGGCTCTGGCGCAACGCTAGTGGCTACCGGAAGCAGAGCCCCGGACTACAGGGGTAATAGTCGCTGCGGAGGGTGCAGCGGACCCACGGGCGACAGGTGCAGCCGGCTCTCTGAGCTACCGGAGGTCCGCGGAACCCCGGAATACAGGTGCTGCGGACGACACGACGGCAGTCTCCGCTCAACCTCCCCCAACAGTCCCACACCCCTCGACACACACCCCTTGCTTCACCCCTAGCTCCACTCCCACGGTACCCCCCCTTAAACCCCAAACCCTAGACTCCCACACACCACCCCCCTCAGCGGCAGCTGCAGTAGAGGGAGACTAGGGAGGAGGAGGAGTAGGTAGAGTAACGCACAACCGACACCCCCACAGCCGCCACCCCCACACTCCCCACCCCCAAACCCTAAAACGGGCGAAAGGGAGAAGGAGCGCGGGGGACGGCGAGGGGGAAGGCGCGCGACCCCCAGGGCGCCACCTCTGGGCAGCGGGGGCCGCGCGCGGCTCCCCAGGGCGCCTCGACGGGGCAGCGGGGGGCCGCGCGCGGCTCCCTAAGGCGTCGCGACGAGGCAGCGGGGGCCGCGCGCAGCTCCCCACGGCGTCGCGACGAGGTAGCGGGGGGCCGCGCGCGGCTCCCCAAGGTGTCGCGACGAGACGTCGGGGGCGACGCGCGGGGCTGCGGGGCGACGCGGGGGGTCGACGGCGACGAGGGGAGGGCGCTTCGACGGTGGGAAACCGCCGCGCGCCTCGGGGCGCACGGCGTGCAGAAAACCGCCGCGCGCCCCGAGCGCACGGCGGGATGAAAACCGCCGAAACCCTAGAAAAAATTCGCCGCGCGCTCCGCGCGCGGCAGGAAGAAGTCGTCGCGCGCCCGAGGCGCCCGGCAGGAAGTACAGCAGCGGAAGCATTAGGTGGTGGGCCCACCCACAGGATCGACCCAGGAGGGTCGACCTGCTCTGATAGCATGTCGAGAAAATTAGGCAAAAAGAGAGAGGGTTGAACTAGCAAGAATGGGGATACAAATAGCAAACCCTAGAAGGGTTGTACTCGCTACAGAGCACCCCACTGCAGGCTAGACAAATATAACATTCTGACAGCCCTGCCCCGTCGCGTCGCCCTGCCCCGTCCCGTCGCCCTGCCCCGTCCCGTCGCCCTTCCCCGTCCCGTCGCCCTGCCCCGTCGCGTCGCCCTGCCCCGTCCCGTCGCCCTGCCCCGTCCCGTCGCCCTTCCCCGTCCCGTCGCCCTGCCCCGTCGCGTCGCCCTGCCCCGTCGCGTCGCCCTTCCCCGTCCCGTCGCCTCTGCTCCGTCGCGTCGCCCTGCCCCGTCGCGTCGCCCTGCCCCGTCGCATCGCGCCCGCCCTTTCCCCCGTCCCGTCGACCCTACGCCCTGGCCCGTCGCCCTAGCCCGTTCTTCCGCTGCGACTAAGTCCCCCCACCTGAACCCTAATTTGCCTCTTACCTCCTGCTGTTACTCGCCTGCTCGTTCGCGTTCGTTCTCGCTATGGCGACTCCGCGAGTTCTTCGTTTCGACGCTGACGGTAGACCTCTTGACTTCTCCGTCTGGCTTCTTCGCGCTCGCCGTCTGTTAGAGAGTCAAGTCCAGGGGGGCGAGACCCTCTGGTCGCACGCTACTGGTGACCTCCCCGAGCCCCCCGAGCCTGCCGCTTTAGGTCCTGCCCCTGACGATGCTGCTACGGCTCGCTTTGCCCGTCAGCGCGCTGACAGGACGGCTTGGACGTCGCGTGACGCTGCGGCCTGCATCGCACTCAGCAGCCTCCTCCCTGAGTCAGAGGAGGTCCACTTCACTCAGGTTCGCACCGCTGCTGCGTACCTCACTGCGATTAAGGCCCGCTACTCTACTCCCGCTACTGTCTCTCTTGGCCGTCTTTTCCTCCCGTTCCTGTTTCCTGATCTCGCCTCGTTTGAGCGCTCTGCTGACTTGATCGCTCACCTCCGCTCGCTCGACGCTAGTTACCGCGCTGCTTGCACTGAGGCACAGCTTGCACTGCTTCCTCCCCCTATGGCGATTACTATCTATTTCATCGCCACTAGCCTCCCTGACCGCCTTGCCTCCGTTCGCGACGCGCTTCTGCTGAAGCACCCTAGTGAGCTCACCGTCGATGTCCTTGAGTCTGCACTCAAGGACGTCGAGAGCAACCTTCGCTCGGTAGCCGCTGCCTCTGGTGCTGTGCCCCCCCCACTCTTCCACGGGTGCACAGTCCCGCAGTTACCCACCTTTACTGCCTCTCTTGCCACTGCCGCTACTGACGCGACTGCAGCTGCTGTTACGACTGCGTCGCGGTCCCGCGGTAGGAGTGGCAAGAAAGGCGGTTCTGGTGGTGGTAGTGGAGGTGGAGGCGGAGGTAGTGGAGGTGGCGTTGCGCCTGGCGGCGGTGGAGGTTCAGGGCCTGGAGAGGCGCCTCGTGCAGTGACTGGTGACTCCACTGCGCCTGCTAGTGGTGGCGACGCCCGAGTTCGTCAGTCGCCTCCTGTACTTCCTGCCCCGGTTGGTGGAGCAGCGGCGTGGTACCAGGCTCAGCGTCAGCAGCAGCTTCTGCAGCACCAGCAGCCCCTCTCCTCCCAGCAGCCTCAGCAGCAGCAGCGGCAGCAGCTGGCTCCAGGGTCGGGGCTGCGTCAGACCCAGCGCGGTGCTGCTTACACTCCCTGCACCTACCAGGTTCTGACAGGCACTCGTCGTGGCCACCCTTGTGGCCGGTTTCACCCCCCTGGTCAGTGCTTTGCTCAGCTCACTGACACGGTTCGTTTGGTCTACGGGGTTGGTGCTCCTGCCCCTGACTGGCTGCCTCTTGTTCAGCGCTACGGCTCCGCTCTCTGGGGCATGTCTGCTGAGCAGTTAGTTGATCTGATTGGTACTCCCCATGCTATGTATGCTGTTGTTGACTCTAGTGTTTCTGACTCTGCTTACTCTGGTGTTGTTAGCTTAGGTGCTAGCCTTGCTCAGTTGCCTGTTGCTAGTGTAGGTTCTTGTGTAGACTCTAGTCCAGCGGCTACCTCAGAGGACGGTTCGCTGTCGTTCACGCTGGACTCTGGAGCCTCTCACTGCTTCTTTCGTGACAGCACGACACTTACGCCTCTTCCTGCGCCTGTTTCTGTGGCGCTGGCTGATCCCACTTCGGGACCAGTCACTGCGCGTCACACTACCACCTTGCCGTGTCCGGCTGCTCCTTCTGGGTCTCTCACTGGGTTTCACGTCCCCTCGTTCTCCCGGAACTTGGTGGGCGTGCGACCCCTCGTGAGTCAGCACGTGGGTGTGTGGTTTGAGCCTTCTGGAGAGACTGCGGTGTGTGTTGACGGGGACTCTTACCAGCCCCTCGCCACTTTTGCTGCTGAGCCGGGCTCCGGTCTCTACACTCTTCACACTGGCCCGCGCGCTCAGCAGCGACTGCAGCAGCAGCAGCAGCCGCAGCAGCAGCAGCGGCAGCAGCCGCAGCCGCAGCCACAGCGGCCGCCGTCGCAGCAGCCACTCCTCCCAGTTCCTGTCCCTCCCCCTAGTCTCCTCCCTGCGTCTCACCAGGTGGTTCCGTCCCCTCAGGTTGTCGCGTCCAGTCCAGTCGCTGCGTCTTGCTCCTGTCGGTCGCTTGCCCACCCCACCGTTCTGTGGCACCACCGGATGGGACACCCTTCTCTTCCACGTCTGCGTGCTATGTCTAGTCAGCGTCTGGTCTTAGGTCTCCCGCGTGTCTTGCCGTCGCTGCCGCCGTCTCTTGCACCACCGTGCGGTCCTTGCGTCGAGGGTAGGCTGCGTGCCACCCCTCACTCCTCCTCCCTTCGTCCGACCACCGAGCCTTTTGAGACGCTGCACTTGGACGTCTGGGGCCCCTCTCCTCGCCCTGGCCCTGAGCGTGAGCGTTTCTTTTTGGTGGTCGTTGACGACTACTCCCGCTACACCACAGTGTTCCCCCTGGCGAGGAAGTCTGAGGTGACTTCTACGCTGATCAGGTGGTTGCTTACCACCCAGGACACTCGTGGTCGTCGTGTCAGCTGTCTCCACTCCGACCGCGGGGGCGAGTTTCGCTCCGGCATTCTCGCTGGATTCTGTCGCGAACAGGGCATTCGTCAGTCCTGGACGCTTCCGGAGTCCCCACAGCAGAATGGGGTTGCTGAGCGTCGCATAGGCCTGGTCATGGAGATTGCCCGCACCTCCTTGACTCACGCCCGTGCCCCCCATTTCCTGTGGCCATACGCAGTCAGGTACGCCGCGCACCAGCTGAACCTCTGGCCACGCGTCTCTCGGCCGGAGGCTTCACCGACCAGTCTTTGGACAGGGTCCCCTGGTGTCGCGTCGAGGTTTCGTGTCTGGGGGTGCTTGGCTCTTGTCCGCGACACCTCCGCGGACAAGCTCTCGCCTCGCGCCGTTCCTTGTGTCTTCCTTGGTTTCCCTGAGGACTCCTCTGACTTCACCTTTTACCACCCTCCCTCTCACCGGTTCTTTGACTCCCGTGACGTCCGTTTCGAGGAGTCCACCCCCTACTACGTCAGGTACCCCAGTCGAGGTCTCCCGGTTCCTCCTCCCCCCCTCTTCCTGACAGCCGCTCCCCCGCCTGCTCCCCCGGTACAGCCTCCCCCCCCTGGTCCAGCCCCGTCTGGTGTGTCTCAGGCTAGCCCTCCCCCTTCGGTAGCCCCCCCTGTACAGCCTCCCTCCCCACAGTCTTCCTCGCCGCCTCCTGCAGGTGCTCCCTCTCGAGAGGTTGGTCCGGCGACTGTCCCTGTACAGGTCTCTGGTTCTGGGGGTGCTGGAGTTGGAGCTGAGCCGCGGGTTGCAGAGGACTCTTGTCTTCCGGGGGCTGGTACTGGTCGTGCGGAGTCTGGGGGTGCTGCGTCTGGGGGTGAGGGTGTC
Organism: Closterium sp. Yama58-4; assembly: GCA_947470075.1. Taxonomy (NCBI): domain Eukaryota; kingdom Viridiplantae; phylum Streptophyta; class Zygnematophyceae; order Desmidiales; family Closteriaceae; genus Closterium; species Closterium sp. Yama58-4. The sequence goes on from CANIUD010000042.1 coordinate 868,038, forward strand.
CCTTCGGTTTCTGGAGGGCCTGGGTCTGGAGCTGGTGTTGGTGCTGCCTCTGGGGGTGGTGTGCTTGGTGCTTCGGAGGTCGACTCTGGGGCTGCCGCTGCCCCGGACACTACTCCTTCCCCCCACCCCTACCCGACCAGGTTCCAGGCTCGTGTTCGTCGTGCTCGTGAGGAGCAGCTGGAGTTGGAGAGAGAGGAGAGAGAGTTGCAGCGGCTCGAGGAGCAGGAGCGACAGCAGCAGGAGCAGCAGCAGGAGCAGCAGCAGGGGCAGCAGCCGCTGGAGCAGCAGCAGCCGCAGCAGCAGCAGCTGCCGTCTCCTCCTCCTGTCTCGGGTCTTCGGACCCTTGGTCTCCCCTCTCCCTCTCCTTCCTCCTCCCCCTCTCCTCCCGTCTCTGGTCCTCCGCTTCCTCCTCTTGACTCCTCTCCCGCTGTTTTCCCTCGTTCTCAGTCTTCGTTGTCCCCTCCTCCTTCTCAGACTTGGGCCTCTCGTCGCTCCCCTCGTGCTCGTCCCTCGTCTCCTGTTCCCTTCACTGACCTTCGTACTGCCTTACTTCGTTCTAGTCCACCTCGTCCGTCTCCGTCTGTGCTTCCGTCTCCTCCTGAGTCGGCTCTCACTGCGTCGCTCCCTACTCCTGTCACTGACTACTACCGCACGTACCGTCCTCTTCTCTCTCGTGTTCTCGCCTCACTTGTTACTCACCCTCGTGCCTCTGTGTCCTCTGTGTCCGCTCTTACTGCCGCAGTCACTGAGTTTGCCTCTACCCGCCGCCTTGACTTCGCCACCGCTCTTGTGGCTGCTCCTCCTTCCAGTCCTCTGGCCGTCGGGGGTGTGTCTGCCCTTGGCTGTGACGCCCTAGAGGACAGGCAGTTTGAGCTAGAGTTCCTGGCGGCCGCTTCCCCTCATCTCTGTGCCATGCTCCTCGCCCCTGAGGGTGACCCCGACGCCCTTGACATTCCGACTCCTCGCACTTACGCTGAGGCAGTGTCAGGGCCTTGGGCCTCTCAGTGGAGAGCTGCCATGGACGCAGAGATGGCCTCCTACAGATCCACAGGCACCTACGTCGATGAGGTTCCCCGTTCGGGGGCGAACGTAGTCGACGGCATGTGGATCTACAGGGTGAAGCGGCCACCGGGATCTCCTCCGGTCTTCAAGGCGCGCTACGTGGCTAGAGGTTTCAGTCAGCGCGAGGGAGTTGACTTCTTTCAGACCTTCGCGCCCACCCCGAAGATGACCACTCTTCGGGTGTTACTACACGTAGCAGCACAGAGAGACTACGAGTTACACTCTCTCGACTTCTCTACTGCTTTCCTTCAGGGCAGTCTTCACGAGGAGGTCTGGTTGCGTCGTCCCTCTGCCTTCACTGGCTCTTTCCCTCCTGGGACCCAGTGGAGGCTGAGGCGACCGGTTTACGGTCTTCGTCAGGCTCCTCGTGAGTGGCACGACACTCTGCGTTCTACCCTGTCTGACCTTGGGTTCCAGCCGTCTTCTGCTGACCCGTCGCTGTTCGTTCGTCGTGGCACCACACCGGTCTACGTTGACGACCTTGTTTTCGCCACCCCTGACAGGGTTGCTTTGGCACACGTGAAGTCCGAACTGCAGAAGAGACACACCTGCACTGATCTTGGTGAGCTGCGCCACTACCTTGGCCTGCAGATCACCAGGGACAGAGCTGCTCGCACCATTACACTTTCACAGTCGCACATGGTGCAGCAGGTCCTTCAGCGGTTCGGGCTTCAGCACTCCACAGTACAGCGCACACCTCTTGCTGTTGACCACAGACTCACTGGACCCTTTCCTGACGAGCCGTTCGAGCCTAGTGGTCCCTACGCAGAGCTTGTGGGTTGCCTCATGTACCTGATGACTTGTACTCGCCCGGACCTCGCCTTCCCTCTCAGCGTTCTTGCGCGCTTTGTTGCGCCAGGGAGACACCGTCCTGTTCACTGGACAGCAGCTGTGAGGGTGGCGAAGTACCTAGCGACGACGTCAGGCGTGGGGCTAGTTCTTGGAGGGCAGCAGTCTGTCGTACTTACTGGTCACTGTGACTCTTCTTACGCTGACGACGCTGAGACTCACAGGTCTACTCAGGGGTACTGTTTCAGCCTGGGTTCTGGAGCTGTTTCCTGGCGGTCCACGCGCTCCTCTTCGGTCTCGACCTCTACAGCTGAGGCTGAGATCTACGCTGGTGCCATGGCGGCACAGGAGCTGCGTTGGTTGACCTTCTTGCTCACCGACCTTGGTGAGCGGCCGAGCTCTGCACCGACCTTGTTCACTGACAACAAGGCGTCTATTCTCCTTTGTCGAGAGCCACGACTGGAGAGCAGAGTGAAGCACATTCACGTCAGGTACTTTCTTCTGCGAGAGTTGCAGAGGCGTGGACAGGCTCGCTTTGAGTTTGTGGAGTCCGAGGCCAACACTGCAGACATCTTCACCAAGGCGCTTCCGCCTTGTGACCACCAGAGGTGCTGTGTGCAGTTAGGCCTTGTTGACACTGGTTCTCGTGTTGCTTAGACTTGAGTGTACTGTTTACTTTGCTTTCTATATATCTCTGTTACTTCTTGGACTGGCCTTGTGGCCACTGTTGTTTGTGCTCAGACTGTGTGGTGACGTTGTGATCCACCCTGAGCTTTGTTTCTTGGACTGGTCTTGTGACCGTACTCGTTTGGTTCTGCTAGACACCCCTCACTTAGGCTATGGGGGTGTGTCAAATGTTGTAGCCTATAGTGAGGTTTGTCTTAGGGGGTACAAAACTTAGGGTTAGCTATATGTACCCCAACCAACATCAATGCACCATCCATTCTTCATTCTGACAAACAGCTATCCTGAATTCAGGAGAATCATGATAAATTATCCTGATATCTGAGGCCCTGGTGGGAATGTTGAGTGAGCCGTTTGAAAATTGAGAAACGTGGGTGGAGGGAAATGAGCTCCAACCCACGGTTTTTGTAGTTGGAGAAGGGCGTTTAGCGCGCTTCGACGATGCCAATTGTGCAGTACAAGCAGCTTCGCTTTCACAATACACAATTTTAAAAAACACTACATGTGTGTTTAAAAATTATAATAATAAATGACCTACCAAATAATCCCTCCTACCTAGTGAAGTTTCTCCACTACGAGTGGCCTTTCCAGGTGAAAACCCAGGCACCTAGGTCCAACATGCAGAGCCACCCTAACCTAGCCTGTGCTACACCCTAGCCTGTGCCATATATAGTTAGTCCATCCTAACCTACGCCCTAGTCGTCAATCTACACCGCTCTCTTCATGCAGCTAAAGAATTATTAGCGTCCAATGTGCGCCAAACGTCAGCCCCTACCAAGCCCCCGAATCTTCCCGAGCCTCCCAGCTTCCCGAGCCTCCACGGAGACCACATCAGCCTGCTGCCGTACCTCTCCCAAACGCATTTCAAGCCGCCCCACCTTCCGCACCTCACCTCGCGGTCATCCCTAAGTGCCGAAGGTAACATGCTGTCATGTTCCCGCCAATTTCCTAAACCCGCGCCTTTCCTCCCAGGCAGCCCCCCCTCCCCTCAGCCCACTAGGGAATTATTTCATTGGGAGCCGCTTTCATCCCTGCCCACTCAACTTCCCTGAAGCCTCCTCGGCCATACAGACAGCTCCCTTAGCCTTCCTGCGCCACGTTAAAATAGCTCACGTATCGGGCGAACCTTTTTCTCTCCTGGTCCTTATCCAAACACGTGTCCTCCCACTTGTACACATGGCGATGCGCCTTCCTCTCCAGCCGGTCTTCGTCGAGGTACCGTTGCATCCGGGCTTCAGCCAGTGGCGAAAGCTCGTCGCCGAAGTGTGCGTAAATTCGCTTGATTTCGCCAATCGGGTTTCGCACAAACTCGTGGAAACGCACATCGACGGCCAGCGACGAGTCCCACTGCTGCAACGCATCCACGCCGTCGGATCGCGCACCTTCCCTCGCAGCGCACTCGCTGCTCCTGCTGCTCCTCCCGCTGCTGCTGCTCAAGCTCCGCGCCCCTCCCCTGCTGCTGCCGCTGCTGCTGCTACTGTCGTCCCCGCTCTCGTCCGCGCTCTCCTCATCCCCGCTAAAAGCCTCCTCTTCGTCCCCGCTACTGTCCGCTCCGAGAGTAGCCGTTTCGCGCAGGTCGATCATGTCATCCAGCGCACGCGCGAGATGCGGCGCCCACAGCGGCGCAATCATGCTGTTATCCACCGGATCTGACGTCAGCGAGCGGAAGCACCGCATCAGGCTATGCGCGGACGATATCACCTTCACCGGATCGCGGTGCGTGCAGATAATCCGCGCGTCTGGGAACACCTTAAGCATAGACCGCAACGAGAAAATATGCTCCGGCGATTTAAGCAGCCACTGCGGCGCCTTGGGTCCCTGCCACTGGAGGTACTTCAGCTGCCATTTGAGAAACTCGTACGTGGGGGTGATATCGGAGCGCATAAACCACTCGAGGTAAGTCGGCGCGTTGATATGCGTGAACGGAATAACGAACGACGTCAAATCATAGCACATCAACTCAAACGTCTCCTGCGGGCCTTCCGGGTACATCGGGTGGATGGTGTGCAGATCCGGGATCACCGCGTGCACTGCGCGCAGCGAATCGTCCATCAGCGCAATCCGCGGGTCCGAGCGGAAGGACTCCGCCTGCGGCGGCGGGTACATGTAGCGGCACTCCCACGAGCGCGGGGAGCGGAACCGCTCGTAGTCGAGCGACAGGAGGTTGTACAGCAGCGTCGTGCCGGTGCGCGGCATTCCCAGGATGACCATCGGCGCGCGAATCTGCTGCTCCTCGATTTCCGGAAACCGCTTGCGGCAGTCGACGAGGCGCAACCGGCCTTGCAGCATGCGCTGCACGTCCAGCCAGATGGCGATCCGGCCGAATGGCGTGAGACTCGCGTACTTCTCCGTGTCGTGCACGCAGAGCGCGAGACCCTTAAGAAACCCCGTGTCGCCGAAGTCGGTAAGTCCCGTGCACCACGACGCGATTCGGAGCATCGACTCCACGTCGCTCGGGAGGAACCAGTGCGACGGCCGGAACCACGGCGCGTATGTCCCTGACTGCTTAGCGGTCCAATTGACGGCCTTGACGGCGGCCGGCAGCACGACGTCAAGAACGGCCTGCACGCGCGCGCGGGTCGACGTTGGCTTGGAAGGCGCGAAGATGGCGTAAGGCGATTCGGCCTCCCGCAGCGCGAAGGAACAGGCTGTCTTGGGGGACAAGAGAGTCGCTTCGGAGGCGTCGCCGTGCGACGTTGACGACAATGATGACGGCGTCGCAGCGGGCTTGAAGTCTACCTGGCCTAGACCTGCCCATCGCGTTGCGACGATGAAAATAACGCACAGGATGGACGCGAGAGTTGCGACCGCGATGCAAGCTAAGGTAGCGAGGATTATAGTAAGATTATAACGAATTGGCGGGTCATTAAGCGTGATCTGCGCATCGGCAATGGCGTCTGCACCCGCACGATCCTGGCTGTCGCTGCCTGCGAGGGCTACGGTGAGCGTACATGCGACGCATGCTACTAGGACCAGGACGCGCATTAGAGACTCTTGGCGCAGAGCCAGCGAGAACCGCCATTGACTCCTCATCTGATAGTTCGAGCGTGAGTGCAGCAAAATTTCTGAAAAGGACTATTCTCGACAGTAGTTCTAGGCGTGGGAAGCGAAGGACAACAGAAAACACCTCGATTCAGTGGGATACTATGATGGAAGGAGTTGGACAAAACTTAGTCGGGAGGTTGACAATCCTTTACCGAAAAGAGCCACTAGAAGCTGAATGAGGGTGCTCTGGCTCAGCAAGAAACTAGCGCGGAAAACGGTGGTGGTGAGAGGTGGCAGTGGTGATGCTCGGTGCGAGTCGCCAGCGACAAATGTTTCTGCGTTGATGGATGGGAAAGATGGAGAGCCGACGGGATTTTGAAAAGGCGAAGCGGAGATGCGGGGAGGGGAGGCAACGAGTGACAAGGCAACCTTCCTTCCCGCTTTGCCATGCAGTGCTGCCGTGCTGGTGTCAGGGAGCTGAACGCTGCACGACGCGCATTGGAGATTTGCGTAGCGTGGAAAGACGAAAAGGTTTTCCCGCCGGGAGGCCAGCCTGCCGGGTGGTGTCGGGATCAAACAACAAGTCGGTGGGACCGTGTGGGGTGGGCCGGGTAGGATGCTTTTAATTTTCGGGTAGTTTTCCTGAATTTGCGTGCACAGGAATGAGCGATTATTTTCCACTTTCCCCGCACTTCATCCTCCACCATAGCATAATGCAGCCTTGTGTACAGCTCAAGGTACCAAAACGGGGTGACCAGGCTAAAACGTTTCTTAGCACAGTCAATGTGAGGCTGAATCAAAAAACTTGTTGTCACTCACCCATCTGTTGGTCGATTCACCGCGCGGTCCGTATCATCCAATCGGAAACCCACAACTAAGCGACACGGTGGCATGTCGGCAGGCAGTGGGACAGAGGCATCCCGCTAAGGAGGGGAGGGATGTATGGAAGTACCGCAACAGTAAAGCTCGAGTACAGTACAGTGTGCAAAGAGAAAATATGCGAAGGGTAACTTAAAAGGGGTTTAATATAGCTTACGTTAACCATAATATAGTAGTGTTATGAGTTGTAAATGAGAAGAGTGAGCAGAATGGAATAAACCGGAAGTGATTACAACCTCTGAGCAAGTAATGGGACTAGGCACCAACATAGCGAGGCTAGCTAGACTAATAGCGTATTTCAACGGCCTCGTCTCAGGCAACCTCGCATCAGATTTCCGTCTAAACTCAATGAAACGAATCCAAACGCAGTCTAACACACTGAAACGTATTTCACTACGCGAAGCTGGTACGATGTGTTCCTGATACGAGGTGTAGGAATACGCTCTAACGTCACAGAGTCGTGAGATGGTTTGGTGCAGGTTTGGGGTTGGAAAGCCCGAAGGCGACACGAGGGACGTTCGGAAGGCGAGGTTATCGAACTGAGCCTGAACTCCGAAAGTTGGAGTTGTACATGTATGGGATGCCTTGGTAAAGAAATAGGCGATAAAAAGGGGAGCGCAATGCTACGCCATACAACTGTACGAGGTCGCTGCGTCCGAGAAAATCGCCGACATTTATACGCAATGCGCTGCTGTGCCTGGCGACGTGGCGAGCAAAAATCGGAGGTACCCCGAATTTTTTGCGGACGGCTTGTCTGATGGGCTGCCACCTCAATGACCAGAAGACCACATGATCAAGCTAGAGCCTGTCGCGTAACCAAATGCTCGGTCCCAATGGCGGCTCAGCCAACCTAAGCTAAACGAGTTGAAGAAGCAGTTGGATTATCTGCTCTCGAAAGAATTCATCTGGCTGAGCACGTCACCATTCTCCGCCCTGATACTGTTTACATCGAAGAAGGACGGAGGCTTGCGCATGTGCATCGACTATCGAGCGCTGAATCGAATCACGGTCACATCGCGTATCCGATTCCGCCAGTAGACGACCTGCTGGATCAGCTTCGCGGGGCTCGCTTCTTCTCGAAAATTAGTTGGCGATGTGGCTACCATCAAAATCGCGTGTTCGTCGACGACTGCCCGAAGACGGTTTTTCGCACCCGCTACGGCAGTTACGGGTATGCAATGACGCCGTTCGGGTTGACAAACGCACCATCAACGTTTCACCTCACCATGAACGGGGTGTTTCGGGACATGAAAGTTATCATTTGTTTGGACGACATCCTGGTGTACAACAAGGCTTGGGAAGGGATTTGCAGCAGAACCAATCGATTACGAAGAGCTCTAAGTGCGAGTTCTTACAGCCGGAGCTGGAGTTACTGGAGCACGTGGTTCTAGGGGGGGGGTTTTGAAAATGACCCTCACAAAGTGACAGCAATTTCCCAGTGGAAGCCGCCTACGAATATCACAGAGTTGCAGAGTTTCCTCAACTTCGTTAAGTATGTCCGCCGTTTTGTACCGAATACGGCGGGGGTGACCAAGCTGTTAACCGATCTAACGCACAGAGATTCGCTATTTCTTTGGGGGGAGAGAGAGAGTAGTTGGCCTTCGACGAGCTCAAACCCATTTTGAGTTCGGCCCCGGTTCTTCGGCGAGCAGATCCATCTTGACTGTTTGAAGTCGAGATGGATGCCAGCGATTTCGCCATTGGCGCTGTCCTCCTACAGGATTTCAGCAACGGGCTCCAACCAATCGCATACGAGTCATAGAAAATGCAGCCGCCCAAGCGCAACTACCCTGTACACGACAAAGAAATGCTCGCCATCGTGCATGCATTTCGTACCTGGCACTGTTATCTAACAGTACATGTGCAGTTAACCATAGCTCAACCTGCGACAAATCAGGTGGCTCGACTACCTCGAGTCAGACTTCCGCTACACCACCACGTACAAGAAGGGCGCCAACAACATCGCCGATGCCCTAACCCGCCCATCAATGCAAACCGCAGCTGTACTAATAGGTCATTCCAACCCGCTTTTATTAGGCCTCTTCACCCACAAATACGGAACCGACCGCTTCTTCAAACGGAATCAACACCTCCGGGTCATCACTATCAGAAACAGGAGGCGAAAGCTTAGAACAGGAAAAGGGGGTTTTCACTAGCAGGCGGTTGAGTACATATAGCAAACCCTAATTTGGGCTATACTCGCTATAGAGTACCCCACTGCAGGCTAGACAAACATCACATTCTGACACACCCCCATAGTCAAAGTGGGGTACAATCAACACAACAAGCAGGCAGAGCAGTAGTTCACAATTATAAGCAAAGCTAGAGGCTATCACAGAGAGCAAGTGAGGAGGAGGAGAAACTGTGGGGGCGAGAAGATGCGAGACGACGGCTGAAGCTGCAGACACACGGGCAACAGGAGTGCGCAGCACTGTCGCTACCAGGCTAAACCCGGACTACACGGCGACAGGCGCAGCTGGCTCGCTGTGCTCCCAGGAGTGCGCAGCACTGTCGCTACCAGGCTAAACCCGGACTACACGGCGACAGGCGCAGCTGGCTCTCTGGACTACCAGGAGTGCTCACACTGTGGCTACCAGGTGCAGAGGCCCGGACTACATGGCCACAGGGGGTCGTGGCTCTCTGGACTTTAGACGCTGCGGACGACAAGACGACGGCCTCCACTCAACTTCCCCCAGCTGTCCCACACCCCTTTCACACACCCCCTGCTGTACCTCTAGCACCGCTCACACGCCACCCCCCTCGTACCACTCCGACGGCTCCAACACATCCACCCCCCTCAGCGGCAGCTGCAGCAGTGGGAGATGGAGGAGGAGGAATAGCAGGTCGCGCGGGCCGCGTCGGGCGACGGGGGGCGACGCGCGGGTCCCCGGGGGCGCCGTGACGGGCGACGGGGGGGCGGCGCGCTGGTCGACGGGGCAGAAAACCGTCGCGCGCCTCGGGGCGCACGGCGGGCAGAAAACCGCCGCGTGCCCCAAGCGCGCGGCAGGCAGAAAACCGCCATGCGCCCCGAGCGCGTGGCGGGAAGATCGTCACGCGCCACGGGGCGCGCGACAGACAAGACATCAGCGGAAGCAGGCGGGCCCACAGGCCAGGAGCGTAACCGCTCTGATAGCATGTCAGAAACAGGAGGCGAAAGCTTAGAACAGGAAAAGGGGGTTTTCACTAGCAGGCAGTTGAGTACATATAGCAAACCCTAATTTGGGCTGTACTCGCTATAGAGTACCCCACTGCAGGCTAGACAAACATCACATTCTGACAACCACGCCACACGGGAACTATTATCTAAAGGTCGGTACAAACCGAGTTTGGGTCCCGTCATACCGACATTTACATGAGTTGCCGACGTAGGAGGTACCGACCCTAAACCTTTCCGAGCATTTCGACACTGTTGCGGTTCCAAGTGGGACTTAGCGAAGGATCTCCCAGGGTTGATCGCAGGTAGTACATGACTGAGATGATAATAGCAAGCATACATTGAGTTTATATAAGAAATACAAAGTGAATGTAAATGACTGAGATGATAATAGCATGCATACATTGAGTTTATATAAGAAATACAAAGTAATGCGAAACGACCTAGACTAGCCATGTACTCTAAGGGGTACATTCCCTTTTTGCAGCGAAATTCAAAACCGTGCGGCGCGGGAACCAGTTTCAAACCTGTTCCCGCTCTTTTCATTTCAAAATTTTCTGCCTGCACTGATCTTGGTCTTGACGGTTGCTGGTGTCGCTTCGACTCTTCTGACGCCTCGACTTTGTACTCACTAGAGTCGGCTCCTAAAGCATACAAGAATGCCTTCTCATAAAGTTTCATATCGTAACACTCCCCTTCATTCTTGGGTGCGCAAAGGGCAGACTCGCTTGACTACTCCGATGAGGTCGACGCAGTGCTTGTACTGCTAACGTGGTAGTCGCTTGGTTAGGAAGTCGGCTGCCATCTCTGTAGAAGGGCAGTATGCGAGGTAGCGAAGCGCGATGTGCTTCGTGCGGTTCACGAACCCTGGCTTGTTCGCGATCTTGATGGCGCTCTGGTTGTCGCAGTGAAGGCGAAAGGTAGGCGAAGTTGGAATTTTCGCTCCCCGGAACAGCTCCTGCAGGTACAGTCCTTCGCGAACTGCTGCGGTCGCGGCGATGTATTCAGCTTCGTTCGATGACGGGGCAACCAGCTCCTGCTTTTGTGAGTTCCAGGAGATTGGTCCCGTCGGCTCCAGGCGGAAGACAAAGCCGGTTCGGGACCGTCGATTCGCAGGGTCAGCGGCATGATCTGCGTCAATCTACGTAGCCGTTGAGGTTGAAAGAGGTTGTTGCCAGCGTGGAGTAGGAGAGCCCGATGTCAGGTGTGGAAATGAAGTACTGCAGGGCGCGCTCCAGGTCCAGCTGGTTCTCAATTACTGGCTTGCGAAAATGCTGTGCCAGTTGGCTGGCGATGTACGAAAGGTCGGGTCGGCATGTGACAGAGGTGAATAGCAGGCATCCCAGTTGCTGCTGGTACAGTTGGAGTCCTGCGGGCGATAGAGGTTTGTTGTCCGGTTTGCAGTTGGTGCTGGGGTTGCGGTAAGGAGTTGAGAGTGGTGCAGGTGCAATTTTGAAGCGTTCCCCTAGCTGCTCTGCGTATTTGGAGGATGACAGGTGAATTGCTTCAGGCGCGTAAGTGATGTTTAGCCCTAGAAACTGTGTGACGTTGTGGTTGATGGTGATGTCTATGCGCTGCGCCAGGTTCTCCTCGAACCGAGTAAGTAGTTTGTTGCATGTGCCGGTACACAGTAGGTCGTCGACGTAGACTGTCAGGAGGATGTAGCTGCCGTTGAAGTGGAGACGGTACATTCCCGGGTCATGCGGCAGTTGCCTGAAGCCGATCTCCAGAAGTATTTTGTGCAGGTGTTGCTGCCAAAAGTCGCGGCGTCTGCTTTATCTCGTAGAGGGATTTCTTCAGCTGATAGACCCTGGGGTCTCCTTGTCAACGGGAGTTGGATATTGGCCCCATCCTCGCTTGGGCGGAGCCGACTTCGTGGTCGGGTGTAGGGTGCAGCCGACCTGCAGCAGTGGGCGAGTTGGTCGACGAGGTTGGTCGACCTGCACGGGGAGCCACTGCATGGGCGCCGACGTCGGGAGGGCGCCAACTTCGGCTGGTCGACCTGGGACGTCGACCAGCCCTTCTGGTCGACCTGGGACGTCGACTTGCAGCTGGTCAACCAGGGGATAGTGGTCGACCTGGGGAGGTCGACTGGAGGTGGCCGTCGACTTGGGAGGTCGACCGGCACGTACCAGAGGCAGTGGTCGACCTGGGAGGTCGACCGGAAGTGGTCGTTGACCTGGGTGGTCGACGGGCACGCACTGGAGCCTCTGGTCGACCTGGTTGCAAGGTCGACCAGGTTACCTGGGTGACGAGGTGCTGCGAAGGCTTGCGATGGTCGCCCAGGTGGTTTTGGCGAGGACGACCTCGGTGATGGTATCCCGAGGTCGACGTGGTGCATCAGATGCAGTCGTCAGCACGAGGTGGACTTGGTGTGTGCACTGTGCAGGTGACGAAGCAGTGCGCGCCAATCACCTACGAGCACCTGCGAAGCGGGTGCGATGCTGGACTGCAGGAGCAACGCTGGCACGCCGTCGACTTGCGCTGTTGTCACGCCGTCGACCTGCAGCGTTGGCAAGCCGCGTCTCTGCACTGCTGGAGCACGGTCGACCAAGTCGTGCTGGCACGCGGTCGACCGTGCTGCGCTGGCAGTTGACCTGCTTGCATCCTAGCTCTGATGTAGTCTTTCCTAGCCAACTTCATTGTATCATTGTTGTCAACTTTCTCTAGTGAAACTCTTGCCAAATTGCCTTGTGAACTAGCAAGCAGTGTGTGCACTAGGAAAACGACTAAGGAACAGAGAACGCAGAGATCACACGAGCACACGTGCCTAGCCCGTAGTCTAGCTCCCGTTACTAGAGTTATCTCCGCACTCCTTCCCCGTAGGTGTGTGGCTGCTCCACAAAGATGGTTGCATCCACCAGCGCGTATAAAAACGCGTTCTTGACATCGATCTGCCGCAGTGGTAAATGCTTGGCGGCGGCAATGGCGAGTAGGATCCCGACGGAGGTGTGTCGACTGACGGGGGCGGAAGTTTGGTCGAAGTCGATGCCGTGTCGCTGATCGTATCCACGTACGACCCAACGTGCCTTGACGCGCTCGATGGTGCTGTCAGCGTTGGTCTTTAGGCGAAAAACCCATTTTCCGCTTAGCACCCTTCTCCCCTTCACTGCTGCACGATTGACTAGAACCCAAGTGTCACGTGACTCCAGCTCTTTCAGCTCCGCGTCCATAGTGTCAAACATTATATATGTTGTGTTTGTTTAGGCTACAGTGGGTTAGCCTATAGGGGGTACACAATTCTAGGGTTAGGTACTTGTACTGATTTCACTGTTAGTTCAATCATTCCTGTCCGTTCATTCTGACATGGTATCAGAGCAGGTCCTTCACTAGGACCGTTTTAGGGCCCACCGCTACCTACCTACCTACCTACCGTGCGCCCTCGTGCGCCCTCGCGCCCTCGTGCGCCTCTTACTACCGTGCGCCCTCGTGCGCCCTCGCGCCCTCGTGCGCCTCTTACTACCGCGCGCCCTCGTGCGCCCTCGCGCCCTCGTGCGCCTCTTACTACCGCGCGCCCTCGTGCGCCCTCGCGCCCTCGTGCGCCTCTCCCTACCGCGCGCCCTCGTGCGCTCTTGCGCCCTCGTGCGCCTCTCCCTACCGCGCACGCACGGCCTGCTAGCCACCCACGTGCGGCCCGCTTTCCGCGGCGTCGTCGCCAGCCCGCGGCGTCGTCGCCTGCTCGCGGCGTCGTCGCCTGCCCTCGCCGTCGTCACCTGCCCGCGGCGTCGTCGCCTGCCCGCGGCGTCGTCCCCTGCCCGTCGCGTTGACCTGCCCGCGGCGTCGCCACCTGCCCGCCGCGTCGCCCTGCCCGCGGCGTCGCCACCTGCCCGCCGCGTCGACCTGCCCGCGGCGTCGCCACCTGCCCGCCGCGTCGACCTGCCCGCGGCGTCGCCACCTACCCGCCGCGTCGCCCTGCCCGCGGCGTCGCCACCTGCCCGCCGCGTCGCCCTTCTCGCCGCGTCGCCCTGACCTAATCCGCCTCTCGCCCCTGGAGCAGCCGCCACTGCAGCAGCAGCCCCTGGAGCAGCCGCCACTGCAGCAGCAGCCCCTGGAGCCGCCCGCCACTGCAGTAGCAGCCCCTGGAGCCGCCCGCCACTGCAGCAGCCCCCTCTGGAGCAGCACGTACCTGCAGCAGCCGCCCCTGGCCCCTGGAGCAACCACCGCTGCAGCAGCCGCCCCTGGCCCCTGGAGCCGCCGCCACTGCAGCAGCCGCCCCTGGCACCTGGAGCAGCTGCCGTCGCGGCCCGGCCTCGCCCTGCAGCAGCTGCCGCGGAGCTCCCTGCTGCGGCCCGGCCCAGCCCTGCAGTTGTAGCGGCCCCGCTGTCGCCACCGTCTTGCGCCTGCCGCGCCGACCACTGGTGAGCATTGCCCAGCACTGCTACCGCTGCTACTGCTGCTACTGCCTTTTCTACTCCCACTGCCACAGCTCCTGCTGTTACTACTGTTGCTGCCGCTACTGCTACTACTGCTGCTCCTGGCGTGGCCAGATGCAGCTCCAGGGCCGTGCGCGTGAGTCCCTCACGCCCCAGCAGCTTCGTGCGCGTGAGTGGTACGCTAGTTGGGGCTGTCGGGGTGGCCGTAGTGGTGGTCGCTCTGGAGTGGGTCGGTCGGGAGCTTCTGGTAGTGGACAGGTGCAGCTGCCGTGCCCTCCTTCGCCCCAGCTGCTTCGTGCGCGTGCGTGGTACGCTAGTTGGGGCTGTCGGGGTGGCCGTCGTGGTCGTCGCTCTGGAGTGCGTTGTTCGGGAGCATCTGGTAGTGGACAGGTGCAGCAGCAGTGTCCTCTTACGCTCCAGCGGGCCCGAGAGTGGTACGCCAGTTTGGGCTGTCGGGGTGGCCGTAGTGGTAGTCGCTCTGGCGTGCGTTGTTCGGGAGCATCTGGTAGTGGACAGGTGCAGCAGCAGTGTCCTCTTACGCTCCAGCGGGCTCGTGAGTGGTACGCGAGTTTGGGCTCTCGGGGTGGTGGTCGTGGTAGTCACTCTGGAGTGCGTCGTTCGGGAGCTTCTGGGCGCGGACCGGTGCAGCTGCCGTGTAGTGTGAGTGAGGCTGCCGCTCTAGGTGCTAGTGAGACCGCCACTGCAGGTGCTCGCGTGTCTGCCACCTCAGGTGATGGTGAGGCTGCTGCTCTAGGTGCTAGTGCGTCCGTGCCCGCTGGTACTGAGTCGACTGCAGCACTGCACACCTTCACACTGGACTCAGGTGCTTCTCGCTGTTTCTTTCGTGACCGCACTGTCCTTGAGCCACTCGCTCGGCCAGTTGCTGTCTCCCTCGCTGACCCCTCTGGGGGTCCGGTCGTTGCGACCTCCTCCACTGTCCTTCCTTGTCCTGCGGTCCCGTCAGGCACACTGTCAGGTCTCCACCTCCCCTCGTTCTCTACGAACTTGGTGGCGGGTAGTGCGCTCCAGGACGGGGGTGTCCACCAGTTCACCCCTGCTTACGAGCGCGTGACCCACTGCACGTGTGCTCGGACGGGCCGTCACCTGGCTACCTTCACTCGGCAGCCGGGGTCGGACCTGTACACACTGACCACTGAGTCCCCTCAGGTCGCTGCGTCCGCGTCTGCGTCTGCGTCAGGTCAGCTGTCCGCCCCCTGCTCGTGTCGCTCTCTGGCGCATGAGACTGTCCTCTGGCACCACCGCCTTGGTCACCCGTCTGTGCAGCGCCTTCGGGCCATGCACAAACGGGACCTTGTTGCTGGTCTTCCCAGGGTTCTCCCTCCCCTCCCACCCTCGCCTGCTCCTCCCTGTCTTCCCTGTGTCGAGGGGCGGCAGCGCGCCGCTCCTCACTCCTCCTCCTTCCCCCCGACGACTGCTCCTTTGCAGACGCTCCACATGGACGTGTGGGGCCCAGCCCGCGTCCGTGGTCAGGGTCAGGAGAGGTACTTCCTGATTGTTGTTGACGACTTCTCGCGCTACACCACGGTCTTCCCCTTGCGCGCCAAGGGTGACGTCCCTGATGTCTTGATCCCTTGGATCCGCAGATCTCGTCTCCAGCTCAGTGAGCGTTTCCGCTCCGACTTCCCTGTCCTGCGTCTGCACTCTGACAGAGGTGGGGAGTTTTCCTCTGGCCTCTTGGAGGCCTTCTGTCAGCAGGAGGGCATTGAGCAGTCGTTCACGCTTCCGGCCTCTCCACAGCAGAATGGGGTTGCTGAGCGCCGCATTGGCTTGGTCATGGAGGTCGCTCGTACCTCCTTGGTTCATGCGGCTGCCCCCCACTTTCTGTGGCCGTTTGCAGTCCGATACGCTACGCATCAGCTCAACCTCTGGCCCCGTGTCTCCTTACCGGAGACTTCTCCGACACTGCGTTGGACGGGAGAGGCTGGCGATGCGTCGCGTTTTCGGGTCTGGGGATCTCGAGCTTTTGTTCGCGACACGTCCGCGGACAAGCTCTCCCGTCGCGCTGTCCCCTGTGTCTTCCTTGGCTTTGTCCCGGACGCGCCTGGTTGGCAGTTCTACCACGCCACCTCGCGTCGTGTCCTTGCCTCTCAGGACGTCACTTTTGACGAGTCCGTCCCCTACTACCGCCTCTTCCCCTACCGCACTGCCCCGCTCCCCCCCCGCCTCTCTTCCTCGCTCCAGGTGCTGAGGTACCAGACCCCCTCCCCCCTCAGGGTGCCGCTCCCTCAGGTGTGTCCCAGGTAGACCCGGTTGAGCCTGTCGAGGTAGCTGTTGACTCTCGTCCTGCTGGGGGTACTGAGCCTGCCCGTGAGGAGTCTGGGGGTGCGGAGCCTGGGGGTGCGGAGCCTGGAGGTGCTGAGCCTGGGAGTGCGGAGTCTGGAGGTGCTGCGTCTGGGGGTGCTGCGTCTGGAGGTGCTGAGCCTGGGGGTGCTGAGCCTGACCGTGCTGAGTCTGGGGGTGCGGAGCCTGGGGGTGCGGAGTCTCGAGGTGCTGAGCCTGGGGGTGCTACGTCTGGGGGTGCTGTGTCTGGAGGTGCTGATCCTGAGCGTGCTACACCTGGAGGAGCCCTCTCCTCCCAGCAGCTGCAAGAGAGGTACCTACAGTACTGCTGCCTCCGGAGAGGTGCTACTGGAGCTCGTACCAGTACTTCCCCTCCTACCCAGGAGCTCCCCCCCATTCAGCAGATCCGAGAGTGGTACGCGCGGCGCTGCAGTCTTCGGAGTGGTGCTCCTGGTGCTGCGGACCCCAGCGGTGGCGCTGCTGCTGGTGCTGAGGACCCGGGCGTTGGAGCTACTGCTGGAGCTGAGGACCCGGACGGTGGAGCTGCTGCTGGTGCTGAGGACCCGAGCGGTCGAGCTGCTGCTGGTGCTGAGGACCCGGGCGTTGGAGCTACTGCTGGAGCTGAGGACCCGGACGGTGGAGCTGCTGCTGGTGCTGAGGACCCGAGCGGTCGAGCTGCTGCTGGTGCTGAGGACCTGGACGGTGGAGCTGCTGCTGGTGCTGAGGACCCTGCCGCTGGTGTCGCTGCTGGTTCTGGAGACGCTACGCGGCCGCGACCGTACTTCGTACCGCTCCTTCAGCAGGTTCTTGGTCAGGCTCCTTCTCCTTGTCCTCCTCCCTCCGTAGAGTGTCCTCCGTCTGTCCAGCCGCAGTCACAGTTACCACCTGCCTCACCTCTCCCTGCTCCCTCTCCTTACACTGGTCCCATAGGAGGTCTTACAGAGCGTCGTGAGCCTGAGTCTCGTCCTGCGTCGCCTGTTCGTACTGCTCGCACTGGTCGTCGTGTCCCACGTGAGCGTCCTCCTCCTGTCCCTGGCACTCACTACATGACTCTGCGTCCCTCCACTGCTCCTCAGCGTGTTCCGCTGCCGTCTCCTCCTGCGTCCTCTCTGCCTACTCTTCCTGATCCGGAGTCTGACTCCCGTCGTGCTGCCAGTCCCACTGTCACCCGTCTCCTCGCTACTGTTGTCACTGACCCTACCTTTGAGTCCTCTGCTGCGTCTGCTCTGGTCGCTGAGTTGATCGACTTTGCTGCCCGGTGTCGTCTAGACTATGCCACTAGCCTTGTTGCTGAGTCTGAGTCTGAGTCTGTCTGTCCTCCGTCCGTCGGGGGTGAGTGTGCTCTTGGCACGGACGTCCTTGAGGACAGACAGGAGGAGTTCCAGTGCTTTGCTGCTGCTTTACCCCACCTCGTGTCCATGCTAGTTGCCCCTGAGGGAGACCCGAATGCACCAGACATCCCGACCCCGCGCACTTACGCTGAGGCGATGGCGGGTCCCTACTCCTCTCAGTGGCAGACAGCCATGGACGCAGAGATGGCTTCCTGGAAGTCCACAGGCACCTACGTCGACGAGGTTCCCCCACCTGGGGCGAACATCGTCAGTGGCATGTGGATTTTCAGGGTGAAGCGGCCGCCGGGTTCTCCTCCTGTCTTCAAGGCGCGCTACGTGGCTCGAGGCTTCAGTCAGCGAGAGGGAGTTGACTTCTTTCAGACCTTCTCCCCCACCCCGAAGATGACCACTCTTCGGGTGCTGCTGCACATAGCCGCTCAGCGCGACTACGAGCTTCATTCACTTGACTTCAGCACTGCTTTCTTGCAGGGCAGCCTGCACGAGGAGATCTGGCTGCGCCGCCCTTCTGGCTTCACTGGGTCGGTTCCTCCTGGTACCCAGTGGAGGCTTCAGCGGCCGGTCTACGGTCTCCGCCAGGCACCGCGTGAGTGGCACGACACACTGAGGACGACACTTGCGGCTCTTGGGTTCGCTCCCTCTACTGCTGACCCGTCACTGTTTCTACGCACAGACACCTCACTGCCGCCGTTCTACATCCTCGTGTACGTCGACGACTTGGTCTTTGCCACTGCTGACACCGCGGCACTCGCCCACGTGAAGTCGGAGCTGCAGAGGAGACACACGTGCACAGACCTGGGTGAACTGACAAGCTATCTTGGCTTGCGGATCACCCGGGACAGAGCACGGCGCACCATCACCTTGACTCAGTCACACATGGTGCAGCAGATCCTTCAGCGCTTCCGCTTCACGTACTCCTCGCCTTAGTCCACTCCTCTGCCTACCGGTCACTCGCTCTCAGCTCTGCCTTCGGATGAGTCCGTAGAGCCGAGTGGCCCGTATCCAGAGCTTGTGGGCTGCCTCATGTACCTGATGACCTGCACTCGACCTGACCTTGCATACCCTCTTAGCATCCTTGCGCGCTATGTCGCTCCTGGCCGTCACAGGAAGGAGCACATGGATGCCGCTAAGAGGGTGTTGCGCTACTTGTGCAGTACGTCGGGCATGGGGCTAGTGCTTGGAGGGCGAGACCGAGTTGTACTTACTGGACACTCAGACGCTTCTTGGGCGGATGACCAGGCTACTCAGCGGTCGTCTCAGGGTTACACCTTCAGCCTTGGCTCCGGCTCAGTTTCTTGGCGTTCTACACGCTCTTCTTCTGTTCTCAGCTCCAGTTGTGAGGCTGAGATCTACGCCACAGCCATGGCTGCCCAGGAGCTACGCTGGCTGACCTACCTGCTGACCGACTTGGGAGAGCGGCCTCGTTCTCCTCCAGTGCTGTACGTCGACAACCAGGCTGCCATTGCCTTGTGTGAGGAGCATAGACTGGAGCACAGAACGAAGCACATCGCCCTGCGGTACTTCCTTGCTCGAGAGCTGCAGCAGCGTGGTCAGCTTCGTCTGCGTTACGTGGCCACTGAGGCCAACCTTGCTGATGTGTTCACCAAGGCACTTCAGCCTTGTGACCATCAGCGTTTCTGTACTCTTCTAGGCCTTGTGCCTGCTGGACCTCACTTACTTACTTCTTGACTCTGCTTGTACTGTGATCTTTATATATATGCCTGCATGTTTACACTTGCTAGGTTGTGATCACTGTATCTCTTGTTATATTATCATCCTGCATGTGAACTGGTCTTGTGACCACTTGCTTGTGCTCGGAATTTGTGTGGTATCCTTGAGATCCACCCTGAGCTTGTTTTGCTTTGCTTTGACTGGTCTTGTGACCCCTTGCTCTCCCCCACTTTGCCTATGGGGGTGTGTCAAACATTATATATGTTGTGTTTGTTTAGGCTACAGTGGGTTAGCCTATAGGGGGTACACAATTCTAGGGTTAGGTACTTGTACTGATTTCACTGTTAGTTCAATCATTCCTGTCCGTTCATTCTGACACATAGCAGCGCGCCACTCTTTGGCGTGAGGACCAGTGAGGGCCTGGCAGTGATTCTTGGGTTCGACGGCGCTTGTGAGGGTTAAGACGGAGGTGTGGAGGCCGAGGAGTTGGGGGCCGGACACGTTGGTGGTATCTGTGGCGGCCGTGATGAGGACTTCCACCATGTCGTCGTTATCGCTCTCGTGGCCAGGTGAGGAAGCGCTTGGTTCAGCTTGGTGGGATGGTCCAGGTGTGGGAGTATCGTCGCTGTCATCGTCGTCGTCATCGTTGCGAGGACGAGGTGGAACCAAGGATGTTCGTCGGCGGGATCGCGGTTGAGTGCTGCTGCTGCTGCCTCGTCTTCTGGAGATGCAAAGCTGCGGCCGCTGTTGGCGTAGGCGCGTGCGACATTTTTGCGCTGATCATCGATCCATTGCTGCAAGGTGAGCCGCTCGTAGAAGAGTACGTCGCGTGCGGGGACGATCCGCTTGTTGTCAATGTCAAGGATCAGCCATCCTCGATATTCACAGCTGAGCCCCAGGTGAACTCCCCAGCGTGCGCGGTGAGTGAATTTGCCGATGGTGGCAGATGTCGGCCGATACTGCACCACACACCCCCGGACCCTCAGCATAGAGGTATCTTCCTTCATGTGCGAGGAGAGATTTCCTCGGTTGGCCGTGGTGGAGAGGAGGTTGTGTAAGCGCACGGGGTGGTTCATGGCATACGACCAATACTTCTGGGGTAGACTGTACTGGTTCATAAGGGCGCGCACCTTCGTCATGAGGGAGCGGTTGACTCGTTCGGCGACGCCTTGCTGCTGGTGAGCGTAGGGGAGGGAAATCTGATGCTTGATCCCCTTTTTTGTGACAACACTTTCCAGTTCATTGCTGCGAAACTCCTTAGCGTCATCAGTCTGCCAGATTTTCAGTTTCTTCTCGAATTCCCGTTGTGCGTGCATGAGCCAGATGCTGAAGATCTTAGGGGCCTTAGAGCGGACATCGACGTTGGCGATCCAGACGTAGCGTAAGTCAGCGTCGATGAAGGTGAGAGTGTACTGTTCGCCGTTGATACCCTCGGAGGTGAGCACGATGAAGTCGCTGTAGACTTTCTGCAGTTTCTAGTAGCGATTGGTGCTTGGTTCCAAGGAAGGTTATGCCTGGTGCATGAGGGCCATAGTGGGGTGTTGTGTGATGCTATCATTCGCATTCACGTCTGTCTGCCTCCCATCATATGTTCGTGCGTTGCATGCGTGGTGTGAGCGTGTGCAAGAATTTGTGTTTGGTGTGGTTTGGATTTTATGAGAGTGCGTGAATGTTATTTGGCTTGAGTAGATATTCGAAGTGACTTCTCTTCTCAAAAGCTTCCCGACGAACCAAGAATCGTCGCGATCGGAGCAAGAAGTTATTGTCAGAATTACTAGGCAAGAATGATGAACTAGCAGAAGTTTGGGTACAAATATGAAACCCTAGTTGGGGTTGTACCCCATATTGGCTACCCCACTACAGCCTACAAGCATAATACAGTTTAACACACCCCCATAGGCAAAGTGGGGGAGAACAAAGGGTCACAAGACCAGTCCAGCAAAGCAAAGCAAAGCCCAGGGTGGATCACAACGTCACCACACTCCGAGCACAAGTAAAGGCCACAAGGCCAGTTCACATGCAGTGCTAGATATAGTACAAGACAAGCAACACAGTGATCAAAACCTAGCAAGCAAGCAACAAGATATATATAAAGTACAGTACAAAGAATGTCAAGCAGTGAGCAAGTGAGGAAACGTGGACACAAGGCCTAAAGAAGTACAGTGCCGCTGATGATCACTAGGCGGGAGCGCCTTGGTGAAGATATCAGCAGTATTGGCCTTCGAGTCCACGTACACAAGCCGAAGCTGACCGCGCTGCTGAAGCTCTCGAGCAAGAAAGTAGCGAAGAGCAATGTGCTTCGTCCTGTGCTCCAGTCTGTGCTCCTGACACAAGGCAAGAGCCGCCTTGTTGTCACCATACAGAACTGGAGGAGAACTAGGCCGCTCTCCCAAGTCAGTCAGCAGGTAGGTGAGCCAGCGTAACTCCTGTGCAGCCATGGCTGTGGCGTAGATCTCAGCCTCACAACTAGAGCCGAGAACAGAGGAAGAGCGGGTGGACCGCCACGAGACAGAACCTGAGCCAAGGCTGAAGGTGTAACCCTGTGATGACCGCTGCGTAGCCAGGTCGTCCACCCAAGAGGCGTCCGAGTGACCAGTGAGGACAACTCTGTCGCGTCCTCCAAGCACCAGCCCCATGCCTGATGTACTGCACAGGTAACGCAGCACCCTCTTAGCAGCCTCCCAGTGCTCTCGCCTGTGTCTCCCAGGCGCAACGTAACGAGCAAGGATGCTAAGAGGGTACGCGAGGTCAGGTCGCGTGCAAGTCATCAGGTACATGAGGCAGCCTACAAGCTCTGGGTACGGGCCACTCGGCTCTACGGACTCGTCCGAAGGTGGAGCTGAGAGCGAGTGGCTGGTAGCCAGAGGTGTGGCCTGTGGTGAGGAGAACTGGAAGCCGAAGCGCTGAAGGACCTGCTGCACCATGTGTGACTGAGTCAGGGTGATGGTGCGGCGAGCTCTGTCCCGGGTGATCTGCAAGCCAAGGTAGCTACGCAGTTCACCCAGGTCAGTGCAGGTGTGTCTCTTCTGCAGCTCCGACTTCACACGAGCGAGTGCCTCAGTGTCAGCAGTAGCAAAGACCAAGTCGTCGACGTACACGAGGATGTAGAACGGCGGCAGCGACGTGTCTGTGCGCAGAAACAGCGACGGGTCAGCAGTAGACGGCGCGAACCCAAGAGCCGCAAGAGTAGTCCTCAGTGTGTCGTGCCACTCACGTGGCGCCTGGCGGAGACCGTAGACTGGCCGGCGGAGACTCCACTGGGTACCAGGGGGAAACGACCCAGTAAAGCCAGGTGGGCGGCGCAGCCAGATCTCCTCGTGCAGGCTGCCCTGCAGGAACGCTGTGCTGAAGTCAAGAGAGTGAAGCTCGTAGTCACGCTGAGCAGCAACGTGCAGCAGAACCCGAAGAGTGGTCATCTTCGGGGTGGGGGAGAAGGTCTGGAAGAAGTCGACCCCCTGACGCTGACTGAAGCCTCTAGCAACGTAACGAGCCTTGAAGACAGGCGGAGAACCTGGCGGCCGCTTCACCCTGAAAATCCACATGCCATCGACGATGTTCGCCCCAGGAGGGGGAACCTCGTCGACGTAGGTGCCTGTGGACTTCCAGGATGCCATCTCTGCGTCCATGGCTGTCTGCCACTGAGAGGAGTAGGGACCCGAGATCGCCTCTGCGTAAGTGCGCGGAGTGGGGATGTCTACTGCATCCGGGTCTCCCTCAGGGGCAAGCAACCAGGCCACGAGATGAGGTACAGCAGCCGCAAGAGAGTCAAAGTCCTCCTGCCTGTCCTCAAGGACGTCCGTGCCAAGAGCACACTCACCCCCGACGGACGGAGGACAGACAGACCCAGACTCAGTAACAAGACTGGCGGCGTAGTCTAGACGACAGGCAGCAGCAAAGTCGACAAGCTCAGCGACCAGGGCAGACGCAGCAGCAGACTCAAACGACGGGTCAGTGACAACAGTGGCGAGAAGACGCGTGACTGTAGGGTGCTCAGCGCGATACCGGTCAGACTCAGGGTCCGGAACGGCAGGCAAAGAGGACGCAGGAGGAGACGGTAGAGGGACACGCCGAGGAGCAGTAGAGGGACGCAGAGTCATGTAGTGAGTGCCTGGGACAGGAGGAGGACGCTCACGACGGACACGACTACCAGTGCGAGCAGGACGAACAGGCGACGCAGGACGAGACTCAGGCTCACGACGCTCTGTAAGACCTCCTGTGGGACCAGTATAAGGAGAGGGAGCAGGGAGAGGCGAGGCAGGCGGTAACTGTGACTGCGGCTGGACAGGCGGAGGACACTCTACGGAGGGAGGAGGACAAGGAGGAGGAGCCTGCCCAAGAACCTGCTGAAGGAGCGGTACGAAGTACGGTCGCGGCCGCGCAGCGTCTCCAGAAGCAGGCGGGACTCCAGCGGCCGGGTCCTCAGCACCAGTAGGAGCTCCAGCGTCCGGGTCCACAGCTCCAGCAGCAGCTCCACCGTCCGACTCCTCAGCACCAGCAGCAGCTCCACCAGGTGGGTCCGCAGCACCAGCAGCAGCGCCACCCCCAGAGTCGGCAGCTCCAACTCCGCTAGCACCGCCAGCGCCAGAGTCCCCAGCTCCAGTCACAGTGCTCCCAGAACAGCCAGTCCCGGCAGCTCCAGTACCCCCAGTACGAGCACCCCCAGGACGAGCAGCTCCAGCACCCCAAACTCCAGCCGAGCCACTAGGACGGCGAAAGCGTCGGACGTACCAGTCGCGAAGCTGCTGCGGTGTGAGAGACTGCTCAGCACCCCGAACCGGAGCACCCCCAGACGCAGTAACCCGAGGCTCCGTAGGCTCAGTAGCAGCACCCCCAGGCTCAGTACCCGCAGGCTCAGTACCCGCAGGCTCAGCACCCCCAGTCGCAGCACCCCCAGGCGGCAAACTCTCAGGCACAGTACCCTCAGCTCCAGCACCCGTAGTCCCAGCACTCCCAGGCCCCGCACCCGCAGGCTCAGCACCCCCAGGCTCCGTACTCTCAGGCACCGTACCCTCAGCTCCAGCACCTGTCGCCCCAGCACCCCCAGGCCCAGCACCCCCAGGCTCAGCACCTCCAGGCTCAGCACTCCCAGCAGCACCACCCGCAGCAGCACCTGAGTCACCTGTGACCTCGACAGGCTCAGCGACGGGAGGAGGGTCTACCTGAGAGACACCTGAAGGAGCAGGACCCTGAGGGGGAAGGGGGTCTACCGGAGGGGGACCAGGAGCAAGGAAAAGCGGCGGGGGAGGGAGGGGGGCAGTGCGGTAGGGGAAGAGACGGTAAAAAGGGACCGACTCGTCAAAGGTGACATCCTGAGAGGCGAAGACCCGGCGCGAGGTGGGGTGGTAAAACTGCCAGCCAGGCGCGTCAGGGACAAAGCCAAGGAAGACACAGGGAAGCGTGCGAGAGGAGAGCTTGTCCGCGGACGTATCGCGGACAAGGGCACGAGCACCCCACACCCGGAAGCGCGACGCATCGCCAACCTCCCCCGTCCAACGCAGTGTGGGCGAGGTCTCCGGCAAGGAGACACGGGGCCAAAGGTTGAGCTGATGCGCGGCGTACCGGACAGCAAACGGCCACAGAAAATGGGGAGCCGCCGCGTGGACCAAGGAGGTACGAGCGACCTCCATGACCAGGCCAATGCGGCGCTCAGCAACCCCATTCTGCTGTGGGGAGTCCGGAAGCGTGAAGGTCTGCTCGATGCCCTCCGCCTGACAGAAGGTCCTCAAGAGGTCGGAGGAGAACTCACCACCTCTGTCAGAGTGCAGACGCAGGACAGGAAGATCCGTCCGGAAACGGCGGCGGAGCTGGAGACGAACCGTGCGGATCCAAGGGATCAGAACAGCAGGGACCTCACCCTTGGTGCGCAAGGGGAAGACCGTGGTGTAACGCGAGTAGTCGTCGACAACCAGCAAAAAGTACCGCTCACCGCCCTGACCACGAACGCGGGCTGGGCCCCACACGTCCAGGTGGAGGGTCTCCAGAGGAGCCTCTGTCGGGGGGAACGAGGAGGAGTGAGGGGCGGCGCGCTGCCGCCCCTCGACGCAAGGAAGGCAAGGCGGCGCAGGCGAGGCAGGGAGGGGAGGGAGGGACCTGGGAAGACCGGACACAAGGAGGCGACGGTGCATGCCACGAAGGCGTGGCAGGGAGGGGTGACCCAGGCGGTGGTGCCAGAGAAGAGTCTGGTGCGACAGGGAACGACACTCACAGGCGTGGGCCACCAGACCTGACGCAGACACCTGACCGACAGCAGCTACCTGGGGAGACGCAGTGGTCAGTGTGTAGAGACTCGACCCCAGCCGACGGGTGAACGTAGCCAGGTGACGGCCGGTCCTGGAGCACGTGCAGATCGCCACACGCTGTCCGCCAGGGGTAAAGGTGTCAACCCACTGATCCTGGAGGACAGCGTTGCTCACCAGGTTCGTCGAGAACGAGGGGAGGTGGAAACCCGACAACGAGCCAGACGGAACCGCCGGACAAGGGAGGACAGTGGTGGACTGGGCAAGGACTGGGCCCCCAGAGGGGTCAGCCAAGGAGACTGGGACCGGTGCAGGAAGCGGTGTGAGCTCAGTACTGTCACGGAAGAAGCAACGGGAAGCACCTGAGTCAAGGGTGAAGGTGTGACAGGCCTCAGCCGGTGCGGTACCTGAGAGAGGTGTCTCTGTGGGTGCTGTACCTGAGAGAGCAGACTCGAAACCAGCCGGGACAGCACTGGGGGGGGCAAGTACAGGGGGCACCATACCAGAGAGAGCGGACTCACTAGTACCCAGGGCAGCGGGCTCTATACCTGGGTCAGGCGGCACACACAAGTAACAGTCTCCCTCGGCACTAACAGTCAATGCATACATGGCAGCAATAATAGCATCATAGTCAAGAGCAAAGACATCAACACCAGCCCTCATGAGCTCAGCCCAGCGGGGGCGCTCAACATCCGCACCCATCTCCTCACGCCAAGCGTCGTCAAGGCGGGAGAAGCAGCGGTACGGGGTGTGGAACCTCCCACACGTCTGTCCCTTGCGGTCACCTGTGCGAATGACATAAGAACAGCGGGCACTGGCCCCCGACGTCCCACGCTGAGCAAGCCACTCACGAAGCTGCTGGGTCGTCTGGGGACGCTGCTGCTGCTGGGAGCTCTGGCCCGAGCCAGTGCCTCCACTCCGACCTCCGCCGCCACCACTACCACCGCTCCGACCGGCACCGCCACCACCGCCACCACCGCCACCGCCGCCACCGCCGCCGCCGCCACTACTGCCACTGCTTCCTCCGCCGCCCCCGCCTCCACCACCGACCCCACTCCCACCAGCGCTCCCGCCACCGCTCCCTCCAGCACCGCCTCCCCCCCCACCTCCCCCACCTCCTCCCCCCCCAGTGCCACCACCACCACTTTTGCCCCCCTTGCCCTTGCCGGTGCGGCGCCTCCCACCAGGAGTAGAAGCAGCGCCAACAGACTCAGCACCAAGGAAGTCAACAGCAGCAGCAGCAGCGTAGGAGGGAGCGAGGGGAGAGGGAGAACACCCCTCAAAGATGGGGGTGCGAGGAGCACCACGAGCAGCACCAACAGCTACAATGCTCTTTTCGGCCGCGAGCAGGTGCTCCTCTAGGAGGGCGACTGTGAGCTCAGTGGGACAGCGAGCAAGGAAGTGGTCTCGAACTGAGCGGAGGGTGTCAGGGAGACGGGTGACTATGAAGTGGAGTGTCCAGTACAGTGGAGGGGGGTTCTTAGCGCAGAACTCGGTGGGAAGGGCGGCACGCAGGCGAGCATCACTAGTGCGAAGGTGGGT
This sequence comes from Closterium sp. Yama58-4, assembly GCA_947470075.1. Classification (NCBI taxonomy): domain Eukaryota; kingdom Viridiplantae; phylum Streptophyta; class Zygnematophyceae; order Desmidiales; family Closteriaceae; genus Closterium; species Closterium sp. Yama58-4. The sequence goes on from CANIUD010000042.1 coordinate 895,063, forward strand.
GATAAGATCGGCGACTGTAGTAAAGGTGGACAGATCGGGGAACAGGTACGGCAGCATGAGGCGGCTAAGCTCGGCTGTGGCAGGCGAGGAGTAGCGAGCGACGACAGCGTCGTACAGGGCCTTAGCGGATTTGCAGTCGCCAAAATGCTCTAGCTCAGCTAACGGCAGGTGACTGCGAATGGCTAGGCGAGCAGCTGCGTCACGAGTCTGCCAGTGGGAACGAACACTAAGCTCAGCTGTGGCAGGAGGGGCAGGCGCAGCACCAGACGCGTAATCATAGAGCGACACATGTTCCTTGCTATCGCTCAGGAGGAACAGCTGCAGGTCATCTAGCCAAGCGGTGAACCGCACAGGGCGGCCCTCAGCATCGAACGACAGCACGCGGATGGAAGCCATAGCGACAGTGTGACAGAGTAACGCAAGCTGCCGCAGCAGGGGAAGGCGACTGTGCACGGATAGAGAGCAGCGGGCGAGGCTGGCGCTACGGGCAGGCGGCGCTGCAAGCGGTCAGCGCGACGGGAGGGCGATGCTGCGAGCGGGCAGCACGGCGGACGGGCCGGGAAGCGGGCAGCGCGGCGGGCAGGCGGCGCTGCAAGCGGGCAGCACGGCGGGCGGGCGACGCTGCGTGGCGGGCGGGCCGCGAAGCGGGCAGCGGGCGGGCGGGCGGGCTGCGAAGCGGGCAGCGGGGCGAGCGGGCTGCGATGCGGGCGGGCCGCGAAGTGGGCAGCTAGCGGGCGGGCGGGCTGCGAAGTGGGCGGGCCGCGAAGCGGGCAGCGGGGCGAGCGGGCTGCGAAGCGGGCGGGCCGCGAAGCGGGCAGCGAGCGGGCGGGCGGGCTGCGAAGTGGGCGGGCCGCGAAGCGGGCAGCGAGCGAGCGGGCTGCGAAGCGGGCGGGCCGCGAAGCGGGCAGCGAGCGAGCGGGCTGCGAAGCGGGCGGGCCGCGAAGCGGGCAGCGAGCGGGCCGCGAAGCGGGCAGCGAGCGGGCGAGCGGGCTGCGAAGCGGGCGGCTCGGCGAAGGGCGCGCGAGGGCGCTAGTGAAGGGGCGCGCGAGGGCGCTAGCAAGGGGCGCGCGAGGGCGCTAACGAAGGGGCGCGCGAGGGCGCTAACGAGGGTGCGCGCGAGGGCGCTAACGAGGGGCGCGCGAGGGCGCTAACGAGGGCGCACGAGGGCGCTACGAGGCTAGGGCACGGGGTAGCGTGGTAACCGCAGCGAGCGGTGGTGGGCCCTTAAAAAAAAAAACGGTCGGTAGGTCCTAGGGACCTCCTGCTCTGAATACCATGTCAGAATTACTAGGCAAGAATGATGAACTAGCAGAAGTTTGGGTACAAATATGAAACCCTAGTTGGGGTTGTACCCCATATTGGCTACCCCACTACAGCCTACAAGCATAATACAGTTTAACAGTTATGATTGTGTTGCGGCGACTGTGGAATTTTGCGGGTTGACTCAGTATGGGGTACAGATTTTTGGGGTTTGGGAAATTTGTACCCATCACTGAAGATGCTACCAAGTGGTTGGGTGAATCCAAACCAGGTTGGCAAGTGTGGCCAAGTTGGCATGAGGTGGATTGTGGAGGTTGGGAAAGTGACAAAGGTCAAAGTTGGGTTGCTATAGAGAGGGGAATTGTGTGCCTATGGGTTTGCTTGAATGGGGAATCCCTTGGGACCTTCCCTCTCGTCCTCCTCTTCCCTCCCACCTGGTTTCTAGCTACTCTAACTCTCTTGTGTGTCACTTGTGAACTTGTGGAACTTATAAGACTCTTGTGATTGAGTTAATTTTCTATGCCAGCTTACCCCTAGTGCGTCGAAATTAATATCTCGCGAAATACTCCACCTTTTCATGTGATTCAAATTGGGACTTGTAGCCACGGTCTAGAGCTACAACATACTCAGAATTCGTGAGATTCTAACGGCGAAATGTTCGTCGACAACGTTTCTTGTGACGACGACAATTCTGTCAAGAAATTGAGACCAATGATTTTGAGATATTTGGGTTCCTAATCTTCGTAGACTCGGTCCTTAGTCTTTAACAAGTGGTATCAGAGCGATTGAGGACTTTGTGGGGAGTCTACTGAAGTGTGAAGACCCTCTTAGACCCACCATGGCCTGTGGGCGTGCCTAAGTGGAGTTCTGGAGGTTGGGAGTGACTTCCGCTAAGGGGAAACTCTGCCGAAATTTCGTTGGCGCCGACACTTGTGGAAATTGTGTGGGACTTCGGTGTGGACAGCAAAGGGGGGAGCTGAAACCTGTGATTGGGAGCAGAGGAGATGAGTCAAGGGAGTGGAGAAGCAGCTGAGAAGAAGAGTGAGCTGCCAACATCCAAAATTGAGGCATTGGATGGCTCCAACTACGAGGAATGGAGCGGGCGGATGAGGAGCGTCTTCAAGCGCTACAAGCTGCTGAAACTTGCGATGGGAGAAGAGAAGATGCCGGAGGAAGGTGATGCCCGCGATCGATGGATTGAGCGGAGCGTGGTACTGTACGACCTCATCCTTCAATCGGTCAACAACGATATGTTCCAGCACATCAAAGACCTAGTGGAGCTGGACGACTCCGGACCGAAGGCGTGGAAGCTACTACGCGACGTGGTTCAGCCCAACACGCTGCCGATGGTGATCGTATTGGAGAAGGAGCTGGCTGCCCTCTCCATGCGGCCGGGAGACGATGTGAAGCCGGTGCTTGACAAGATCAAGGACACCTATGCGAGGATGGCAGCGGCGGGCAGCAAGGTGTCGGAGATGCAATAGTGCACCAAGATTATCTCGGTGCTCGACAACACATGGGACAACCTGATCCCTACCCTCAACGCTCAGCAAGACAAGTGGATGCCTGAGTCGCTACGGCAGCAGATCCTGCAGGAGGACTTTTGCAAGCGCCACATGGGAGGCGGTGCTACCAACAAAACTGCTGAGGGATATGGAGCTGCAGGAGGCAGCAGAGGAAGAGGGGGAGGGAGAGGAAGAGGGGGAGGGAGAGGCCGAGGCCGCGGGAGAGGCTTTGGCAGAGGGAGAGGCCGAGGTGACTACAACGAGGGGCATGGGAGCTCTGGTGGCAGGGGGAGCACCCGAATGGAGGGAGCTTGCTGGTACTGCAAGAAGGCTGGACACCCGTGGTTCAAGTGTTTTAGCCGGCCTGAGGGATGGGCGCCCCCAGGCATGAAGCCGCCAAGTGGTGAACGCGCACGAGGTGGCGCTGTGCAAGGTTCAGGTGCACAAGGTGATGGTGCACAAGGTAAAACTGACCCTGGGATGTTCCTCATGGTTGAGGATGTGAAAGAGAGTGAGGATGATGTGGGTTCGGTTGGTAAGATTGTGATGCACCCTCTCACTCACTGGGTGATCGATTCAGGTTGCACGAGTCACATGACTCCGCGGGCAGATTTGCTTGATGAGGTAAAGCCCCCTGGGAAGATTAAGGTTGTGGCTGCCGCTTCAGGTGCTTTGCTCCCTGTGATTGGTGTGGGGAATGCCAAGGTGATGGGAGCCAATGGGGGACTTGTGGGGCTTGGGAATGTGATACTGGTTGAAGGTTTATCTGCTACCTCCTCTTTGTGCGCCGACTGCAGAAAAGCAAGGCCAAAGTTACATTCGGCCCAACCAGCTGCCGTGCAAAGCTTGGGAAGTTGCTGCTGTGGGATTTGGACGAGAAGAGCAGCTGCATCAAGGACCTGTGGCAGCTGCCCATCATCCCTTGGAATGGGAAACCACCAGCAACGGCAACGGCAGCGGCAGCGGCTAAAGCAACTGCGGGAGGAGAGGTGACTGTACCAATTGCTGGGGCCCTGGATGCAGTCAAGAAGGTGCAGCAGCCACAGCAATCACATGGTGAGGTGGGGCTCACTGGTGTGGATGCAACAGCTGCATGGGCAAAGGCTTCATCTGGGAGTGGTGAGGCCGATTGGGAGACGTGGCACGAGAGGCTGTGCCACATCAACATTCCGATGCTGCAGAAGTTGGTGAAGGATGGGAGCTTGAAGGGGTTGGAGGTGAAGGGGGCAGGCAAGGAGATTGGGAGCTGCCCTACATGCCTTGAGACCAAGACACTTACCGCACCATGCGGAGAGTCACTTTACACTGGGAGCTTGACAATAGGGGAAGGCACGGGTGGTACGAGTGATCATAGCATTTGGTTGTGTTCTCTCTACTTACGCATTCACATGGCAGATTGACAAGAGTTTCACTAGCAAAAGGATTACGCAATGTTTCAAAAAGAATGACAAAGGTGAACATATATGACATAGCAAACTAGCAAGCAGGCAGGTCAATCCCCAGCGTAGCAACGGAGCCGCAAGCAAGCATGACAAGTCGACGGCGTGCCAACTCGGCTTGAAGGCAACTTGCCAACACCGCAAGTCAGCACCTGCCAGCAGCACACCAGCGCGGCTTGCCAACGCTCCAGCCAGGCGGCTTATCAGTGTTGCAACCGCTGGTGACTATATGCACATGTGCACAGACCTACTTCGCAGGTGTGGGTAGACGGTTGAGCACGTCGTGCACCGTTACGCACATTGCGCAGATGCTAAGTCGGCCAAGTGCCGACGGTTGCGTCAGTTGTGCCACGTCACTCCGGGATACCAGCTCATAGGTTGACTTCGTCAAAACCATCTCGGCGAAATTCGCGCACCCTCACATAACTTTGTCGATCAGGATACTTGCTCGACCAGAGGAGGCCGCTGAGCCGACGCCGACTTCGGTGCTCATCGGTCGACCACCTTCGTTGGCCGTCAAGACTGGACATTGCCCACCGTCTCCTTTATGTCGACCAGCTTCGTGGCCGGCTTCCCTGTGGTTGATTTTGATGGAATTAGATACCCAACCCGACTTTCTCATCCAAGTTTGTTTCAACCACAAAGTCGGCTTCGCTATTCGTTGAAACCGGCTTCGAAGTGGTCGGCTTTACCGAAGTCGTTTAACCGCCAAAGTCGGCTCCGTCGAAGTCGACTTCGGAGCCTAGTCGGCCGCAAAACTAAGTAGTATGAGCAAAGGCATGAGCGAATACTTATACGCGAAACATGCAAACGGTAACGCGGTGCGTGCGAGCTAGCTAGTGCTACGCTGGCGTCGAGGTTCGGGCTAATCCCGAAGCGTAGGCTGACTCGGCCGGTCAACCAGTACGAGGTTTGGTGAAACAGTGCGAAGTTGGCGAAGCCCTGTTAGCAGTAGCAGGCGAACAACGGCTGCTGCTGTACGCGATGTTGACGGCCGCGGTAAGGAATGTCGAGGAACCCTTACATAGGGTGTCTGCTGTAACGAGCTGGGAATGGTAGTGTTGCACATAAGCGTTAAAATTCATTTGCAGGGTTAGTTTTTAGCCCTGCCTGACGATGATAGGGTGGACGCCCAGCAAAACCCAATTCTAGCAGTGTGTGTCCGAAATTTCACCCTGAAATGTAGGGCAAACAGGATAAAACGCCCTGCAATCCTGAGGCCTGGTCCCAGCCTCCCGCACGGCAAGGCACCCCAGCAGTCTGTACTTGTTCGGACCTCTATCGCCCACCCCAGACCTTCCCCTCTCCTTCCCAGCCCTTGCCCTTTCTGCTCTCCCATTTCCTCTGTCCCTCGCATAGCTGGCCCAGTGCTCCACTCCAACGTAGGTCTCCTCGCTTGTCGGTGCGTGGAGCGACTGACCAGTTCAATAATCGCGAAGCGCGCCGATTCGATCCCGTGCAGCACACTGTGCTGTACTCATCAGTCGTTGCATTGCAAGTCATCGAGAGCCGTCGCAGACCTGTCCGTCATGGTGTCGCATCGCAACCGCGTCGCGGGGTGTAACACATGTCGCAGGAAAGTCCAGCCGCCCTCCTCCTGCAAGTTCCAGCGAGCAATCAGCGCAATTGTTTTCTTCCACCCCCCACCATTTATTGGCACCCTCCTGCGCCGCCTCCTTGTCCGATACGTTTGCCTTTGGTCCAACTGTCTCCCACACCCATCAACCGTCTCAGTCAGCGGTGCGCCGCCGCGTGCATTGCGTCGGTGCCACTGTCTCTCCTACTTCGAGACTCGACTCGAGTGCTGCTTACGTCATCTCGAGTCTTCGGTGTTTCGAGAAAACCGAGAGAATTCGAGAGATTCTAATAACTGATACAAGGGCAAGTGGTAGCAAACGCCTCGGTCGTCGCTACGCGCACACCGAAGGGACTTGATCACACTACTACTCTACTACTGCCACGCACCCGCGACGTGCGTGCTGTGCCGCTTCGTAACCGCAACGCACCACATTGCACCGCGACTCCTTTTCGACCCGTTCCCAGCTTCCTAAAAAACATAGCAGCTCCCTCGTTACCAGATCCCTAGAAATTCCAGCGTCTCGTTCCCGAGACAAGCGCGACAGGCGCAAAGGCGGCAGGTGCGGAATAGAGAGTCTGCGCCGTTCGGCTGTTCGAGGCAGGGTCTAGCAGCTCGTGGGTGGGTCCCACACACGCGTCGCGCCTTTTGAGACGTCTCAAGAGTTGGATTCGAGTGCCGGCGGCGGCGTGCCGTTCTTTGAGAGACCGAGACGCGGCAGCTCGGGGGTGGTTCGCACACGCGCCGCGCCTTGCAGCCGCGCACCCAGGCAGCAGCACCAAGTCCCCGGCCGCACGGCACGCCAAGGCATTCGCAGCGCAGAGGCGAAGGCAAAATCGGTGTCTCTCGGCATCTCTCGGCGTCTTGCAACGTCAAAGAGTGCGGTGCGCTGGGAAGGGGCTGGAAATATCATCTTTCACTCGCAGGGCTCCATGGTTGTTGCAACGGCCTTCAATCGCGCGCACCGCACGCTGCCTCTCGCCCGCGCGCGCCTCCCCGCCCCCTTGGTCCTCCTCCTCCTCCTCCCCGGCCTGTTCCTGCTCGCTGCGCACGTGCCGCTGCACTGCCGGGCACAAGTGATCACATGTGCACCGGGCCAGCTCTGTCCCAACAACCTCTGCTGCAGGTGAGTTTTGAGACGTGTCAAAACGCTGAATAACTCCCTCGTTTTTACCCAGTGGGTAGCGAGGTGTTTCAGATGCTGACGGTGATGCTGATGGTGATCGTGATGGTGATGGTGATGGTGTTGGTGTTGGTGGTTATGGTGATGGCCATAAGCTATCGCTCACCTCTTCCTGCCCTTTTCAAACATAGTTCTCTGATCAGCATGCCTGTTACATGCCCGTGCCTGTTACATGCTGCAGTAGGTCCCATCCCTTGCATCCCCACCTTCTTGCCCACCAACCCCACCCTTCATCCCTTCCCCTCCCCCTCTCCCCCCCCCCCCCCCCCCCCCCTCCCTCTCTCTCTCTCTCTCTCTCTCTCTCTCTCTCTCTCTCTCTCTCTCTCTCTCTCTCTCTCTCTCTTCTCCTGCTCGCCCATTCCAGTGGCGGCTGCTGGGAGTGTGGCAACACAGAGGCATATTGCGCCGCTAACTGCACCTCAGGGCCATGCTTTGGTGAGCAAGAGGGGCAGAGCAGACATGTGCTATGCTATGCTATGCCATGCTATGCCATTCTGGTTAGAGTTCCTCGTTACCTGCATGCCTCAGTCAGTCACTGCGCTGCGCACACTTCATGGCACGTTCTTCTTTCTGATCCCTCGCCTCTGTGTTGTGCTTCTTCTATCTCGCTCCCCTGCTTCTGTTCATTCCACTTTCCCCCCTGCATGCTTTACACAACCCGCCCCCCTCACCTTGCATCGTCAACAGCAGCAGCACCACCACCAGAAGTATATGGGTATCCACCATCAGAACCACCACCACCACCACCATCACCATCACCATCACCATCACCACCACCACCACCACCACCACCACCACCATCATCATCGCCAGCACCATCACCACCTGCACCGCCCACCACCGGCGCCAGCCCAGCAGTAATAGCCGGCGCCACTGTAGGAGTCATTGTATCGCTGCTGCTGCTCGCTCTGCTCCTCTTCTTCTTCTGCTGCTGGCGGCGCCGCCTGGAGAACCAAACCGATCACGTTGCGATGAGCAACGAACACACCAGCAGCACAGGGAGCACCAACAAGTCACGCTCGATGGTTGGGGTGATATCAGGAGGAGCCGGGGCTCTCCTGAGCTTGAGTAGAACGAGCAAGGGAAGCAGGGTGTCCGGCGTGTGCCAGGAGTTTTCTCTGAAGCAGCTGAAGCGGGCAACGAACGGCTGGGCTGGGGAAAACCTGGTGGGCAGCGGGGCGTTTGGAGACGTGTACAAGGGAGTGGATCCCCAAACCGGGGAGGTGTGGGCAGTGAAGCGGGCCAAGTTTCTGTCGAATGACTTCCAGACGGAGGTGGTGGCGATGGCGTCTAAGCACCACAAACACCTGGTGCGCCTGCTGGGGTTCTGCGTGTGCTATGGCTCTGCCACGCAGCGCATGGAGCAGATTCTGGTGTATGAGTTCATGGCTGGCAAGGACCTCGACTGCTGGATCGGCAAAGGTGCGTGTGTGCACTTGGGGCTTGTGGCTCGGCTTGTGGCGTGGGGCGTGGGGCGTGGGGCATGGGGCGTGGGGCGTGGGGTGTGGGGCATGGGGCATATGGGTTTTGAGGCGCCTCTAAAGACGGCTCTGCCACGCAGCGCATGGAGCAGATTCTGGTGTATGAGTTCATGGCTGGCAAGGACCTCGACTGCTGCTGGATTGGGAAAGGTGCGTGTGGTTGTGGCATGGGACATGGGGCATGGTGGTGGGAGTTGGCAGGCAGCCAACCATGCAGCATGAGCCACTTGACAAATACTTCTCTCAATCTTCACCTGTTGAGAAATCCCTCTCCACGTTTCTATGTTAAACCATCTTCCTGCTTTCTCTCACTCTCTTCTCCTTTCCAATCTCGTTCCGCTTCCATTGCCCGTCCCTCCCTCCAGCCGCCCCGCGTCCTCTGAGCATGCGGGAGCGCATGAACATCCTTCTAGGAGTAGGCGCAGGCCTGCAATACCTCCACTCATTCAACATGGTGCACCGAGACATCAAGCCCGCCAACATCCTCCTGGACTCCAACATGCAAGCCAAGGTGGCTGATTTCGGCCTCGTGCGGTGCGGCGAGGGCACCACGGTGATGGCAACGCGCGTCATGGGGTCACCAGGGTACATGGACCCGGCGTATGTCGTGTCGCAGAAGGCCACTCCTGCTGTTGATGTGTACAGGTAAGCCTTGCTTCTTGATCCTTTTGAGTCGACTCGAGAGTGAGCGCCGTGAGAGCACCACGGTGATGGCAACACTCGTGTCATGGGGTCACAGGGATACTTGGATCCGGCTTATGTGAGGTTGCATCGCAGAAGGCCACTCCTGCTGTTGATGTGTACAGGTACGCCTTGCTTCTCGATCCTTGCATGCCGATCATCCTGCAGTGTGCATGTAGAGAAACGGAGTTGAGATTTATCTACATGTTTAGAAGAGGGCTTTGTGTGTTGGACCCTTTGGCGGGTCCTTGTGATTCGTAGTGTGTGGAACGGCGCCTTCAGGACTTTTTTGTTGTCAGCGTGTTGGGACGTCTGTTCTTGTTCTGCATGGGTCACTTGCTTTCAAAAAGTTATCGTGTATCGGATAACCTCTCAGTGTTCTCATTCAGGGTTATCCTATGTGTTTTCAAAATGGCACTGTGTTTTCTTCCTTTACCCCCTTCCTATGTCCCTTGTCAAGTTTATAGCACTTACCTTCAACTGTTGGGAATCATGTGGTCTCAATCATGTGAAGTTGTCTTCATTGTGTTTCCTGCTGCCTCTGTGTCCCTCCTGTGCTCAGTTTCGGGGTGGTGATGCTGGCGCTGATTACGGGGAGGAAAGCAACGGCTGGCGAGGGGGAGAAGGGGTGGGAGAAGGTAGAAGGAAAGGAGGAAGCTGCAATCAACCTGAAGCAGTGGGTGGCAGCGCTAGTGGATCAGGGCAGTGACGTGTCAAAATTCGCCGAACCAAACCTGGATGCCCCATCTGCGCTCCTCCTTGAGCTGACCACCCTTGCCCTTGCGTGCACCAACATGCGCACGTCTACTCGCCCCTCCATGCTCCAAGTGCTTGCGGAGCTGCAGGCTCTCAAGGACCGTTACCTGGTTACCGCTCCGAACAGGATGGCGGTACGAATCGACGAGGAGGTGGACGTCGAAATTGTTGATGTCGATCTTGAATCTGCGCTGGAGCAGTTGAAGGGTTTGGACCAATCAGCTTCATGGGTGCCAGTTAAGTAGCGTGTGCTGCTGTGCACATCGCAGAATGGTTGCTGGTACGGTATATTGGTGTATTGGGTTGGGGCATTGCTTGTTATTGTTGACCTAAACCTCAACAGGTATGCCGATGGTTCCTGTAGGCTTGCTTGTGGTATGCCTCTGTTATACGGTATGCCTCAAAGCCTGCTTTTGTGTGCCTTGAGCATTGTGATAAGGGCATTTGTTTTGTTTTGTTTTGTTTTGTTTTTTTTTTGGGATTTCCAGAGCTAGCCCAAGTTTTGTGTAGCTGTTACGGGTGCAATGAATCGAGGTAGCAAGGATTGCACTAAGGTGTCAAACGAGTACAAAGTATGAGCGAATAAATGAGCGAAAACTAATACGCGAAACATGCAAACGGTACCGTAAACGCCCGGATAAAAGACAGTGTTGAATAGTAGACAGGGGTTGTCTACTATACGGGTGTCTCTTATAAACAGGCTAGCCTCATTATAAGACACCTATTTGTGTGTACGAGATAAGACATATATGTCTTATAATCGAAACTTCAATATATTATAGCGAAAGTTGAAATAACGCGTACATTTTTACCCTTGCGAAGCGCGAATTTCTCCACGCGCTGACCCAGGACCTACCAAATTTGCCTCTGCAGGTGTTCTCCATGACGTGGCGTCCCGGGCAGTGGTTGCCGAAGTGGCACCTTCGCAACATCCACACTCATTATGAGGAACTCTTTTTCAAGAAGTACGGAAAATATTTCTAAGTAGTTTAAAAAGTTTAGATTTATAAGATTTATAAGACACCCTAAAGCATCCCGTTTACAAGATAACTCAAGCATTTTTTCCCGTGTACGAGATAAGACATATATGTCTTATATGTCAAACTATATGTGCTGCATATTGTCTAGGCTGTAATGGGGTAGCCCATATGGGGTACAACCCAATTAGGGTTTACTACTTGTACTCCTGCATCCTGTTAGTTCATCCATTCCTGCTGCTAGATTCTAACATGGTTTCAGAGCACTAAGGTCCGTAGGACCGTTTTTTTTTCGGGCCCACCTACCGCTGCGGTTACCGCGCTACCCCACGTACCTGCCTGCCTTGCCTTGCCTTGTGACGTGCTGCACTACGCGCGCCGTCCAGCAGCCCTAGCGCTGCCTCCTGCTGCCCTAGGCCAGCGCGCTGCTTCTAGAGGCCCGTAAGGCCCGCGCGCCGCCCCTACACGCCCTTCAGGCCCGCGAACAGCCCCTGCAGACCGTTAGGCCCCTTGCTGCCGCGCGCTGCCCGCACCGAGCCGCGCGCAGCCCGCTGCTGCCGCGCGCTGCCCGCACCGAGCCCGCGCAGCCCGCACCGAGCCGCGCGCAGCCCGCTGCAGCCGCGCGCAGCCCGCACCGAGCCCACGCAGCCCGCTGCAGCCGCGCGCAGCCCGCACCGAGCCGCGCGCAGCCCGCTGCAGCCGCGCGCAGCCCGCACCGAGCCGCGCGCAGCCCGCTGCAGCCGCGCGCAGCCCGCGGCAGCCGCGCGCAGCCCGCGCCGAGCCCACGCAGCCCGCGTCGAGCCGCGCGCGGCCTGCTACGGCCTCGCGAGGCCCGCGCGCGGCCCGCAGCAGCCCGCGCCGAGCCGCGCGCGGCCTGCTACTGCCTCGCGCGGCCCGCAGCAGCCCGCGCCGAGCCGCGCGCGGCCCGCTACTGCCTAGCGCGGCCGCGCGCGGCCTGCAGCAGCCCAGCGCGCTGTCAGCGCAGCCCGCGCCGAGCCGCGCGCGGCCCTCTGCCTCGGCCCCGACCTGCCGCTGATGCGGCCCCGCCCTGCAGCTGCCACGGCCCCGACCTGCCGCTGATGCGGCCCCGCCCTACAGCTGCCTCGACCCCGACCTGCCGCTGACGCGGCCCCACCCTGCGACTGCCGCTGAAGTGGTCCTGCCCTGCAGCTGCCGCGGCCCTACTCTGCAGCCGTTGTTGCGGCCCCGACGTCGCCACTGTCGTGCGCCTACTCGGCCGCCGCCCGTCGAGCGCCGACCCTGCTCGCCCGGCGAGCGCCTGCTCTTCCAGCCTTTGGTGAGCACCTGCCTGCCTGCCTGCCTGCCGGCCTGCCTGTCTGCCTGCCTGCCTGCCTGCCTGTCTGCCTGCCTGCCTGCCTGCCTGCTGGCCTGCCTGCCTGCCTGCTTGCCTGCCTGCCTGTCTGCCTGCCGGCCTGTCTGCCTGCCTGCCGGCCTGCCTGCCGGCCTGTCTGCCTGCCTGCCTGCCGGCTTGTCTGCCTGCCTGCCTGCCTGCCTGCCTGTCGGCCTGCCTGCCTGCCTGTCGCGCCTGCCCTGCCCGCGCTACTGCTACTACTCCTGCTATTAGCAGGTGGCCAGATGCAGCTCCAGCGTCGTTCCTGCGTGTCTCTCACGCCCCAGCAGCTTGATGAGTGGTATAGGGTTTGGGGCTGTCGAGGTGGCCGTCGTAGCAGTCGCCCTGGAGCTGGTCAGTTGGGGGCGTCTGGCAGTGGCCAGCTGCAGCTGCAGGGGCGTCCTCGCGAGACACTTACGCCCCGGCAGCTCCAGGAGTGGTACACTCAGTGTAGCAGGTCTACGCGTACCGTTCGCTGCCCGTACGTCATTCGCACGGGTGTTAGGACTGGTCAGCCTTGCGGGACGCTTGGTCATACACAGTCCCGCTGCTTCGCCCGTCTGAGCGACGCCTGGCGTACCGTGTTTGGAGACGAGGCTGAGCTCCCTGCCTGGCCGGAGCTGCTTGGACAGAGGGTAGATATCTTTGCACTTGACTATGATGCTATTCTCACTGCCATGTATGCATTGCCTACTAGTGTCGACCGTGCCTGTTACCTGTGCGTCCCGCCTGACCCTGGTATAGCGCCTGCTGCTCTCGGTACTGGTGAGGCTGCTGCTCTAGGTGCTCGTGCGTCTCCTGCTCTAGGTGCTGGTGAGACTGCTGCTCTAGGTGCTGGTGAGTTTGCTCTTTCTGGTACTGCGCCTGCTGCGGTCTTGCACACCTTCACCCTTGACTCAGGAGCTTCTCGCTCTTTCTTTCGCGACTGCACCACACTCACGCCGCTCAGTCGGCCAGTTCCGGTCTCCCTGGCGGACCCCTCTGGGGGTCCAGTCCTTGCCCACTACTCCACGGTTCTACCGTGTCCGGCCGTCCCGTCTGGCTTCCTGTCAGGTCTTTACCTCCCCTCGTTCTCTACGAACTTGGTGAGTGGAGCTGACCTCCAGGATCACGGGGTTGACCAGTTCACTCCTGCGAGTCAGCGAGTGACTCACTGTACGTGTGCTAGGACGGGCCGGCACTTGGCCACGTTCACCCGTGCACCTGGCTCGAGTCTGTACACACTGACCACTGAGTCCCCTCAGGTAGCTGCGTCTGCGTCTACGTCTGGTCAGCTGGCGGCCCCCTGCGAGTGTCGCGCTTTGTCGCACGACACTCTCCTGTGGCACCACCGCCTTGGTCACCCCTCCTTGCCTCGCCTGCGTAGCATGCACTCTCGCTCCCTGGTCTCTGGTCTTCCCAGGTCTCTGCCTGCCCTCCCTCCCTCGCCTGCGCCGCCCTGCATTCCTTGCGTCGAGGGGCGGCAGCGCGCCGCTCCTCACTCCTCCTTGTTTCCTCCCACAGAGGCTCCACTGCAGACGCTCCACCTGGACGTGTGGGGCCCAGCCCGTGTCCAGGGACAGGGCCGCGAGCGGTACTTCCTGCTGGTCGTCGACGACTACACGCGTTACACCACGGTCTTCCCCTTGCAGAGCAAGGGGGACGTCCCTGATGTTTTGATCCCTTGGATCCGCACTGTTCGTCTCCAGCTCCGCGAGCGATTCCGGCGGGACTTTCCTGTCCTGCGTCTGCACTCTGACAGAGGTGGTGAGTTCTCCTTCGACCTCTTGGCAGCCTACTGTGCGGAGCACGGCATCACCCAGTCGTTCACGCTTCCGGCCTCTCCACAGCAGAATGGGGTTGCTGAGCGCCGCATTGGCTTAGTCATGGAGGTCGCTCGTACCTCCATGATCCATGCGGCTGCCCCCCATTTCCTGTGGCCGTTTGCGGTCCGGTACGCCGCGCATCAGCTCAACCTCTGGCCCCGTGTCTCCTTGCCGGAGACCTCGCCCACACTGCTGTGGACGGGGAAGGTTGGCGATGCGTCGCGTTTCCGGGTCTGGGGTGCTCGTGCCTTTGTCCGCGATACCACCGCGGACAAGCTCTCCGCCCGCGCTGTTCCCTGTGTCTTCCTTGGCTTTGTCCCTGACGCGCCTGGTTGGCAGTTTTACCACCCCACCTCGCGCCGTGTCTTTGCGTCTCAGGACGTCACGTTCGACGAGTCGGTTCCCTTTTACCGTCTCTTCCCCTACCGCACTGCCCCGCTCCCCCCCCGCCGCTCTTCCTCGCTCCAGGTGCTCCCCAGGTAGACCCCCTCCCCGCTCCAGGTCCTGCTCCTTCAAGTGTTTCTCAGGTAGACCCTCCTCCCTTGACTGCGCCGGTTGAGGTCACTGGTGACTCAGGTCCTACTGAGGGTGGTCCTGCTCGGGGTGCTACTTCTGGGGGTGCTGAGCCTGGGGGTGCGGAGCCTGGGGGTGCTGAGCCTGCGGGTGCGGAGCTTGAGGGTGTGGAGCTTGGTGGTGCTGAGCCTGAGTGTGAGGGGTCTGGGGGTGCTGAGCTTGGCGGTACTGACGCTGGAGGTTCTGGAGCTACTGAGGGTGCTGGCGCTGGAGGTTCGGGAGCTGCTGGAGGGCCTAGTACTGGTGGCGCTGGAGCTGGAGGTTCTGGAGCTGCTGAGGGTGCTCGCGCTGGAGGTTCTGGAGCCGCTGGAGGTACTGGTGCTGAGGGTACTGACACCGGAGGTTCTGGAGCCGTTGGGGGTGCGGGCGCTGAGGGTTCTGAGTCTGCTGTTGCGCGGTCTCCTTGGAGTAGCCGCCTTCGTCCACGTGTGCCTCTCACCCCACAGCAGCTGCAGGACTGGTACGGTCGCCGTCAGCGTCGCGCTGCTGGAGCTAGGAGTGGTGCTGGTCCTTTGTCTACTGGAGGTGCTGGAGTCGCTGGTTCTGGAGGTGCTCGTACTGGAGACACTGAGGCTGGAGACCCTGGGACTGGAGGTGCTGGCTCTGGGGGTGCTGCTGCTGGAGACACTGAGGCTGGAGACCCTGGGACTGGAGGTGCTGGTTCTGGGGGTGCTGCTGCTGGAGACACAGAGGTTGGAGACCCTGGGACTGGAGGTGTCGGCTCTGGGACTGGAGCTTCTGGAGCTGCTGGAGGTACTGGAGCTGCTGGAGGTACTGGAGCTGCTGGAGGCACTGGAGCTGCTGGAGCTGCCGGTCCTGGTGCAGCTGCGCCGACACGACGGTTCTTCGCTCCGCCGTCTCCGTCGTCTCTGCCGCCGTCTGACTCTGTTCTTCGTCAGGTTCTTACTCTCCCGTCGTCTACTGGTCTTCCGTTACAGCCTGGCTCACCGCTGCCTGCTCCTTCTCCTTACACTGTGCAGACTGGTAGTCCTGCTGAGCGTCGTGAGCCTGCGTCGCGTCCTGTTTCGCCTGTTCGTCCTAGTCGTACCGGTCGTCGTGTTCCTCGTTCGCGTCAGCCGGCTGTCCCCAGCGCACACCTCGTAGTCCGTCGTCCTTCCTCTGCTCCGCAGCCTGTTCCTCTGCCGTCTCCTCCTGCGTCCTCTTTGCCTGACGTTCCGGACCCTGCGTCTGACCGGTTTCGTGCTGAGCACCCTACTGTCACGCGTCTACTAGCCACTGTTGTCACTGACCCGTCGTTTGAGTCTGCTGCTGCGTCTGCTCTTGTCGCTGAGCTTGTTGACTTTGCTGCTGCCTGTCGTCTAGACTTCGCTGCCAGTCTTGTTACTGAGTCTGAGTCTGTCTGTCCTCCGTCCGTCGGGGGTGAGTGTGCTCTTAGCACGGACGTCCTTGAGTTCAGGCACGAGGACCTTGAGTGTCTTGCAGCCGCTGCGCCTCATCTCGTTGCCATGCTGCTTGCCCCTGAGGGAGACCCGGATGCACCAGACATCCCGACCCCGCGCTCTTACGCTGAGGCGATCGCGGGTGAGTACTCCTCTTAGTGGCAGACAGCCATGGACGCAGAGATGGCATCCTGGAAGTCCACTGGCACTTACGTCGACGAGGTTCCCCCTCCTGGGGCGAACATCGTCAGTGGCATGTGGATTTTCAAGGTGAAGCGGCCGCCAGGTTCTCCGCCTGTCTTCAAGGCTCGTTACGTTGCTCGAGGCTTCAGTCAGCGAGAGGGAGTTGACTTCTTCCAGACCTTCTCCCCCACCCCGAAGATGACCACTCTTCGGGTGCTGCTGCACGTTGCTGCTCACCGTGACTACGAGCTTCACTCTCTTGACTTCAGCACAGCTTTCTTGCAGGGCAGCCTGCACGAGGAGATCTGGCTGCGCCACCCCCCGGGCTTCACTGGGTCGTTCCCTCCTGGTACCCAGTGGAGCCTCCGGCGGCTAGTCTACGGTCTCCGCCAGGCACCACGTGAGTGGCACGACACACTGAGGACTACGCTTGCGGCTCTTGGGTTCGCGCCTTCTACTGCTGATCCGTCGCTGTTTCTGCGCACCGACACTTCACTGCCGCCGTTCTACATCCTCGTGTACGTCGACGACCTGGTTTTTGCCACTGCTGACACTGAGGCTCTCGCCCACGTGAAGTCGGAGCTGCAGAAGAGACACACGTGCACAGACTTGGGTGAGCTGCGCAGCTACCTTGGCTTGCAGATCACCCGGGACAGAGCACGCCGCACCATCACCTTGACTCAGTCACACATGGTGCAGCAGGTCCTTCAGCGCTTCGGCTTCACCTGGTCTTCAGCACAGGCCACTCCTCTGGCTACAGGTCACTCGCTCTCAGCTCCACCTTCGGACGAGTCCGTAGAGCCGAGTGGTCCTTACCCAGAGCTAGTCGGCTGCCTCATGTACCTGATGACTTGCACTCGACCTGACCTCGCGTACCCTCTTGGTCTTCTGGCTCGCTACATGGCTCCTGGTCGGCACCGACCTGAGCACATGGCTGCTGCTAAGAGGGTACTGCGCTACTTGTGCAGCACATCAGGCATGGGGCTAGTGCTTGGAGGGACGAGCCCAGTTGTCCTCACTGGGCACTCAGACGCTTCTTGGGTTGACGACCAGGCTACTCAGCGGTCGTCACAGGGTTACACCTTCAACCTTGGCTCTGGTTCAGTTTCGTGGCGTTCTACACGCTCGTCTTCAGTTCTCAGCTCCAGTTGTGAGGCTGAGATCTACGCCACAGCCATGGCTGCACAGGAGTTACGCTGGCTCACCTACCTGCTGACTGACTTGGGAGAGCAGCCTCGTTCTCCTCCAGTGCTGTACGTTGACAACAAGGCCGCCATTGCCTTGTGTGAGGAGCACAGACTGGAGCACAGAACGAAGCACATTGCTCTGCGTTACTTCCTGGCTCGAGAGTTGCAGCAGCGAGGCCAGCTTCGTCTTCGCCACGTGGCCACTCGGGCCAACACTGCTGATATATTCACCAAGGCACTTCCGTCTGGTGATCATCAGCGCTTTTGTACTCTGTTGGGCCTTGTGCCTACGTTTCCACACTTGCTGTAGTCTCTGCTTGTACTGTGATCTATATATATATGCATGCTGGCTCTTGCTAGGTAGCCATCACTGTACTGTTATTGCTGCATATATATCTCTGCATGTGAACTGGCCCTGTGGCCCTTTGCTTGTGCTCGGAATGCGTGGTGACGTTGTGATCCACCCTGAGCTTGTTTTGCTTCTCTTGACTGGTCGTGTGACCCCTTGTTCTCCCCCACTCTGCCTATGGGGGTGTGTCAAACTATATGTGCTGCATATTGTCTAGGCTATAGTGGGGTAGCCCATATGGGGTACAACCCAATTAGGGTTTACTACTTGTACTCTTGAATCCCGTTAGTTCATCCATTCCTGCTGGTAGATTCTAACATTATATCCGGGCGATGACGGTAATGCGGTGCGTACGAGCTAGATAGTACTAGGCTGACATCGAGGTTCGGGCTAGTCCCGAAGCGTAGGCCGACTCGGCCGGGCCAGCGGTGCAAGGTTTAGTAAAATAGTGCGCGCAAAGTTTGCGAAGCCACGTTAGCAGTAACGGGCGAACAACGGGTGCGGCTGTACGCGATGTTGACAGTCGCAGTAAGGAACGGTAAGAAAATTCCTTACAGTAACGAAAAAGATGCACCGAATAGCACGAGCCTCGCAGGGGGTGTACAAGGTACGAGCGCAACGTCATGCGGCGTAGAAAAGCGCAACGTTCAAGATCCTTGGGGGTCGCGGGGAGGTTGAGGGTGGGGGAGTCGGGGTTGGGGAGAGCTGGAGTTGGGCATTAATGTGACTGCCCAACCAAGCGAGAATGGGACTGCGAGTCGCACTGGCACAAAGATTTCGTCAACATGATTGATGTTCCTTTGAAGTCTTTGAACCACATGGCCATCGTTCATCTTTGTATTTGAACATTTTCCCGCATACGAGCTACCGTATTCTCCCGGATATAGGACCCTCCCGAAAAAAAGACCCCCGGGACTTATGATCGGGTCTGGGACTCTTAATATGTATGCTATATGAGAGGACCCCCCTTTTGCTATAAAACCATTTTAAGACCCCCCTTTCTTGTATACACTAGTCAAAATTGAAAATGCGCGTCAGCTTTTAGAGGCACAGAATCCAAAATCTGACGCGTCATTTGTGTCAGATTCGGGTTCTGACACACCAATCACGTCAGATGCGAAATCTGACGCTTCTGATGCGCACGCGAGATTTTTTTGGTTCGAACATAAGACCACCCCCCCCCCCCCCCTCCCCCCTTCAAATTCAAGTGTACACCCCTAAATCGCATAAGTGTACATGATTATTAAGTGTACCCGGGACTCTTACAACTCGTTCCGATTAAATGTTCACCCTAGTCATTTTGCCTCTATTTTAGGAAAGTCCCCCGGGTCTTATATCCGGGAGAATACGGTATGAGCTTGTTACCCCATGCGCTGCACAATTCCCTCCCGACCCGAGAACCAAGACAAGTTCCCTCCCAAGTGCACTGACAGCAAGGAACATAACCCTGTAAGTTGTGTGCGATAGGAGTATTACAAAAGTGGGCTCGGCAACAGCAGCAAATATTCGAATGTCTTGGCCCCCAAAAAGGTCGTTGTTTGAACAAACAAGCGTTCGTTTCAGCACAGCAAGATGAAATTGGGAAGCTGGATCCCTCCTGTTGGCGACATCCATCGCTGGTGTGACAGCGTTGGTGTCAAGAATTCGTCGGCTATTAGCGGGAAAGAAACACAGAGCGGGATGAAGGCAACGGGGAGAGCTAGTGTATGTGAGCAGTTGGAGGAGGAAATAGAAGAGGAAGTGGGAATGGAGGCGGAACAAGGGAGGAGGAGGAGGAGGAGGAGGAGGAGGAGGAGGAGGAGGAGGAGGAGGAGGAGGAGGAGGAACGAGTTGAGAATGAGCCGTCCGTTCTGATCCCGCCGCGCGCAAAGCGATTGAAACGCGAAGCGCACGCGGCGATACTGGCGCGGCGAGCCCCGACAAGCCACGGGGCGCAATGGGGACTCGTTACGGGGACGTGAGCGCCTTACCCGCGGACGTGTGGTTGCGCATCGCCAACGCGGTAGCTTTTAGAGAAGAATGCACCTGCTCATGGCCGCTCGTGGCGTGCGGGGTCGCCATGCCGTGCATTCGACGCGTGCTCGCGCTCTCATCATCGCTGGGTGATTCGGACGAGCCGCTCGTGTTCGACGAACAATGCCAGTGCCCCCCCTCCTCAGTCTCCCTCGCGCAACGAATCTGCAGCTTCGCATGGCTGACCAAGCAGCACGCAAGCCCTTCCTGGTTCATTTTCTCTCTCGTTCATGCACCTTCGTGCCTCTTTAGCTCCCTCCTGCGCTCCTCCCTGTTCCCGTCCCTCTCCTCCCTCACCTCCCTTGATTTCTACTTCTCTCGAAACCAACCATCCCCTCCGCGCTTGCTCTACTCCCTCTTGCAAGCGCCGCGCCTCGAGTCGCTTATTCTTGAGCACGGGGTCGCGTCGGACGATGAGAACGAATTGGCGCAGCACCGCTGCAACGATGCAAAAATGGTGGGCGAGATGTGGGAGCTCATTTCAATCATGGAGGAAACGAAGTCGGACGGCGACAATTCGGGGGATGGCAAGATGCTGTTGTTATCAAGCAAGGACCGGCCGTTTCCTGGGCTGCGTCGCCTCCACCTGTGCCTCTCCGCCTGCTCGCCTCTCGTCCTGCGCTTCGTCTCCTGCCTCGCCCCCCAGCTTCACGATTTCTGCGTCGCCGCCACGGCACATCAGTTCACAGCTCACGAAGGCAACGAGGGCGCTGAAGCCGGTGCGGCAAACGCGGAGAGGCGGACGAGCGAGCCCCAGGGGGAGCGCGAGCGGGAGCGCGAGGGGGAGCGCGAGGGGGAGCGTGTGGGGGAGCGCGAGGGGGAGCGCGAGGGGGAGCGCGTGGGGGTCGCGAGGGGGAGCGCGAGGGGGAGCGCGAGGGGGAGCGCGAGGGGGAGCGCGAAGGGGAGCCCGAAGGAGGCACTGATGGACGACACTCCTCTCTTCACCTCCCGGAAGCTACCGGTGTGGCACTTATCAAAATCGACTGCCCCATTTCACTGTCCGCGCCTCGGCTCTCCGCGCTCAGCTACTACTGGCATACCTCCCGCTCCCGCCTGCGCCTGCTCCCCACCTGCCCCGCGCACCTGACGTCTATCTCCCTTCGCACTGATTGGTCGTGCCCGTGGGCGATCACCGCGCCTCACGTCACCTCGCTCGACTCCCTCCGCACGAACATGCACCCAGAGAATGCTGCGCGTCTCCCGCGGGGAGTGATAGAGACTGTCAAGGCCTTGGAGTGGAGAAATGTTCTGCATCGGCGGTCACTGGATCTGTAGGCTCGGGTGCTGTTTCACTGTCGGTGCTTCGCTCGGGTGTGGTGTGGCCGTGTGGGCTGGAGGGGTTGTTTGTCGACAGCGTTGCGAGTGACGTTGTGGAGTTACTTGGGAGTGGGTTGAGAGGGGCCGATGGGGAAAAAAGTTACGGAAGCAGAGGTTGTGTGACGCTGGGGGAGGAACGCACGCACGTAGAGGGTGCAACTGCAGGTGAAGAAGACCAAATGAATGGGCGGAAGTTATTGGATAAACTGCTCCCTGGATGCAACAGCCTACGGCGATTTGAGGGGTGGGATGAGAGTGAGCGTGTGCTGTATAGGTTGGATGCGGTTGAAGGGCTGAGTAAGGAAGTGGGTGGGAATTGGGGAGGTGGTTTTGAACAGACTTATTATAACAAAGCAAGGTTTCTGAGAGAAAGGGGGATACCGGTCGTGGATTTAGGTGCAATTCTGTGAATTGTGGTCAGCTCAAACTGCTTAAAGTTCTACAGGGGTTTTACGGTATATGGCAATGTTTTATAACATATGTTTTCCTGAATTTGTCATGTCTCCTGCTGGCTGCCTGATCCAACATTACCGTACATTGATATATACACAAGGGGATGGACGACGTGACGTGGATGGATATACGACAATAAACAGTCACCAACAAGAGTGAGTGAGCTGGGGCAAAGGGTTACCACCACTTGCTTCTACGTAGTTCGCCAGGTGCTTTTTCGTGTGGGTGTGTTTGCTTACATTTCTTCTTTTCTGGGCAACTTCATCTCACCAAACCCCAACCAAGATTCGTTCCAAAATCAGCATGTTACGTGTGTAACCTCAATTGAAGTAACCCCATGTAGCTACAGGTTGGGGGCAGCAAGCACGTGGTGAGTGGTGGGAAGTGCATGATGCACGATGAGGAGGGAAGGTTTCAGCGTAGCTGTTGTAGGGAGAAGAGCCAGGGGGCAATGTTGGCGTTGAACGCTGCTGCTTTTGAGACGTCTCAAAGGTTGAGGGCAGCAAGCACGTGGTGCGTGGTGGGAAGTGCATGGTGCACTTTGGGAAGGTCCCAGGGAGGCTGTTGCACGGAGCAGAAGAGCCAGGGAGAAATGGTGGCATTGAATGCTGCTGAACTAGGGACTAGCATTGCCTCCCAGTCCACATGAGGGGATAAATGAACAGGTTAGAAGGGAGGGAGGGACGAGGGAGGAGAGTGTCAGAATGTGATGTTTGTCTAGCCTGCAGTGGGTTACTCTATAGCGAGTACAGCCCAAATTAGGGTTTGCTATATGTACTCAACTGCCTGCTAGTGAAAACCCCTCTTTCCTGTTTCTTGTTTCTGCCTATGCTTTCGACAAAGAGAAGAGGGAAAGAGAGGATGAGAGCTTTAAGCTGGTGGTTGCATGGTGTGATGCTCACTCAGCGATTGCAGCGCTGAAAACATCCTTCTCTCACTGTGTGTGTGTGCGCTTGTGCGTGCGTGCGTGCGTGCATGAGTGAGCGCGAGGGTGCGTGTGTGTGTGTGTGTGCGCGTGTGTGTGTGTGTGCGTGTGCGTGCGTGCGTGTGTGTGTGTGTATGTGTGTGTGTGTGTGTGTGTGTGTGTGTGTGTGTATGTGTGTGTGTGTGTGCGTGCGTGCCTGCGCACATCCATTCACGACCATACACGCCCTTGGAAAACGCCTGTAAGCATATTCATAAATTCATGATAATTTCCGTAAATGATCCATATAAAAAGACATATATACAAGGCTTATACGGTAACGCTAGAACTCTCGTACGGAGAGAAGTAAATAAATGGAGGGGAGCTAGTGTGTCCATATCATGGTTCGCATTTCCCGGCCTTGATCTCGACTTGGTCCGGAATGCACACTCTGGTGGCTTTGACGAGCTTATCGATGCAATCGTAGCCGTTGACCCGCTTGTAACACCCTTTGATTCCACGGAAGTACTTGACCTGCAGGCCAGTGCAGCGGTCGCCACTCCCAACCACGTACGCGCG
Organism: Closterium sp. Yama58-4; assembly: GCA_947470075.1. NCBI lineage: Eukaryota > Viridiplantae > Streptophyta > Zygnematophyceae > Desmidiales > Closteriaceae > Closterium > Closterium sp. Yama58-4. Next base: position 918,035 of record CANIUD010000042.1, read on the forward strand.
AGTCTTGGGGCACACTCCTTGCGTGAAGCTGAACGAGCTGCCTATGCACGCCTGCACTTGCCGTGTACATGGGTGTGTGCAGGGGGTGAGGGTGGGGGGAAAGAGGGCGGGAGGACAGTGGGGGAGAGAGGGTGGAGGGAGGGGGGAGGAGGGGGTGAAAGAGTGAATAGGAGGAAGGCACGGAAGTGACGAGTAATAATTGACAGTAGGGTCAAAGCGGGGAGGGAGGCTAAAGAAGGTGTCTGTGCAGGCATGCCGACCAAGCAGCACAAATAACTCTCGACGCCTGGAGGTGCGGACCAGGGTTGCAGGCTAAGGGCAGATGTGTGCTGCAGGTGTGGTCTACAGTGTGGTCTGCAGAGTGTTTCTCAGTGTGAACTTCCTGGTGTAAACTATAGGCTGAGACTGAGGAAACCAGTGAATGCCATGGAGGTGCAGGGAAACGACAAAGGTGCAGTGTGAAACTCGATGGAAAACCATAGGGGTAATGAGTGTGAACTGCGAAATGAGAGGCAAGAGGATAGGGCAAGGAGAAATGGGGAGACGGTGAATGGGGAAAAGAAGGTGAAGAACCGGGAGGAGAGGATGAGGGAAGGAAGAGGGTAGTGTGGAGAAAGGGGAGAGCAGAGGGCTGACCTGGAAGCCTGTGAGGCTGGCGACGTCAGTCTTGGGCACGAGGCGGCTGCACTTGATGCCGGGGTTGAGGCGGAAGAAGTCAATTGGGGAGAGCGGCGGGGAGGGCACGGAGCGGATCTGGTCGCACGTCTCCCCGGCCTGCACCAGATAGAACTGCGAGCACACCGGGATGAGCAGCGCCGCTGCGCTCTCCGCCCGCCGCTCCACACACACCGCCTGGCTGGGCGGAAGCACCCCGTTGCTGTCACCAAAGCAGTCCAGCCCGGGGTTGAGGGCCTGGAAGGCCTCTGCGCAGGGCTCGGTGGGAATGGTGCAGCCGGCGGTGAGGGAGAAGTATTTCGCTAGCGACTCGCATGTGTCGCCCTGGGAGGATGGGAGTGAGGAGGGGGGAGAGAGAGTGGGGGGGAAATGGGGGAGGAGGGAGGGTAAAGAGAGAGAAGGATGAAGGGAGACGTGGGCAGGGAATTCGGTGCAGAGAAAGGGTAAGGTGCCAACGACTTCACGTGTTGCCCTTGGGGTTGGATGATGGTGGGAGAACTGTGAGAGAAGAGGACGAGGTGAGAGCAAGGAGGGTGGGAACAGGAAGAGGAGAAGGCGAAGGAGAGCACAAGTGTGAGGGTTGGGAGTAGGCAGGGTTTAGGGTCCGGACTAATGGAGGATGGTCCGGACGAATGAAAAGGGGCACTGAGGAAGGAAGGGGGAGAGGTTTGGGATAGAAAGGCGAATGGACTGGGGACTGCTTGGAAGAGTTTATGATAGAGGGAGCGAGGGAGAGAGGGAGGGAGGGAGAAGATAAGAGAGGGAGAGAGGGAGGGAGAAAGGGAGGGAGGGAGGGAGGGAGGGAGGGAGGGAGGGAGGGAGGGAGGGAGGGAGGGAGGGAGGGAGGGAGGGAGGGAGGGTGGAAGAGAGGAGAGGAGGGAGAGGAGGGAGCAGAGAGAGAGGAGGGAGAGGAGAGGGAGAAGAGGGAGAGGAGGGGAGAAGGCTAACCTCAGACGTGGTGTAGTAGACGGAGCAGGGCGCAAGGTCATCAGGTTGAACCACTTTTACCACCGTGCCGACAGCAAGAGGAGCGCTGCAGCTCAGACCCTGGAGGGGGAACAGGGAGGGGAGTCGGGAGGCGAGGGCAGACACGATCGGAAAGGGGGTGGCGGAGGGAAGGTGTGGTGTGGTTGATGGGTGGGGGTGGGGATTAGACAGTGCAGATAAGGGGGGGGGATGCTTGCGGGAATGAAAGGAGGGGGCTCAACACGCAGGAGGAAATCAGGAGGAAGATCTCCACTTCAGGCTGTGGGTGTGGAATGAGGCTCACGGGGTTCTGTTGTTGGAGCTGGGCGAGAGTGAGGCCGTAGACGGGGTGGATGTCGGCACACGTGACACCCCACGACACCACCGTGTATGTGCTGCTGGAGTCGCCTGTGCAGTGCGGTGCAGAGTGGTTCAGATGTGTGCGGTGCAAATGAGCGCGATGTGGACGGGTGGAGTGGTGCAGGTGGGAATGGTCGCGGTTATTTGTTATGAGGGAATTTGCCGGTGATCGGGGAGTGATGGAAATGATGGTGGGTTGTGAGCCAGCATGGCAGCATGAGTTATGTTGCATAGGCATACTAACTTACCAGTACACTCCATGGTAGCATAGCCTGACTATCGAAGGTATTCTATTCAAGGACGCCTTAAAAGATGAGAGAGGCGACTTCATAGTATGCTTCGCTTCATAGTAGCGTCGCATAAGTAAAGAGTGGGATAAGGTGAATGTTATAACGCGAGAGTACAAGTGAAATCTACATGGACCAGAGAATACGAGAAGCTCACCTGGACCACAGGAGAAGGTGCCTTCAACAGTGGTGCCCTGCCTGAAGCCCGGAGGGCAAATGCACGAGTACGACCCCTTGCCGTCATTCACACACGTGCCCACCGCACAGGGATTGTGCACCGCTGCCCTGCATGCGTCATCTGGGGTCAAAGGCAAGTGATGGGTGGGAGACACAGTCAAGACAAGCATGCTTTGAGGTGACTGCACGAAGGAGGCTGAACAATATATGCTGTGCTGTGCTGTGCTGTGCTGTGGTGCCGATAGCACCATTGCAGTAAAGAAATTGTCCGGATGGAAACATTATGAGCAACATTGTTATCATGACTAGTGCCCTCTTCAGTCAGCAGGTTAGTTGCAGCCAGGACTTCTTTTGATGAGTTTTGCTCTCCTTTTTATCCAATCCTTACTGCGTCCCTTCCTCCCACTCTTGCTTGGTCTAACTTTGACTCCCCCCAACACTGCGTCTCTCCCTATTTCATCACCTGCTCCCCTGACTGCTGTTTCATCATCTCTACTTTCATCCTGATCCTCCCCCTTCAAATTTCATTTCTGCTCCCTTGGCTCCTCCTTCCACCACCTCTCGACCCCCTCCTCTCCCACCCTCGCCCCCCCCCCTTTCTCCCTCAGCCCACTTCTCTGCCTTTGTCCGACACCCCATCTCTCAGCGCCTTACTCGCCCCATGACTCGTTCTATGCCCAACTTTCATTTCAGCTCTCGGCCCTCTTCACTTGTCTTTCTCCCTACGAGTGTCCTGATCCCCTTGAGGACCGCATAATAAAAAACTATCTATCCATCTTATCTCCCTCCTCCTCTGTGTCACTATCACTGAATTCACCAGGTCACCCACGCTCCTCTCTGTTGACACTGCTGCCATCCCCACCCCTCAGTCCTGCTCCAAAACAGTCTCTAGCTTCCACTCTGCTGAGTGGATGACACGCATGCTTGCTGAGTGTGAGACGTTCACCCTTAAGAACTCATTAATATGCTATTCCCCCTCCCGACGCAACCATTGTTAAAGGGGGCGTGGGTCTTTCTCCTGTCTTCAAGGCCTGCTACAAAGCCAAGGGCTTCACTCACCACAGAGGCATTGATATTATGCCACCTATTCCCCCAGTTCTTCTCAATTTCCGTATTCTCATTGACTGTTGCGCTCGCATACATTGCGAGATTTAATCCATGGATGTCTCCAATGCAGTTCTTCAAGATGACCATCATCAGTGCATCTTAATGGGGCGCCCGACTGCTTTTTCCCATCATTTCCCCCCAGGCGCCACTTGCGACCTCAAGCACCCTGTCTTGGTTGACAAGAAAAAGCCCCCCCCCTCGCTTGGGCGAAGCCGGTTTCGTTGAAGGCTTAGCATTGTGGTTGACACCGACTTGGAGGATCAAGTCGACTTGGTTGGACGACCTTGGTGGAGACAACTTCGACGGGTGATTGACTTCGGTGAAGCCGACCACTGCGAAGCCGACTTCAGCAAACGGCGGAGCCGATTATGTTCTCCGGCAAGTTGTGCAGTCAGTTAGGCTTCGATATCAACGCTGACTTGGAGCAGCGAATTGGGGTCGACCTCAGCGAAGCCGATTTCGGTGAAGCCGAACTCAGTAGTTGGCCAACCTCGGCAAAGCCGGCCACGACGAAGCCGACGACGAAGTCAAGTCGGTGGCTGACTTGCGGGCACCGACCCAATGACGGAGTCGGCCAACCCAGCGGCATTTTCTGGTCGACTGGGTATGCAAGCATCGTCCAGACGGTTGTGGTGAAGACGACCTGCGTGGCGTTAGCTCATGGTCGACGTGGAGCATCTGGATCAACCGTCAACATGAGGTCAATCTTGGCACTTGCGCAAAGTGCCTGACAGGAAACCACTTACTTGCTTGGTAGGTGCTCACATGTGCGCACCTGTTCACCTGCGGTTGCAACGCTGACAAGCCGCGCTGCTACGCTTTTGATGTAGTCTTGCTTGCCGAACCATTGTGTACCATTCATCTTTCAATCTCTTAGTCAATCACAAGCAACACATTGATCACTGGTTCATCCTCGTGGTCTCCCACGTCGTCCAGCTACCGCCGCTGTAGAGTCACTCTGCGCAATCTTCGGGGCAGCAACGTCACCCTCCTCAGCTGAGCCAGAGGTGTCGGAAGTGACCTCCAAAGGCTCAGCCAAGGGGGAGCAGCAAGTGGCAAAAAAAACTCGCCTCCACCTTTCATTCGCTTGGCTTTTGCATCTTTCTTTCGATCCGAATCTCTCTATCGAGACTTCCTCTCATAGGCTTTAAATCTTCGCCTATGTCGACGACCCTGTCTTGCTTGTTGAGAACTCCACCAACCAAACTTGTTGCGGTTAAGAAGACGCTCCAAGAACGCCTCCTTTGCAAGAATCTCGACAAAATCCGTCATAACTTTGGCATACGGATCCGTCGTGATCGTGCCACCCCCACCATTCAACTTTCTTAAACCTTTCACATTTACTCCATCCTCCAGCACTTTGACATGACTCCTGTGAGCGTACGACAGCTTTGCTAAGCTTTACTAGCTTGATTTTGCTTTATTACGCATTATCTAGCTTAGCTTTGCTTTATTTTGCTTGCTTTTGCTAAAATCCCTATGTTCAGTGTTTTTACTATATTTATTATAGTTATAGGCACCGAACTAGGTTGAGTGCACCGAATTTCAGGATTTTTCGGTTGAATTCACGAAAGACCCGTTCGGAACCCTTCGCGACCCGAGAAACCTTCTAGTAACACCCGGGTTACTGCCTTTGTGTCGAGCCTATATATAGCCTCGCTTTGTACCCAGGTGAATTATTCAGTAAATTTCTCTTTCCTAAACCAGATCCCCACAACTCTAAACTAAACTGTGTTCACCCTCTACCTGTTAACCATAAACTCATTAGACCCAACGCTCCCTGACAAGTGCACAGACATTCAAAACGCTTTACAATCGACCACACGAACAGAGGGGAGAGCGCCCACTATAAGCACAGGCGAGGGCATTCACTGTATGCACAGAGGGGAGTGCTTACGATAAGCACAGGGGCGAGCACTCACTGTAAGCACAGGGGAGTGCGCTCACTGTAGGCACAAAGGAGAGTGCTTACTGTAAGCACAGAGAGAGCGTTCATTGTAAGAACCGGGGAGAGGCCTCATTATAAGGACAAGGGAGAGAGCTTTTTGTAAGCACAAGGGAGAGCGTTCACTGTAAGCACAAGGGAGAGCGCTCACTGTAAGCACAATAGAGAATGGTCAACGTAAGCACTGAAGAGAGCGATCAATGTAAGCACAGGAAAGAGTGCTCACTGTAAGCACAGGTGCGTGAGTTGTCCGGTTGAAGCGCCTCGACGAATCGTGGGTCGTTGCAGTCGCAGTGGTTGCTGGCCCCATCAGGCGTGGGCGTGCACGTGAAGTTGCCACACGGGTTGAACAGCAGCCCAAACACCCCACTGCTGGTGCCGTTGACATTGCAGGGGTCCTTGGCAGTGTGCACCACCGGGTAGATCCCAGGCAGTGTGTTGATCCCACACACGCCGTCGCCCCCCTGGATGTCCATCCGCATGTGCCCGCCGTCGCCCCACTCCGGGCCCCATGAGTTGCGGATGATCCAGAAGGGCGGCGCCATGTGCGGGAAGGTCGGGTCTGAGCCGGTGAGGCGATAGCCCACCAGCAGCACCACGTGGTTCAGGTTGTACGTGAAGCACGCTGGGTCCGCATACTTGGAAAGCTGGGGGAATGCGGGTGGAGGGAATTTGTTAGAAACTATTCATAAGCGGCACCACATGGTTAAGGTCGTGGGAGAAGCACAACGCAAGTGGCTGTGTAAGTGAGTGAGTGCGTGCGTGCGGGTGCGGGTGGGTGCGTGCGCTTGTGCGCGTGCGTGCGCTCATGCACGGGTGTATTTGTGCATGTGTATGTGTGCGAGTGCACTCACCCCATCATAGTTGAGGAAGGAGGGGGCGGTGGCCTGCACATGCACCACCACGGGCTGTCGCTGCACGGCCAGCAGCAGCCCAAACCAGCCGTGGAATGCCGTGCGCTCAAACCCGCCCACTCTGAACGGCCCTCCCGATGGCTTGCTCTGCCGTGAGTGCAGGGGAAGTAGGGGTGGAGGGGCAGGGGAAGAGGGGAAGCGAAGGAGGGGTACGGGAAGGTGTTAGAAATACGTTGTCAGCACATGTTATATCATGTAGGTTGTTTGAAGGTTGGGTATGAACTTGTTATCACAACCTTATCTGGTTGGGACTTCTCCGTAATCTAACAAATATGCCAATTCATAAAAAAGATTCGTTTGGATTCCCATCTCATCTTTTCCATAGCTTCACTCATCTCAACCTTGGTTGTACTTAATGCCTAGTGCCTTCTCTTCTAATTAATAATTTCAAGCTTAGTACTGACAGAAGGGACACATCAGAGGTGGGGTAGGGACGAAGCAGGGGCAGTGCGAGGCAATAGAAGCCATGCATGGACCACGGCAAAACGCATATGACGACAATGAAATGGATTAACAAGGAAGAGCACCCGACGAGTTCAAAGCACTCGATGAGCTGGACAGCAGACAGCCTGCCGGCCACCTGACATGGGCCCAGGTTATTTTTGAGTCGACTCAAGAGTCACCTTCTGAAAAGCAACGGATGAGTTCGACGTACCTGGCAGCCACCTTTGCATGGAACAGCCAACTGATATGGGCGCAGTTTCATTTGGAAAATCAACTAGCCCTCCAAATGGAAAATTTGGATGTAGAAATAAGTAAAAAAGGCCCAAAAAAGCGTCGCCACAATAGGCTTCTTTAACAAAAAAAAAAAAAAAAAAAAAAAAAAAAAAAAAAAAAAAAAAAAAAAATGCCCACCGTTCCAAGGGTCCTGTTTTTGCCGCAGGAGATCCCAAGCGCTTGCGCAAGCAGAGCAAAGACGGGCATGCTACAGAGAGGGCTCTGGCTGCTGCTCTTCTTGGCCCCTCCCCCGCTCACCACCACCCCGGTCCCATCCTCCGTGAGCCCCACTTTGCTCTTGGCGTTGAGAGTGACGAGGTAGTGGAAGGCTTGGGAGGGCGAGTTGCCCTGCGCGCATGAGGAGCCGAGGGCGTCACGTAGCTGGGAGACGGAGAGGTGCGGCACTACTGTGAGGTTGGAGAGAATTCCGTATGCCATTTCTATGCTGCCCACCACCGCATACGCCCAGCAGTCACCTGAAAGAGAGAGGCGATGGGGAAGTGGAAGGATGGGAGAGGTTGATGGCATGTGAAGCCAAAGTGGATTTGTATGCTGCCCACAACTGAATGTTGGGGGAAGGGAGGGGAGGGGAGGGGAGGGGAGTGGATTTGTATGTTGCCCAGCAGCTAGCTGGCATGGGATATGTCAGAATTTGAGCTCCATGCATTACTAATGAGCTCGAAGCTCTTTAAGTACATCCAGGATGAACAAGGAATGGATGTGGAAAGGAATCGAGGGAAAGCTGTAGAAATTGAGGGTAATCCCAAGACAGTCTCCAGTTGGTGGGTTGGAGATTGCTTGAAGATCGCGTATGAGTCTGGTTGGGATGTGGGTGTACACCCAACCAAACACAATGTGCAAACTACACTACGCTATGATACAAAAGTGCAAGTACAAAAAGTGACGGTGCAAGAGAGAAACGGGAGGGGAGAGGGGAAAGTTGGAAGGGCAGAATGGGCATGGAAGGAAGGGAGAAGCCACAACAACAGCCACAAATATCCCACAGCCCTCTTCTGCTCACCTGACAGCATTCTAACAGTGCATGCCCTCTCATTCCTTAGCACCCCCTTACCCAACCTGGTAAGAATAAAAAAATCATGGCATTCTTCCATCCCATCCCATCCCATATAAGTCCCATCAAACGCCATTCCAGCCCATCCCCTCCCATCCCCTCTTTTACCCTCCCCTCCCATCCCATTTCTTCCACTCCCCTGCCCTTCCCCTTCCCCCACCCCCAAGCCCTCACCGCAGGCGCCCTGGTTCTGGACGGGCCAGGCCACGCCCTGGTCGGCCCAGGAGAAGGCCTGGCTGACAACCCACACCTCCTCCTCCTGGCCGCCTGCAGGCTGCACTGCCTGCACGCCCGCACTGGCGTAGCGGAAGAACAGGTTCGCCCCCACTGGCGCCAGCGATGCCTCGCTCAGCTGCAACCCAAACTGCTGGCCTGGGGGAGGGGGGGGATAGAACAGGGATGAACCAGTGGGGTGGGGAGGGGAAGGGGAGGGAAGGGGAAAGGGTACGGTTGGTTGGGGTAGGGTAGGGCGTGGTAGGGTGGGATGGGTGGGTTTAGGTATGGGGGATGAGGGACATATGGGGAGAGTGGGAATGAAGTTAATGGGTCAAGTGGCAGTGATTGCGATGGGGAGGATTAGGGGGCAGATGGGAGGAAATGCTGAATGAAGATTGGGAGGCGGACTCTGGGAGGGATCGGGGCGAGGCGAGGCGTTGGGACATAATGAGGGAGGATTTAAGGGAGGTTTGGGGAGAAGTGGGGGAGGGTGTGAGAACTGAGCTTGAACTGATACATTAGTAATGAGCTCAAGGCTCTTTAAGTACATCAAAGATGAGCAAAGAAAGGATGGGGGGGGGGGGGGGGGGGGGGGGGGGGGGGGGATCGGGGACAATCCCTAGGGGATCGGTGGCAGTCCCAAGACAATCTCGAATTGGTGGGTTGGAGATTGCTTGGTGATCGCATTTATTTTTGGTTGGGATGTGGGTGTACATCCAAGCAACAAAAAGTGCAAACTACACTACGCTAGGATATAAAAAGTAAAAGTACAGAAGTTGATATTGACGGCTAACACTAACAGAGGTGGGGAGAGGAGAAGGAGGAGTGGGGCGGGGGGGGGAGAGGGGGGGGATGGGGGGGATTGTGGGGGGCCTGCTCGAGTATTGAGGGGACGGTGGAGGATTGGGGGAAAGGATTGGGGACAAAAAAAAAAAGTCAAAGGGTGGGTGGCAAGAAGAGACTCGTGAAAAAGAAACAGAAGATGCGAACTCAAGCCAATCCAAGTCAGTCATACCTGTAAGAGTGGTTGATTCAGGAAGGCCTGGACAGACAAGGGGAGATGGAAGCAGACAGCGAGATTTATCAATAGATGCAACAAGCGATGAGAAGGTAACACATATACATGTGAACATATATACAAGGTGGAGTATGGTTTAGGGGCGAGGTTAATTGGTGATCCATTGCTGGTGGGAGAGAGAGTAAAGGATGGAGTGGGTGGGTGGGATGATACAGATGGAGGTTGGCAACACTGGCAAGCATTTATGCTGGACTGAACTGATCCGACACCAAAGAGACAATACACACCAACAAGTGCGGAGCACATGCGAATAGGCGACAGTACGGGAAGCAGGGAGCAGACGGAAACAGCAATTAGAACGAGGGTGCAGGGGAGAGCAGCAGGGGGCAGCAGGGGGCAGCAGCAGTAAGTACCTGTGGTGATGTTCCACTCGAGGATGGAGTGTTGCTGCGGGGAGTCAGAGGAGGAAGCAGTGAAGCCCATGAGGAACGACACCTCGGCTGCACTGGGCTGCAGGAACTCGCACAGCGACACCTGCATCGCCAGCACTGCCTTGCCCGGCCGGGGGGACCCCTTGCCCGACAGAAACACCCGCAGCCACCCCGTGCCACCGCCGCTGCTGTTGCTGCTGCCATAGCTAGCGCTGCCACTAGCAGCACCGCCAGCGGAGGAAGGAGAGGGTTCAAAGACGATCCAGGCCTGCTTCGGCTTGCCATCGTTGAGAGTGAAGGGCGCTTTGGCAGTTGCGATGGAAGAGGTGTTGCCCCTGACACTGAGCCCCACGTGGTTGCTGTCTGGGTCGTTGGCGTCGGTGCTCTTAGAAGTGTCAAACTCCACGGCTATGCTGCGCTCATCCATGCCTGCATACCCTAAGCTGCCGCCCCCACCACTGCCGTCGCTGCTGCCGCTGCTACCGCCTGTAGCAGCGTCACTGGCTGCAATCACAAACGCAAACCCGTCCCCTGCATCTCCTGCAGCTGTGGCTGCTGCCCTGCTGGCGGTGGCTGGTTTGAGAATGGAGAAGGAGAAATAGACGGTGAAGGCCAAGGGGCGGCCGCAGGCACCGGCTTTCAGGGAGAAGGAGAAGAGTGGGATGGGCAGTTGGAGGAACGCTGCACCCCACGTGTTGGGCTGTGAGGCTGTCAGCGTGACGCGGCCATCGTTTGCCACTGAAGCCCCCCCCTTCACTGCTGTCTGTGCTGCTGTCGGCTGCACGATTACTGGGTCCTCGCCTGCCAGCGAGGGAGGGGGTGCGGTTAGGCAGCAAGGGGAAATAGAACGGCTATGAGGGGGAGAGAAGTCCTTGAGGAGGCATCTAAACAGGACGGCATGACAAGAGATGGCTTTTGAGGCGCCTCAAAACGCAGCGCATCGGAAGCGCTGAGGCACCCCACAAGCCAACCTTGTGAATCGAGACCTGTGCAGGAAGGTTCCAGCTCCACGACCATGTTGCGAAATTCTCACAGCACAGCACAGAATTTCAGAATATCATTCCTCTTTTATTGTATCCTGCGTGTATCCTATACTACCTTGGGTAGAACAGCCGCCATACCAAGTTTGGATGCATAACTGGGGTTTAAACCTAGTTGGGAACTTGGGAGTTTGGAACTCAACCTTAGCCAACTATTTGATTTCTAGGGTTGGGTTGCAGAGTATTGGCCGCACAATTTGGCTGAGCATTAACCATGTTTATTAAGGCCCTCCAATAATCCTCCAACCCAGATTATTGGTGGGAGCCAAAAAAAAAAGGTCAGGAACCCAACCCTTCCCCGTTGCTCCCACCAAATGTATACCTTGAGATCTTTTTATCCGATCACATTTTTCTCTTCAAACTTCATATTATCACACATACGCACACTAATCACACAGCCCTAACATCCCACACCATCCTCATTCCCCTCTCCCGTTATTCATATCCCCCACCCTCCCCCGCCCCCACTCACTGCCTTCGGCGACGCAGCTTCCAGGAAACTCCCCGTTGACAAACCCAGGCTCGCAGTCACACGTGGGCACTCTGCTGGGGCCGGCCAGATAGCACACGCCATGGCCGTCGCACGGGGGGTCGTCAGCACTCACGCCACAGAAGGCCGCACAGAGCTCCTCCGGGCGCTGCACCGCTGCATCCGCAGCAGAGGGCGTGGCAGGCGTGGGGCAGGAGAAGCCGTCAGTGGGGGTTGCGAGGCAGTTGAAGCGGAAGGAGATGGAGCCTTGGGAGCAGTCGGGTGGGGAGTCGAAGCCTGAGGAGAAATAGTTGAGGTCGAGATTGTAGACGGTGACTGTTGATGGGATGGGCTGCAGTACGGGGCCTGTCAGCTGGTTGTTGCGCAGGTTGCTGGGAGGAGGGTGGGGAGGATGGGAAAGAGGGGAGAAGGGGGACGAAGGAAGATGTATGAGGGGGTACAAGAGATAGTTACTGGTTCTTTGGGAGGAGGGGCGAGGGAAGGCAGCGGATGTGAAAACGGAGAAGGGGAGGATGCGCAGGAGGGGCATGTGATGCGATGCATGCACTGAGGGTTTGGCTACTGGATGGGGATGCAAGGAGGCCAGTGGGGTGGGACATACAGGAGGGTGAGGCGGACAAGGCCTGTGAGAAGCGTGGGGATGGTTCCAGACAGACGGTTGTTGCTCAGGTCACTGCAGGGAGAGAGAAGATTGTTGGGAACAAAAACAATGGTCAATCTGAAATTTTGTTACAAACAATCTCTATCCTCAATCCGTTGCTCGTACAGTTGCTGAGATGACTCTGACAGAGCAATGTGGGATTCAAGCATCGATGTGCACCGTTTGTTATTATCATCTTGTTCCTGCAGAAAAAGACAGTGCACAGCATACCGGTGCACACCGGTGCACATACATTGTTCAGCTGGGCGAATGCTGCGTGACAACTCATATAGCTGGGGGATAAGGGTGGGTCACTCACATGGCTTCCATTCTTAAGAGCCCCCCGAGAAGAGTGGGCAGGGTGCCGCTGATCTGGTTGCAGCAGAGGTTGCTGGGGGTTGCAGAGTGAGGGTGACGTGCACACAAGGGGAATTCGGGCTTAAGGGGAAGGAAGGATTGTACAGGGGAGCAGGTAGGACAAGGGTCGGTCCAATGGCCAGGGGAGCAGAGGGGTCAATGTGAGGGGTGAATAACGTTCAGCTCATGTGGTTTTATGAAATAAAAGGAGAAAAAAAAACACAGACACAACTGCAACGGAAAAGTTTGAGGAAACAGGAGAGGCTTGGGAGGGGGAGGGGGACGGGGGAATCTGGTGGGGTGGGGGGAGGGGGAGGAACAGGTGAGCGGGGAGGGGCGTCCATGCAAAGTAGTGAGGTGGAGAGTGATCAAGGGGATGGGACGAGACAAGGGGTGTTGAACAGAAAGGAAGCACAGGACTTGGGAATGGGGATAACGAGGGAAAAGGGGGAGAAGGTGAGAAACGGAATGTCAATATGAGGAGATGGGTGGGGGACAGTGTGCGTGGGGAAGAAGGGTAGCAGGGGGAAAAGGAGAGAAGGATACGTGGGGTGTGGACAGGGCGTGAGGGTTGGAAGGGCACTGACAGTGTTTCAAGGCTGGCGAGATTGGAGTACTCGACTGGTATGGAGCCGGTCAAATCGTTGCCACTCAGATTGCTGCCGCGAATAAGATAAGGTGGTGGGCAGGGGGGAGGGGGAAGGGAGAAAAAGGGGACGACGAGGGTACGGAAAGGGGAAGGGAAGGGGGGAGAGAGGGAGGTGAAAGCAAGAGGCAGTTAGAAGAGAGAAAGTGAAAAAAAGGATTGCCTGTGACAAAAGAGAGGGTAAGGAAATGACCAGCACCTTCCTTCCCAATGCAGCTGCAACGGGATTCTTCAACGCTCACCCCTCCACCTACCAGACAGCTTGTAGGGTGCCAGATACTAAAGCCTGCCTAACTTCTGCTGATGCGCTGGTCGGTAGCGCATCAGCGGGTAAAAACGACCTTGGGAGCCGGACTTGGGAGCCGGACTTGGGAGCCAGACTTGGGAGCCAGACTTGGGAGCCGGACTTGGGAGCTTTGGAAGCAGAGCACCCTGCCTGCGCCTGCTGTGGGCTCACCTTTAGAACTTCCTTCCTGTCGCCGAGCAAGCACCCTGCTATGATCTGTGCACTATTCTTGAACCCCTTACAGCCTCTCCTTTGCTTAGCATAGGCAGTAGTAGGGATGAGCAAATGGCGAACACGAACATGTTCGTGTTCGCCTGGGCTCTAACATGGCCGTTCGGCGAACCGAACAGTGTTCGGTTCGCCGAACACTTTACACCAAAAAGGGTGTTCGAAGTTCGCCAAGAGAGGCGAACATTTCGAACGTTTTGGCGAACACGAACACGTTCGCCCAGAACATGTTCGCGTTCGCCTTAAAGGACCTTCTCAGATCCAAGTAGAGTGAAATCCAAATGTTTCACATTCCCTCCCACCACCCCCCAAGCCAGTCCCGCCCTGCTTCATCCATGCTAGTGCCAGCGTGCAACGGCGAAATGCTAGATCTACGCTTAAGCAACGGCGAAATGCTAGATCTACGCTTGTGCAACGGCGAAATGCTAGATCTACGCTTAAGCAACGGCGAAATGCTAGATCTGAGCTTAAGCAACGGTGAAATGCTTGATCCGCACTTAAGCAACGGCGAAATGTTAGATCTATACTTAAAGCCCGCGGCCCAAATTGCGGACCGCGCGGGTCAAGTTTTTAAAACTTGACGAAGTTGGTTCTGCAAGCTTTTGAAAAGAAGCGCGGCTGCAATTTGGGACTTTCGGGTCTCACACACTCACACCAGTGTAAACACTAGGGGCTGGCTGGGTTTGGCGAAAAAAACGACTTGAACGAAATCAGTAACGCTCGCCAAAACCCAACCCAGTAAAACTCCCCTCCCGTCAACTTTTTAAAACATGTGCAATTTGGGCTGCCGGCTTTAAGCAACGGCGAAATGCCTTGATCCGCACTTAAGCAACGGCGAAATGCCTTGATCCGCACTTAAGCAACGGCGAAATGCCTTGATCTGAGCCCAAACACCAAGGCCCGCGACCTAAAAATTGGTCGCGGGCCTATTCGTCGACGAACACATTGGTGTTCATCGAAGGCCCGTGTCGAACACGAACACGTTCGTGTTCGACGCGCCTCGGCCAGCTGAGCCGGGCGAACGGCGAACGTGTTCGGGCGAACACCGAACACGTTCGCCCCGAACAGTTTAGGCCTGTTCGGTTCGTGTTCGTGGCGAACCGAACAGGTGTTCGTCATATTGCTCATCCCTAGGCAGTAGCAAAGGACACTCTAGGGAAGCTAAGTGTCGCCTTGCTGTCTGTAGCTCTGTACGCAGGTCTCGAGTTGTGCATGCTACATGCGGGGGAACCACTTGAGAGGGACACGTCCCTGTCACATAAACGAATGCTACATGCGAAGGAGCCCTCTGCTGCGTGCTTACTGGAGTCGCAGAAGCGGAAGGAAGTGAGGGTGGGAGAGGGCAGGCTGAGGCACGGTCTCTTTCGGGCCAGCACTCACATGGCCCTGAGGGTAGTTATGCTGCCGATGCTGGTTGGAAGAGGGCCGGTCAGGTCGTTGTGGCTCAGATCGCTGAGAGTGAAGGCAGAGAGGGGTGGATTGAGCTGTGTGGGGTAGAGAGTTGGTTGCTAGGAAGGAAACGAATTGAAGAAACAAAAAAAAAAAAACAAAAAAAAAAAAAAAAAACACTTGTTTCGACATGCCATGACATGGCATGGTATATGGCAGCAGAAGCCGTGGAAGCATGCATGGGAGCAGCAGCGAGTGGGCGTACAGGTTGGTGATGGCATCTAAAGCTGTGAGCTCTGCAGGCATGACCCCCGTTAGCTGGTTGTAGCTCAGGTCCCTGCCCGTGCACATGCAGAGCAGGCAAGGGAGCGGGGGACAGGGAGGAGGGTGGAAGGGAAAGGGCAGGAGTTGAAGAGGATGGAGTGGGACAAAAAGGTGGGGTGTTCCAGTGCATGTGGGGGTTTGGTTTGCACATACACATGTGTGTGTGGTTTTATGCATGAGCACATGAATATCTGAACTTGGGTGTGAGAAGGTGTAGGAGTGTAAAACACATGCACACTTGCATGGATGCGTACATGTCATGAGTCTGTTAACTGCAGTGCATCAATGTGGGGGAAGCACACGTGCAAGTGCCATTCCAAGGTAGAGTTGAGCAACCGGCCCGGCCAGGCCCGACCCGACCCCACCTGGCCGGGCCTCACGGACTCCCAGGTCGGGTCGGGTCGGGCCAGGCTCGGGCCAGACTCTTAAAGGTTCTGGCCCGACCCGGGCCTACTCAGTCAGGCCAAAGGGGACCTGGGGTCGGGTCGGGTCGGGTCGGGCCAGGATGACCCGCCCCTTTAGAGGGAGCCGGGGTGTTCATTACATGTTGTGGAATTTCTCGGTTTTAGTTGTTCTTATGATATGTTTATAATACATTGCACGTCTAACTATGGAACTGCTGATCGTTGCATTGTGTGTAGAGTACTTTCAGTGCCATGTACGTTGAATGTTTGGTTAACAAACGTACGATAAGTCAGTCTCTTTGATTTCGTGTGCTTCATCTGAAGTACTGAGGTAGTTTAGGTGAGATTGCTCTAGATCCTAGTTGACTAGGTGATCGTGTGGCGTATTGAAGTCGACAGGGAGAAAATCCCCTTGACTTCTTTTTCTGTTGGGGTTTCGACCCTTGTCGACATCGGGTCGCGCGCTTGGCCCCACCCGATTTCAACAATTTTGGCCTGAATTCGATTCAGGTCGGGCCCGGCCTGTGACTCGGACCGAGTTGGGCTCTCGGGTCGGGTTTCCGCCCGGGTCGGGTCGGGTCGGGTCGGCCCGTACGGGGCAACCCTATGGAAGCCTTGACCCAAGCCAGGCTAAACCACGGTCGGGTCGGGTCAGCCCGACCTGAGCGAGGCACATGCTGAACTCTATTCCAGGCAACCGCGTTTGTGCATTTTTCAGTTTGCGCATGTTCGGATGGTGGCATATGAGAATACCCATGAGGTTTGTATCAAATCGTATATATGCCTCTCAGATTTGGCGGGATATGAACTTGCCCTTGTGCACTGCACAGAACAGCACGGCACGGCACAGCAGGACATGCACGAGTGTGCATTCTTCTACAACCTTTCACAACGTGTTGCGATGCGTACGACTTCAACAGGCTGCTTGCTTGCTTGCTTGCTTGCTTGCTTGTTTATATATGTGGCCAGTTGGTCGGCCGGTTGGTGCGGGAAGCGAAAGGTGGGATGGATGGAGGCAGGAGGATGGAAGCGGTGGAATGCTCACAGCTTCTGCAGGTTGCCAATCTGTGCGATGACTTTTGCTGGAACGGAACCCGTGAAGGCATTGCTGGACAGCGATCTGGGGAGAGAAGCAGAGAGACAGGGAGACGGAGAGATTGAGAGGCAAGGCAGAGAGAAGAAGCAATGGGTTTATAAACCCGAGGGGCTACAGGGTGGTGGTGACATTGAGTGGGAACGTGCGAAAACGCTTCTGTTTGGCAAGAGACAAGGTGCAAACAGCGTACTCAATGTGCAACTGATAGCACGCAGCTGGGAAGACTAGGCTATTGAGTGCTATCCCACCAAAGGGACACACGAGAGGGAGGGTGCTCGGAGTGCAGGGAGGGGAGAGAACGTGAGGGGGAGAGCAGGGCAGCGAAGGGAATGCAGTGAAGGGAGTGCATCGAAGGGATTTCAGTGCAGTGAAGGGAGTGCAGTGAAGGGAGTGCAGTGAGGGAAGAGCATACAGCGCCTTGAGGGCTGTGAGAGTGCTGACGGATGAAACGAGCGTGCCTGACAGACGGTTGAAGCCCAGGTCTATGTGAAAGGAGGGGAGAGTGATGTTAAGAGGACGAAACGGAGAAGAGGAGTTGGTGTGAGGGAAGGGCGAAGGATGGACCGGATGGGGTGTCAGGTCGGGGGGTTTGGCTGTTCGAGTCTGTGGGTGGAACCTCGCTCGCAGTAATAGTAGGGGAGAGGGACGGGTGCAGCAGCTGTATGCTCTTCAGAAGACAAGAGGACATGAGCACATGAGGACATGCGCACATGAGGACATGCGACATGAACAAATGAGGACAAGAGGAAACTGATAATCACGAAAGCATGAAAAGATCACAAGGTAAGCAGGGACGGTCGAACTAACAGGGTGAGTTTTGAGGCGCCTCAAAATACACCTCACAATACACCTTTTTGAGGCGCCTCAAAAAACACCTCAAATACACCTCAAAATACACCTGTTTGAGGCGCCTCAAAAAGCGCGAATAGGTCACAAGGTAAGCAGGGAAGGGTAGTGGTGTAACTAACAGGTAGGTGAGTTTGGTGAGGAGGGAGAGAGATGAAGGCATGGATCCAGAAAATTGGTTGTGACTCATGTCCCTGTGCACAGTAGGGCATGGTGTGGTGTGGGTGGTGGTGTGGCATGGGATAGTATGGCATGGCATGGTAGCAGAAAATTAAATTGCAACAAACGGAGGAGTGAGGGGATTAGATGACACCAAAAAAATGGGAGATTTCTAGAGCACAGTATCTTGCACAGGAATTTACAATACAGGAGATAACTTGCGCGAGCAGACAAACAAGGAGAAGCAGGTGCTTGCACGATGAGTCTAAGCAAGTGAAAGGGGGAATAACTGTAAGAACACTGCACAAAAATCGTCCACGCAGCACCACACACTCACAGGTGGGGCGTGTTGGTTAGGGCAGCGATAAGCGGCTCTGGGATGGAGCCTGAGAGAATGTTGGACGACAGGCCCCTGAAAGGGGAGGGGTGCAGTGCGGTGGTGAGGAGTGAGAGCGGTAAGGGGGGATGACAGTGGTTGGAGCGACGAGCATGGACGGGAGATACAAAGTGGTGTGGGATGGGTTGAGGTGAGATGCAGAGTGATAGACTGGAAGGTGTGTGGTGGAGCGAGATGCAATGCAAAGGGATGGGATAAAGGCACAGACAGACACCAACTATCTCTGACCCCACACACTGACAGGGTGGAGAGCAGCAGATAGGGTGCGACACATGCTACGCTACCCCCTAGCATAGCGGTCGACAGGGTGGAGTGGGGCTGAGATGGCACAACACACGCTACTGTGTGCGTTGGGTACTGACAGGGTGGAGAGCTGGGAGAGGCGGCTGTAGCCCAAAGGCAGCGTGCCTGTGAAGATATTGCCGCTGAGGTCGCTGGGGATTGGGAAGCGGGGGAGAAGGGGGAAGAGAGGGGAGAAACGGGAGAGGGGAGAACGGGGAAAAGGGGCAGGAGGGGGAGAGGAGGGAGAGAGGGGCGAGGGGGGATAGTTGGAGAAGGGAGTGAGGAAAGGGAGAACGGCTGATGATTGAGACTGGACTGGAGCACCACCCCGCTGCTTCCCCAATACAATCAACCGAGAAAAAGAAAGAGAAAAGGAAAGAAAAATAAAAGAAAAGGAAAGAGAAAGAAAAGAAAATAAAAGAAGAAAAAAAAAAAACAACAACAACAACAACCACATTTTCAAAACTTTTTATATACAGGCTAGGGCATTTGGGTAGAGAAGAGAGAGGAGGAAGTGAGAGGGTCAATTAGAAAGGGGGACTGACAGGTGGGAGAGAGAAGTGGCAAGACTAAGGATGGTGGGCAGTGGCCCTGATATCTGGTTGAAACTCAGATCCCTGCACGTGCACAGGAGGAGGGGATTACAGGAAACGGGCTAAAAACTCTCTCACATGTTCTATTTTTTCAAAACATACTTTCTATCTCTAACTTCACCAGAATATGATCACGTGAATATCGTAACCCACTAATGGAACTTTCCAGGCAATCTTACTGGAGGTTGCCTTTGATTCCATAATCATCATTTTTCCCTACCATTAGCTAGGGGCCCAAAGGGAGGGAGGTCCAGTCACTTGCATGTCAAGTTCTCTCAAAAGACAGAGTGTTTTTCAAAGCTCGGTGTGCGAAAACTGCAAAAGGCATGATCAATAGGCCCGACCCGACCCGACCCGACCCGGCTTGGGCGGGCCAGCCGGGTTCCGGGTCGGGTCGGGTCAGTTCGGACCTTTCAAGATCTCTGGCCCGACCCGGGTATCAGGTGCCGGGTCAGGCTTGACCCGCCCCCGGGTCGGGTCGGGTAGGGGCCGGGTCGGGTCGGGTCGGGTCAGACCCCCATATGCAGGGTATAACTTATTAAAAAAACCCAGAATGGATGGCGTGATGTGCGAATAACTTATAAAAAACGATTGGCTGAGTTAGGGATGAGCAAAAAAACGAACACCTGTTCGGTTCGCCTCGAACGTGTTCGAGGCGAACCGAACAGGTTAAATTTTTTGGCTTAAAGTGTTCGCCGAACAGTGTTCGAGGTTCGCCCGAACACGTTCGTGTTCGGGCCGCTGCTGCAATTTGCCCCTAGACGAACACGAACGTGTTCGAGGTTCGCCCGAACACGCCTTCATAGGCGAACGGCGAACACCTGTTTTTGCTTAAGGTGTTCGCCGAACCGAACAGTGTTCAGTACGCCGAACAAAGGTGTTCGTGCATGGGCGAACGCGAACACGTTCGTGTTCGCCCCTTGCTCATCCCTAGGCTGAGTACTGACTAAACATTATCGTAGGTTATAGGGTAGATTAGTATGCCAATGTTGCTGGGTGGGTGGCTGCTGGCGTCACTAGCTAGTTAACTAAGCTTAAACCAGATCGAAATGCTAGTTGCGGGGAAACAACACAAACGCGATTGCGATCTGGCTAAGTTTGTCGAGAGGAAACCCTCGGGTCGGGCCAAATACCCGACCCGACATAGGGCGCGGTACTCGAAACCGGGTCGAGTCCCTACTCGGGTCGAAACCCGACCCGACCCGACCCGACCCGGAATCGGGTCTCGAGTCGACCCGACCCGCCCGGGTATACCCGACCCGACCCGGCCGGGTCAGCGGTTCAGAACACCTGACCCGACCCGGGTAAAAACCCGGGTCGGGTCGGGTCGACCCGACCCGCCGGGGCACCCTGCTCATGCCTAGGCCTAAGTGATTTGAGTCAAACTTTTTTCTAAAACACAGTATGTGGAAACTGGGAAGGCCGGAGTGGGCAAGGTCACAGAAGACTAGTGAGACGAATTATGAAACAAAGGATTGCAGATACCGATGGGCACTACACTCTATGACTCTCATGAAAAAGCAATCTGACGGAAGAAGTGCATTCCAGCTTGAGTGCCTGCTAGCTGCTTCGTGCATGCAGCGTGCTTGCTCGCTTTCCCCCACTCACAGTTTCTTGAGATCTGTGAGCTGCGTGATTATGGCAGGAAGATCGCCCAATAACTTGTTGAACCCGAGCACTCTGATTCATTGGGGTTCGTTCATGGGGTTCATGGGGCAGCACCTCGTGAGAATTGCTTGGGCAGTAACATTCGATGCGGGTCTATATGGGACTGAATGGTGGTGACTGTTTACGGTGGTGATGGTTGAGGGTGTGATGGCAAGTGATAGAATGGGATGGTAAAGCTGGACAACGCGTGCGTGCGTGCGTGCGTGCGTGCGTGCGTGCGTGCGTGCGTGCGTGCATGCGTGCGTGCGTGCGTGCGTGCGTGCATGCGTGCATGCATCCATGCATGTGTGCGTGCATGCATGCATCCATCCATGCATGTGTGCGTGCATGCATCCATGGAGTGTGCGTGCATGGGCCCAGTTGATGGTATGGTGCTAATACATCCCATAGAAATGATCATTTCGCTCTGTGGAACATGCTAGCATGCGATTCGAAGGCATTGTATGAAAAGCACTGCATGGCACGGCACGGCATGGCATGGCATGGCATGGCATGGTATGGCGCGAGCAGGGAACGGAATGCCTCACATATTCTGCAACTGCGTGAGTTGAAGCATTGAAGCAGGAATGGAGCCATCGAGAGAGTTGCCCGACAAATCACTGCAGGGAGGAGAGAGAGGGAGGAGGGAGGGAGGGAGGGAGGGAGGGAGGGAGGGAGGGAGGGAGGGAGAGAGGGAGGGAGGGAGGGAGGGAGGGAGGGAGGGAGGGAGGGAGGGAGGGAGGGGAGGTAGGGAGGGAGGGACGGAGGGAGGGACGGAGGGACGGAGGGAGGGAGGGAGGGAGAGAGGGAGGGAGGGAGGGAGGGAGGGAGGGAGGGAGGGGGAGGGAGGGAGGGAGGGAGGGGGAGGGAGGGAAGGAGGGAGGGAGGGATGGGAAGAGGGAGGGAGGGAGCAGACCACAGAGAAGGGATCATGGATGGATCACAAGAACGAGGGAAAGTGAAGAGGCTTTGAAAAGCAGGATCATGAAAGGTTGGACAAGAGGGCAAGGACGAGCAGGAGGCGGTGGGAAGAATGAAAGGACAAGGGAACAGAAGGAGAGGGGGGATAGAAGTGGGTTGCACTGCACATGGAGCTACAAGGAGAAGCGGGTTACTCCCTATGAGAAGCGGGATTTGCTCTGCTTACATGGTGACTGCACCGCCGACTTTGGAAATGGCTTCAGGAATAGAACCCGTGAGAGCATTGCTGGCCAGGTTGCTGGGATGAGCAGGGAAAGGGGGATTTTGAGGGAAGCGGGTGCGGAAGGGAAGGGTGGGTGAGATGGGAGTGATGGAGAATCGGAGCAAGGAAGGGCGATGGCACATTCTAACAATGGCATGGCAAGATGACTTTTAAGTCGACTCGAAAGTCACATTCTACAATGGCATGGCAAGATTGCTCAAGATTGCTCAAGATTGCTCAAGATTGCTCAAGATTGCTCAAGATTGCTCAAGATTGCTCAAGATTGCTCAAGATTGTTCAAGATTGCTCAAGATTGCTCAAGATTGCTCAAGATTGCTCAAGATTGCTCAAGATTGCTCAAGATTGTTCAAGATTGCTCAAGATTGTTCAAGATTGCTCAAGATTGCTCAAGATTGCTCAAGATTGCTCAAGATTGTTCAAGATTGCTCAAGATTGTTCAAGATTGCTCAAGATTGCTCAAGATTGCTCAAGATTGCTCAAGATTGTTCAAGATTGCTCAAGATTGTTCAAGATTGCTCAAGATTGCTCAAGATTGCTCAAGATTGCTCAAGATTGTTCAAGATTGCTCAAGATTGTTCAAGATTGTTCAAGATTGCTCAAGATTGTTCAAGATTGCTCAAGATTGTTCAAGGGACTCCAAGAGGTGGTGCAGACGAACAGTTGAAGTCGGGCCCCTCACAGGTACGTTAATGCAGTGTTCAGAGCGGTTGGAGTCGGTATAGTTTCTGTAAAGCCGCAATGATGTAGATCCCTGCGTGCACAGTCACATGCAGAGTCACGTGCAGAGTCACACGCAGAGTCACATGCAGAGTCACATCACATGCACATGCACGTTCACATGCAGTTGTGGAGGGTGGTGGAGAGGGGCGGGAAGGAGTGGAAGGAGGGTGAGGAGAGAGCAATGGGGTACGTAGCATGCATGCATGCAGGCAGGCGCCGTTCCATGGGCAGATTGATCATTCAGACATGCAGACATGCAAACATGCACTTGCTGACAGTTTTACTCAGTCAGAGTTCGAGTGCTGACCTTTGCGCTCCTCATCACAAAGAGAGGGCGGGCCAACCAACCATCAAGGCAGGGCAGAGAGCATAGAGATACGGGCGAGATATTTCGACTCTTAACTTTGCTCCGCCTGTACCAAAATCTGCATTGATGCGAAGGAGCATTTGAGCACAAGGGAGTATGAACGGAGGGATATGAGGGTGGTGGTAGTGGCTTTCTTACATTGACTGGAGCTGCGGGAGATCGAGTAGGAACTGGGGAACGGAGCCAGTAAACGTATTGGCACTGAGATCACTGCGAGGAGGATGACAGATGGGCGAGAGGCAGAGAGGGAGGGACGAGAGACATTGAGGGAGAGGCAGAGTGAGAGAGGGAAAGATTTCCGGAAACAGGGATATTGTAACATCCACAATCAGAGCATACATAGACGAAATTAAGACTTGAAAGTTATACGTCTCACTTGACTCGTTGCTCATTCCTTCAAAGCTTGAAGGTAACAACATTCTGGTATTAATATGGGGTTCAAATCACAGCAGGAGAAATCCTCCTGACAGACAGTAGGAGGAGCAGTGCGTGCGGTACAGTAAGGGCACAAGAGGGCGGTACAGGCAGAGCAAAGCAGGGACTTACAGCCCTTGGAGGCCCGTCAGGTCAGAAACGAGCCGAGGGTCCACCAGTGATAAGTCAATTCTTTAGCCAGTCGACTTAATAATCTACTTATCACGGCCAGAGCAAAGCAGGGATGAGACTTACAGCCCTTGGAGGGCCCTTGGAGGCCCAGCCAGGTCAGAAACGAGCCCAGTGTCTACCTGTGAGAAATTGTTCATTGAGTCTAACTCAAATGTAGACTTATCACGGGCCGAGCAAAGCAAGGACGGGACTTACAGCCCTTGGAGGCCAGTCAAGTCAGAAACGAGCCCAGGGTCCACCTGTGAAAAGACGTGTATTGAGTCGACTCAAAATATACTTATCACAGGCAGAGCAAAGCAAGGACGGGACTTACAGCCCTTGGAGGCCTGTCAAGTCAGAAACGAGCCCAGGGTCCACCAATCCGCACTTGGCCAGACCACTGCTTGGAAGGAGAATGGGGTGGGGGGGGGGGAAGGGGATGGATGGACGGGAGGCAGATGGCTGGAAAATGGATTGACAGAAGATGGACTGACAGAAGAGGGACTGACAGAAAACGGATTGACAGAAGACGGATTGACAGTGGTTGGATGGTGTGGAGAGGTTTGACTGGTGTTTTGGAAGTAAGGAAGAAATCAGCTGTAGCATGAGAGCCAGCGTGACCAGGTAAGAAGGGTCAAAAGGCTGTGAGAGGCACAGCAAGCGACTCAGAAACCGCAAGGAGGAGCAAGCGAGAGAAGAGCATATGAGAGGTGAGATGAGAAGTGCAGTGGGACAGGCAGATAAGGTGAGAGCGGTACACCATCCATGGCATGTATGTAGACAGCAGCCGACCATGTGACTGATGAGTCGATGTAACAGTCAACTCAACAGTCGGTTGAAGAGTCTACTCAAGATGAGTCGATGCAAAAGTCAACCTACGGTTCAACTTAAAATTGAACTTGAAAGGCACCTTGGCGAGAGGTGAAAGGCGGGGCTTATGAGGTAATGTGCGGGCCAATGGCATGCGGCCTGATGCCCATGGGGCTCTGTGAGGTTCAGTGCGGTGCAATGAAGTGGTAAGGTGAGCGGTGATTGTGGCAAAACGGTACTCACAGGTAGGTGAGGGATGTGAAAGCTGTGATCGTATCCAAATAGAAGGGATAGAATTTGTTGCGACCCAGGTTGCTGTTAGAAGTGGGGGAGTAGAACGAGATTGGTAGAAGGTACAGTGCATTCACACGTGAACAAATTGCAAGTGAAAATACTGCCTCAATCATAAGTAGAAAAGAGAAACTAACTAAAGCCACAGAGAGGCATGCATGCATGAGATGAGCATGGGAACGAGCGGCCACAATAGAAAGAGCATGGAGAAGCACGGTGCAGGGGAAGGGGAAGGGGAAGGGGAAGGGGAAGGGGAAGGGGAATGGGAGTGGAAGGGGAGGGGAAGGGGAAGGAGAAGGGGAAGCGGAATGGGAAAGGGGAGGAACATATGCATGAGAGAGAATGGTGCCGGGAACAAGTGACATGCATGGATTGACGCGACAACAAGTCGAGACACTGTATGAAGCCAAATGCACCAAGTGCCATGACTGGGCTGTGGTGGGAACCGAGGCACTGAGACGGGAGAGACGAGCGAGAGAAAGGAAGGGGAGAGGAGCGATCGAGGAGGGAGAGCGGAGGGAGAGAGGAGGGAGCAGGAAACAAGCGGGCATGCAGCGGCAGCAGCACTAACAGGTGTCGAAGGTTGACCATGTTCTCCATATTCACTGGCAGGTTACCCTCTAGTTGATGTGTTTTGAGACGTCTCAAAAGGCGTCTCAAAACACTTCTTCATGCAGTGGCAGCAGCACTAACAGGTGTCGAAGGTTGACCATGTTCTCCATATTCACTGGCAGGTTCCCCTCTAGTTGATTGCCGCTAAGGTCCCTGCCATGCCACACCATGCCATGCGATGCCATACCATGCCACACCATGACATGCGATGCCATACCATGCCACACCATGCCATGCGATGCCATACCATGCCTCACCATGCCATTCCATGCCACAGCATGCCATGTCTTGCCATGCCATAGCGTGCCATGCCATGCATTGCCACGAGATGCAGGGAGATGGGCGGATGAAGAGAGCAGCCCGGAAGAACGCAGATGAAGGGTGTATGGTGGTAGGTAGGGATGCATTTACAGACGCATCAGGCATTTTAATACCAGCATCTGCACAGGACGCATGATGAACACCCCTCGGGCCCATGCCATGACATGCCATGCAGAACCAGCGGTCTCCCCAGAAACGAGGTGACTTTTGAGTCGACTCAAAAGTCTCCTCGGAAACAGAGGCAAGTGTGTGCAAGAAGCGAGTGAGGTGCTCACAGGAATGAGAGGTTGGTGAGGTAGGTGATCTTGTCTGGAATATTGAGTCTGAACCCACAGTTGACTGCACGACTGAGGCGAGAGGGAAGTGAGTTGAGTGTGTGCAACAGTGGAGTGGACACGAGAAGTAAAATGTTAGGGTAGGCGAGGGTGGGAGGGGAGACAGGAGCGCAGAGAAAGATAGCAAACCGACTGGACGGATCATGAATCAAGGCAAATACAATAAGGGAATGAGAGGTGTGGTCATTGCAACTGGGAGTTGTGTGCATGACGAGTGGAAGAGGGCAGCTGTTGTGGATTCTTGAGACGAGAAAGGAAAGTAGCTTCACAGTGTCGCGAGGTTTATTTTGTATTCATTTACAGGCTATAATATGTGGTGTTATAACTTTTTGGTTTGTCACAACAAGCACCAGTGGGATCTATGCGGTGTACGTTTAACAATTTCAATGGTTGACAAGATTTCCTCAAAAGATCATTAAAGCATGCTTTGCATTTGCAGCTGTAGCTGTTGCCGTACCAACATTCCTCCGGATAATTTGGTGCTAAATCACAACTTGGTCAACAAATCTCTTTAAATGGAAGTCATAAATACTCGAACAGGCAGGATTTTGCACTGCAGCAGCTGCTGTATTCACGATGCAAAGGGGAGGGCATACGGCTCAAAACACCCTAGGGTGTGTAAGGTTGCTGGTGCTGGTGCTGATATGCATTGTGAACTGAACATTGATACGGCACTGAGCAATGTGGTTAGCTTACAGCTGTCGCAAGTCACGGTGCATTGACATTGTGTTGATAAGGGTTCCTGAGGTAGCGGTGTTGGAAACGTCTCTTGAGTCGACTCAAAAGTCATGTGGTTAGCTAGCTTACAGATTGCAGGTCACGGTGCATTGACATTGTGTTGATAAGGGTTCCTGAGATAACGGTGTTGGAAATGTCTCTTGAGTCGACTCAAAATTCATGTGGTTAGCTAGCTTACAGCTCTTGCAAGTCACGGAGCATTGACATTGTGTTGATAAGGGTTCCTGAGACAGCGCTGTTGGAGGAAATGTCTCTTGAGTCGACTCAAAATTCATGTAGCTAGCTTACAGCTCTCGCAAGTCACGGAGCATTGACATTGTGTTGATAAGGGTCCCTGAGATAGCGGTGTTGGAAATGTCCCTGGTGGTGGGTGATGAGATGAGATGGGAGAGAGAGAGAGAGAGAGAGAGAGAGAGAGAGAGAGAGAGAGAGAGAGAGAGAGAGAGAGAGAGAGAGAGAGAGAGAGAGAGAGAGAGAGAGAGAGCAACAGAGGGGTGAGGAACGTTGCAGAAAGCTGCGAAATATCCTTGAAATATCTGAAAGAACCGCGTTCGCCTTGAAAATATCTGAAAGAACCGCGTTCGCCTTGAAAATATCTGAAAGAACTGCGTTCGCCTTGAAATATCTGAAAGAACTGCGCTGCAGCATACAGGACCGCAGTGAGGGATTGTGGCAGAGACTGATAAGCCCCACCCCATGCACTAGCTAGCCCCATGCATGAGTTAGGATCACCAACTCTTCCAACCCCCTAGTCTCACTGTTCCCCCCTTCCTTCCTTCCCATTTCTCACAATGAGCCAAGAACATTCGCGCAGCAGAGCAGAGCTTACAGTGAGAGGGGTATTCGAGTGGAGTGGAAGGAAGGAAGGGAGGCAAGACGCACAGCACAGTGACAGTTATGAACACGACTTAAGGCCTTGTTCACGCTGCCTCTAGTGTAGTGAGGCGATTTCTGATGCGTCTTAAGAAGGAAGGCAAGATGCACGCACATCATGGTGACTGCTGTGAAGAGGGTTAACACGTCGTGCACGTAGCCTCCTATCTGACTGTTCGCTACAGACCTGTGGCACACACACACACACGTGGAAACGAGTAAACATGGGAGGTGAGCGGAGGGGAGGAGAGAAGGGGGGGGGGAACCGGGGTTGGAAGGGGAGGGTGAGAGGGAATAGGCTGGGATATGAAAGAAGAGAGACATATACTGGGTTGGAGGGGGCTAGTTTCTACTCTTCTTGCTCTTCATCTCCCCGTCTCCTCCCTCTAGGAGAAGGGGAGAACATGAATAGCATATGAGAGGAATAGGTATCCAGGGGGGGGGGGGGAAGGGAGGAGGGGGGGAACAGGGAGGGGGAACCGAAGCAAGAGTGGGCAGACGAATAGGGAGGAAGATAGGAAGAGGGACGAGGTGACTTTTGAGTCAACTCAAAAGCCACCTCAGGTTCGAGAGAGGACAGATGGATATGGGCGGTGATCTGTGGGGAACCCATGATAGATCTTTGCTGGGTGGCAAAGCGTGGGGCTCGGGCAAGGGGTGAGACCGTGGTGAA
Source organism: Closterium sp. Yama58-4 (assembly GCA_947470075.1). NCBI lineage: Eukaryota > Viridiplantae > Streptophyta > Zygnematophyceae > Desmidiales > Closteriaceae > Closterium > Closterium sp. Yama58-4. The sequence goes on from CANIUD010000042.1 coordinate 946,273, forward strand.
AGGGAGGGAGGCACACGGGTTGGAGGGGGAAGGGAAGTGAAAATGGGGAGTAGCAGAGAGAGGAAGGAATGACGGGGAGCGTGTAGGGAAGATTGGTGGGAGAACGGGCACGGGAGTGAGAAAGGGGAGAGGGAAGAGACGGCAGGAGAGAACGGTTGAGGGGTATGAGGAGAAAGGGATGGGGTTGGGGGCGGAGGGAAAGTATGTGAAAGAGGTGCAAGAGCATTTGAGCATAGGGTTGAGCAAAGGCCGAACTCGAACAGGTTCGAGTTCGTCCCTGGTCGAACAGCTCGAACAGCCGAACCGAACACTGTTCGGTTCGGCGAACGATTTAGGCCGCCTATGGTGTTCGATGTTCGGCCCAAGGGGCGAACATTTTGAGCACGGAGGCGAACTCGAACAGTTCGACCCGAACATGTTCGAGTTCGCCTTTGATCACATTCACTATAATCACACCTGTCAGAAAGGGTTTTTTTCGGGCCAGAGAGATAAACAAAGGGTTCGCATGGTGCCCCAGTGTTCCTGCAACCGACCCAGTGCTACAAACAACATCCCATTGTCTAACAAGAGTTATATAATGTATAAAAACCCTACGCTAACGCCGCGCCACTGCTACTACCAACAGCAGGCTCCACCCCAGTCGCTGTGTCATCAGCATCCCCCTCACCCTCCCCCTCCTCCTCCTCCTCCTCCTCCTCCTCCTCCTCCTCCTCCTCCTCCTCCTCCTCGTCATCGTCCTCCGCCCCCTCGCCCTCAATGGCAATCTCTGGCGGTGCGACGCCCCTCTGTCGGCGGCCCTCGCCTATCCTCTGGCCGGGGTGTGAGGTGTACCAGGATCGGAGAACCATGATAGCTCGTGTTCTCTGGGAGGCCAGGCGGTGCCGCTTCCAGGAAATGACGTTGCGGCCAAGGGAGAACACCCGCTCGCTCGATGCGGACGTGGCAGGGATCGCGAGATAGTCTCGCGCCATGCGCCTGAGCGTCTGCATGTTGGTGGCGGTGCGCCAGTACTCCAGAGCCGTCACGTCCTCCCGCACCCGCTCCGACAGGTACCTGCTAACCTCGTCATCCTGTAGCATCCCACCCCTCCCCGCCTGCTGGCTCGCTGAGAGACGCGCTGCAAGGCGACGGCGACTAGGGATGTACTGCGCATCCTCGTCGTCATCCGCTGCGTCACCCTCCTCCTCCTCCGTCACGGTGGCAAGTGGGGGCGCCCGGGGGGCAAGCGCTGCAGCCCGGGCCTGGTACTCGGCCACGCGATCGCGTACCAGCTGGACCACCTCGCTAGAAGTGGGACGCGGCCTCACCCTCGGCTCGGTCTCGGGATGCTGCGACTCCCAGTGCTCGTCATCAAACCACGCCGCCTTCATGGACGGATCCAAGAAGGTGGCGATCCACAGCTCGTTGGAGGACATGTACGCGTACTTCTTCAGGACCCCCAGCGCCGCCTCGATCATCGGCTTCAGCGCAGCCGATGGCCCCTTCGCAAGGCGCGCCTCCAAAGCGTCGATCAGGCCGTTGTAGTACGGCAACACCATCGACACTGTAGGGTACGCCGCCCCCTCCGCTGCCTTCGAGACTCTGGCGAATGGACTGAGGAGTGCCTTGACAGCATGCAGAGTGTCCCAATCTGCGTCTGTCAGGCGCAAGCTCTCAACCTTCTTCTTGTCAGTCGCCGACAAGCCCTGTAGGTTTGTGGGTTTGGACAGGCATGGTTGACACAAGGGAACTTAGGTTAGAGAGGGTGGCGTGTGGTTGTAAAACGCACAACAAACATGACCACACACAGTGTTGTCAGTGCTTTGTCCAGGTGGTAAGGACTGCCAGCACACGTATCCCCCGCACACACACAACCCCGGTCGCGAGAACCCGTCACACACACACACCGCTGTCTGGGCAAAGAAGACGTTGATAGGTTCCTGCAGAACCCCGGCTCGCTCGACCATGTCGTGTGTCGAGCCCCAGCGCGTGGGAGAGTCCTGCACCAGCTTCAGTGCCGGCTTCGGTTTGGCGGGGTTGGCCTGCGCGTTCAAGGTCCGTTGCAGGCCCAGGAACTTCCCTGAGCGCTGCGGCGAGAAGCCCACCCACGACGCCATCTCCCTCAGGATCTTCAGCAGCTTGCGGATGGCGGCCACTGCGAGAGCTGCCTTCACGGCAAGGTTGATCACATGTGCCAGGCAGCTGCACACGCAAAACAGCATGAAAGACAGACAAAAGGGGAAGGGTGAGAGGGTCGGGTCAAAGCAAGCCATGAGGACATACGTTTAGGGACACACCAAAAAAGTCACAACTAGGCACGCCCGCAGCCCACACGCTCTCTCGCACACACACTCACCGGAAGTGCATGCGCTCGGTGAAGAAGCACCTCCCACCACCCTCCTCCGACAGCCGCCTGAAGGCAGCAATGTTGCTGGAGGCGTTGTCTGACGTCAACCCAAGACAACGCCCCTCCAACTTCCACTGCACCACTGTCTCCTCAACCACCTTCGCAATCTCCTTGCCTCCATGCCGCCCGAGCATCTCACGGAACTCGAGCACCATCGTGCGCAGCTGGAAGGCCTCGTCTATCCAGTGGCCGGTCACCACCAGCCATGCTCTGTTGTTGGGTGCCGTCCATATGTCTATGGTAATCGACACCTTGCACCCCAGCTCCCCCTCCTTCGCCAGCATCTCCGCGATGGCGGACTGGAGAGCAGCCGCCGCAAAGACAACGGTGTCGCGGGAGACCGTCCAACGGGAGGGGATGAACTTCTTCTGCGCGCAGTTGCGATTTAGCAGGATCAGAAGCTCCCGAAACTGGAAGGGGGGGTGGAGACAAGGGGAGGGGAGAAAGGGGCGTCAAGCATTAAGTGATGGGCGGGAGACCTGCAGGCACAGTATAACAATCGAGCGCAATAAATGGAATAGCAAAGCAAACTTTCACCCTTTCCCTAACCCTCCCACAACACCCCATGGGACAGGGCACTTACAGCCTCGGCCTCCACGATGCGGAAGGGGAGGTCGCAGGTGACCACTAGCTTGGCGATCGCCCGTCGGAGCTCACCCTGTGACAGCTTCGTTGTCATAAACCGCTCAATCCCGCCCCCCTTCTTATCACCACCTGCTGCCTGCGGTGTCTTGGTCGCGAGATGAGGCCACGTTTTGGCATGCGGGTAAGCTTCGACGTAGCCATCTGGAACACCTTTGTAACCCCCGCGTGGAAACGTCTCGCCTGGCAACTGAATGGACGGGGTGTGGTAACTGTGATGCCACACAAGCATATGCGCTGTATGGTGGCTCGCGAAGTGCCGCTCGCCGGGAGTGGTTGTGGACTGCTTCCACGAGATCTTGTCAGTGCAAATCTTGCACTGACGCTTCTCGTCTGCATCCTTCGGTCCGAACATCATAACCTGCCACCCCGGTTTCCTGCTACCCGTCCCCTTGCTACTTTCTGACTCTCCATCCTCGTCTAGGAACTCCGGTGCGATCACGCCCTCACCCAACGGCTCCCCTGTGAACGTAGCGGGGTACGCCCGCTCACTCAACTTGTTCACCCTCTTCCCCCGACTTGGCGGCCTAATGGTCGCGGCCTTTTTCCCCACAGCAACCCCCACGCTCCCACCCCCTTCACGCACATGGTGTGAGCCCGCCTCCGTTGCCGCCTCTCCACCACCCTCTCCCACCTCCTCTTCCCGCCCCTCTGGCTCCAACCCATCCATCTCGTGGTCTTCATCATCCTCTCCCCCCTCCCCACCGCCATCCGTCTCTGGGTCCCACCCTGCCTCACTGTCATCCCCACTCCCCTCATCGTCCTCATCGTCATCGCCATCACCCTCCTCCTCCTCCTCCTCATCCTCCTCCCCACTGCCACTCTCCGGCTGTGTCTTCCCCTTAGCAGGGGGTCGAGGGCCGTCGTAGCGGAAAGTGTGACGTGATGTCGGCGTCGCCAAGGAAAGCAACCCTCCCACAAAGCATGCGCCGGCTCCTCCAGGGCCATCCCCTACCCGCCCCTCCATAGGACGTGGTGGAGATCCTGGTACGCTGCTACCAGCGCCACCTGGACCTCGTGCTACAGCTCCACCTCGTCCAGAAGCCATATCTCCGCCCTAGGCTCAAAAACCCTAAACCCCAGGCTGAGGCAACGGGCGGTTTTGGCGGGTAGTAGCACGGACGCGAACGTACTGAACTTCGTGTGGCCTTCTTAGATTGAGTGATTTGTACCGTACGGCTCAGATTAGACCACGTGTTGCTTGAAGACCTTGCCACAAGAACAACTTGAAACCTAGCCTAGACTATGTAGACTCTACCAACGAAACCCTAGTTTAGATCTCTCGGAGGATTAGTTGTGACGGAGAGCTAAGGCCACAACTCCAAGAATGCAAGGGTGGTGGGGTGGGGGTGTGTGGTAGTAGGGTGGCTAAGCTAAAGAAACGCGATTGAGTTTGAGCTATCAAAAATAGCCCAAACTCAGATCGGCCGCGACCTAAAATTGGTCGCGGCCGAAATTGACGCGAACACCTTGGTGTTCGCGTAGCCCCCGAGTCGAACACGAACAAGTTCGTGTTCGACTTTGGGGGCTTTCTTGACTGAGGCGAACACCGAACATGTTCGGCCGAACACCGAACATGTTCGGGCCGAACAATTTAGGCAAAAAAAAAGGCCTGTTCGGTTCGCCTCGAACATGTTCGAGGCGAACCGAACAGGCGTTCGGATTTTTGCTCAACCCTATTTGAGCATATAGGGGATGAAGAGGAGTGGGAGAGAAAGAGGGGCGGGAACAGGGGGACTCGGGAACAGGGGGACTCGGGAACAGGGGGACTCGGGAACAGGGGGACTCAAGGGGATGCTCTGCCTCTCTGCTCTCTGCCTCTCTGCTCTCTGCCTCTCTGCTCTCTGCCTCTCTGCTCTCTGCCTCTCTGCTCTCTGCCTCTCTGCTCCGCTGCACTATCCCAGCACACATGCGTGGAGCGACTCACAATTCTACGAGGCTTGTCAGGGAGGAGAAGGTAGCATCCATACTCCCTTGGAGGTGTTGAGTCGACTCAAAAGTCACCTAGCAACTCACAGTTCCAGGAGGCTTGTCAGAGAGGAGAAGGTAGCATCAAAACTCCCTTCGAGAGGGTTATTGTTGAGGTACCTGCAGATTGCATGCAGGGCAGAGAGAAGCACAGCTTTTCAGTCGACTCAAAAGCAAAGTTCCTTCGATAAGATTACTGTCAAGGTACCTGCAGATTGCACGTAGGCCAGAGAGAAGCACAGGGCCAAGTGTTGGTCCGCATGGCAGTGCAAGCATGCAGTGTTGGTCCGCATGGCAGTGCATGCATGCAGTGTTGGTCCGCATGGCAGTGCATGCATGCAGTGTTGGTCCGCATGGCAGTGCATGCATGCAGTGTTGGCCCGCATGGCAGTGCATGCATGCAGGGGACATGTAGAGAGAGAGGGAGAGAGAGAGAGAGAGAGAGAGAGAGAGAGAGAGAGAGAGAGAGAGAGAGAGAGAGAGAGAGAGAGAGAGAGAGAGAGAGAGAGAGAGAGAGAGCAAGGATGGAGGAGGCAAGTGATGATGTGCAGTGGGGGCGATGGGAGTGCAAGTGTTGGCGCTTCCGTGCATTGCAAGTTTCTGAATTCTTATAATTCCATAGTTCTTATAATACTCGCAACGACAGGAGTTAGGAGGGAGAGATGGTAGGAGGGAGGAAGGAGGCGAGTGTCTGATGATGTGGGGTGGAAGGAAACAGTCGTTCGAGTTGGGTATCTGCTGTAATGTGATGTGAATGAATTGGTGCAAAGGAGGGAACACTTAGAGAGGCAGTCAGGGGAAGCTGCCTGCCTCGGCTGGGCTGAAATGTGTGTGCTGGGTGTAAACTGTGTCGGCTGCACGCACACAGCTCACAGGGAGACTGGAGCTGGTCCAATGAGTCTGTTTTTAAGTCGACTCAAAACTAGGCTGCAGGCACAACTCACAAAGACTGGAGCTGGTCCAAGCGAGCCAATCCAACTCACAGGGACTTGAGCTGGTCCAAGCGAGCCAATCCAACTCACAGGGACTTGAGCTGGTCCAAGTGAGCCAATCCAACTCACAGGGACTTGAGCTGGTCCAAGCGAGCCAATCCAACTCACAGGGACTGGAGCTGCTCCAAGCGAGCCAATCCAACTCACAGGGACTGGAGCTGCTCCAAGCGAGCCAATCCAACTCACAGGGACTGGAGCTGCTCCAAGCGAGCCAATCCAACTCACAGGGACTGGAGCTGCTCCAAGCGGGCCAATCCAACTCACAGGGACTGGAGCTGCTCCAAGCGGGTCAATCCAACTCACAGGGACTGGAGCTGCTCCAAGCGAGCCAATCCAACTCACAGGGATTGGAGCTGCTCCAAGCGAGCCAATCCAACTCACAGGGACTGGAGCTGCTCCAAGCGAGCCAATTTAACTCACAGGGACTGGAGCTGCTCCAAGCGAGCCAATCCAACTCACAGGGACTGGAGCTGCTCCAAGCGGGCCAATCCAACTCACAGGGACTGGAGCTGCTCCAAGCGAGCCAATCCAACTCACAGGGACTTGAGCTGCTCCAAGCGAGCCAATCCAACTCACAGGGACTGGAGCTGCTCCAAGCGGGCCAATCCAACTCACAGGGACTGGAGCTGCTCCAAGCGAGCCAATCCAACTCACAGGGACTGGAGCTGCTCCAAGCGGGCCAATCCAACTCACAGGGACTGGAGCTGCTCCAAGCGGGCCAATCCAACTCACAGGGACTGGAGCTGCTCCAAGCGAGCCAATTTAACTCACAGGGACTTGAGCTGCTCCAAGCGAGCCAATCCAACTCACAGGGACTGGAGCTGCTCCAAGCGGGCCAATCCAACTCACAGGGACTGGAGCTGCTCCAAGCGAGCCAATCCAACTCACAGGGACTGGAGCTGCTCCAAGCGGGCCAATCCAACTCACAGGGACTGGAGCTGCTCCAAGCGGGCCAATCCAACTCACAGGGACTTGAGCTGCTCCAAGCGGGCCAATGCAAGAGGCGGCTCTCCCGTCAGCTGGTTGCTTCCCAGGTTCCTGGTTGGGAAAGAGATGCAACAGGGGTGGGAAGGGTGCGATGGGGTTTGGAGGTGTGGGACGGGGTGGGGAATAGCGTGGTGGTGGGAGAGTGGCATGGCATGGAGCAGAGGCCAGGACGGTTCAGTGTCGAGTGTGATCAAATATGGTCCAATCATAGGCTCATTTGCTAGGAAAGGTCAAGTCAACCGTGGTCAACAAGGGTAACCGAAGGTCAACAACAAGTCAACTAGTGTTCAGGGTCTATGAAGTGAGGAACTATGGAGTGAGGAACTATGGAGTGAGGAACTATGGAGTGAGGAACTATGGAGTGAGGAACCATGGAGTGAGGAACTATGGAGTGAGGAACTATGGAGTGAGGAACTATGGAGTGAGGAACTATGGAGTGAGGAACTATGGAGTGAATAATGTAGGGTTCCTCAGAGGGCCATGAAGCATGATCCCTCAATCAGAACCTGACAGATGGCCAGTCCAACGGACAGGATCGATCGACGCAGGTTGCTTGTTGGGTAGTAGATTAGACAGGAATGAGCTACTAGAGCACAGGTTGTGAGACGAATGCCACAGGTTATGAGACGAATTTCAAGACGTCCTAAAGGTGAATGAAGTAGATTATTGGTGATTTGAAGTAGATCATTGTTTAGCCCTAAAGGTGCCAGAGGCGCACGCACAGTCGTGTGAGAGATTGCACGTCACTGATATGCCTGGGTATGGTGCTCGATAGCTGGTTGTTGTTGAGTAGACTGCGAGGGGTAGAGAGCAAGTGGGAACAAAAGAGGAAAAGAGGACGGGAGGGGTGAGGAGGGAAGAAAGGGGAGGGGAAGGGGCGAAGGGGGGAAGAGGGAAAGGGGAAGCGGTGTGGGGGACAACAAGGGGGGCTTTTAATCTATGGCACTCTTGAAACAGGACGAAAGGTCTTGAAGACGGGTTTTGATGCCACAGCAAAGAAAACGAGCCAGAGGTCAAGCGCAGGCTGAAAGGGAGGCGGGGAGGGAGGGAGACGGGGGAGGCATACAGATGCAAACGGTGCATGCATGCAAGCAGAGAGGAGGCAGCATACACACGCGCAGAGAAGCAGCACGGAGGGTAGCAAGTAGGCGTTCGGGAGTGTGCTGTGCTGTGCTTACATCTCCCTGGCTCGCGTTAGGCAGGGCTGTCAGCATATCCCCTGGAATAGCGCCCGTGCTTCGATTCCCATTAAGTTTTGAGACGCCTCAAAAGTCAAGTACGCATTGGGGAGGGGGGTGTGCGCAGTTTGCTTACAGCTCTTTCAGATTAGGCATGACGGCCAGCATGCCTGCTGGAATGGAGCCCGAGAGCTGATTCCCTTGCAGCCGCCTGATGCCATGCCATGCAGCACAGCACAGAGAGGTGGGAAGAGGACATGCAAGGGTAGGGGTGGGGCAGGCAACGGGTGGGAGGGCGGAGGGGGGGAGAGAATGGGGGGTGTCAGAGCGAGAGAAGGTGGATGGTGGAAAGGGAGGAAGAGCGAGAAGAGGTGGATGGTCAGGGAGGGATAGAGGGGGAGCATGGGGGTGGTAAAGTGGGGGGTGGGAAAGTGGGGGGTGGGAAAGTGGGGGGTCACTTATGAGAATTCTCAAAAGTGACTCTCAGGAGAGATTTCTGAAAACGGGAATTAGGGGATGACTCACAAGGAGATGGTGGGAAAGCATTTGTGAGGAGGAGAGTGGGAGATTTTGTTACAGGGGTTTGGAAACTAAAAGTGGTTGGCTGGATATTTGGAGCAACAAAGGGGAGCAGAGGCAGAAGGGAAGAGGAACATTTCGGAAGAAAACACTCACAGTTGCGACAACGTTCCAAGTCCCTGACTGTAGCTTGTAGGAATTGGGCCGGTGAGCTGATTGTATGAAAGATCCCTGCATCCATCACATCACACACTCCCGCCATTCCACAGTGCCCCACCCCACCCATTGTGACAAAACACATGACATGAGATCACCATGGCTTCAGCATGTGAGGCAACAGCATAACGTGAGCATGACCTCAGCGAGAATAAAGCCCTGATCACAGTATAAACACAGCAAGAATAAAAGCATATCGTGATATCACAGGCTCTTGCCAAAACAGAATCGCCAAAATCACAAATTACCAAAACTACCAAAATCCCCCCCCCCCCCCCCGCCCCCCTCCGCCCCCCTCCGCCCTCCTCCTCTTGCCATGCCCCTTTGTAAGGCCCGGCATGTCTTTCTATCAGACCAGTTCCATCGTCCACCCACCCACCCACCATGATCGCATGATCACACTTTGATTTATCGCTCCAATCATCATCTCTCCGCACCTCCACGATCCTCGTTGGTGCGTTCATTTCATTATCCCGCCTTTTCCCCCCTTCCCCTTCCACACTATCTTCCCCTTCCACAACCAATTGTCCTGCCACGTCTATAACTGTCAAGGGATGTCACGCCAGCCCCACGCCACCTCAGAGAGTCACGCCTCACAAGGCACCTCAGCTTTTGAGGCGCCTCATCCCTCACAAGGGATGTCACGCCAAACGGCAGTACCTCAGCTCAGAGTGTAATGCACGCACGCACACTCACTGCTCAGCACAATATTGCCCCATTTACACACACCGCCCCGTCGCATCTCCAGTCGCTTTCCTTCCCCTACTTCCTTCACTCCTCCTCCTCCTATCCTATCCCCACTTTTCCCATGTCCCCTTCTCCAAACGTGAACACCCCTCTTCCCACCCCCCCACCTGCCCATCCAGGACCCGACCTAACTGAAATCCAACCCAATCTAACCCGAACCTAACTCCTAGCTTTCCATTGCGTGACCCTCCCCAGCCTTTCTGCCCTCCTCCTCCCGCCTCACAATTCAACATTAACATCCTCGTTGAAGAGAGTTGGTGGGATGGGCCCTGTCAGCCGGTTGTCGCTCAGATTGCTGTGCCAGGTGGAACAGTGGGGGTTCGTGGGGAGGGAAGGGGGGAGGAGAGGGGGGGGCAGGAGAGGAAGGAGGAGAGGCCAGGAAAGGATTTGTGAGGTGCCTCAAAATTCGGAGGGGAATTTTGGGAGGGGCCCTCTGAGACGGTTGTCTCTCAGAAAGCTGTGCGGGGTGGAGCAGGCAGGGGAGGGGAGGCTAGGAAGGGGGTGTTGAGGCTGGGGTCGGATGGTGAGGGCAGGGGGGTTGGAGGAGGTCAGCCAGTCAGTCGTGCACCCAGCCATGCACCCAGCCATGCACCCAGCCATGCACCCAGCCATGCACCCAGCCATGCACCCAGCCATGCACCCAGCCATGCACCCAGCCATGCACCCAGCCATGCACCTAGCCATGCACCCAGCCATGCACCCAGCCTATGATGAGAAAGACGCAACCAGGACGATGCGTCCTGCGTCTGGACGCAGCGTCCGGCCGGACGCTAGGACGCAGGACGCGCGTCCAGACGCAGGAGTACACGGCGAATTTTTTTCGGGCAGCCCGATCGCGATTTTGACATTTGCGATTTCGTCGCGAATGTCGAAATCGCGAAATTTCGACCCCCCAAGCCCAATTCGCCATTGTAAACCAGCCCCCCTAGCCCCCCTTAGCCCAATTCATGCAAAATGGAAATTCACTCAAACCTGATGTGTGATGGTTGACATGATGCAGTGCAGTGGTAGTTTAGTATGCATGGTCGTAAGTGGTTGGATTAAACTTAATGTGTGTGTGACCTTGTGAAACGTGTGACGTGTGACTCACCATAATCTATTTTTTGGGGGAAAATTTTGTGGTTGGGGAAAAATTTGCATTGAAAGTGTGGTAGGTCCCCCCCCCCCCCCCCCCCCCCCCCCTCTCCCAAGCCCTATACAATATTTTTGGCCTGCCCGGGTGTTTTTTTCCCCTGCCCGGGCTTGCGTCTTTTGGTGCGTCTTTTAGGTTCAGGTTCTGCGTCCTGCGTCTGGACGCATGCGTCTGGACGCATTCGTCCAGGACGCAGGACGCGTCTTTCTCATCATAGCACCCAGCCATGCACCCAGCCATGCACCCAGCCATGCACCCAGCCATGCACCCAGCCATGCACCCAGCCATGCACCCAGCCATGCACCTAGCCATGCACCCAGCCATGCACCTAGCCATGCACCCAGCCATGCACCCAGCCATGCACCCAGCCATGCACCTAGCCATGCACCTAGCCATGCACCTAGCCATGCACCCAGCCATGCACCCAGCCATGCACCTAGCCATGCACCTAGCCATGCACCCAGCCATGCACCTAGCCATGCACCTAGCCATGCACCTAGCCATGCACCCAGCCATGCACCTAGCCATGCATCTAGCCATGCACCTAGCCATGCACCTAGCCATGCACCTAGCCATGCACCTAGCCATGCACCTAGACATGCACCCAGCCCAGCCATGCAGCCAGCCCAGCCATGCACCCATCTATGCACCACACGTGAACATGTGGCGCGAGCAGAAGCACAGCCAGCGATGGGCGTGCACTCACATGCGGCCCATTCTCAGGGTGACGATGCTGGTGGGTATGCTGCCTGTGAGACCCCGGCCGGGCAGGGACCTGTAGGGGACACATGGGATGGGACACATGGGGCACATGCGGCACATGGGACAGCCGAGCATGCTTCAGAATAATGGCACAAACAAGAATGGTTTTGAGCGGCACGGCATGGTGTGCCGGGCCAAACAAGGCGCATGAGGGCAAACGAGGGCCAATGCGTGAAAGCGCAAGAATAAGGGGAAAAACAAACAAACAAATAAACAAACAAACAAACAAACAAACAAACAAACAAACACACAGAATGCACCAATTATTTACGAAGAACAACAAAGAACATATGAATCACCAACCCATGACCACAAACATTGCCAAGCAACGAAAAGATATGTCGGCTGTGATTGCATGCACACAAGTTGGTCCGCCAAGGCAAATCATCACTCATACCACCATGGGCAGCAGCAGCAGCAGCAGCAGCAGCAGCAGCAGCAGCAGCAGCAGCAGCAGCAGCAGCAGCAGCAGCAGAAGCAGCAGCACGTCTCAAGACTCATTGACTTGACTTGACTTGACTTGACTTGACTCACAATTTAATGACAGAGCCTTCTTGATTGCAGAAAACGCCCGATATGGTGGCACAGTCGCTGTTAGGTAACCACGTGTCACTGCCTGTGAACGCACCCCACTCATTCTTCAGCTCCTGGAGAATCGGCCCTGGCGTGTAGCATGGGAGGGGAGCAACTTGCACGAAAGATACTACCTTGTCCCTCGCAGTCGTAGGGCCGCACTGTTACATTCAAGGGCGACCTAGACACTGGCTCCTCTCGCGCTTCAGCTCCTGGAGCAGCACGGACCGTGGCGTGTAGTAGTAGCAACGGAGAGAAGCAGCTTGCATGAGAGATACTTAAATACGCCCCTCACAGGGGCGCAGTTGCACTAAAGGGCGAACCGAGACATGCCCCTCTCGCGCTTCAGCTCCTGCAGGAGCACCGACCCTGCCAGGGGAAGCGGGAGGGCGGCGTGAACGGAATGCTCCTCCTCGCTAGGATGCAGTAGAGGGCGGCGGTTTGGTGAGACACTGCCAGGTTGTTACACACACGCGCGCGCACGCACGCACACACACACACACACACACACACACACACACGCACGCACGCACACACACACACACACGCACACACACACACACACACACACACACACACACACACCACACACACACACACACACACACACGCACGCACGCACACACACGCACCAACACACACGCATGCACGCACGCACGCACACACACACACACACACTCACACACACACACACACACACACACACACACACACACACACCGCACTCTCTTTTCTCTCCTGCCGCAGTACCGGCCTTGGCGTGGGAAGCGGGAGGGGAGCGTGGACGGATAGAGTTCGTTGGGACGCCAACGTACGGGTGGCACAGACGCACACACCTCCCACTCGCGGCTCTCGTTCTTCAAGGACTGGCCCTGGGCGCGCAAAAGGGGTGAGAGTGACACGCCCCCCACCCACAGGTCTTCTTCCACAGGAAAGGAACCCCGGGCCGGCTTGGCATGGGAAGGCGGACGGAATATTGAGTCGACTCAAAAGCTGAGTAGCCTCAAAAGCCCCCCACCCATTTGAAGGCGGGGGTAGGGGGGGCTCGCCAGCGGTACTATGGGTGGTGCTCGCGCGTATGCGTCAAGAAAGACGCGCGCGCCGCGCTCTCTCATTATTTCTGGAAAGCGTGAGAGATGAGGAGTGAGAGGGGGCGCGAGGGAGAGGGGGATGTGGCGGAGAGGGGGTAACTGTGGGAGAGGGGGAGCCTGGAGGACTGAGATGGGGCGCTGCAGCAGTATCAGCTGTTGCTGACTCGTGTAAGCCAGGCCGACACCCGCTGTGTCCTTGTTGTTGAAATGCTCGCGAGGACACACACACCCACACCCATCACCCACACCCACAACCACACCCACACCCACACCCACACCCACACTATCCTGTTTTTGAGTCGACCCAAAACTGTCGCTGACTCGTGTCAGTCAAGCCGGCACCCGCTGTTTTCCCCGTGGAAATGCTCGTGAGGACACCCACACCCACACCGACTCTCCCACACAAACGCCGCCTCAGACGTGCTCTGTTTTCGTCAGCATGGCCGTTTGAAGTCTGTAAGTCAGTTAGTCGAACGTCTAAAAGCTTCAAAGTAGCCTCAAAGACGAAAGGCGAAGAAGCTACACTCGGCCGCATGAGTTGCGGAACGCGACGAGTGGAAGGCCGCGGAGGAAGGATTCAGGAACGCGATCGGCGCGCACCTTGTCATAAAACAAGTGAGACCTCTAGATATTCACCCCCCATCGTACGAACCTACGAAAACACGGGAAACGAGTCTTCAAAAAAGAGGCAACGAAGTACGTGCTTCTGTCCAGAGTTGCATCAATGAAGTACTAAGCTTGAAGAATCATGCTGCTGCGAGAGGGCGTGACAGGTCGACCAGGTGGAAAAAACACATTCGCGGAGTTTCTTACATTCAGATTTTGCGACCTTAACCGCACGGGTCCGGGGCAGAAGGGGAAGCGGCGAAACTACTGCAAAGGCGACGATGGCGACGGTGAGGCTCATGGCGAGAGCCATTGGGAGATGCGCTCCGGATATCACTGGTTGGGGAACTGCCAGTCAGAAAAACTTTCTAAGTGCTGCTTGCTGTGTTATTGCAAATGCAGCCGCTAGTACTACTAGGCAGTATTCGCTCTGTTCCTACTTTCTTGAATGCCTAAGTGTGGAGAGGATACCTAGATGTGTCTAAGAACAGTATTTTAGGAAAGGCTCATGGGACCCAGTCGTGTCGCCCTAACACCATTTTTCTCATATTTTGACTTCGGTATGCCATATAAGACGGATGCAGGGTAGCATTTTGCCGTGACTGCTGACGCTGGTTCGACATTTTCAGGATTGGTTTACTACTGGGACTGACTCGTGGTTCTAGACCTTGGCCAAACCTAGCGAAAAACGCAATAGCAAGGAGGTGGAGGAAGGAACAGCAAGGCCAGGAACAGCAATGGCAAGTCGGTGGGCGAGATGAAACAAGAGTCGAATGGATGCGGGACGACTTTGTGTAGAATTTGGAGGATGCCGCGAAGGAGGTGTTAAATTTTCTGAAGAGTTTTCCCCAGATTTGAGAAGCTCGGCTTCCTTCGGACACGTAGTTTTTTGTTTAAGCATGAAGGGCTATTTTATTGTCACGTAACAAAACTTAGAGCCTCAACCCCATACTCACGCAAGGCACCTCTCCCTCATTATTCTCACCCCGACCGACTGGTTTTGTTCATGGTCCCCTGAAAAGGAGTTGGCATGCCTAGGAAATCTGGATTATAACTCGCTGCCAAGGAGTGTCACTATAAGAGACCCTATAAGAGACCCTACGAGGGCGTTTTTACAAAAACCCGTCTTATTAGAAAGGAAACGTATTCCTATCTTTTGGGTGACTGTTCGCGACAACCTCCCGTTGTGGTTGAGGCTTCAAACGTTTCGAGTTTCAACACCATGTCGAACAACCAACTACTCACAAACATGGCACATGAAAAATCGATAAATTCCTTCAAATCTTCACTTGTAAGATATTTGAACCACGTATATGACGGATGGTAGTCATAAGGGAAACGATTGCTAAATTTCGTACACTCTGCCGATTTCGCCATCACTGCGAAATCAATGGCACAGAATTCGAGGAAACGGTAACCGTGTGCACCTGAACTCAAACAAAAATGAGCCAAAAATGCAAATGTTGTGACACGTTTATAGTTCCCTCGTGCCCATTACAGAGGTTGTTGAACGATAACTGCCCTTCTGGTTTATGTGACTCTAAAGTTTAAAGCTGAGCTGGGCAGCTCCTTGTTGTCACCTGCCAGCTCAAAATCATTACGATGTAAGACGCATGCGGAAGTGGGTGACAGCAGTTCAGCGTCAACGGAACAATGTGACACCGTACTACACCGTACTGCGCGGTAAAGTTGACGGAGAACGCCTCGGCTGTCAGTCATAACCGGCCTCCCCCCAGCTGTCAGTCCGTATGGGAAATGGGGGAGGTCGGGGAGGGTTGCCATGCTGAAGTGTGGTGCTATGACAGCAAATCTTTAGAAGTGTCGCGTACAATTCGCTCTCCGCCTGCCAGACGGAGTTGGTCTACCCATAATATCTGGGCTTGCGTGTCAAGAACGTGGTTGCGCTCGGTCCATTTCGCTGGTGGTTCGTCGGCCGTTGTTTTCGCGAAGGAACAGACCAAACTTCCACGCGCCTGGGTGAATCCGTAAGGGCGTGTAACCATTTTAGTTTTTAGCCATTTTGCGGACTGTCCGGCGGGCAAACGGACAGTCCTACTAACGAGAATAGGACTGTCCACTTCGAGTGTTCGGCACTTCGGCTCCGTCCGAAATGCCCTGTGACACTTTTTCCGAGATGGTAGACTCCGCGAATACTGTAGCACCGACGAAACAGTGCACCCTCGTAACACAGTTCTGCAATGCTCGCCCACCTCGCCCAGTATGGTGCGCCCCGATTTCAAATGTTGAAACATTTCAAGGCCCAAAAGCAACGCGCATATCTCACAGTACTTGAAACATCACACAGACACAACTCACCAAGAAATGTTGCCTTACTAGACTACCGCCATGTCTAGGCGTCTCCTGCTCTCTGTGCTTCACCTTCTGTACAGAGGGTATCAGGAGATCATACTTCGGCCAACATTTGACTATCTAGTAGAGGTTACCGTCCTCTTGGAGAATGACGACCATGCAGTCCATCGCACCTTTCCCAAGGGTTTCTCGCCAATTTCAGGCAGTCAGGTTGGAATTAGCGTGACAAAAGGGTTCTCGAAGTTGGCGCGAAATGCTGGGTGGCGATTGCAGGCAACGTCAACCAGCACGAAATTACAAATTGTGTTCGCGCATACTGTAGTTTCGCCGATCACCAGCAAACTGCAGGAAATCGGGAAGTGGTTGGACACGTCAGCACCCAAATGATCGCGTTGTTACTTTTGAATGGAACTGTAACATAGAGTACATTTTTTGTGTAGGAAACTAATTAATGCATTGTTTTGTAGTCACAATTTAGGACTAAATTCGTAAAACGTTATATCTATTGACAGATCGTTGTAGTCACTAATCATCTAGTCAATATAGTCACAAATCGGTGAGGACGTACATTTTTGCAGAATTATTTATGCGCATTCCCATATCATTTTCCAATTTTAATGAGAATTAACATTAATGGAAGCAAAAAAAAAAAAATATCTGACGTGTAATCACCTACCCCAATTCAGAACACACACAGCACCAAAATCATAATAATTGGCTATGAGGGGAATATTGGCCTTCACAATCCAACGCTCAATTTGAGCCTTTCGAATGTACATCTCTCGCCAGTTGGTTGACTTGTCTAGACCAAGGCTGGCCATGCCAGTGAGCATGCTGTTCTCAACCTGTAACACGAACATAATCGTGAGTTAGTTAATCGTGAATTAGCACATAAGAATGTCGAAGGAAATAGCCTCGCCCTCGCTTGAGCGTAGCTGATCTCGCCGCAAACGGGAAGTTCGCGACGGAGCAGTCGACGAAATGGGCTTCTGCAGTTCGGCGGAAGTTGCAGTCGAGCAGGTTCTGCTCGACGGAATCTGGTCGACGAGCTCTGCGCGATGAGCTCTGGTCGACGATCTCTGCGCGGTGAGCTTCCGTCGAAGAGCACTAGTCGAAGAACTCTGGTCGAAGAGTTCTGGTCGAGAAGCTATGAACGGCGAACGTTGTTCGACCGTGCAGAGTCGAGCTGATCGACCGAAAGCTGCAGAGTTGCGCGAAACTCTGCGAAGGCGTGCGAACATTCGCCCAGGAGATTTTGGCGAAGTTCTACCTGCGGAACGGCATCACGTGGTCGACGGCGCGCACCTGGCAAAACCGACGACACGTTTTCTACCTGGCACCTGCGCAATGTGCCTGACGGTGAAACCACCAACCTGCACCTACTTGGTAGGTGCGCACATCTGCGCAGATAGACAACCTGCGACCGTAGAAAGTTACCTGCGATTGCAGATAGTCACCTGCGACTGCAGTGCTGGCAGATCGCGCGCAGTGCAACGCTGGCAGGTCACTCTGCTGCAGCGTTGGCGAGCCGCTCTTCTGCTGCGCTGGCAGAGTTCGCCCTTGCTAGGAGTTCCATGCCATTCTAGTCCTTTTGTTTCTGTATGCCTCATTGTTGCTCTCTATTCTTTTCTTTTCCTATCAACTTTGTTAATGCACGTTGTTCTTTCCTTAGTGGAATTCTTGCCAAACTTCTCAGTGAACATAGCAAGCAGTAAGAACGTTAGCATAGCGCTACGATCACTCGCACAACCCCGTGCCCTCCTCCGTAGTCCACTCCCGTTGTGTAGCGACTCTCCGCATGGTGCGGTGAGCGTGGAACGAACACGCGACCTTCAGATAGCCGACTGTGCGTTCATTACCTAAGTTGTAGTAGGCCGGCAACTATCTAGCCCGCCATGGTCGACCAAGAGGAGGTCGCTGCAGGCGTAGAGGATACCCTGCAGGCGCGGTTAGAAGACGTTCGGGCACGCGACGCACCTGGCGAGTACGGTGGAGCAACCTTGGAGGTTATGCTCTTTGGAACCCGCGTGCAGTGGGCGCGCGAGCACCCAACGATCCGTACTGAGGCGGATGGACTGCCCGCCACTCCCCGACCGGCACGCAACGACGGTGGCGTCGACGATCAGGTCGACGGTGGCAACCAAGTCGGCAGCGACGGAGGCACGAGGATGACACGTGGAGTGATTTGGGCAGCCGATGGCGGCATCGGCGGAGTGCAGGCGCGCGCTCAGCGTTCGGCAGCGGCAGGAAGCTCGAACGGCAACAGTGACGGTCGACGACGTTCTCCTGAGCGGAGTGGAGTCGGGCCGACTTCGGCGATCCATGCGTCAACTGGTCGAGACGGAGGAATCGCGCCGTCGTATGGCTACTTCAAATTCTCGCCGGACAAAATCGTTGTGCCGAAGCCGCTCGAAGGTCGGCACGACCTGATCACGTGGACGGAGTCTATCGAACCGCAGCTGGAGATCGCCGGATTGAAGAGGTTCGTCGACGGAGACGTGTTGGCGCCGGACGAGGAGGAGGTCGAGCTCTGGTCGGAATTTCGCGCAGCTCAACTTCTGACGTTTATGGTCATTTCGAGGTGCTGCTCGCCGCTGGTGCAAGTCGCATTGAAGTCGTGCAGATTTCGGGTGGATGCTGGCTACCAAGCGTGGCAGTACATCATGCGCACCTACAAATCGACCGACGACCTATACATCGGCCAGCTGGAGCAGAAGTTGACGAACATCAAGATGGGCGACCAGGAGTCTGCAACCGTGCTCGGCGGATTTTGGCCGAGCTGCGGATGGCTGGCGTCAGCTACTCTACAGCTTCCTACATTACGCACGTCCTCAAGGGTCTGCCGATGGGCTACAATTTGTTGCGCCGAATGTTGGCGATGCCTGGCGCGCGTGAAACGCTCAACGAGGACACGCTGTCGAGCCAGATCATCAACGACGAGTTCATGCAGGAGTCCGAGAGGTCCGCAGAACTGCTTCCGCAGGCCAACTACGTCTCCCCGGCGAAGCAGGGACGCCAGCAGGGGCAACGTGGAAAGTCTACCGGAGGCGGTGGCGGGAAGTCGTCGAACGCGAAATCGACGGAGGGCGTCGACCGCGGAAAATCGGCGAAAGGAGGAGATCGCGGCGGCGGTGGATCGCGTCGAGAAGGGCGCCGATGCTACATCTGCGATGCTCCCGACCACCTCTCGTACGACTGCCCCGACAGAGACGAGTCTGATGACGACCGGGACGCCAACCGCAAGAAGGGCGAAGGTGGCCGTCGTCGTCGGGACAACCAGCCGCGCAAGGAGAAGCAGCCGTCGAAGACGTCTTCGACGAAGGATGCTGACTCCTCTGGCGGCAAGGAGGCTCGTGGCGAGGAGGCTTCGTGCTCGATGGTCGGCGCGGTGGAACCGACGATCTCGCTGGCGCTGGAGGCTGGCGAGGACTTCAAGGCGGTCGCTGCTGCTGTGGAGGCGAATCCGACGATCGTGCTCCTCGACAGCGGCTGTTCCCACCATCTGATGGGGACGAAGGAGGCGTTCGTCGAAATGAAGCCTCGCGGCGATGTCAAGCATGTGCGTGGCTTCAATGGGGCGCTGCAGAACGTCGAAGGCCGTGGCACCGTCGCTCTGCAAGGGGAGACGGGGAAGCAGATCCTCGTCCCCGATGTACTCTACGTCCCGGGTGTGCACGCGAACCTGCTGTCTGCTGGCCAGCTCAAGGAGAACGGCGTGAAGTTCCAGGACGATGGTGCAGAGACGCTGCTGGTGTCTTCTGCCGGCGATGTTCTTGGCCACGCACGCTACTCTGGCAGAGTGCTCTACACGGACCTGCGCCCCTGCTCGTCAAAATCGACGGCGACTTTGACGGATGTTGTGGCTCTGCGGACGATCGCGTCGGCGACGAAGTCTACCCCGGGCCAGCTGCATGCTCGCCTTGCGCACGTCGGCATCGACACGATCAAGAGCTCGGCGAAGCATGAGGTCGCCACCGGTCTGGACATCAAGAAGTCGACCGCTGACGATCTGCCGTGTGCCTCCTGCGTCGGTGGCAAGCTCGCGCGGCACACCTTTCCCGACAAAGGCGCAGATGCAGAGAACGCGCTCGATGTGGTGCACATCGATCTCTGCGGGCCGTTTCGCGTGGCCGCCACCGATGGCAGCCTCTACTTTCTTTTGCTGAAAGATAGGAAGACGCGCTACGTGTGGGTGAGGCCAATCGCGAAGAAGAGCGACGTGCTGGTCGTCTTCGCCAAATGGCTGAAGGAGGTGGAGCGGCAGACGTCGAAGACGGTGAAGAAGTTGCGCTCGGACCGCGGAGGGGAGTTCCTCGGTAGCGCCTTCACCGCCCTCGTCGAGGACAAGGGAATCCTCCACAACTTGACGTGCCCCTATACCCCCCAGCAGAACGGAATGGCGGAGCGGGAGATGCGCACGGTGGTCGAGGCCGTGCGTACAATGCTTCTTCACATGGGCGTGAAGCATCATTGGTGGCACCTCGCCCTGCGGCAGGCGGTGTGGGTGCGCAATTGCCTCGAGCGAGCTTTTATGCCGAAAGGGACAACGCCGCACGAGCTGCTGTTCGGGCAGAAGCCGGATCTGACGCTGGCGCGCGTCTGGGGCTGCATGGTCCAGTTCATGGTCCCCGAGCAGCAGCGCGGCGGAAAGCTCGCTCCGAAGGCTCGTTGGGGTATTCACCTCGGCGTGTCGCCAGAGAGCAAGGGGTGGGAGGTGCTCGATCTCACCGCCAACAGGGTCGTCACCACGGTCGAAGCGATCTTCTACGAAGGCATGTCGATGGCGAAGTGGAAGGCAGAGTACGGGCCTGCGTCGACGAGGACGCCGTCTGCCCCGCCGCCCGCTTCCTCCTCGGAGATGCCCCCTCTGCTCGCGGTC
Organism: Closterium sp. Yama58-4; assembly: GCA_947470075.1. Lineage (NCBI taxonomy): Eukaryota > Viridiplantae > Streptophyta > Zygnematophyceae > Desmidiales > Closteriaceae > Closterium > Closterium sp. Yama58-4. The sequence continues at coordinate 967,261 of CANIUD010000042.1, forward strand.
GTCGACGAACCTGATGACGAGGACGTCGTGGAAGTCCCGCTCCCTCCTCCTGTTGTGCCCTCGTCGGCCGCGGGCGCTGAGGGGAGACTTGGTGCGTCGCCTGCGGCGCCGACCGGTTGCATCGCCGGTGGCCGACGTGACGAGCAGGTCGGCGACGAGAAGCGGCAGACGACAGGGGAGCTGTCGGCTCCGAAGCAGACTGCAGGGGAGCCGTTGGCAGAGAAGCCGATTCTGGGGGAGCAGCTGGTAGAGGAGCTGCCGCCAGGGGAGCAGTTCGACGACGACTCGTCGAGCGACGACGTTGTGGAAGTCGTCGGTGCGGACGGTGGCGGTGAAGAGGAGCTGTCGACAGGGGAGCAGTCCGACGACAGCGACGTGGTAGAGGTCGCGGTCGACGAGCCGAAACTGCGACGGTCTGCCCGCTCCAACATTGGCAAGCCGCCGGAGAAGCTGAGCTACCACGCTTGTCTGCCACCAACCTCCTACAGCACTCTGCTCGACGACGCGCAGGACGACGCTGTTCTACCCGAGCTCGACCCCGACATGCACGCCGATCCGGACCATCGCTGGGACATCGCCAACATGACGGTGAAGGAGGCGTTGGCGAGCTGGAAGGGCAATGCGGTGAAAGCGGCCATGGACGAGGAAATCAAGAGTCTCATCTCTAACGGGACGTGGGAGCTGGTCGAGCGTCCGCGCGGTGTCAACATCATGAAGAACCGCTGGGTGCTCACGACGAAGTACCACGTTGACGACACGGTCGCTCGCGAGAAGGCTCGTCTGGTGGTGAAAGGTTTCACGCAGGTCTACGGCGCAGATTACGAGGAAACGTACGCGCCGGTGGGGAGCTACGTGACTCTGCGCATCTTCCTCAGCATTGTAGCAGTTCTCGATCTGCACCTGATGCAGTTGGACATGAAAAACGCGTTTCTGCAGAGTAAGCTGGATCGCGTCCTCTACATGTACCAGCCCGACTACTACAACGATGGAACAGGTCGCGTCTGCAAGCTGCTGAAGAGCTTGTATGGGTTGAAGCAGAGTCCGCTGCTGTGGTACTCGGCGCTCGACACGGTGCTGACGGGCGCTGGCTGGCAGAAGAGCCAGGTCGACGAGGCACTCTACTTCAAGATCGGCGACGACGGAGTGGCGTGCTGGGTGCTCGTCTACGTCGACGATCTGCTCGCCGCAAGCAGCAGCACTGCGATGCTGAAGGAGCTGAAGGAGCTGCTGGATGCCGCCTTCGAGCTGCGCGAAATCAGCCCGGTCGAGAAGTATCTCGGGCTGGAAATCGTGCGCGACCGTCCTGCGAGGAAGCTGTGGCTGCACCAGCAGTCGTACGTCGATAAGCTGCGTCGGCGTTTCATCGACGAAGAGCAGACCGGGCGAGTGCCGAAGACGCCGGTCTCCGTCGACGCCTACGCAGAGCTGGTGTTCGACGACGAGGAGTTCCAGTCGCGCGAGGAAGCAGAGTACCGGCAGAAGGTCGGCTCGCTGCAGTTCGCGGCCACCACGACGAGGCCCGACATTGCCTTCGCTTGCAGCAAGCTCGGATCCGGCCTGACTGTGCGGAGCGACAACCACTGGCGTGAGGTCGATCGCTGTCTGCACTACCTTGCTGAAACTCGTGACGCCGCTCTGGAGTTCGGCGGCGGACCAGAGTCGCTGGTTCTGGTCGGCTATGCAGATGCAGACGACGCTGGCGACAAGCAGAATCGGACGAGCACGGGCGGCTACATTTTCATCTTCGGAGGAGCCGCAGTTTCGTGGTCGAGCCAGCGCATCAAGTGCGCGACGCTCTCGTCGACGGAGTCGGAGTACGTCGCGGCGACAGAAGCCGGCAAGGAGGCTCGCCGTCTGCGCTTCCTCCTTGCAGAATTCCGCCTACTCGACCCAAGGAAGCCGACTGTTCTGCACGTGGACAACCAGTCGGCGATCAAAGTCGCAGAGGGCTTGGGGCTCAAGGGCAACCTCAAGCACATGGAGCAACGCTACGCCTGGCTGCAGCAGATGGTGAAGCGCGGGAAGATTGCTCTGCAGTACATTCCGACCTCCGAGCAGCCGGCGGATTTTCTGACGAAGGCGCTGCATTTTCCGGCTTTCAACCGGTGCTCCGTCGCAATCGGCCAAGTGCGTCTGGCCGACGTCGGCGACGGGGATGACGAGGTGCAGCAGTAGGTGCCATGCCCTTCTGCACGGCTGGTGCGGTGAACTACGTGCTATGAGTTGGGTGCACGTAGAAGAAATTCCTCCTTGTATTCTATCCCTCTGGGTTCTGGGTGGACCTTCTGTGTGGGGTGCCCAAGCGTGAGCGCGGCAGGGGAGTGTCGAAGGAAATAGCCTCGCCCTCGCTTGAGCGTAGCTGATCTCGCCGCAAACGGGAAGTTCGCGACGGAGCGGTCGACGAAATGGGCTTCTGCAGTTCGGCGGAAGTTGCAGTCGAGCAGGTTCTGCTCGACGGAATCTGGTCGACGAGCTCTGCGCGATGAGCTCTGGTCGACGATCTCTGCGCGGTGAGCTTCCGTCGAAGAGCGCTGGTCGAAGAACTCTGGTCGAAGAGTTCTGGTCGAGAAGCTATGCGCGGCGAACGCTGTTCGACCGTGCAGAGTCGAGCTGATCGACCGAAAGCTGCAGAGTTGCGCGAAACTCTGCGAAGGCGTGCGAACATTCGCCCAGGAGATTTTGGCGAAGTTCTACCTGCGGAACGGCATCACGTGGTCGACGGCGCGCACCTGGCGAAACCGACGACATGTTTACTACCTGGCACCTGCGCAATGTGCCTGACGGTGAAACCACCAACCTGCACCTACTTGGTAGGTGCGCACATCTGCGCAGATAGACAACCTGCGACCGTAGAAAGTTACCTGCGATTGCAGATAGTCACCTGCGACTGCAGTGCTGGCAGATCGCGCGCAGTGCAACGCTGGCAGGTCACTCTGCTGCAGCGTTGGCGAGCCGCTCTTCTGCTGCGCTGGCAGAGTTCGCCCTTGCTAGGAGTTCCATGCCATTCTAGTCCTTTTGTTTCTGTATGCCTCATTGTTGCTCTCTATTCTTTTCTTTTCCTATCAACTTTGTTAATGCACGTTGTTCTTTCCTTAGTGGAATTCTTGCCAAACTTCTCAGTGAACATAGCAAGCAGTAAGAACGTTAGCATAGCGCTACGATCACTCGCACAACCCCGTGCCCTCCTCCGTAGTCCACTCCCGTTGTGTAGCGACTCTCCGCAAAGAACACCATCGAAATTGCGCAACACAACTTACAGCAACAAGGAGGTAACAGACTTGATCAATGGTGAGAGCGATGTCTTCAACAGGTTCTTTGTACCACAAACTGGCGGCAGTCACAAAGGCTTTACTAGGTAGTGGGTTATCTGTCAGAATGTTATGTGTGTCAAGCATGCAGTGGGATATTCTATAGCGAGTACAACCCGATTTAGGGTTTCGTATATGTATCCTGCTGCTGCTAGTGAAAAGCCCTCTTTGCCTATTTCTCGTTTTCGCCTAGCCTATTTAACATGCTATCAGAGCTGGTCGACCCTCCTGGGTCGATCCTGTGGGTGGGCCCCACCCGATGCTTCCGCTACTCTATTGCCTGTAGCGTGCCGCGGGCGCGCGCCGTTTTCTCACTGCCGTGCGCTCGGAGCGCGCAGCGTTTTTTCTTCCCGCCGCGCGCTCGGGGCGCGCGGCGGTTTTCTGCCCGCCGCGCACCCCGAGGTGCGCGGCGGTTTGCTGCCCGTCGATCCGCGCGTCGCCCCCCGTCGTCCGTCGCAGCGCCCCCGGGGACCCGCGCGTCGCCCCCCGTCGCCCGTCGCGGCCCGCGCGACCTGCGCCAGGCCCGCGCGCGGCCCGTACGGCCTGCGCCAGGCTGCGCGCGGCCCGTACGGCCTGCGCCAGGCCCGCGCGCGGCCCGTACGGGCTGCGCCAGGCCCGCGCGCGGCCCGTACAGCACACGCGCGGCCCGTAAAGCCTGCGCCAGGCCCGCGCGAGGCTCGGGCAGCCCGCGCGCGGTTCGTCCGGCCTGCGCCAGGCCCGTGCGCGGCCCATACCGTCTTCCCCTGTGTCGCACGCCCTCCCCCGAGCTTCTGACCTCGCCCCACCCCCGCTGCTGCCCGCGTTCCTGTGTTAGGGTTTGGGGGTGGAGAGTATGGGGGTGCCGTGTGTGTGAGCCGTCCCCTGCTCCTCCTCCTCCGTCTCCCACTGTTGCAGCTGTCGCTGAGGGGGGTGGATGTGTTGGAGCCGTCGGAGTGGTACGAGGGGGGTGGCGTGTGAGCGGTGCTAGTGGTTCAGCAGGGAGTGTGTGAAAGGGGTGTGGAACAGTTGGGGGAGGTTGACCGGAGGTTGCCGGCTTGTCGTCCGCAGCGCCTGAAGTCCAGAGAGCCACGACCCCCTGTGGCCTGAGTAGTCCGGGGCTCTGCGCCCGGTAGCCACGGTGTGAGCACTCCTGGTAGTCCAGAGAGCCACGACCCCCTGTGGCCTGAGTAGTCCGGGGCTCTGCGCCCGGTAGCCACAGTGTGAGCACTCGTGGGAGCACAGCGAGCCAGCAGAGCCTGTCGCCGTGTAGTCCGGGTTTAGCCTGGTAGCGACAGTGCTGCGCACTTCTGTTGCCCGTGTGTCTGCAGCTGTAGCCGTCGTCTCGGCCCCACAGTTTCTCCTCCTCCTCACTTGCTCTCTGTGATAGTCTCTAGCGCTGCTTATAATTGTGAACTACTGCTCTGCCTGCTTGTTGTGTTGATTGTACCCCACTTTGACTATGGGGGTGTGTCAGAATGTTATGTGTGTCTAGCCTGCAGTGGGGTACTCTATAGCGAGTACAACCCGATTTAGGGTTTCGTATATGTATCCTGCTGCTGCTAGTGAAAAGCCCTCTTTGCCTATTTCTCGTTTTCGCCTAGCCTATTTAACATTATCCCCCACTGCGTGCCATGGAAGCCCATAAACATCTGCACAAACAAAATGGCGATCAGAATCATTCCTGCTAAATCAAAACGAGAGTGGACAGCCTTACCGCAAGCATTGTTGGTCGGATAGTCACTACGTGCTTTGTCCGTGTTGACCACGATGTCCCCTTCAGGGCCTTTCAGGAGTGAGAATGCAGTTTTGCGGAAAGCTGTGTTGTACTTTCCTCTCCTGCCATTGCAGTCATGCGTGAGTTTCTTTCCCCATTTCTTGTTTTTGTAGTCCGAGTTGAAGCGTGCAGCTTCATCCTCCTGCACAGCCAACACGTCAGCCAACACAAGTTTGAAATCGTCCTCGGTAGGATATATTCTCCTGTTCTCCAGCTTCGCCCCGTTCAACAGCGTATCGAGAACTTCGCCCTTTTTTTCCTGCATTTCAAAGACAAAGAACAGAATTAGCAGTAGCACGAGTAACATGTACAACATTTGAAATGCGTTATGAAAGGAAGCTCTCACCTGCACTTGAACGTCAGAGCCCCAGCTTGGTAGGTTGACGTTTTTTGCCAGCTCCCTGACGATTTGAAGAAGCAGCCGCTGCGTTTCTTCGGATGCTAGAAGCCGTTGCTTGATGGATTCCAACATTTCCGAGATGTTCCGCAGAGAAACTCGGACGTTAGATTCCAACGAACTGAAGGTGTTTGCTTCCGGATGATGCACGTTCCGGTCCGAGGAAATCGGTGTCCCTGTCCATTGAAACGCAACAAAATTAGGAACGAGGGGCAAAACAACGTACCAGGAAAACCATAAGTGGCAGAATAAGCATTTTGAAACTAAAACGAACCATTTTTGGCGACGAGAGCATTGACACCGGACCGCGATGCAGCAAGGTTGTCGTTGGACACGTCTTCTTGCGAGCCGACAACGTTCTCCGCGATGAGGTTCGCTGCATCACCCCCAACCATGGGAGTGACAGGGTTAAGCGCATCATCATCAGCTGCATCAGCGGAAGAGACACTGGCGACTACAGCGTCAAGATTCTCCTTTGCAGGTGGCGTGGTGACCAAGGAAGATTTAGGGCGTATTCCTGAGAGGTGTCATCCCGAGTTGGTGTCATCCGACAACTTTGGAATGCATGTGATTGGTCAATTGTGATTTTTGGGCCAATCTTTTGAGTTCCAAAGTTTTCGGATGACACCAACACCGGATGGCACGAGCTCAGGAATACGCCCTTAGTGAGTGGTGTGGGAGTCTTTTGGAGGTTGCTGGCCAATCCGCCACGAGCCCGACTGCGAGGGTAGTCAGTCTCATAGTCGTACAGCCTAGAGTTACGTTTAGTGGGTCTCTTCTGTCTTGCTTCAACAAGCTCTCAGAGGAAGCATCGCCATGAGAGGGTGTGTGGGTTGGGTGGTTGGATGGGAGGGTGGATAGCCAGAACACAAAGTTTTTCTCTATGCAAGTTTCTCCATTAAACTAACCCTTATATGCCACTTGAACATAATTCTAGACCCTTCTGAAGTTCCCGTTTTAAACTACCGTTGGAATTGCGCGCGGTATTTTTCTCCGCATTCGCGAAGTGCGCAATTTGATGTCAGAAAAAAATAGTTCGGCGGGCAGCGCTCGACACACAGAAGGTTAACAGTAAGCTCGGGCCTGTGAAATGGCAGCGCGGAAATTCTGGGGAGATAGGGACTCCACGTGAATTTGCCGCGTTTGTCAGAATCCAACGGATCGCAAGCACATTCATTCGTGGCGGTGAAGTGCAGCGAAACAGAGCGAAAGTGCAGCACATTCTCCCCCCAAGGGCATCGGGTGGGCGGTTTCAGGGGGCATAATTTGACGATTTCGTGGCAACTTGCCACCCAGCGTAACGTTGGCACCAATGGGTGGAGTGTGACAGCGCGGCAGTAACAGCGTAGCTGAGCGCTGTGAGCAATTTACAGCTGCCTTGACGAAACGAACAAGACGACCAACGCGCATTTGACCACAGTGCGCAACGTACAGTTGTCCTACTCGAAGCCAACAGAACTACGATGAAAAAGGTTTTGTCGCCAACTAAACCGAATTTAGACATTAACTAAACATCTCGAGGTAGAAATCCCGCAATGTTTGAGACTTCCAAGCGACGATTAGCTGCAAGATAACACTGTAATTCCTAAGTGTAAGGAGTTGGGTGTCGAGAGGTCTGCACCATCTCGCTAGTGAATAAGACAGTGTAATTTTCACGGAAAAAGGTATGCAACCACTAGAAAGGTTTGGTCACGTGTTTCACTGTTGTTCGATGGTATTCACCGCTTCTTCCACTTGTGTGCTTCCAGAAGTCGAAATATCGCATATTCAATACAAGTCTCACTGCCACACTGCGTTTCGATACAGTTGTAATATATACAGTTCCAAAAACTTTACAGAATCCAAAAAAGGAGAGGAAACATGTGAAGTTGCAGTTATTTAAGAATGCCTTAACTTTTTACAAGCTAACTCCGGGCATCCGATGTTGATTGAAAGCATGGCAGACTTCACTGACAGTACAGCATATGATTCTCGAATACGGTACATGCTTTTCGCAAAACAAGCGTCTCGCTATTATCGAAGTTATTAGTATAACTTAAAACTATTAAGGACAAACTTGTTATCACCAACAGGAACCACGTGTGCCACTCTTAAGATGCTGTCGATCTCCACCACCTGGTACTCATTCCCAGGTTCTTCCCACAGTAGCACGGGGCAGTGCGACGGATGAACCTCGTCAGACACATTGTAGTACCTTACGAAGGCTCTCTCGCGTTGGTCTGCCAACTCTGCTTCAGGATCCTCTGGTTCAGCCACAAAAATCATCAGAAGACGCGCATACCAGATCACGTCCTTGCTACTCGATGTGCCGTCCGTTGATGTCACCCTCTCTTTGCCCAAAATCGCAACATCACTGTACCAAGGCCTTTTCATGAACAATGGGCACGCACGCACGTAATGTGTGACGCTTGAATACTTGGTGAAGTCCTCATCTCCTGGTATCGCCATGCCTTTCCTTACTTGAATCTGGTCCCCCAGTTTGACGTTGTCGGCTGGAGTTTGTGAGAGCCAGCTACGAAGTTGTGACATATCGCCAGGTGCTGTAGCTTCGTACTCCTGCCAAAGAGTTTGACCTGCATATCGTGGGTTCCTCCAGTTCACCTTGGTCGATGTGGCAACAAGAGTGTTCCGGCCAGATTCCATGGCCTGCATACATGATGCAAAGTCATTGAAAAGTAGCATGATGCTGATTTTAAAATGAAGATAGAAAAAGCCAGCAACAAAGGCAGAGGAATAATAAAATTCAAGACAAAACTGGTGTAGCGACACACACCTGTTGTAGTGCGACCATTCGTTGTGCCGCATCCTCCTTGTTGTGATCCGAATCGTCGAGCATGCGAAGCATTTGTGCCATGACCGTGTGATTAATAATTTGTGGCATGGCATTTCGTTTGTTGCTCGCACGATAGGCCCTTTTTACGAGTGGTTGGTGAAGGTACTCAAACATGTTTGCGTTGTAGTGCACAGGCACTCCGGATTGGCGAATGTCCTCAACAAAATGTGCGAGTTGGTGAACTTTTCCGATGTTGAACTCCGACGCTTGACTTGATCCAAAAACCTCTTTCAGTTGTGGAATCAATCTGCACGGCGATGAAAAAGGATAGGTGAATGTAGGGATAAGAGAGGAGTGGGTATAACAGAGAAGGGGGGTTAGAGGCGAAGTGAAATAGGGCAGGGTGGAGAAGAGGGTAGGGAATTGTGGAAATGGAAGTGACAGTGAGGTGAAGGTGAGGGTGACAGGCAGAGAATTGACCATGACAAGCATGTTGGAACAGAGAATGTGAACGGAAGGTGAATTCGAAGACAGATGGTTGGCCAGAGTTTGGAGTGAGAGGGTATGCCGGAAGTTTTCAGCAAGGGATATGGATAAGTGGTGAAAGCATGGTGAGAGGAAAGGGAGATGGTAGGGCAGAGGTATGAGTGTGAGGGAATACTGAAATTTACACCAAAGGATATGGATAGGGAGTGAAAGCATGGTGAGAGGAAAGGGAGAATGTAGGGCAGAGGTAGGATTGAGAGGGAATTCTGAAATTTACACCAAAGGACATGGATATGGTGAGAGGAAAGCATGGTGAGAGGAAAGGGAGATGATAGGGCAGAGGTATGAGTGTGAGGGAATGCTGAAATTTGGGTTTAGGATATGGATGGGGAGTGAAAGCATGGTGAGAGGAAAGGGAGAGTGTAGGGCAGAGGTAGGAGTGAGAGGGAATTCTGAAATTTACACCAAAGGACATGGATATGGACTGAAAGCATGGTGAGAGGAAAGGGAGATGGTAGGGCAGAGGTAGGAGTGAGAGGGATTTCTAAAATTTACACCAAAGGACATGGATATGGTGAGAGGAAAGCATGGTGAGAGGAAAGGGAGATGGTAGGGCAGAGGTATGAGTGTGAGGGAATGCTGAAATTTGCACCAAAGGATATGGATAGGGAGTGAAAGTATGGTGAGAGGAAAGGGAGATGGTAGGGCAGAGGTAGGAGTGAGAGGGATTTCTGAAATTTACACCAAAGGACATGGATATGGTGAGAGGAAAGCATGGTGAGAGGAAAGGGAGATGATAGGGCAGAGGTATGAGTGTGAGGGAATGCTGAAATTTGCACCAAAGGATATGGATAGGGAGTGAAAGCATGGTGAGAGGAAAGGGAGATGGTAGGATGTGACCTTGATGGCTAGAGGTGGTACCTTTTAATAGCGACGTCCAGTTCTTGTAAAGTGTTGTCCGTATGGTACCATCTCCTGCAGGCCAGCATGTAGCAATCTACAAACGCTGCTACAGCATCCACGACTTTCTGGTCCACCAACCCTGCAAGGACAATTGTAGCCACCTGCATGACTGCACGGTGTTCAAAGGCTTGGAACTTTGCCGCCCTGCAAAGTAGCCACCCTTCTCATGACCGGGCAGCCGGAAACCAGAGATGCGAGTGTCTTTAGCAATGCGTTGCAGGGCCTCGTCTAGCTGTTTTAGGACGTTTGTCTCCCTTGTTTTCTTGTACATGACTCGGATGCATGACATGATGTGCATGAAAATACCCAGATCAAGCACGTGCATGACCTCAATGAGTAGTGCTCGGTAGGGATTGCCCACGACTGTCCTGCCCAAGGCAAGCCCCCATATGGCAGCCTGTGCAATGGAAGAGCATAGCACATGCGACAGGAAATAACAAGCAGAGCATTAACAATGAAACCCCATGCAATGTACTTGCGACTGGATCTAGCAAACATAGCATTGAGTTTCATGCAATGAAAGCCCACGCAATACGTGCGAAGGGAAACAACAAAAGAAATGGCATGGCTCACCTTGACAGGGTGAATGCTCAGCAACTGTGCAGCGTCATTGCGAGCGATGACAGTGGGAATAGCGAGCAAGCCATCCACCTTGGCTGCTTGATCCTCCTCGATGCGGTATTCGCTCACAATTTCCATGTTGCTTATGTCCTCGCGTCGGACTAAGCACCTATGACATGGGAAGTTGGCCTTGTGACTTGCGTATGTACCAGCAACCTTACATGCCTCTGGTTGATCCGCAACGTATGCGTACAAAACCAAGTACACAAGCTGTCGTTCACCCCAGGGGTCCTTTATGATTATCCCACTGTCAACAAGGGATGGGGGGCGGGTTGACGTGGGGTAGAGCATGAAGTGACCAGAGCTCTGGTGGTGCTGAAATGAAGTGACCAGAGCTCTGGTGGTGCGGAAATGAAGCGACCAGAGCTCTGGTGGTGCGGAAATGAAGCGACCAGAGCTCTGGTGGTGCTGAAATGAAGTGACCAGAGCTCTGGTGGTGCTGAAATGAAGTGACCAGAGCTCTGGTGGTGCTGAAATCAAGTGACCAGAGCTCTGGTCACTTGATTAAATGAAGTGACCAGAGCTCTGGTGGTGCTGAAATGAAGTGACCAGAGCTGGTGGTGCTGAAATGAAGTGACCAGAGCTCTGGTGGTGCTGAAATGAAGCGACCAGAGCTCTGGTGGTGCGGAAATGAAGTGACCAGAGCTCTGGTAGTGCTGAAATGAAGTGACCAGAGCTCTGGTGGTGCTGAAATGAAAGTGACCAGAGCTCTGGTGGTTCTGAAATGAAGTGACCAGAGCTCTGGTGGTGCTGAAATGAAGTGACCAGAGCTCTGGTGGTGCTGAAATGAAGTGACCAGAGCTCTGGTGGTGCTGAAATGAAGTGACCAGAGCTCTGGTGGTGCTGAAATGAAGCGACCAGAGCGTAGTTTGGTCATTCTATGATCAATGTAAGCATGATGATGTTGGGATAATTATGAGAACCAAAAATCAAATACATACAAAATATAAAACTGGTAATGGGAGAAAAGGGGGAGACGGGAGTAAGGGCAGAGATGGGAGCAATGGCATAGATGAGAGAAAGGCAGAGATGGGAGAAATGGCAGAGATGGGAGGAAGAGTGAGATGGGAGAAAGGCAGAGATGGGAGAAAGGCAGAGATGGGAGAAAGGCCGAGATGGGAGAAAGGCAGAGTTGGGAGAAAGGCCGAGATGGGAGAAAGGCAGAGATGGGAGGAAGACAGAGATGATTCTCACTCTCGGGATGCCTCCCTGAGGCTTTGCATGATGCGATCCATCGCCTTTTGGAAGACCACATGACGCGTCTCCTTTCCAGCTTCTGTTTTCGCATCTACACCAGTTAAAGGGGGCAGCATTGCTATCATGATGTGGCCATGCGGCTGCCACCTGTTCTTGACTGAGATGTTTCCTAGGGTCAAGTACACGGGGTGACCTACTACTCGTCCATCATTGGACAGGTTGGTCGCGTCGCTGTAAATTATAACGGTAGCCAGTACAGCACCCATCGGAAGCATGCCCTGTATCTCAATCCACATATTCCCGGTCTCTGGCCCTGCGTATATGCGTTGCTTGCCATCCGATGTGTAAAGCGGTGCAGCTCTCAACACAAACCCGCTATGGTTTTTGGGATCTGAGAACAACGTTTCGACGGCCTTAGCGAATGATGTCAAGTAGAGCGTGGCGACATGATTGTCGTCGTGACTAACGTCGATGGACTCCCACTCCGTTATCCCTGTCAGTTGTACTAATAATGCCTTAGCGTACTTGTCCATGCCAGCCCTGTTAGTATAGCTAGGTCTCTCCGCTGTGGGTCGACAAAACAGCGCTAATATGTTGTTTGTGTCCGTAGCAGATAATCCCATGCCTTTATTGCAGCTGTGGATGACCTTTAAAAATGCCTTGTCCATGTCAAATGGCGGTACCACCACTGGTGGTGGGTCCATTGCGAATGGTTCAGGACGTGAAAGCTCTGGGGGATCGTCTACTATCTCTGGAGCCATGCTTGCAGTGGTTCTAGCCTCCGAATGCCCTGCAACCGTTGGTGAAGGTGCTGGTAAATCCGTGCTGGGCCCATTACTCCCCTGGGAATTTCTACGTCTAATATGCTGGACCAAGTCATCCACCTCCTCCTGCTCACGGGGCCGCTTCTTGCATGCCCGCTGATGATTCTCCAAAGCTCTACCACTCCTAAAGGTACTATTGCAGCATATGAAAAGCATGATTACTAAAAGGGCAAAAACAGGTGACGCCTTGTACCGCTTCATATTCACAAGTACTCAGGAGTTCTGCCACCTCTAGCTCCTAACCCTAAATCCAGCATTCAGAATAGTTGCTACAACTGAAAGCATCTAAATCCGGAGGGAATTGCCTATTCTCAGAACAATCGCACCGCCATTGCAACCAGCTCCTCTGCCTCTTGATACTCGGGAAACTGCATCCAACGTCAAATGAATGTGATCAGACCTGATAGTGTTACTAAACTAAGTCTGGAAAAGCAAAAGTAAAGAGTTTGAAGAGCTAATACTAGACTTACTCTGGACCCTGGAGGATAATCTGTCGATTGAATCACTGTGACATCGTCTGTGGTGCACTCTCCGTAGCGCGCCTCGAAATTATTGGATAAACTAATGCAAGTAAAACAAGCATTTATGAGATTCTAAACGGAAAGCTGCTGATCAGTACGCGGTCACGACACGGGCTAAACCATATTTCTGACACTGATCGCCGGAGAGCAAGCAGATTGCGCATCGCAACGGGTGGTGTTGCGATATGAACGATGAGACTAGGTATTAACGGTATAGGGAGCGAAGTACCTGTCCTAACGATTATGAACAACGGGCACGATTACTCCAGCAGTAAGGAACGTTGGAGCAGGTGTTTGGGAAGAGATGGGATGGTGGGGAATGGGTTGGTGATGCGACAGACACCGATGTAATGGCGTCATCTGCGCCAATGAAATCGTTCTGCGACGTCGCGTAGAAGCCGTGCAACGCACCTGGGAATTTGTCGGTAAAATTCAGGGCGTCGCATGTGTGGTCGCGCGACGACGTGGACGCCAAACGATCCGGTCGCGCGACGAGGCTAACCAATCGGACCGTCGTCTGACAACCTGGGCGATTTCGTAGGCTATTGGCTCAAATGTTGTGCGACGACACTGATCAATCACACGTCACAGGGTGTCGCGTGATGGCGCGATAGCATCTTGAGAAACCCATCAAAGTCAAATTAGCATGGTAGCTTTATAATGTGTTTATCTGTTACATCTAAAATTTGAATGACTATGAGCAGTATTCACTGCAAACAACAAGTACTATCCTGGATTCGATAATTGATTTCAAACTAGCTAAAGAAAACTTTTTATAATTAAATGCATACGTAAAAAATATGTATTTTACTTCATAAAAAACCCAATATACAGATCGTACACATCTACACACAATAATATATATACATCACTTTACCGTAACAGCGATGAGACTATACAGAATCTTAATCAACCCTCAAAACGCAGCGTACAATCCGACGATCTCCCCGCTGGAAATTTCAAACAGCCTACAGCATGCAGGTAAATTTCGCATGTTGGGGGCATGCAGATTCGCGGGCAATAAAAAATGCGGGAAACCTGTTCGCACATTTCCCAGATTGACCGCTGGAAATCAGCGCGAAACCACTAACAGCAGGAACACAAAACGCAACATGCGAGCGAATAAGGGTAAATGTGCGATGTCATGCAACAGGACCGGGAAAACCAGAGAGACAGGTGGGACAATCTCCTTGGTGCAATGCCACGCCAGCTTTTCACCGAGACGTTCAGAGTCAACAGTCGTGTGTTCAACTACCTTGTTGATGCTTGGGTCAGTCGTAATGGTGACCGACGACGTGTTGTGCCTATTGAGACATGTGTCGCCATGACACTAGTCTACCTCGGCACAGGAGCTACGTATCGGCAGCTTGGCCTTCAATTTGGTGTCGTGCCACATCACGCACAGAGGATCGTGCAAGGGTTCATTGCCTTCATAGAGGAAGTGCTGCTGCCTTTATGGGTCTCATGGCCCTCAGCGGATCAGCTAGAGGAGATTGCAGAGGACCCCGTTATGAAGGGGGGATTCCAGGGGTGATCGGTGCTCTGGACGGAACCTATATTGAATGCAGGGGGTTCGGACGAGACAAGGAGGACTTCAAAAACAGAAAATGGTTTTACTCTATGATTCTACAAATGGCATGTGACAGCAACGGCATCATTTGGGACTACAATGCAGGCTATCCAGGCAGCGTCAATGACTCACGCGTCTTCAACAACTCCCCCTTGAGGCGTCGAATGGAAGCAATCGAGCGCGGAAACTTCATGCTGGTGGCTGACGCCGCGTACGCCCTCAAGGGGTACACCTGCATCCCGTGGCGCGCTACACTGGGTACGGCTCTGCCAGAACACCACGACAAATGGAATTTGCAGCAGTCAAGACAACGAATGGTCATAGAGCAAGTTAATGGGCGCATGAAGGGGAAATGGTGTATTTTGGACTGTCGCATGGAGTGCCACAGCCGGCACGTCCCCCAGGTGATTAGTGTCTGCGTGGCACTGCACAACATCGAGCTAACTATTGGCTCGAGAGACCGGCTAGGCCCGCCGCGAGAGCGCCACCGTTGGTGGCTGGAGGGTCCCGCGGCGAGGCTGCGGCTTACCGGGGCGGAGGTGCGCGGCTTTACTCCTCGTCTTCGGATGAGGAGGTGGACGGCGACGATCTACGCCTCCTGGCTCGCCGCTCATCCGCCGAATGACGAAACACCTCACGGGTAAGGGCTTTGAACTCTTCCCACTTCTCTTCCTGCTTTTTATCGAAATGGTCGCGCATGTCACTAAGCATCTCGGCCGTCGTAGCAGCTTTGCCCTTCCCTCCCCGATTTGCGGCCTTTCCCCTCCGCCGTAGCCTTGCCTTTCTTCGATGAGACATCCGCATCCTGCCTGCGGGGATACTGATACCAAGCATGACGCGAACACCCCTCTCCCCCATCAGACGTCGCGCGCGCTCCCTAAGTCAGTCGGTGGGAACGGATCGAGAGACCCGTCGTCGCACCTGAGGCGGGCGCTGCAGTCGGCGTTGCCGCAGGCGGCGGAATGGTGTCCGGTGACAACGGGGTGGCTGGAGCGCGGCGGGGCGGAGTGACGGCAGCATTTGTCAGTGCAGATGTGGTGTGCGCGTGAGCAACCGCCGGAGGAGGCGCGGAGTTGGTGACGCCACGTCGGATGGGCGACACATTAGAGGATGGTGCGCCAATCGTAGCTGTAGTGCCGCTGTTAGGTAGAGTAGTTCCATTAGTAGTTGTCGCGAGAGGGTTTGTAGCAGGCGTGATAGCAGATGTCCGCGGACGTGGGGTGACGGTGGGATTGGCAGGAACGCTCGGGGTCGTCTGTGCAGGGGCTGCTGCAGTCGAAGGAGGCGGCGGAGCGCGGGCACCCACATTGCCGTTAGCTGGTAACCTAGTGCCTGCAGGGACAGGGGGAACTGTGGATGGGCGCTCACCCCAGAGGCGGTCGCCGAGGTGGAACCACGGCGGCAGGTTTCGTGCGCGTCCCTGGCCCGATCTCTTCAGACGGTCATTGATCCGCCTCCACGTCTCCTTAAGGCGGTTGAACTTCGCCTTGAGCGCAGAAATGTCGTGACGCCACGTCGGATCTCGGTCGAGCAGCTCCCGCTGGACCAAAGGGTACCAGCTGCGGCCCTGCTGTCCAGTGCGCGCGCGGATCTGTGCATTCAGATCAATGAACGTTGCGAGGACCTCGCATTCCTCCTCGGGCGTCCAGCGCGGGTTGGTCCTGGCCGTGGATCGACGTGAAGCTCCAGCGGTATTGCCTGTCGGGGCGCTTTCGGGCTCCGTGGGCTCTTCCTCCACTTCTCCGAGGGCGGCCGTGTCAGATGCAGCAATGCCGAGGCCGTAGTCTTCATCAGCGTCATAGCTAGCACTAGGCGACGGGATCTGGTACACCGACCAGTCCACTGGGGTAGCAGTGGTGTCATCGGCGTTGGCTGCAGTAGTGGCGGGCTGGTTCTGGATCTGAGACTCTTGTGTCTCGGAAGCCCTACCCCTGCTTGCGGGACCGGGGTTGGTTCTGGTGCAGAGGAGCTAGGATCGGTGTTCGTGGGTTCTGGCTGGGGAACATTTGATGAGGCCATTGTAGGTAGTAGTAGTTGTAGGAATGCTTGTAGCGTTGCGTTGTACTGTATTTGTATCGGGGCTTGAGCCTGGTTGACCCCTACGTGCGAAAATGTGTCGCGTCGGGCCGCGGTTACCGGAATTGTAGCGAAGCGACTCGGTGTTATGAATGAACTTGTCAGAGTGCGCGGATATCGAATAACGAGAATGAGAAATTACAGAATGATTGAACAATGAAGTAGCGAGGCCTAAATAGGGGAAAACCTAGCTAGGCGGGGGGTTCGGGATGGGATGGCTCGGTGATGGCCACGATTGGAGCGGAGGCCGACTCGGGGGTGGTTCGGTGCGACGAAATAGGCATCGCAGGTTCGTCGCGACACCCTCGGGATGTCCTCGCTAACAACTTACTACAGTAAGGAATTCTAATTCCTTACACTCTCCCACCTTCCAAATAAGCCCTCCCTGTATGTAGACCGAAGCCTTCCGTAATGAGTACGCCGTTGATCTCCCTTTCAGCTGAATCCGACGGCTGAAATCCCTTGGGCGATATTTTTGAAAAAGTTGGAATGTAGGCCGTTGATGTAGTCAGGTCTCGATCTGACGGTCGAAGATGAAGTGGACCAATTCGAATTGAAGGTTGGAAACAGAGCCGTTGATCGAGCAGATGTTGATCGGACGGTCAGAGCTCGCGTTGACCGCTGATGATTTCAAATGTCGATCTGACGGTTGACGGTGACGCGGATGTGGAGGGAACCAGCTGACGCGAATTCAAACGCGATTGAGCAGGAACCGTAGATTGTGTCGGTGCGATCGCAATCGTCCGTCGTGCTGACGCAACCTGACAAAGTCAGAAAAGGACCAAGAAAACGCCAAGGAAGAAAACAGTGCAAAGCACTTTCTCCCCCCCTCCAAGAAAATGGCACCAGAAAAGTTCCCGCAGCTACGCCGAGATGAAAACACACAAAATCCAGGTGCTAAGTCCCACGAAGAAAGCCGTTGAGCGAAGAATGCCGGGTGAAGTTGCGTCGGTGTGGAAATTCTGATGACGAAACCAGGTATTACGTGCCCATAAAATCTTCGAGGGCGAACTCGCAGAAGTAGACCAGAAACCGAAACCAAAGTTGCCAAGTACTCGAACTGAAGCTTTTTGTCTTCACGTCGCCAGAATCGTGCAGTATCTGCAGCAGTTGCAACTGGCAGCACCTGACGTGGTTGAAATCAATGCAGTTGTCGTGGGCGGGTCGAGTGGATGGGTTTGTCGCTAGTAGAGTCGGAATGGAACCGTCCTGAAAACCTCTGGCCGTGAAATCAGGAGTGTTACGAGTGTCGTCGAAGTCGGCGATTGAAGGCGATTAAAGGCGAAGTTGTTTATCGAGAGTCGGCGATGGTCGTCGAAGCAGTAACCGTAGCGAATGTCACTCCGAAAAATATTGTCGAACACGAATCAGTGTCAGATGATGTCAGCACCTCCGGCGGGTTTGTCCATACTCGCCGAGCATGTTGTCGCAATCCGCCGATGACTCCCGGGCAGAGATGTAAAAATTACAGCTGTCTCTCCCCCCTTCCACTGTTGCTGCCGCCTCCTCCAGTTCGTCGTAAGTCGTTCATACCCCTTGAAAAGTCCGTGTAGTTCCCGCGCCGTTGCCCTGCGTAAATGTCGCGTGCGTTTAACCAAAACTCCGAAAAGTCTTCCGAAATTGTCGGCGCTTCCCGCCGTAAACCTGTAAGTCCCCACGTAAAACTCCGAAAATTTCGCTCAAAAACAACCCCGTGAAATTCGCCGTTGCAGTTGCAGTTCGCCTCCGAAATCTTCGGTCGTGCTATAGCCGCCCACTCGGTCACCATCAGTTTCCTTCGGTTTACCCGACCCCAGCATGTGGGTTAAATCGAGAACCGGGGACTGCCCTGGGTCTTCCGAGACCGAATTTCACGGAACCTAGAGGCATCAACGCCGTTGACCTCCGTAGTCGAAGCTGCTCCCGCCGATGTCGTTTAACAAAAACTCCCTGTTTCTCCCACCAGCGCTTTGCAGATGTTTCACCCATCGCTCGTCGCCGGCCGATAAGTTCCCGAAGCTACGACTGCTCCCACGCTTCCCTTTTTTGAAGAATTTCCCGAGGTGTGCGTTTAAACACCAAGGGTCCTAGGAATCCTTGCCGCTGTGTTTCTTGCCAGGCAACTTCGAAAAGCGCCCTTCAGGCGAAGTCCCCCAGCGACTCAACCGCACTCCAAGAAACGAAGAAACACCCTCAGCTTCATATTTTTTTTTGTCGTTTCACCCCCCGAACATTCCACTTCCCGCCGTTCACCCAGCGTCCGCTTTTGTCGGATGGGGTATTGTCGGTGTTGCCCTGCGCGAACCCCAGCCACGGTGGAGAAGAAAAGACTATCGGAGTCGGGGTTGCCTTAGTTAAAAGGAAATCAGTCCCAACCGCTTCGCAGCCCACCGTGCCCGTCGCGCCACTAAAATTCCACAGCTTCCGGTCCCAGCTTCGCCGCTGCGCCGTCACCTCGTGTAGACGCCCGGGTCAGAGGAAACCTGTAAACTGCACCAGTGTTGTCCTGCGGCGCCCCGATTTTTTCGCGTGCTGTTTCACCCAGCCCGCTTTTGTCGGAGTAGAACAGTGCCGCAACTCCCCTTTTTTGTCTTTTCTGTACAGCTGTCGAACGGGCACCAAACCAGGTGCTTTTAACCAGCGCAGGGTAGGCTCGTGTTCACCCCCGTTATTCATCCGAATAAGGTCGACTGCATGAGTCGGAACCAGTAATCGGTGGGGATGGTGAGGTTCGGGCGAAGTAGGGCCGCAGATCGGTTCCACCGGCTTTTATCTGCTCCCCACGACGTTCTTCAACCCCCGCTTAGCCGTTGGGCAGTTTCTTCACGCGTGTCCCGGCGGCCTGCACCACACTCCGAAATTGTCGGGGTGGCACGTTGAACACCGTTTAATCGTGGGCTGTTGCGGCTGTCCCCGAAAACGGCTTCCTTGAACGGGGAAACCGATCTCGAAACTGTCGAACAGCTGGCAAGCAGCTCCAGGCACGCAGCAACAAACGAGTATTTCTCGGGTGTTCAGTCCCGATATGCCCTCGCGCCTGCGCCCCACTCCTGCTAAGTGCGATTTAGCCACGTCGTTGTCTGTTGCAGCCCGTAAGTGTCGGCGGGTCCAAAGTTCCCGTCTGTCCACAAGCACTTCTGCCGAAAATCGTCGACGACTCGCCCGCCAGTACGGTAAGCGCCGCACTATCCGGTCGGACGGGATAAAACTCAACCCCCGCATAATTCGGGCGGCTTGAGCGTCTATCTCTCCAGCCGTCGGGATCCTCTGACGCAAAACTCCATTTGCGCCTGGCGAGTCCTTCGAGCTGCCCTTTTCTTCACAGTAGAAACCTCCGAAATTGTCGCCCATGCTGACGCAGGCCCGTTGTCGCCAGCTGCCGAAGATTCTCCCGAGAATCTCGCGCACAAGATGACGGCTTGCCATCGACGTCACTTGCCGCGTAGGGACGACTCCGAAATCTTCGCGGACGTAGATCCGCCAACGCCAGCTGCCACTCGTGATGACGACGTCGATGCTGTTCGTGCAGGTGCCGACGCAGGTCCGCTGACGCAGGCTGCCACACGAATCAAGCTCCGAAATCGTCGGAAATCGCAGCGGAAATTACTCACTTTAATGTCGCGACAGCTACTGCTGCCCGTCGCCCGGGGGGAGGGAGGTCATGGTCGATCGCGACCGTCGAGCTAAGGATCTGGCGGTGCCGAAGGAGTGCCCCGTAAAACCATGGCCGCGAAGAGCAACTAACTAGTTCTCTTGGCCGGCCTACGCAACTCCTGGACCCCAAGGCATCCTTACTCGTCCCCCCCCCCCCCCCCCCCCCGAGGGGTATTACACTCTAAAAAGCGGGGTAGGCTAGGAAAGTAGCTCTGATACCAGGTGTTATGAATGAACTTGTCAGAGTGCGCGGATATCGAATAACGAGAATGAGAAATTACAGAATGATTGAACAATGAAGTAGCGAGGCCTAAATAGGGGAAAACCTAGCTAGGCGGGGGGTTCGGGATGGGATGGCTCGGTGATGGCCACGATTGGAGCGGAGGCCGACTCGGGGGTGGTTCGGTGCGACGAAATAGGCATCGCAGGTTCGTCGCGACACCCTCGGGATGTCCTCGCTAACAACTTACTACAGTAAGGAATTCTAATTCCTTACACTCGGCGTGTGAATTTCGGAGGAGTTCGCGCGCCAATCGCGTCGCCTGACAGTTGGACCGTCCGTTGTGCATTCGGACTGTCCACGGTCCGGGTTCTGGAACGTTGAAATGTTGAAAAAGTGTCAGAAGGGCTCTGCGATTTATTGCGACGGTGGTAACCCTTCGTTAGCCCGGACGGTCCACGGTTCGAACCGTCGGGACCAAAATGGTTACACGCCCTAAGGCACGTGCTTGAAAGTGCTAAATACTGACTCCATGCTCGGTTAAATACAGTAACGGCGTGTTGCAATTCGCGGTGCACTGCATCGGCTCGGCTCGTGGCACGGGTCTAGGAAGGCTCTAGAAAATCAAGGGGCCGTAAAATTTTACAGGAAACGTGTGAAAACATTTAAATCATTCTTGTAAAAACTTCATAACCTTAACCAATAACTCTTGTAATCATTCTTTGATATTTTTCCCTTGCCGAATCATTGCCCGAATTTGGCTCCCGCCTGCTTGGAGCCTTCCTTTTGTTCCGTGCCGACGAAGTGCATCGCAAATTGCAACACCCCGTAACAGAAGAATACTCGACCCAAACCTTTTCCCATATCTCCTTTCATACTTTTAGAATGTTCTACTTGATCAAATCTTCCGGTTAGTATAACTCAACGGGAAAAGCGAGCCTGGCCAAAGGGCTCGCTGCGAGCGGTAATAAGTGAATAAAAAGTAACCGAATAAATAAATAAGTAAAGAAATAAATAAGTAAATAAACAAATAAATAAATAAATAAATAAAGTTTTGAAAACAAATAGCTGCATAACTAAATAATTGAACAAGTAAATTGCTACGATCAGAAGTTGATCGCTACCAGGATCTATTCGGGAAGGTTCGCACGCAGATAGATAGACTAGGTGGGCCCTTGACCTCAATAGCAGAGTGAATGTAAAATGCTTGAGATGATTAAAACATGCAAATACAGAAAATATAAATATGAGTACAGGGAAGACGAAACGACCTAATTAGTCATGTACTCTAAGGGGTACATTCCCTTATTCAATTTCATTCCCAACAGTGCAAAGCATCCTGCAAAATCATCCTGCCTGCAGCTGCCCGATGCCGTCTGCTCCGACGGTCCAGATGCTTTCTAACCGCCTGACATTTCGAGTCAATTCTGACTCTTCGCATTCGTTCTCGATACTGCATGCTTCCTTAGCTGCGGTGAGGAGTGCACAGTAATGTTCAAACAAGACTATTCGTAACACCCTCCTTCACTCCTGGCCGTAGCTCGACTTGACCTGCTTGACCACGCCGCTGAGTTCGAAACAGTGCCGATACTGCTGGCGTGGCAATCGCTTCATGAGAAAGTCTGCTGCCATATCACCAGTCGGTCAATAGGTCAAGTTGACCTTGCCCTTGTCCACTTCGTCCTTCACGAAGAAATATCGCAGCGCAATGTGCTTGGTGCGGTTGACGAAACCAGGCTTGTTCGCGATGCGAATCGCGCTCTGGTTGTCGCAGTGAAGACGAAAGGTGGGCGAAGCCGGAATTTTCGCCTCCTGCAGAAGTTCCTGTAAGTGAAGGCCTTCGCGAACTGCTGCAGTTGCTGCGATGAATTCCGCTTCGACTGACGACAGGGCAACCAACTCCTGCTTCTGTGAATTCCAGGAGATTGGTCCCGTTGGTTCGAGTCGGAACAGGAAGCCAGTCCTGGACCGTCGATTGTCGGGATCTGCTGCGTGATCGGCGTCCACGTAGCCGATGAGGTTGAAGGATGGGGTTGGCACTGTTGAACCGCTTCCCTAACTCAGGCGTACTTAGCTGCTGAGAGGTGAATGGCCTCAGGCGCGTAGGAGATGTTGAGGCCTAAGAACTGCTTCACCTCGTAGTTGCACGTGATGTCGACGCGCCCTGCCAGGCTTTTCTCGAACTGCTCGAGAAGCTCGTTGTTTGATCCTGTGTAGAGCAGGTCGTCGACGTAGACCGTGAGGAGGATGTATTCCCCGCGGAAATCGCGGCGGTACATCCCTGGATCGTGCGGCATCTGCTTGAACCCAATTTCATGCAGGATGTTATGTAGATACTGCTGCCACAGCCTCGGTGCCTGCTTGATCCCGTAAAGGGATTTGCGCAGCTGGCACACGCGCGAATCCCCTTCGCCGTATGTGTGCGGCTGCTCCACGTAGATCACGGCGTCTACTAACGCGTACAGGAACGCGTTCTTCACGTCGATCTGGCGGAGAGGCAGATGCCTTGCTGCTGCGATGGCGAGCAAGATTCGAACGGAGGTGTGGCGGCTGATTGGAGCAAATGTCTGATCAAAGTCGATCCCGTGCCTCTGGTCGTAGCCGCGCACCACCCAGCGCGCCTTGAAGCGCTCGATCGTTCCGTCCGCTGCGGTCTTCACGCGGAAGACCCACTTGCCCGAGAGAACGCTTGCACCTTTGATTGCCGCACGGTCGACTAGCACCCAGGTGTCTCGGGACTCAAGCGCCTTAATTTCCGCGTCCATTGCCTCGCGCCATTCTTTGCTGTGTGGTTCAGTAAGAGCTTCGCGCGGGTTTTGTGGTGCTTTCGAGGTTGCGGTGTGGAGCCCGAGCAGCTGCAGACCTGAGACAGTGCTGTCGTGGCGACGTTGCGGGATGACTTCCTGCACATCGTCGTCATCGCTTTCAGGTTCAGGTGGTGCTGGTGGTGCTGCGCCTCTACCGCTTCCGCCTGTTCCGCCTATTCCTCCTCCATAGGAATCGTCGTCGTCGTCGTCTTGGCTGTGGCGATCTCCCCATGTGAACTCGCCCCTAGTATCATGCTCCAGAATTGCTGCAACGGCTTCGTCTTCGGGCGTTGCGTAGCTGTGCCCATCGTTTGCGTAAACGCGGTTCGCGTTCGTCTGCTCGTCATGGCGGAACTGCTCGAGGAAGAGGCGTTCGTAGAAGATTACGTCGCGAGCGCTGACTGAGGAGGTCCAGCACGATCCACGCTTTGTACTCGTGACTGATACCGAGGTGAATGCCCCGGCGCGCGCGGCTGGCAAATTTGCCGAAGGTCGATGTCGGTGGGCGGTATTGCACCATGCACCCTCATACCCAGAGCATGGATGTGTCCCCCTTAGTCCCGGTCCATTTGACATGCAGGGACAGGCTTCCATTGATTATGGTGGTTGAAAGCAGGTTGTGCACCCGCACGGCGTGGTGCATTGCGTAGGTCCAGTGGATTGGCGGCAGCTTCGATTGCTTCATCAGCGCCCGCACCTTCGTCATGAGCGTGCGGTTCGTCCGCTCAGCTACGCCCTGCTGCTGGTGCGCGTAGGGGACTCGATCCCCTTTTGCGCCAGGTAAGTCTGCATCTGGTTGCTCCTGAACTCTGCTGCGCCGTCAGATTGCCAGATTTTCAGCTTCTCCCCAGACTGCCGCTGCGCGTGCGCCAGCCAGAGGCGGAACACCTCGTAGGCTCTGTCGCGGGTTTCCACGTTTGCGACCCACACGTAGCGCGTTCCAGCATTGATGAAGGTGAGTGTATATAGTTCGTCGTCGACTCTGCAGTGCCCCACATTCAGAAAGTCGCTGTACACCTTGTGCAGCTTGGGGTAGCGGTTCGTTCCTGGCTCGAGCAGCGGGAACGGTTGGTGGCTCAGCGCAGCTTCGGGGCAGACGGTGCAGTTGCGCGGATGTGTTGCGCCTCTCACTTCACTGCCATCTGGGCGCAGGAGCGCTCCAGGAGCGAAGACGCCTGCGTCGATGCAGTTTTTCAGTGTCGCGCGTGAAGGATGTCCGAGGCGCTGGTGCCAAAGTGCATCGTCAGCGCGAAAGCCGGAAGTGCGCATGTAGCGCGCGCGAGCTGCTTTGGGGTCTTCGTCAGCTACGGGGGCAGGTTCTGCTGCTGCCTCTTCTGCTGCTTCTTCGTCGTTTGCGGTAGTTAGCATTAGCGCCAGGAATTCTCTGTCGCGAATCTCAGAGAGAGAGAGATGTTGGTTCCAGGGATGGTTCCAGGGACGAGAGTGGGTTCGTGCGGCTCAGGAGCGGGTCCGTACACGGTACGACGCGGGGTTGATGGCTCGTTGCCCCAATCGATGGTGTCCCATGGGTCGCGATGCGGCGGGTTGTCAGGAGGAGGTAACGCGAGTGGAGCGTGGCGCGGGGGACGACCAAGGGGAACAATTGCAGGTGTAGCCTCAGTTTCCTCTGCTTCTTCTTCTCCCCCCTTTTGTTCTTCGCGGGAAGTTCCCCAGCCGCTATTGTCGGCGCCAGTTGTGGTGCCCCATCCGCCGCTTGCGGTTGCCGAGGTTCCGCCAGTGTTGCCCCATCCGCCGGTATCGCTTGTTCCCCATCCGCCAGCGCTTCCCCACCCCCCTTCATTGGAGGCACTTTCTTCTTATTCTATAGCTCCCCATGCGCCGCAGGCGAAAGTTCCGCGTGCTTTGGCGAGATTCTGACGGCGAAGTTCCTCTGCTTCGCGACGTGCCAGTGCTTCTTCCCGCTCGACGGTGAGCTTCTTTGTTGAGTCGCGCTGATGAGAGTAAATTTCCAGGAACTTCTCGTGAGTGTAGGGTCGAGGGAAGCCATGCGAATCGTAGGTACCGACGCCGGTGCCGCGCAACATGCCTTGAAGGTGTTGTGACGGGGGTCCGATGAGTGGGTGTTCGGGCGTACCGAACACGCCGCGCGTGGTAATTTCGAGCCCCAGTTGTGACATCCCTTCTTCCGGCGGTGCATGTCGCTCTGCTTCGGCGATGGCGGCGAGTCCGCGGCCGGCAATTGCGCTGGTTGACGTCGTTGGTGTGCGGCAGTCTCTAAAGATGCCGTCTGGGTCTGGGTCATGTAGCGCCGTTTCGCGTGGGTGGGGATGATGCGGCACCCACGGTCTGCCGTCAGGGTGCTTCCAATCCCTGCGGTGGATGTGCTCGAAGCGCAGTGGCACGAGATCGATTAACTCGTGCGAATCGCCGCTGCAGTCGGGAATGTCGAAATCCAAGACATACACTCCATTTTCGGAGTGTGCTCGTCCGATCTGCCTGCGGGGGAAGTTTCGTGATTCGTAGTGTAGCAGGATGTCGCGCGTTGCACGATCCGTGCTGAGGTCAACGCCGCAGTCCATGAGCTGTGCGGCGGAAAGGAGGTTGAAGCGCAGGTTCTGGACGATCAGCACATCGTTGAGTGTGATGTGCGTGTGGCTTCTGCGTGCCTTGAGCATGACAATGCCTTGCACGCTTGCGCGCAGGCGTGTGTTGTTCGCCACTGTGACGTAAGTGACTGTGGGGGTGGCGACGGCGTTGGATATGTAATGCTCGGAGCCCACCATATGCTGGCCGCAGCAGCTGTCCAGGTACCAGGTGTTGTAGCGCTTGTTGTCGTCACGTGCGAGCAGCGCCAGTCGCGGCGTGACGATGTGCGGAGTGTCGAATTTTAAAAATTGCTCGCGCGAGAGCCAATCAAGTGGCGCCACCCGCATATCAGGTACGTGCGGGGGACTCTCAAGCAGCGGGACTGGAAGGTTCCAGTCCTGGTCGTCGTCGTCGGTGAAGTCGTGGCGCGGGCTGAACTGGTTGTTGTTGGAGAAGGCGCCAATGGGGTGCGGTGCTGGCTCAGGTGAAGGTGAGCGCACGCGGCGACGACGCGACTCGCCCGTCATGGCCATGTTGCTCATGACGTTGCGTACTGGGGCAGTCGATGGCGGCCGCTACTGCTGATGCTGAACCGGGGGGTTCAGGTTGCGCGCGGGTGGGGGTTGATACCCCTGGGCTGGACGCACGTCGCCTCGTGCGTCTTGTCGGCCGGACCAGTTGCTCGGATTGGTCTAGAAGGGCGAGATCGGTACTTGCATCGATCCGCCAAATGCCCAAAGCTCCTGCAGATCTTGTAGTAGAGGCGCCTCGGCCGTCGCTCTTCGTTGTTGTCGGCGTAGAAGGCGAGCCGTTCGCGTTCCTGTCGCGGCGCTGGTCGCTGCTGGTCCATATCCCTTTGTTCGACGAGAAGGGCGGCGCAAAGGGCGGCCTCCGAGATGACCCCCTGCTGTCGGAGAAGCGCCTTGCAGGGCCGCCACTCTGGGCCGAGCCCTTGAAGCACGATGTTCACGAAGATTTCCTCCGAAATCGAGCTTCCCAACTTCGCGATTTGGTCGCGAAGGCTCCGACAGCGATTGATGTAGCTGTTGACCTTCTCCCCTGAGGTCATTTTGGTCTCCAGTAACTGCTGGAGTAGCCGGCTCGAAGAAACAGAGTCCTTCGTGTGATATACACCGTTAAGGTGGCGCCAAGCGTCGAGGGCTGGAGCAGCCGATGTCTTGTACGATCGGATGTTCACCTGCTCCGCCGGCGACATATTGCGCAGGAGAATCCCGTACGCCATCAGGGACTCGTTGTAGTAGCGAGTCCTGGCGTCGTCGGTGTCCTCATTGGGTTCCGCATAGCTCCCGTCGAAATAATGGAAGATTTGGGCGTTCTGCAGCAGGAGCTCCAGTTCGAAGCTCCAGGTATAGAAATCTCTGCCGTCGAAGCAGGTACTTGTCTTTATTTTTGATATTTTGAGAAATCTTGAATGTGCAGAGAGAATTGCCTCTTCACTGGGACGGGGAGCCTTGGGGGTTGAACCATTTGTGTCGAGGGAGAATGTGTGCGGGGCGGCGTTCTGGCCGTTTGGGGCCGGTTGAGAGGGTTGCAAGGAGGTTCCCGCATCGCCGTTCTGCAATGTTTGGAGTCTTTGCTCCAGGTTGGTGGTCGCTGAAGGAGTTGTGCGAGGACTTCGGTCCTGATAGTCGTCGTTTCCTCGCTTGTCGCAGCCGGGTTGGGTTGCGCTTTTGTCGTCAGATTGGTCTGACCGCCAGATCCTCCGGCCATTCTCACACGCGATCGTGTGCCGGACGCCACTTTCCGAATGTCGCAATTTTTGGGAGAGGTAATGCGAAATATTCCCGAGCCGCTCTCATACCGTGCTACGATCAGAAGTTGATCGCTACCAGGATCTACTCGGGAAGGTTCGCACGCAGATAGGTAGACTAGGTGGGCCCTTGACTTCAATAGCAGAGTGAATGTAAAATGCTTGAGATGATTAAAACATGCAAATACAGCAAATATAAATATGAGTTTAGGGAAGACGAAACGACCTAATTAGCCATGTATATCAGAATCACTAGGCAAGAATGAATGAACTAACAGAAGTTTGGGTACAAATATGAAACCCTAGTTGGGGTTGTACCCCATATTGGCTACCCCACTACAGCCTACAAGCATAATACAGTTTAACACACCCCCATAGGCAAAGTGGGGGAGAACAAAGGGTCACAAGACCAGTCCAGCAAAGCAAAACAAAGCCCAGGGTGGATCACAACGTCACCACACTCCGAGCACAAGTAAAGGCCACAAGGCCAGTTCACATGCAGTGCAAGATTTAGTACAAGACAAGCAACACAGTGATCAAAACCTAGCAAGCAAGCAACAAGATATATATAAAGTACAGTACAAAGAATGTCAAGCAGTGAGCAAGTGAGGAAACGTGGACACAAGGCCTAAAGAAGTACAGTGCCGCTGATGATCACTAGGCGGGAGCGCCTTGGTGAAGATATCAGCAGTGTTGGCCTTCGAGTCCACGTACACAAGCCGAAGCTGACCGCGCTGCTGAAGCTCTCGAGCAAGAAAGTAGCGAAGAGCAATGTGCTTCGTCCTGTGCTCCAGTCTGTGCTCCTGACACAAGGTAAGAGCCGCCTTGTTGTCACCGTACAGAACTGGAGGAGAACTAGGCCGCTCTCCCAAGTCAGTCAGCAGGTAGGTGAGCCAGCGTAACTCCTGTGCAGCCATGGCTGTGGCGTAGATCTCAGCCTCACAACTAGAGCCGAGAACAGAGGAAGAGCGGGTGGACCGCCACGAGACAGAACCTGAGCCAAGGCTGAAGGTGTAACCCTGTGACGACCGCTGCGTAGCCAGGTCGTCCACCCAAGAGGCGTCCGAGTGACCAGTGAGGACAACTCTGTCGCGTCCTCCAAGCACCAGTCCCATGCCTGATGTACTGCACAGGTAACGCAGCACCCTCTTAGCAGCCTCCCAGTGCTCTCGCCTGTGTCTCCCAGGTGCAACGTAACGAGTAAGGATGCTAAGAGGGTACGCGAGGTCAGGTCGCGTGCAAGTCATCAGGTACATGAGGCAGCCTACAAGCTCTGGGTACGGGCCACTCGGCTCTACGGACTCGTCCGAAGGTGGAGCTGAGAGCGAGTGGCTGGTAGCCAGAGGTGTGGCCTGTGGTGAGGAGAACTGGAAGCCGAAGCGCTGAAGGACCTGCTGCACCATGTGTGACTGAGTCAGGGTGATGGTGCGGCGAGCTCTGTCCCGGGTGATCTGCAAGCCAAGGTAGCTACGCAGTTCACCCAGGTCAGTGCAGGTGTGTCTCTTCTGCAGCTCCGACTTCACACGAGCGAGTGCCTCAGTGTCAGCAGTAGCAAAGACCAAGTCGTCGACGTACACGAGGATGTAGAACGGCGGCAGCGACGTGTCTGTGCGCAGAAACAGCGACGGGTCAGCAGTAGACGGCGCGAACCCAAGAGCCGCAAGAGTAGTCCTCAGTGTGTCGTGCCACTCACGTGGCGCCTGGCGGAGACCGTAGACTGGCCGGCGGAGACTCCACTGGGTACCAGGGGGAAACGACCCAGTAAAGCCAGGTGGGCGGCGCAGCCAGATCTCCTCGTGCAGGCTGCCCTGCAGGAACGCTGTGCTGAAGTCAAGAGAGTGAAGCTCGTAGTCACGCTGAGCAGCAACGTGCAGCAGAACCCGAAGAGTGGTCATCTTCGGGGTGGGGGAGAAGGTCTGGAAGAAGTCGACCCCCTGACGCTGACTGAAGCCTCTAGCAACGTAACGAGCCTTGAAGACAGGCGGAGAACCTGGCGGCCGCTTCACCCTGAAAATCCACATGCCATCGACGATGTTCGCCCCAGGAGGGGGAACCTCGTCGACGTAGGTGCCTGTGGACTTCCAGGATGCCATCTCTGCGTCCATGGCTGTCTGCCACTGAGAGGAGTAGGGACCCGAGATCGCCTCTGCGTAGGTGCGCGGAGTGGGGATGTCTACTGCATCCGGGTCTCCCTCAGGGGCAAGCAACCAGGCCACGAGATGAGGTACAGCAGCCGCAAGTGAGTCAAAGTCCTCCTGCCTGTCCTCAAGGACGTCCGTGCCAAGAGCACACTCACCCCCGACGGACGGAGGACAGACTGACGCAGACTCTGACTCAGCGACAAGGCTAGCAGCGTAGTCTAGACGACAGGCAGCAGCAAAGTCAACCAACTCAGCGACCAGAGCAGACGCAGCCGAGGACTCAAAGGTGGGGTCAGTGACAACAGTAGCAAGGAGACGCGTGACTGTAGGGTGCTCAGCGCGATACCGGTCAGACTCAGGGTCCGGAACGGCAGGCAAAGAGGACGCAGGAGGAGACGGTAGAGGGACACGCCGAGGAGCAGTAGAGGGACGCAGAGTCATGTAGTGAGTGCCTGGGACAGGCGGAGGACGCTCACGACGGACACGACTACCAGTGCGAGCAGGACGAACAGGCGACGCAGGACGAGACTCAGGCTCACGACGCTCTGTAAGACCTCCTGTGGGACCAGTATAAGGAGAGGGAGCAGGGAGAGGCGAGGCAGGCGGTAACTGTGACTGCGGCTGGACAGGCGGAGGACACTCTACGGAGGGAGGAGGACAAGGAGGAGGAGCCTGCCCAAGAACCTGCTGAAGGAGCGGTACGAAGTACGGTCGCGGCCGCGCAGCGTCTCTAGAAGCAGAAGGGACTCCAGCGGCCGGGTCCTCAGCACCAGTAGCAGCTCCACCGTCCGACTCCTCAGTACCAGCAGCAGCTCCACCAGGTGGGTCCGCAGCACCAGCAGCAGCGCCACCCCCAGAGTCGGGAGCTCCAACTCCGCTAGCACCGCCAACGCCAGAGTCCCCAGCTCCAGCAGCTCCAGTCGCAGCGCTCCCAGAACAGCCAGTCCCGGCAGCTCCAGTACCCCCAGTACGAGCACCCCCAGGACGAGCAACTCCAGCACCCCCAACTCCAGCCGAGCCACTAGGACGGCGAAAGCGTCGGACGTACCAGTCACGAAGCTGCTGCGGTGTGAGAGACTGCTCAGCACCCCGAACCGGAGCACCCCCAGACACAGTAACCCGAGGCTCCGTAGGCTCAGTAGCAGCACCCCCAGGCTCAGTACCCGCAGGCTCAGTACCCGCAGGCTCAGCACCCCCAGTCGCAGCACCCCCAGGCTCAGCACCCCCAGGCGGCAAACTCTCAGGCACAGTACCCTCAGCCCCAGCACCCGCAGTCCCAGCACTCCCAGGCCTCGCACCCGCAGGCTCAGCACCCCCAGGCGCAGCACCCCCAGGCTCCGTACTCTCAGGCACCGTACCCTCAGCTCCAGCACCCTCAGTCCCAGCACCTGCAGCCCCAGCACCCCCAGGCCCAGCACCCCCAGGCTCAGCACCCCCAGGCTCAGCACTCCCAGCAGCACCACCCGCAGCAGCACCTGAGTCACCTGTGACCTCGACAGGCTCAGCGACGGGAGGAGGGTCTACCTGAGAGACACCTGAAGGAGCAGGACCCTGAGGGGGAAGGGGGTCTACCGGAGGGGGACCAGGAGCAAGGAAAAGCGGCGGGGGAGGGAGGGGGGCAGTGCGGTAGGGGAAGAGACGGTAAAAGGGGACCGACTCGTCAAAGGTGACATCCTGAGAGGCGAAGACCCGGCGCGAGGTGGGGTGGTAAAACTGCCAGCCAGGCGCGTCAGGGACAAAGCCAAGGAAGACACAGGGAAGCGTGCGGGAGGAGAGCTTGTCCGCAGACGTATCACGGACAAGGGCACGAGCACCCCACACCCGGAAGCGCGACGCATCGCCAACCTCCCCCGTCCAACGCAGTGTGGGCGAGGTCTCCGGCAAGGAGACATGGGGCCAGAGGTTGAGCTGATGCGCGGCGTACCGGACAGCAAACGGCCACAGAAAATGGGGAGCCGCCGCGTGGACCAAGGAGGTACGAGCGACCTCCATGACCAGGCCAATGCGACGCTCAGCAACCCCATTCTGCTGTGGGGAGTCCGGAAGCGTGAAGGTCTGCTCGATGCCCTCCGCCTGACAGAAGGTCCTCAAGAGGTCGGAGGAAAACTCACCACCTCTGTCAGAGTGCAGACGCAGGACAGGAAGATCCGTCCGGAAACGGCGGCGGAGCTGGAGACGAACCATGCGGATCCAAGGGATCAGAACAGCAGGGACTTCACCCTTGGTGCGCAAGGGGAAGACCGTGGTGTAACGCGAGTAGTCGTCGACAACCAGCAAAAAATACCGCTCACCGCCCTGACCACGAACGCGGGCTGGGCCCCACACGTCCAGGTGGAGGGTCTCCAGAGGAGCCTCTGTCGGGGGGAACGAGGAGGAGTGAGGAGCGGCGCGCTGCCGCCCCTCGACGCAAGGAAGGCAAGGCGGCGCAGGCGAGGCAGGGAGGGGAGGGAGGGACCTGGGAAGACCGGACACAAGGAGGCGACGGTGCATGCCACGAAGGCGTGGCAAGGAGGGGTGACCCAGGCGGTGGTGCCAGAGAAGAGTCTGGTGCGACAGGGAACGACACTCACAGGCGTGGGCCACCAGACCTGACGCAGACACCTGACCGACAGCAGCTACCTGGGGAGACGCAGTGGTCAGTGTGTAGAGACTCGACCCCGGCCGACGGGTGAACGTAGCCAGGTGACGGCCGGTCCTGGAGCACGTGCAGATCGCCACACGCTGTCCGCCAGGGGTAAAGGTGTCAACCCACTGATCCTGGAGGACAGCGTTGCTCACCAGGTTCGTCGAGAACGAGGGGAGGTGGAAACCCGACAACGAGCCAGACGGAACCGCCGGACAAGGGAGGACAGTGGTGGACTGGGCAAGGACTGGGCCCCCAGAGGGGTCAGCCAAGGAGACTGGGACCGGTGCAGGAAGCGGTGTGAGCTCAGTACTGTCACGAAAGAAGCAACGGGAAGCACCTGAGTCAAGGGTGAAGGTGTGACAGGCCTCAGCCGGTGCGGTACCTGAGAGAGCAGACTCGAAACCAGCCGGGACAGCACTGGGGGGAGCAAGTACAGGGGGCACCATACCAGAGAGAGCGGACTCACTAGTACCCAGGGCAGCGGGCTCTATACCTGGGTCAGGCGGCACACACAAGTAACAGTCTCCCTCGGCACTAACAGTCAATGCATACATGGCAGCAATAATAGCATCATAGTCAAGAGCAAAGACATCAACACCAGCCCTCATGAGCTCAGCCCAGCGGGGGCGCTCAACATCCGCACCCATCTCCTCACGCCAAGCGTCGTCAAGGCGGGAGAAGCAGCGGTACGGGGTGTGGAACCTCCCACACGTCTGTCCCTTGCGGTCACCTGTGCGAATGACATAAGAACAGCGGGCACTGGCCCCCGACGTCCCACGCTGAGCAAGCCACTCACGAAGCTGCTGGGTCGTCTGGGGACGCTGCTGCTGCTGGGAGCTCTGGCCAGAGCCAGTGCCTCCACTCCGACCTCCGCCGCCACCACTACCACCGCTCCGACCGGCACCGCCACCACCGCCACCACCGCCACCGCCGCCACCGCCGCCGCCGCCACTACTGCCACTGCTCCCTCCGCCGCCCCCGTCTCCACCACCGACCCCACTCCCACCAGCGCTCCCGCCACCGCTCCCTCCAGCACCGCCTCCCCCCCCACCTCCCCCACCTCCTCCCCCACCAGCGCCACCACCACCACTTTTGCCCCCCTTGCCCTTGCCGGTGCGGCGCCTCCCACTAGGAGCAGAAGCAGCGCCAACAGACTCAGCACCAAGGAAGTCAACAGCAGCAGCAGCAGCGTAGGAGGGAGCGAGGGGAGAGGGAGAACACCCCTCAAAGATGGGGGTGCGAGGAGCGCCACGAGCAGCACCGACAGCTACAATGCTCTTTTCGGCCGCGAGCAGGTGCTCCTCTAGGAGGGCGACTGTGAGCTCAGTGGGACAGCGAGCAAGGAAGTGGTCTCGAACTGAGCGGAGGGTGTCAGGGAGACGGGTGACTATGAAGTGGAGTGTCCAGTACAGTGGAGGGGGGTTCTTAGCGCAGAACTCGGTGGGAAGGGCGGCACGCAGGCGAGCATCACTAGTGCGAAGGTGGGTGATAAGATCGGCGACTGTAGTAAAGGTGGACAGATCGGGGAACAGGTACGGCAGCATGAGGCGGCTAAGCTCGGCTGTGGCAGGCGAGGAGTAGCGAGCGACGACAGCGTCGTACAGGGCCTTAGCGGATTTGCAGTCGCCAAAATGCTCTAGCTCAGCTAACGGCAGGTGACTGCGAATGGCTAGGCGAGCAGCTGCGTCACGAGTCTGCCAGTGGGAACGAACACTAAGCTCAGCTGTGGCAGGAGGGGCAGGCGCAGCACCAGACGCGTAGTCATAGAGCGACACATGCTCCTTGCTATCGCTCAGGAGAAACAGCTGCAGGTCATCTAGCCAAGCGGTGAAACGCACAGGGCGGCCCTCAGCATCGAACGACAGCACGCGAATGGAAGCCATAGCGACAGTGTGACAGAGTAACGCAAGCTGCCGCAGCAGGGGAAGGCGACTGTGCACGGATAGAGAGCAGCGGGCGAGGCTGGCGCTACGGGCAGGCGGCGCTGCAAGCGGTCAGTGCGACGGGAGGGCGACGCTGCGAGCGGGCAGCGCGGCGGACGGGCCGGGAAGCGGGCAGCGCGGCGGGCAGGCGGCGCTGCAAGCGGGCAGCACGGCGGGCGGGCGACGCTGCGAGGCGGGCGGGCCGCAAAGCGGGCAGCGGGCGGGCGGGCGGTCTGCGAAGCGGGCAGCGGGGCGAGCGGGCTGCGAGGCGGGCGGGCCGCGAAGCGGGCAGCGAGCGGGCGGGCGGGCTGCGAAGTGGCGGGCCGCGAAGCGGGCAGCGAGCGAGCGGGCTGCGAAGCGGGCGGGCCGCGAAGCGGGCAGCGAGCGAGCGGGCTGCGAAGCGGGCGGGCCGCGAAGCGGGCAGCGAGCGGGCGGGCGGGCTGCGTAGCGAGCGGGCCGCGAAGCGGGCAGCGAGCGGGCGGGCGGGCTGCGAGCGGGCGGCTCGGCGAGGGGCGCGCGAGGGCGCTAGTGAGGGGCGCGCGAGGGCGCTAGTGAGGGGCGCGCGAGGGCGCTAGCAAGGGGCGCGCGAGGGCGCTAACAAAGGGGCGCGCGAGGGCGCTAACGAAGGGGCGCGCGAGGGCGCTAACGTGGGTGCGCGCGAGGGCGCTAACGAGGGTGCGCGCGAGGGCGCTAACGAGGGCGCACGAGGGCGCTACGAGGCTAGGGCACGGGGTAGCGTGGTAACCGCATGCGAGCGGTGGTGGGCCCTAAAAAAAAAACGATCGGTAGGTCCTAGGGACCTCCTGCTCTGAATACCATATCAGAATCACTAGGCAAGAATGAATGAACTAACAGAAGTTTGGGTACAAATATGAAACCCTAGTTGGGGTTGTACCCCATATTGGCTACCCCACTACAGCCTACAAGCATAATACAGTTTAACAATGTACTCTAAGGGGTACATTCCCTTATTCAAATTCATTCCCAACCGTGCGGCGCGTACAGTTACGAAACTGTTCCCGCCAAATTATCCTGCCTGCAGCTGCCCGATGCCGTCTGCTCCGACGGTCCATATGCTTTCTAACCGCCTGACGTTTTGAGTCAATTCTGACTCTTTTCATTCGTTCTCGATATTGCATGCTTCCTTAGCTGCGGTGAGGAGTGCACAGTAATGTTCAAACATTACTTTTCGTAACATAAATAAATAAGAAAATCAATAAATCAATAAATAATAAAGCTTTAGGGAATGTCATGACGTTCTTCTGCATCAACCCTTAATACATTGAAGCATGGTGTTTGGGTTTGATGCCGACAAAAAATGCATGCCATTCCAGAAAGTTTTTAATTATTTTATTTTATTTTTTGTCCGCGGTCAGGCTGGAGCATCGAATGGCGTCAGCCTTTTGCGGTGATCCCCGGGCGAAATAGACCGCCATCCTACATTTCGTCGAGAGATACCATCAGGATTGGAACTAACATTTGTAAATTGAAAAAAGCATATGAAGTTCCGTGTGCCATCTAGATTCAATGTTATAACTCTAATTTGTTATATTATTTATATTGGATATACCATAGCAGAATCTCCCGTGGCGATCTCGATAAAGGCTGGCAATGATTGTATTTTCCTTTGAGTCTAATGCCGACGGGGGACCGGCGACAAGACCGTGCTAAGCCATATGACAGAGGCGTGGGAGGGTAAGGTAGCTTTGATAGTGATGCCACAGGAGCGATGCAAATAAGCGACAGACACAAGCACAAGGCAGCTAATTGACTAGACACGAAACCTGAGCTGACGCAGTGTGTAGCGTGACACAGGATCCCAGGGGAACGTGGCGAGAGGTGCACCAGTGGTAGCATCCGTACAGGTCGCAGTCTGCTCATAGCTTGGATACATTAGTGGAGATACCAAGATCCTGAATATGACCAACACCCACCAGGTTACTAGAGAACGGGGGGATGTACAGACCTTGAAGGAAGTTTGAAAGAATTGTGGTTTGGGGAGTGAGAAAGCGTTGCACACGACGACTGGTCCACAAAAAGGATCAGCCAAGGAGATCACAACAGTTGTTGGTGTCAGAATCCCAGCCACTAACCACTGGGATAAAAGGGCTTGTTTGTGTAGCGGGTGAGTGCGCCCATAACCCCCCAGGCCGCCATGCCTGTAACCCTTCCCTAGGATCAATCGGGGATCACCAGTGGACCTCTGACACCCCCCCGCACTGGGATGCCCGAGGTGCACACACCGGGATTCGAACCCGAGACCTTCGCTCTGATACCATGTCAGAATCCCAGTCACTAACCACTGGGATAAAAGGGCTTTTTTGTGTAGCGGGTGAGTGCGCCCATAACCCCCCAGGCCGCCATGCCTGTAACCCTTCCCTAGGATCAATCGGGGATCACCAGTGGACCTCTGACAGTTGGAAACAGCGAGAAGGTGGTGTGGTCACGAAAAATGGCACTAAGATGTGCCGGGGTCTAGCGTGAAGGTGAGGGACACGTCACGGATAGGCGCGCCTAGGAAAGCAACAACAAAAGATCCTATACAGAAGAGAAATAGGTATCTTTTTCTTGGACACACATAAAATAACCTAGGAACACTTTAATTAACATCATACATGGTATACATAGCAAATGCTATTTTTTAAAAGAGACATAATAAATAAAAGCACACCACCGCACAACAGCGTAAGGCCCAACGCGAGCGCGGTATAGATCTCCAGGGTGGCAGAAGAATTGCGCAGTGAAGTTGCCGGTTCGCTCGCAGATGGTGCCCCTGTAGGGACGAGACAGAAGCTGGTAAAGGCAGGGACCATTGTGTGGGCTACACGACCCTCGGCTGTCTGGCCAGCCACCTTGGCCAACGCTCTCCGAGCCACCATGTCCGCACTGCTACTGATGAGAGGCCCACTGCTAGAAATGATGCTACTGCTGCTACTAAGATGACTGCTGCTACAGCTACAGCTGCAGCTGGTGCTGCTGAGTCACCCTTGGACCTCTAAAACCACCACCTCCTGCTACAGCACCCCTAGGACTAGCAACTCATGTGTCAGCACTCTTCGAAATGCCAGTGTCTTTTGCTCTCGCACGACTATGGCTACTCGTGCCCGCCCACCAGAGGTAGCTCCGGTTCCAACCTTCATCACAATAATAGGCGCAGCAACACAACCAGAGGCAACTGAGATAAAGAGCTGCAGCGGAGGATACCCCTTAAAGATGGGACAGACTATTGTACTAATGGTGGAGGTGATGCTGCGGATGTGGGTCTCAATCGCAGTCAGAATATTCTCAAAGAGATCGATATTTCGGCACATAGGGTGCAAGGTGAGGAGGGCGCCGCGAGGTAGCATGTGGTGTCAGGGAGGCGGGTCGCGGGTATAGCGTGAGATGCATAGGGGGAGGGTATGCTGCGATATCCTCAGAAGTACAACCAATGCGGTAGCTATCGTTAAGAGTCCGCAGGTGAGTATTGAGGTTAGTGACTGTGGTAAATCCAGGGAGTTCGAAAAAGAGGAAAGGAATGATGCGGCTCCCTACAGTAGCAGACGAGGGGTTGGAGTAGCAAGAAACAATAGAATCAAGACACCCCTTCATCGATGCGACCAGGTAAAAGTGAACTCACTCATCTGGCGATAGGATGCGACAAAGAGCAAGGCTTGCAAAAGCGTAACCCGGCGAGTACGTAAGCATATCAAAATGTTATATTTCTCTAGTTTGCAGTGGGGTACTCTATAGTGTGTATAGCCCTGTTAGGGTTTGCTACATGTATCCCATTCTTTGCTAGTGAAACTTCTCTTCTTCTGTTCTAACTTCTGCTTACTATCTTGACAAAGCCGAGCCCCGTTATAGGTCTTGCGGTTTGCATGCGTGACGTCAGCAGCAAAGGGTAGGATGCTCGGGGGCGGGCAGCTCCCCCAAAGCGCGGGCGTACAATGTGTCACCATCCTGGCGCTCATAGAGTGTGGCACCAAACAGCTCGCGTCGAAATTGATCGCCCACTCCTCCACATCGAGCTTCAGGACTGTCAAACATATATGCATGTTATATTTGTGTAGGCTGTAGTGGGGTAGCCAATATGGGGTACAACCCCATTAGGGTTTCATATTTGTACCAAACCCTGATCTAGTCATTTCATTCCTGCCTATAGATTTTAACATGGTATCAGAGCAGTAGGGCCGTAGGACCGTTTTTTTTCGGGCCCACCTACCGTTGCGGTTACTGAGCTGCCCCATGTCTTGCCTGCGCTACGCCGCCCGCACGTGGCCTGCCTTGCCTGCGCTGCGCCGCCCGCGCGCGCCCTGCCTTGCCTGCGCTGCGCCGCCCGCGCGCGCCCTGCCTAGCCTTCGTGACGTGCTGCGCTGCGCGCGCCGTCCTGCAGCCTTCGCGCTGCCTGCTGCTGCCCCGCGTCGCGTTGCCCTGCGCCAGCGCCCTGCCCTGCGCCTACGCTCTGCCCTGCGCCAGCGCCCTGCCCTACGCCCGCGCTGCTGCCCTGCGCGTCGCACCCTACGGCAGCCCGCGCGTCGCGCGCTGCTGCCCCGCGCGTCGCGCCCTACGGCAGCCTCCGCGTCGTGCGATGCTGCCCCGCGCGTCGCGCCATACGGCAGCCTGCGCGTCGTGCGCTGCTGCCCCACGCGTTGCACCATACGGCAGCCCGCGTGTCGCGCGCTGCTGGCCCACGCGTCGTGCCCTAAGGCAGCCCGCGCGTCGCGCGCTACTGCCCCGCGCGTCGCGCTCTGCTGCAGCCCGCGCGTCGCGCCCTGCTGCCCTGCGCGCCGCGCCCTATTGCAGCACGCGCGTCGCGCCCTGCTGCCCTGCACAGCGCGCGCCCTGCTACCCGCGCAGCCCAGGCCGAGCCGAGCCGCCCTACCCGACCCGATCCGCCCTCCTGCTCGTGCTACTACTGCTGCTGGTGGAGGTGCTGCTAGGAGTGCTGGAGGTGCTGCAGCCTAGCCTCACCGGGCCGCTCTACTGCTCTTACTGCTGTTGCTGCTGCTCGTGCTGCTGTCTTCCCTCCGTACCGCCCTCCTCCTGCATCCTCTCTGCCTGACATCGCGGACCCTGAGTCTGACTGGTTTTGTGCTGAGCACCCTACTGTCACGCGTCTGTTAGCCACTGTTGTCACCGACCCGTTGTTTCAGTATACTACTGCGTCTGCCTTGGTCGCTGAGCTTGTTGACTTTGCTGCTACCTGTCGTCTAGACTACGCTGCTAGCCTTGTTGCTGAGTCTGAGTCTGTCTGTCCTCTGTCCGTCGGGGGTGAGTGTGCTCTTGGCACGGACGTCCTTGAGGACAGGCACGAGGACCTTGAGTGTCTTGCAGCCGCTGCGCCTCATCTCGTGGCCATGTTGCTTGCCCCTGAGGGAGACCCGAATGCACCAGACATCCCGACCCCGCGCTCTTACGCTGAGGCGATCGCGGGTGAGTACTCCTCTCAGTGGCAGACAGCCATGGACGCAGAGATGGCATCCTGGAAGTCCACAGGCACTTACGTCGATGAGGTTCCCCCTCCTGGGGCGAACATCGTCGATGGCATGTGGATTTTCAGGGTGAAGCGGCCGCCGGGTTCTCCGCCTGTCTTCAAGGCTCGTTACGTTGCTCGAGGCTTCAGTCAGCGAGAGGGAGTTGACTTCTTCCAGACCTTCTCCCCCACCCCGAAGATGACCACCCTTCGGGTGCTGCTGCACGTTGCCGCTCAGCGTGACTACGAGCTTCACTCTCTTGACTTCAGCACAGCCTTCTTACAGGGCAGCCTGCACGAGGAGATCTGGCTGCGCTGCCCACCTGGCTTCACTGGGTCGTTCCCTCCTGATACCCAGTGGAGCCTCCGGCGGCCAGTCTATGGTCTCCGCCAGGCGCCTCGTGAGTGGCACGACACACTGAGGACTACACTTGCGGCTCTTGGGTTTGCTCCTTCGACAGCTGACCCGTCGCTGTTTCTGCGCACCGACACTTCGCTGCCGCCGTTCCACATCCTGGTGTACGTCGACGACTTGGTCTTTGCCACTGCTGACACTGAGGCTCTCGCCTTGGTGAAGTCGGAGCTGCAGAAGAGACACACGTGCACTGACCTGGGTGAGCTGCGCAGCTACCTTGGCTTGCAGATCACCCGGGACAGAGCACGCCGCACCATCACACTGACTCAATCACACATGGTGCAGCAGGTCCTTGAGCGCTTCGGCTTCACCTAGTCCTCCGCAAAGTCCACTCCTCTAGCTACAGGTCACTCGCTCTCAGCTCCACCTTCGAACGAGTCCGTCGAGTGGTCCTTACGCAGAGCTAGTGGGCTAGCTCATGTACCTGATGACCTGCACTCGACCTGACCTCGCGTACCCTCTTGGCCTTTTGGCTCGCTACGTGGCTCCTGGTAGGCACCGAAAGGTGCACATGGATGCTGCAAAGAGGGTACTGCGCTACCTGTGCAGTACATCGGGCATGGGGCTCGTGCTTGGAGGACGGAGTGACGTTGTCCTCACTGGACACTCGGACGCGTCTTGGGTTGACGACCAGGCTACGCAGCGGTCGTCACAGGGTTACACCTTCAGCCTTGGCTCTGGCTCTGTTTCTTGGCGGTCTACGCGCTCGTCTTCTGTTCTCAGCTCCAGTTGTGAGGCTGAGATCTATGCCACAGCCATGGCTGCACAGGAGTTACGCTGGCTCACCTACCTGCTGACTGACTTGGGAGAGAGGCCTCCAGTTCTGTACGTCGACAACAAGGCCGCCATTGCCTTGTGTCAGGAGCACAGACTAGAGCACAGAACGAAGCACATCGCTCTGCATTACTTCCTGGCTCGAGAGTTGCAGCAGCGAGGTCAGCTTCGTCTTGCTGACGTCGCCACTCGGGCCAACACTGCTGATATATTCACCAAGGCACTTCCGTCTGGTGATCATCAGCGTCTTCGTGCTTTGTTAGGCCTTGTGCCTACGCTCCCGCACTTGTTGTAGTCTCTGCTTGTACTGTGATCTATATATATATATACCTGCATGCTTGCTCTTGCTAGGTAGTGATCATTGCTATTGTTGCATATATACCTTTCCATGTTAACTGGCCTTGTGGCCCTTTGCTTGTGCTCAGTGCGTGTGGTGACGTTGTGATCCACCCTGAGCTTGCTTTTCTTGACTGGTCTTGTGACCCATTGCTCTCCCCCACTTAGCCTATGGGGGTGTGTCAAACATATATGCATGTTATATTTGTGTAGGCTGTAGTGGGGTAGCCAATATGGGGTACAACTCCATTAGGGTTTCATATTTGTACCAAACCCTGATCTAGTCATTTCATTCCTGCGTGTAGATTCTAACAAGGACGCCTTTGGACGCCATGACTGAGGTGAGCAGGGGCACAATTACAGCCAATGAGGGGACGACGACATGCAAAAGAGACTACAAACATGAAATAAACCTTGACTCCCCCCTGACAGTAAGGTGGCAGATATGTGGTGGCAGGGGTAGTTAGGATGTGGGGTAGGGTGCGGTAGCGTGTGGCAAGGCACGCAGCAGGCGCGGAAGGGAGCGGCAGGGCATGCAGCAGGCGCGGCAGGGCGCGGCAGGCTCAACATGCATGGTCGGGCGCAGCAGGGCGTATCATGCGTGGCTAGGCGCAGCAGGGCACAAAGGTGTGGCAGGGCGCGCATCATGCACGGTGGTAAATACGGGCAGCGGCGGGCTCTGGCGACGGTAGCTAGGAGGTGGTAGGTGAGGGAGGGGTGCGTAGGCCGCATGAGACACAGGCAATGGAAGCTAGGGCAAAGCAAAAGTGGCAGTCGCGTTGTAGCACGGTCGACAGGACGCATCGGGGCCAACGGGGCACGACAAGGCCAGCATGGTTGATGGGGCCTAAGGGGCGTGACGAGGCAAGCGGGGTGGGGTGCGACGGGGCCAGCAGGGCCGATAGGGCTCGCGGGGCGCGACGAGACCATCGGGCCCGACAACTCGTGTAGGGCGCTTGGGGGGGCAACGGGGTGCTAGGGAGGGGGGGGAGAGTCGGCGGCACGCTAGGGAGAGCCGCATGCATTAGGGTGCAAGTGGGAGCGATGGGACGCTAGGGAAGGTGGGGTTCAGCAGGGTGCTAAAGAGGGCCGCAGTTGCTAGGGTGCGAGGGGCAATGGGCCACGAGACAGGGTCGATGGGGTGCTAGGGAGAGATGTGGGCGCTACGAAGGGCCATGCGTGGCAGTGTGCTAAAGGCCACGTGGTCGGGCGTAGCGGAAGCGTATGACCTAGCCTTAAGCACGTGGTACCATGTTAACGAAAGAATGGATGACTAACAAGAGCATACAATGGGGTATGTGTATGTGGACATGCGGCTCACTGTGAATCATGTCAAGATTTTCACCCAATACAAGTTCTTTCAGGAATAGAATTAAATGTCAGAATCACAAGTGTTGTTTCATTGATGGTGGTTGGGGTACAAGTAGCAAACCCTAACATACGTACCCCCTAAGACAAACCTCACTACAGGCTACCAACATTTGACACACCCCCATAGCCTAAGTGAGGGGTGTCTAGCAAAACCAAAAGAGTACGGTCATAAGACCAGTCACAAAGAAACAAAGCTCAGGGTGGATCACAACGTCACCACAAACTCTGAGCACAAGCAACAATGGCCACAAGGCCAGTCCAAGCAATAACAGAGATATATAGAAAGTGTACAAGCAAAGCAAACAGTGAACTCAAGACTAAGTAAGCCGAAAACCAGTGTCAACAAGGCCTAACTGCACACAACACCTGTGGTGGTCACAAGGCAGAAGCGCCTTGGTGAAGATGTCTGCAGTGTTGGCCTCAGACTCCACAAACTCGAAGCGAGCCTGTCCACGCCTCTGCAACTCTCGCAGAAGGAAGTACCTGACGTTAATGTGCTTCACTCTGCTCTCCAGTCGCGGCTCTCGACAAAGGAGAATGGATGCCTTGTTGTCAGTGAACAAGGTCGGTGCAGAGCTCGGCCGCTCACCCAGGTCGGCGAGCAAGAACGTCAACCAACGCAGCTCCTGTGCCGCCATGGCACCAGCGTAGATCTCAGCCTCAGCTGTAGAGGTCGAGACCGAAGAGGAGCGCGTGGACCGCCAGGAAACAGCTCCAGAACCAAGATTGAAAAAGTACCCTTGAGTAGACCTGTGAGTCTCAGCGTCGTCAGCGTAAGAAGAGTCACAGTGACCAGTAAGTACAACAGACTGCTGCCCTCCAAGAACTAGCCCCACGCCTGATGTCGTCGCTAGGTACTTCGCCACCCTCACAGCTGCTGTCCAGTGAACAGGACGGTGTCTCCCTGGCACAACAAAGCGCGCAAGGATGCTGAGAGGGAAAGCGAGGTCCGGGCGAGTACAAGTCATCAGGTACATGAGGCAACCCACAAGCTCTGCGTAGGGACCACTAGGCTCAAACGGCTCGTCAGGAAAGGGGCCAGTGAGTCTGTGGTCAACAGCAAGAGGTGTGCGCTGTACTGTGGAGTGCTGAAGCTCGAACCGCTGAAGGACCTGCTGCACCATGTGTGACTGTGAGAGTGTAATGGTGCGAGCAGCTCTGTCCCTGGTGATCTGCAGCCCAAGGTAATGGCGCAGCTCACCAAGGTCAGTGCACGTGTGTCTCTTCTGCAGTTCGGACTTCACGTCTGCCAAAGCAACCCTGTCAGCAGTGGCGAAAACTAGGTCGTCGACGTAAACCAGAACGAAGAACGGTGTGGAGCCACGGCGAACGAACAGCGACGGGTCGGCAGAAGACGGCTGGAACCCAAGGTCAGAGAGGGTAGAGCGGAGAGTGTCGTGCCACTCACGAGGGGCCTGGCGAAGACCGTAGACAGGTCGCCTCAGCCTCCACTGGGTCCCAGGAGGGAAAGTGCCAGTGAAGGCAGAGGGACGACGCAGCCAGACCTCCTCGTGTAGGCTGCCCTGAAGAAAAGCAGTGGAGAAGTCGAGAGAGTGTAACTCGTAGTCTCT
Source organism: Closterium sp. Yama58-4 (assembly GCA_947470075.1). Taxonomy (NCBI): domain Eukaryota; kingdom Viridiplantae; phylum Streptophyta; class Zygnematophyceae; order Desmidiales; family Closteriaceae; genus Closterium; species Closterium sp. Yama58-4. The sequence goes on from CANIUD010000042.1 coordinate 1,011,339, forward strand.
CTGTGCTGCTACGTGCAGTAACACCCGAAGAGTGGTCATCTTCGGGGTCGGCGCGAAGGTCTGAAAGAAGTCAACTCCCTCGCGCTGACTGAAACCTCTAGCAACGTAGCGCGCCTTGAAGACTGGAGGAGATCCTGGTGGCCGCTTCACCCTGTAGATCCACATGCCATCGACTACGTTCGTCCCAGGGGGAGGAACCTCATCGACGTAGGTGCCTATGGATCTGTAGGAGGCCATCTCTGCGTCCATGGCAGCTCTCCACTAAGAGGCCCAAGGCCCTGACATTGCCTCAGCGTAAGTGCGAGGAGTCGGAATGTCAAGGGCGTCGGGGTCACCCTCAGGGGTGAGGAGCATGGCACAGAGATGAGGGGAAGCGGCTGCCAGGAACTCTAGCTCAAACTGCCTGTCCTCTAGGACGTCACAGCCAAGGGCAGACACACCCCCGACGGCCAGAGGACTGGTAGGAGGAGCAGCCACAAGAGTGGTGGCGTAGTCAAGGCGGCGAGTAGAGGCAAACTCAGTGACCGCGGCAGTAAGAGCGGAGACAGAGGACAAAGAGGCACGAGGGTGGGTAACAAGAGAGGCGAGAACACGAGAGAGAACAGGACGGTACGTGCGGTAGTAGTCAGTGACAGGGGTAGAGAGAGAAGCTGTGAGGGCCGACTCAGGAGGAGAAGGAAGCACAGGAGGAGCCGAACGAGACGGACTAGAACGTAACAAGACAGTACGAAGGTCAGTGAAAGGAACAGGGGACGAGGGACGAGCACGAGGAGAGCGACGAGTAGCCCAAGTACGAGACGGAGGAGGAGAGGACAAAGGCGGAGAACTGGGGAAAACAGCGGGGGAGGAGTCAGGAGGAGGAAACGTGGGACCGTAGACAGGAGGAGAGGCGGAGGAGGGAGGAGAAGGAGAGGGGAGATTAAGGGTCCGAAGACCAGAGACAGGAGGAGGAGGTGGCGGCTGCTGCTGCTGCGGCTGGTGCTGCTGCTGCTGCGGCTGCGGCTGCTGCTGGGACTGCTGCTCCTGCGGCTCCAGCTGCTGCTGCTGCTGCTGCTGCTGCTGCTCCTGCGGCTCCAGCTGCTGCTGCTGCTCCTCCAGCCGCTGTAACTCCCTCTCCTCTCTCTCCAACGCCAGCTGCTCCTCACGGGCACGGCGAACACGAGCCTGGTGCCTAGTCGGGTAGGGGTGGGGGGGCGGAGTAGTGTCCGGAGCAGCGGCAGCTCCAGAGTCCACCCCCGAAGGACCAGGCGCACCACCCCCAGAGGCAGCACTAACACCAGCTCCAGACCCAGGCTCACCAGAACCCGAAGGAGGCGCACCCTCACCCCCAGACGGAGCACCCCCAGTGTCCGCGCGACCAGCACCAGCTCCCGGAAGACAAGAGTCCTCTGCACCCACCGGCTCAGCTCCAACTCCAGCACCCCCAGAACCAGAAACCGGTACAGGAACAGGCTCGGCACCAACCTCTCGAGAGCTAGCACCTGCGGCACGCTGCGAGGAGGACTGTGGGGAGGGAGGCTGTACCGGAGGGGCTACCGAAGGAGGAGGGGTAGCCTGGGACACACCTGACGGGGCTGGACCAGGGGGGGGAGGCTGTACCGGGGGAGCAGGAGGGGGAGCGGCAGTCAGGAAGAGGGGGGGAGGAGGAACCGGGAGACCTCGACTGGGGTACCTGACGTAGTACGGGGTGGACTCCTCGAAACGGACGTCACGGGAGTCAAAGAACCGGTGGGAGGGAGGGTGGTAAAAGGTGAAGTCAGAGGAGTCCTCAGGGAAACCAAGGAAGACACAAGGAACGGCGCGAGGCGAGAGCTTGTCCGCAGAGGTGTCGCGGACAAGAGCCAAGCAACCCCAGACACGAAACCTCGACGCAACACCAGGGGACCCGGTCCAAAGACTGGTCGGCGAAGCCTCTGGCCGAGAGACGCGTGGCCAGAGGTTCAGCTGGTGCGCGGCGTACCGAACCGCGTAAGGCCACAGAAAATGGGGGGCACGGGCGTGAGTCAGGGAGGTGCGGGCGATCTCCATGACCAAGCCTATGCGGCGCTCAGCAACCCCATTCTGCTGTGAGGACTCTGGAAGCGTTCAGGACTGACGAATGCCCTGCTCGCGACAGAATCCAGCGAGAATGCCGGAGCGAAACTCACCCCCGCGGTCGGAGTGAAGACAGCTGACACGACGACCACGAGTGTCCGCGGTGGTGAGCAACCACCTGATCAGCGTAGAAGTCACCTCAGACTTCTTCGCCAGGGGGAACACCGTGGTGTAGCGGGAGTAGTCGTCAACGACCACCAGAAAGAAACGCTCACGCTCAGGGCCAAGGTGGGAGGCGGGGCTCCAGACGTCTAAGTGAAGCGTCTCAAAAGGCTCGGTGGCCGGACGAAGGGAGGAGGAGTGAGGGGTGGCGCGCAACCGACCCTCGACGCAAGGACCGCACGGTGGTGCAAGGGACGGCGGCAGCGACGGCAAGACACGCGGGAGACCTAAGACCAGACGCTGACTAGACATAGCGCGCAGACGTGGAAGAGAAGGGTGTCCCATCCGGTGGTGCCACAGAACGGTGGGGTGGGCAAGCGACCGGCAGGAGCAAGACGCAGCAACTGGACTGGACGCGACTACCTGAGGGGACGTAACCACCTGGTGAGACGCAGGGAGGAGACTAGGGGGAGGGACAGGAACTGGGAGTAGGGGCTGCTGCGACGGCGGCTGCTGCGGCTGCTGCTGCTGCTGCGGCGGCGGCTGCTGCTGCTGCTGCTGCTACTGCTGCCGTGCACGCGGGCCAGTGTGAAGAGTGTAGAGACCGGAGCCCGGCTCAGCAGCAAAGGTGGCCAGAGGCTGGTAAGAGTCCCCGTCAACACACACCGCAGTCTCCCCAGAAGGCTCAAACCACACACCCACGTGCTGACTCACGAGGGGTCGCACGCCCACCAAGTTCCGGGAGAACGAGGGGACATGAAACCCAGTGAGAGACCCGGAGGGAGCAGCAGGACACGGCAAAGTGGTAGTGTGACGCGCAGTGACTGGTCCCGAGGTGGGATCAGCCAGCGCCACAGAGACAGGCGCAGGAAGTGGCGTAAGTGTCGTGCTGTCACGAAAGAAGCAGTGCGAGGCTCCAGAGTCCAGCGTGAAAGACAGTGAAGCGTCCTCCGAGGTAGCCGCTGGACTAGTGTCTAAACAAGAACCTACACTAGCAACAGGCAACTGAGCAAGGCTAGCACCTAAGCTAACAACACCAGAGTAAACAGAGTCAGAAACACTAGAGTCAACAACAGCATACATAGCATGAGGAGTTCCAATCAGATCAGCTAACTGCTCGGCAGACATGTCCCACAGAGTGGAGCCGTAACGCTGAACAAGGGGAAACCAGTCAGGGGCAGGACCGCCAACCCCGTAGACCAAACGAACCGTGTCAGTGAGCTGAGCAAAGCACTGACCAGGGGGGTGAAGGCGGCCACAAGGGTGGCCCCGGCGAGCACCTGTCAGAACCTGATAGGTGCAGGGAGGGTAAACAGCACCACGCTGGGGCTGACGCGGCCCCGACCCCGAAGCCAGCTGCGGCCGCTGCTGCTGCGGAGGCTGCTGGGAGGAGAGGGGCTGCTGCTGCTGCTGAAGCTGCTGCTGACGCTGGGCCCGGTACCACGCCGCTGCTCCACCCACCGGGGCTGGCAGTACAGGGGGCGACTGACGAACTCGGGCGTCGCCACCACCAGCAGGCGCAGTGGAGTCACCGGTCGCTGCACGAGACGTCTCTCCAGGCCCTGCACTCCCACCACCGCCAGTCGCAACGCCACCCCCACTACCTCCGCCTCCACCAACGCCGCCGCCAGCACCGCCTTTCTTGCCACTCCTACCGCGGGACCGAGACGAAGTCATAACAGCAGCTACGGTCGCGTCAGTAGTGGCAGTGGCGAGAGAGGCAGTAAAGGTGGGCAACTGCGGGACTGTGCACCCGTGGAAGAGTGGACGTCAATAGTGAGATCACTAGGGTGCTTCAGGAGAAGCGCGTCACGAACGGAGGCAAGGCGGTCAGGGAGGCTAGTGGCGATGAAATAGATAGTAATCGCCATGGGAGGAGGAAGCAGTGCAAGCTGTGCCTCAGTGCAAGCAGCGCGGTAACTAGAGTCGAGCGAGCGGAGGTGAGCAATCAAGTCAGCAGAGCGCTCAAATGAGGCGAGATCAGGGAACAGGAACGGGAGGAAAAGGCGGCCAAGAGAGACAGCAGCAGGAGTGGAGTAGCGGGCCTTAATCGCAGTCAGGTGTCAAACATTATATGTTTATATGATTGTAGGCTGTAGTGGGTTACACCTTAGGGGGTACACTAGATTAGGGTTTCCTACTTGTATCCAACTTTGTGCTAGTACAGTCATTCCTGTCTGTTGATTCCGACATGGTTTCAGAGCAGGTCCTTCGCTAGGACCGTTCTTAGGGCCCACCGCTACCTACCTACCTACCTACCTACCTGCGCCCTCGTGCGCCTACGCGCCCTAGTGCGCCTCCTACCTACCGCGCGCGCGCAGCCCGCCAGCCAATCTCGCGTGGCTCACTTTTATTTTTTAACCGCGCGCGACCCGCTAGCTGCCCGCGCGCGGCCGATTTCTTGAGAGCGCGACCGGCTAGCCGCCCGCGCGCCGCTCGCACCGCTATAGCGCAGCCCGCAGCGGCCCCGCCGGCCTGCACATTGCCGCCCGCCCGCTGCAGCGCCCGCCCGCTCGTCGCCCGCTGCAGCTGCCGCCCGCTCGTCGCCCGCTGCTGCTGCCGCCCGCTCGTCGCCCGCTGCTGCTGCCGCCCGCTCGTCGCCCGCTGCAGCTGCCGCCCGCTCGTCGCCCGCTGCAGCTGCCGCCCGCTCGTCGCCCGCTGCTGCTGCCGCCCGCTCGTCGCCCGCTGCAGCTGCCGCCCGCTCGTCGCCCGCTGCATCACTCTCTACCACATAGTCACCCGCCTCCCCGACTCCCTGCGCACAGTCAGGGACCACTTCCTCTCTCGCTCCCCCACTGAACTCACCATTGCCCTCCTCGAGAAGGAACTGCTTGCAGCTGAGGCGAGCATCGTCGCTGTAGGCACCTCTCGTGGCGACCCCCGCACCCCGTTCTTTGAGGGGTGTTCCCCTTCCCCTCTCCTCCCCTCTGTCGCCTCTGCTGCTGCTGTCGACCTCCTTGGTGCTGAGAAGGTCGGGGCCGCGTCTGCTTCGAGCGGGCGCCGCAAGAGCAAAGGGGGCAAGGGTGGAGGTGGCGGCGGAGGAGGTGGGGGTGGAGGCGGTGGGAGTGGAGGAGCGGCTGGGGAGGCTAGTGGCGGCAGTGGGGGTGGTGACAGCAGCGGCGGGAGTGGCGGCAGGGGTGGAGGCGGCAGCGGAGGCGGAGGTGGTCGTGGCAGCGGCAGGGGTGGAGGTGGCCGAGGCGGTGGCGGCGGCAGTGGTGGTCGTGGAGGCGCTGGCGGTGGCCAGAGTCAGCAGCCCGCCCCGTCGCTTCAGGCCGCCCGTGAGTGGTATGCGCAGCGTGGAGTTACCTGCACGTACGTTATTCGCACAGGTGACCGCACTGGCCAGCAGTGTGGGAGGCCGCATCCCACACAGCGCTGTTTCGCGCGCCTTACTGACGCGTGGCGTGCCCAGTTTCCTGATGCCACTGAGCTGCCCCGCTGGGCTGATCTGGAGAAGAAGGGAGTTGATATCTGGGCTTTAGACTTTGATGCTATTCTCACTGCCATGTATGCGATGTTTACTAGTGGAGAGGGTGCTCAGTACTTGCGTGTTCCGCCCGACCCGGGCATTCAGACCAGTCCGGCTGCCGCTCTAGGTGCTAGTGAGTCTGCTGCCCCAGGTCCTGGTGAGGCTGCTGCTCTAGGTGCTAGTGAGTCTGTGCCCCCTGGTACTGAGTCGACTGCAGCACTGCACACCTTCACACTGGACTCAGGTGCTTCTCGCTGTTTCTTTCGTGACCGCACTGTCCTTGAGCCGCTTGCTCGGCCAGTTGCTGTCTCCCTTGCTGACCCCTCTGGGGGTCCGGTCGTTGCGACCTCCTCCACTGTCCTTCCTTGTCCTGCGGTCCCGTCAGGCACACTGTCAGGCCTCTACCTCCCCTCGTTCTCTACGAACTTGGTGGCAGGTCGTGCGCTCCAGGACGGGGGTGTTCACCAGTTCACCCCTGCTTACGAGCGCGTGACCCACTGCACGTGTGCTCGGACGGGCCGTCACCTGGCTACCTTCACTCGGCAGCCGAGTTCGGACCTGTACACACTGACCACTGAGTCCCCTCAGGTAGCTGCGTCCGCATCTATGTCTGCGTCAGGTCAGCTGTCCGCCCCCTGCTCGTGTCGCTCTCTGGCGCATGAGACTGTCCTCTGGCACCACCGCCTTGGTCACCCGTCTGTGCAGCGCCTTCGGGCCATGCACAAACGGGACCTTGTTGCTAGTCTTCCCAGGGTTCTCCCTCCCCTCCCACCCTCGCCTGCTCCTCCCTGTCTTCCCTGTGTCGAGGGGCGGCAGCGCGCCGCTCCTCACTCCTCCTCCTTCCCCCCGATGACTGCTCCTTTGCAGACGCTCCACATGGACGTGTGGGGCCCAGCCCGCGTCCGTGGTCAGGGTCAGGAGAGGTACTTCCTGATTGTTGTTGACGACTTCTCGCGCTACACCACGGTCTTCCCCTTGCGCACCAAGGGTGACGTCCCTGATGTCTTGATCCCTTGGATCCGCAGATCTCGTCTCCAGCTCAGTGAGCGTTTCCGCTCCGACTTCCCTGTCCTGCATCTGCACTCTGACAGAGGTGGGGAGTTTTCCTCTGGCCTCTTGGAGGCCTTCTGTCAGCAGGAGGGCATTGAGCAGTCGTTCACGCTTCCGGCCTCTCCACAGCAGAATGGGGTTGCTGAGCGCCGCATTGGCTTGGTCATGGAGGTCGCTCGTACCTCCTTGGTTCATGCGGCTGCCCCCCACTTTCTGTGGCCGTTTGCGGTCCAGTACGCTGCGCATCAGCTCAACCTCTAGCCCCGTGTCTCCTTACCGGAGACTTCTCCGACACTGCGTTGGACGGGAGAGGCTGGCGATGCGTCGCGTTTTCGGGTCTGGGGATCCTGAGCTTTTGTTCGCGACACGTCCGCGGACAAGCTCTCCCGTCGCGCTGTCCCCTGTGTCTTCCTTGGCTTTGTCCCGGACGCGCCTGGTTGGCAGTTCTACCACGCCACCTCGCGTCGTGTCCTGGCCTCTCAGGACGTCACCTTTGACGAGTCCGTCCCCTACTACCGCCTCTTCCCCTACCGCACTGCCCCGCTCCCCCCCCCGCCTCTCTTCCTCGCTCCAGGTGCTGAGGTACCAGACCCCCTCCCCCCTCAGGGTGCCGCTCCCTCAGGTGTGTCCCAGGTAGACCCGGGTGAGCCTGTCGAGGTAGCTGTCGACTCTCGTCCTGCTGGGGGTGCTGAGCCTGGGAGTGCTGAGTCTGGAGGTGCGGAGCCTGGGGGTGCTGAGCCTGGAGGTGCGGAGCCTGGAGGTGCGGAGCCTGGAGGTGCTGAGCCTGGGGGTGCTGAGTCTGGGGGTGCTGAGTCTGGGGGTGCTGAGCCTGAGCGTGCGGAGCCTAGAGGTACTGCGCCTGGGGGTGCTGCGTCTGGTACCTACAGTACTGCCGCCTCCGGAGAGGTGCTGCTGGAGCTCGTACCAGTACTTCCCCTCCTACCCAGGAGCTCCCCCCCATTCAGCAGATCCGAGAGTGGTACGCGCGGCGCTGCAGTCTTCAGAGTGGTGCTCCTGGTGCTGCGGACCCTGGGGGTGGCGCTGCTGCTGGTACTGAGGACCCGGGCGTTGGAGCTACTACTGGTGCTGAGGACCTGGGCGGTGGCGCTGCTGCTGGTGCTGAGGACCCGGGCGTTGGAGCTGCTGCTGGTGCTGAGGACCCGGGCGGTGGCGCTGCTGCTGGTGCTGAGGACCCGGGCGTTGGAGCTGCTGCTGGTGCTGAGGACCCGGGCGTTGGAGCTGCTGCTGGTGCTGAGGACCCGGGCGGTGGCGCTGCTGCTGGTGCTGAGGACCCGGGCGGTGGAGCTGCTGCTGGTGCTGAGGACCCGGACGTTGGAGCTACTGCGGGTACTGAGGACCCTGCTGCTGGTGTCTCTGCTCGTTCTGGAGACGCTGCGCGGCCGCGACCGTACTTCGTACCGCTCCTTCAGCAGGTTCTTGGTCAGACTCCTCCTCCTTGTCCTCCTCCCTCCGTAGAGTGTCCTCCGCCTGTCCCGCCGCAGTCACAGTTACCGCCTGCCTCGCCTCTCCCTGCTCCCTCTCCTTACACTGGTCCCACGGGAGGTCTTACAGAGCGTCGTGAGCCTGAGTCTCGTCCTGCGTCGCCTGTTCGTACTGCTCACACTGGTCGTCGTGTCCCACGTGAGCGTCCTCCTCCTGTCCCTGGCACTCACTACATGACTCTGCGTCCCTCCACTGCTCCTCAGCGTGTCCCGCTACCGTCTCCTCCCGCTTCCTCTCTTCCTACTCTTCCTGACCCGGAGTCTGACTCTCCCACTGTCACGCGTCTCCTCGCTACTGTTGTCACTGACCCTACCTTTGAGTCCTCTGCTGCGTCTGCGCTGGTCGCTGAGCTGGTTGACTTTGCTGCCCGGTGTCGTCTAGACTACGCTGCTAGCCTTGTCGCTGAGTCTGAGTCTGAGTCTGTCTGTCCTCCGTCCGTCGGGGGTGAGTGTGCTCTTGGCACGGACGTCCTTGAGGACAGACAGGAGGAGTTCCAGTGCCTTGCTGCTGTTTTGCCCCGTCTCGTGTCCTTACTAGTTGCCCCTGAGGGAGACCCGGATGCTCCTGACATCCCGACCCCGCGCTCTTACGCTGAGGCGATGGCGGGTCCCTACTCCTCTCAGTGGCAGACAGCCATGGACGCAGAGATGGCTTCCTGGAAGTCCACACGCACCTACGTCGACGAGGTTCCCCCTCCTGGGGCGAACATCGTCAGTGGCATGTGGATTTTCAGGGTGAAGCGGCCGCCGGGTTCTCCTCCTGTCTTCAAGGCGCGCTACGTTGCTCGAGGCTTCAGCCAGCGAGAGGGAGTTGACTTCTTCCAGACCTTCTCCCCCACCCCGAAGATGACCACTCTTCGGGTGCTGCTGCACATAGCCGCTCAGCGCGACTACGAGCTTCACTCACTTGACTTCAGCACTGCCTTCTTACAGGGCAGCCTACACGAGGAGATCTGGCTGCGTCGCCCTCCTGGTTTCACTGGGTCGGTTCCTCCTGGTACCCAGTGGAGGCTCCAGCGGCCGGTCTACGGTCTCCGCCAGGCACCACGTGAGTGGCACGACACACTGAGGACGACACTTGCGGCTCTAGGGTTCGCTCCCTCTACTGCTGACCCGTCACTGTTTCTACGCACAGACACCTCACTGCCGCCGTTCTACATCCTCGTGTACGTCGACGACCTGGTCTTTGCCACTGCTGACACCGCGACACTCGCCCACGTGAAGTCGGAGCTGCAGAGGAGACACACGTGCACAGACCTGGGGGAACTGACGAGCTATCTTGGCTTGCGGATCACCCGGGACAGAGCACGGCGCACCATCACCTTGACTCAGTCACACATGGTGCAGCAGATCCTTCAGCACTTCCGCTTCACGTACTCCTCGCCTCAGTCCACTCCTCTGCCTACCGGTCACTCGCTCTTAGCTCTGCCTTCGGATGAGTCCGTAGAGCCGAGTGGCCCGTATCCAGAGCTTGTGGGCTGTCTCATGTACCTGATGACCTGCACTCGACCTGACCTGGCATACCCTCTTAGCATCCTTGCACGCTATGTCGCTCCTGGCCGTCACAGGAAGGAGCACATGGATGCTGCTAAGAGGGTGTTGCGCTACTTGTGCAGTACGTCGGGCATGGGGCTAGTGCTTGGAGGGCGAGACCGAGTTGTACTCACAGGACACTCAGACGCCTCTTGGGCTGACGACCAGGCTACTCAGCGATCGTCTCAGGGTTACACCTTCAGCCTTGGCTCCGGCTCAGTTTCTTGGCGTTCTACACGCTCTTCTTCTGTTCTCAGCTCCAGTTGTGAGGCTGAGATCTACGCCACAGCCATGGCTGCCCAGGAGCTACGCTGGCTGACCTACCTGCTGACCGACCTGGGAGAGCAGCCTCGTTCTCCTCCAGTGCTGTACGTCGACAACAAGGCTGCCATTGCCTTGTGTGAGGAGCACAGACTGGAGCACAGAACGAAGCACATCGCCCTGCGGTACTTCCTTGCTCGAGAGCTGCAGCAGCGCGGTCAGCTTTGTATTCGTTACGTGGCCACTGAGGCCAACACTGCTGATGTGTTCACCAAGGCGCTTCAGCCTTGTGACCATCAGCGCTTCTGCACTCTACTAGGCCTTGTGCCTACTGGACCTCATTTGCTTACTTCTTGACCCTGCTTGTACTGTGATCACTATATATATATATATATACCTGCATGTTCACTCTTGCTAGGTTGTGATCACTGTATCTCTTGCTCTATTATAAACCTGCATGTGGACTGGTCTTGTGACCGCTTGCTTGTGCTCGGAATTTGTGTGGAATCCTTGAGATCCACCCTGAGCTTGCCTTTCTTTGCTTTGACTGGTCTCGTGACCCTGTGGTTGTCTCCCACTGCGCCTATGGGGGTGTGTCAAACATTATATGTTTATATGATTGTAGGCTGTAGTGGGTTACACCTTAGGGGGTACACTAGATTAGGGTTTCCTACTTGTATCCAACTTTGTGCTAGTACAGTCATTCCTGTCTGTTGATTCCGACATCAGGTACTCAGCAGCAGTGCGAACCTGAGTAAAGTGGACCTCCTCAGACTCAGGGAGGAGGGTGCTGAGCGCGATGCAGGCCGCAGCGTCACGCGACGTCCAAGCTGTCTGATCAGCGCGCTGGCTAGTAAAGCGAGCTCTAGCGGCGTCGTCAGGGGCAGGGCCTAAAGGCGTAGGGTCGGGGGGCGCAGGGAGGGCACCAGTAGCGTGCGCCCAGAGGGTCTCGCCTGACTGGACCTGACTCTCTAACTGACGGCGAGCGCGCATAAGCCAGAGTGAAAAGTCAAGGGGTCTACCGTCAGCGTCGAAACGAAGAACACGCGGAGTCGCCATAGTGAAAATTGACGGGAAAGCGGAGGCCGGAAACCCTAAACGAGGTGGCGTGGCGAAACTCGGTGGAGTGGCGGCTAGCGCGGCATGCAAGTACGTAGGGAGAAAGGGAGGCACGGGCGCAGCGGGCGAGCGGGCAAAGGGACGCACGGGCGGGCGGATAGGCCTAGCGCTACGCAACGGGGGGGCGTTAAGGGCAGCCGCGCGGGGGGCTAAGGGCAGCCGCGCGGGCGCGGGGGCGGGCGTTAAGGCAGCCGCGCGCGACGCGCGTGGAGGCGCTCAGCTGCAGCGGGCGCAGGCTGCGGGCGCAGCTACGGGCGACGGGAGCGGGCGCGGCAGCGACGTGCGCGGGGGGGGGGCAGCGGCGGCGGGCGTCGCGGCGACGGGCGCAGGCTGCGGGCGCGACGGCGGGCGACGGGAGAAAGCGCCGCGGCGGCGCACTTAGGGGGGGGGACGGGCGACGGGACAGGCGGGGAGAGCGCGACGCGACGGGGGGCAGGGGAAGGCGCAATTCGACGGGCAGCAGGGGGGGAAAACGCGACTCGACGGGCAGTGGGGGGGAAAAACGCGACTCGACGGGCAGCGGGGGGAAAAACGCGACTCGACGGGCAGCGGGGGGGGGGGGAAACGCGACGGGCAGCAGTGGGGAGGAAGGTCGCTACGCTACGCGAGTAGGGGATCGGCGGAACGGTCGGTAACGAAGGAACGAGACGAGAGCGGGCCGGCGCTAGGCTCGGGCAAGACGTGCGCAACTAGTACGAGAGAGGGAGACAGGCTCGGGCGATACGAACGAGGTCGGGAGGAGCGGGATCCCACAGGATCCTAACCTAGGTGATACCATGTCAGAATCACAAGTGTTGTTTCATTGATGGTGGTTGGGGTACAAGTAGCAAACCCCAACGTACGTACCCCCTAAGACAAACCTCACTACAGGCTACCAACATTTGACATTAAACATTACGATCAGTTGAGTAGGTGATTACCCGCAATGTTGTGTAAGCTATTTTTAATATGAACCCCATTGACCAGATACTAACACATGGATTCAAAACTCAATCGTTTGCATATAAAATAGCCAGAGAATTTTAGGGCGATATACTTGAGATGATTGATGTAATAATACTACTATTTATATTTTACTGGATATTTGCGGCACAATGGGAAGTTTATTTCCTATTACCCAAAAGATCAACCTGCACGCCTTGGAGTATGGAGCTCGATGCTGATATATATAAATATTTATTTCCAGAACACTCCCATTAGTTTTTTGTAGAAGGCTAGTGAATTACAATAACGGGAGCCCCTCACTCCTGTGGCCGCACCCGCCACGAGCAGCTTGGGGACCTGCTTTGCCACAAATGCCTGCCGCAGCAGCAGCGGTGGCGGTGCCGCGGAAGTAGCCGAGGGGCAAGGCTTTTACGCAGAGCGGAGGGGGAGGGGCACCCGCAACACGCACTAGCACTACTGACGCAAGTGCCATAGCTTCCTTGTCTAGTATTGACGAGCGGGCGAGGGTCCAGCCACGGGTCTGCGAGTATCTCTTCTGCCGTTGGTCGCAGATCCGGGTCGCTTGCCATCATGCGACGAATCAGACTTTTCGCATGCTTCGAGGCGAACCACCAGCAGGGAGAGCTCCAGTCCCGCTTCTCGTCCAGCCGCCTCTTACTAGGGCCGTACGATCCTTCCTCCGGGATGCGACTCGCGTAGGATGGCCACTTCCCCGACAGCATCGCGTACAGCGTGACTCCCAGGCTGAAAATATCCGCGCTATAGTCGTACGGCGTTCCTGCCACAACCTCGGGGGCCTCGTACGGGAAGCTTCCCGCATAGCCCTGCACGCAGTGTCCGGGCTTGAGGCGAATGGAAATGCCGAGATCGACTAGCTTCGCCACGCTCCCCGCACCTTCTGTTCCTTCTGCTCCTGCTGCTGCTGCTGCCATGGTGTTTTCCCTTCTACCGCCGCCGCCGCCGCAGCCGCCACCGCCGTTGCTGCTGATACATCTGTCAGCTCCCGCATCATCAAGCGCGGTCCACAAGAAGTACGGTGCAGAGTGGGACCGAGGGGAAAGTGCACCTGCGTCCGCTACTGCTGCCGCAACCGCCGCCGCCGCCGCAGCAGCCGCTTCAGCCTCGTTATGCGAGTAATCTCCAAGCAGAAGGCCTCCCTGGCCGAGTCGCGTAGCGCCATGGTAATCCTGCACGAGCGAATCATCGTGAGAAAACGGGCCCTTGTTGATAGGGCTGGACGCGGCGCCGTTGCTGCTGCCGAAGGGAGATAGCGACGAGCCGCTGGGTGTAAAGGGGGCATTACTAGGCGACATGGAGCGACGACTATGGGTGGCGGTAGTATTGGTAGGAAACAGGAGGACGTTGTCGGGTTTAATATCGCGATGCAACACGCCGCGCTCGTGGCACTCCTTAACTCCGAGAACCACGTCGCGGAACACGCGCCGCGCGTTGGCCTCCGACAGCCGGCCCCTGCGTTCGATCGCGGAGAGAAGATCCCCTTTAGTTCCCAGCTCCATTACAAGGTATAACGACTGGTTCAGCTCGTCTTTATACACGTCGCGAAGCGCCACGACGTGGCCCGCGCCGCGCAGGCGAAGCAGCGATTTCACTTCTCGGCGCGCGCCGCGGATGGCGTGCTCGCTCTCCCCCGCCACGTACTTGCACGCGAAGGCCTCCCCCGTCGCGCGGTCCGTGCATCGCCACACCACGCCGTACTGCCCGCGACCGAGCCTCTCCCCGAGCTCGTACTTGGCGTTAAGGTCGAACAGCGTCCCCATTGCCGCCGCAGCCGCCGTCGTCGTCAAAATACTCGGTGCTGCGACTAGGCGGGGTTCCAAGGCTCTCGAGCTGTGGAATATAGTAGTTGCGACGCTGACTCGCTATTATTACTCGCTCTCGCTTCTCAAACTCCCGCTTCGTTTCGGCTCGTTTCTGCTCGCGTTTAATCAATTAACCAGGGAAAAAACCGTGGATTTCGCGCTTTGTGCTCTTTGCGCTGGAGAATTGCTTTCCTGGACAATTTTGCGGCGCTCTGCGCGAAGAGCTTTATACTTGCAGGCGAGAACGAGAAGCGCTCTTGGACAAACGGACATGAGCGCGACTGGCCCTCTTTCGGCCCCTCTTGCTCTCTGCACCTCACCAGTCGCCATCGAGCCGCGCGAGTGCTACGCAGCCACGTGTACATCTGCGGAACGAAGTGTGGGTGGGTGGGTGGGTATGTGAGCGAATACTCCTAGTCGGTGACGGAATGCGCTGCGCGCATGACGCTTGCTAGTAAACTTCGCGGAGCACCAACGATAAGATAGATGTGTCACGCTGTGGGATTGACGGTAGCTAGGTGCGCAACAAAACGACCAACCAATCAGGGCCGCCTTCAAGGCGCGGACGGTGCGAAGGCGCAAGCGGGTGGCTCAGGGGTTCAAACGGGACAGGCGGACCTTCCTGCTGCTTTGGGTGGAATGGGTGGGAGGGGCGGAAGGAGGGAGAGCGGGAACCGTCGTGCTTGCGTGTGGACTAGGCCCTTTTTGAAGGCTCGTGCTCCTCCCCCCTCCCGCTCCCTCATTTCCTTCAAAGCATCGAGGCTTCGACATTTTTTTGGCTGACTGGGAGATTTACATCCGCCTGAATTTATCCCACTCAACCGTTCTCGTTGTGTATGAACCTTTTTTATAAAACGAAATAGAGTAATGAACCGCTCTCGAACGAAGGCACTTCAAGATGGCTTGGAATTGGAATCTGGTCAAAACTGAAGCCCGAGGGAAATGGGAAAGAGGAAGGTGTGGAGAACGCGAACCCAGGCGTGCATCGTTGTAAGCAACGACAAATCAATCAAGTGAACGAACTGTTCCTGGAATGCGTAAAGATATTATATAACTATTTGTTGCCCAAACCCTTTACGGTAATCAAATGTTGCTTTTATTAATTTCCTTCTCCTTCCCCCACATCCACACACCCGTTGCTAACGCAAAGGCTTGGCAACTGGGCACCCTATTGTTGGTAACCCTAAGCGTGCCAGCCAGTGCTGTCGCGAGGTGACCCTTTTCCCATCAGTACCCCAGAACCTCATGAGGCAGAGCCAGCAGCGCAGGCAGGGACTCGTTCACAAACTTACGTGCAAAGAGCCAGCAGGGACCTGGCTGTCCGTTCAGAGTGCACGGTGCGCTGGTAGGACTATCACTGCTGATGAAATGGAAGCCCTTGCCAATGTTGCTTGCCTTCCAACTATATTTCCGCTCCTCTTTAAGCCCCTTAATAGTCCCAGCAGTTATGTCCTCCGGTAGGAATGTGTGTGGGTGAGCAGAAGCTCTCTTCCAGGTCACGCTCATGACTGTGCGATTGGCCACTTGGTGGGGGAAGGACAGTGTGAGGAGGTTCTGTATGAGGTTTTCGTCGACGCAGCACACGGAGGAGGAGATCGCTTTGCAGTATTGCAGGGCCAGCTCGTGCCATCGCCACTCGCTCACCACCGCCCACGCATGGCTGAGTAAGAGGAGGGTTGTTTTGTGTGGGAGGGAGGAGGGAGAGGGAAGGGGCGTGGCGGGGGATTGGGGAGGGGGAGGAAGGGAAATAGAAGGGAATTGGGAGGGGGTGTGGTTGTTACTGGGCTCTCCTTTCAAGAATCATCTACGCATGGTTGATTTCGAGTAGACACAAGAATCATCTTCGCAACGTGTGGGTAGAAATCGTGCCAGGCCGTATTGCAGGCCCTGCCCGTGCCACCTCCATCCGCGCTTGGCTGATTGGGTGTCGCTGGGAAGGGAGATGGGGAGGGGGCAGGAGAGGGGGTGGTAGGGTTGGAATGAATCGCGTACAGGAAGGTAATTGTCCCTGTGTTGTATGGAGCTGTTGTATGGGGTTGTGATGGGTTGGATACGGCTGTGTTGAGAATCTGTAAGGCGTTTCTAGAGTGGAGAGGGGCAGGGAGGAGCAGGGAGGGGAGGAGGGACCGGCAGAAGAAGTGGGAAGGCGAGGAGTGGAGAGCATGCGGAAGGATGGATGGGAAAGGAAAACGTTTCATGGAGAACGGGAAGGTGTGGAGTAAAGGTGTGGAACGGGAGTAAAGCGTGCACAAGGCAGAAGCAGCAGAGAAGGCGAATGGAAAAGGGCACATTGGGAAGAGAGAGAGGGGCATGGAGAGGGAGTAAGCAGGGCACAACGGTTCCAAGCAAGCCGGTTTGTCATGCTCGGCCAAACTGCACAAAAGAACATGGAAGGTATGAGCGAGTGAGTCAATACAAGTGAATCCAGCTCCCCGGCTCGCGCACTACAAACTCTCTTGCATTCCCCCCCAGATCTCGCAACTGCAACACACAGCAAGGCAGCGGCTCCCTCCCTCCCTCCCTCCCTCCCTCCCTCCCTCCCTCCCTCCCTCCCTCCCTCCCTCCCTCCTCCTTCCCACGGCACTCACGGGCGAGCCATCTCGAGCCAGCACTCCCCGTGCACCCATCCCGACCGCACAAGACCGGGCGGGAAGATGCGCCGTGCGACGAGCGCGTCGCGGAAGTGCTTGGGATGGCCGCCGGAGAAGCTGAGGCGGGAGGAGAGCAGGTAGCGGTAGACGGCGGGGAAGGGGTGGAGGGGGATGTCGCGCTCGCTCAGCACGATGAAGCGCACGTTGTGTGGGTCCAAGAGGGCGTTGGCTAGCAGACGCTGGGGGGAGAAAAGGGGGTGGGGGGGAGGGAAAGGGGTTAGAGGAAGGGAGGGGGTGGGAAACGGGTGGGACGGGGATGTGTTAGCTTCGGGAAAAGGAAAGGGCGTTGGCTAACAGGTGCTAGGGGAGAAAAGGGGGAGAGCCGCCCCTTTCTCATCCCCCCCTTCTCATCGCCCCGCTCTCATCCCCCCCTGTCATCCCCCTTCTCTCTCCCTCCCCCCACCTTGATTGCTTCCACGATGCTGAGTGTCCCCCAGAACACGGGCTTGCTGGGCACGACGGTGAGATTGAGCGCGCAGCGCACTGCCCGCGGAACCCGGTATCCGGGCGCGGGGTGCAGGTAGGCGGAGTAGTGGCGTTTACTCGTATCCGCGGAAGAAGCGCGCCCAAAGAGGTGCCAGGGGGAGCGGGCCGCGGGAGAGAAAGAGAAACGCGAGCTTTGGGGTTGGGGGCGGGGGGGAGGGGGAGGCGGAGGAGAGGGGGGAAGAGGAGGAGGAGGAGGAGGAATTGGAGGTGGGGAGGAAAGGGAGCGGGTCGATAGGGGAGGGGGTTGAGAGAGCGGCGAGGGGGGATAGTGGGGAGAGAGCGGAGAGCGGGGAGAGAGGGGGGAGGGTGGCGAAGGTGTGGCTGAAGGGAGAGGGCGTGGTGGCAGCAGCAAGGAAGAGCTGACAGTCGTCCGTGCCCACCGTGCTGCTGCGGTACAACAGACTGCCTCGCAGATTTCTGGGGGAGTGGGCGGGGCGGGAGAACGGGAGGGCAAGGACGGGAGGAAGAGAGGAATGGGGAAAGGAGAGAAAAGAAAAGGGCGATTCTTCCTGCTGCTGGCTCCGGCGAGTCACTCCATATGCACTCTCTGACTCTCGTCGTAGCTAGTATTGCGGCATTCGTTAATGAGTGATCCCATTCCGCTATAGGGCCACCACGTCCCACTCCCACCAACTCCCACCATCTCCCACTCCCACTATCCCCCCGCTGTTGCGCCATTTCACGTTCACTCACTCCGTGGGTCGCGTGTAACCCTCGACGTCCGCCGCTCTATCCGCGCACAGCCACGGGTCGCGCGGAACGGGCAGCCCCGCCGCCTGCATGCGCTGCAGCACCAACCGCGCCTTGCGCGGGAATGCCCGCTCGAACCCGCTGCTGCTTATGATGCTGCTGTTGCCACTGCTGCCGCTGCTGCTGTAATTTCTCGCCCTTCCGCCCGTCTCACCGCCCATTTTTACAGTCTCCGCCCTCCCAACAACCTCCATCCTCTCCCACTGGACGCTCCCTGCAGCATCCCCAACTCTTTCCCCGTTCCCCCCATCCGCGTATTCACTGTCCGCGCGCCCCCCTGCGGTGGCCGCAGCGGCGGCGGAAGTTCCTCGCAGAAAGTCTTGCGCCGCCCGCCCTGATGCGCCGGCGCTGCTCCGCGCACCCTTCTCCGCTTGCTTTTCCGCACCCTTCGCTGGCTCAGTCTGTGCGGATTCCTCCCCCGCTGCCAATGCCTCCGCGTCACCACTTCTTCCGCCGCCGCTACTCACCGCCCCTTCAGGAAAGGGTTCCGCTGGCCAAGCTTCATTTTCCGCCTCCCAAGCTTCCCCTTCCCCCGCTTCCCCTTCCCCCGCTTCCCCTTCCCCCGCTGCCGCCTCCTCCGCCACTGCCGCTTCCGCCAGCACTTCCTCCGCGCCCTGCCGCGCTTCCTCCTCCGCCGCCCTGTATTCTTTGACCTCCTCTTCCTCGCGTCCTTCAGAATCAGCTGCGCGCACTGACGCGGGCGACGGCGCGGCGACGACGTCCTCCGAGTCGTCTCGCTCCAGCACGTTGTCGTCGCCGTGCGACGCCGTGCGAGTCGTCCAGTCGTGGGCGACGTCGCGAGATCCAGCTAGTCGAGTCAGAGCTGTCGCGCGTGGTTTTGAGGTTCGTGGGTAAGGGCGGGGTGGGGAGGGTGGACGGAGGGGAGGTCACGCACTCTCTGCCCCACCTATAGCTGGATGCGCGTGGGGAACTGTGATACGCATTTCAGGTTCACAGTCACGCAGCATGTTAAACGAGCGACTTTTAACGGGTCACTCCCTGCCTTACTAGTACATACCAGGAAAGCTGCCGTCGCTGGTTGCCGGCCCAAGCTGCAGCAGCAGGGGCAGCAGCAGCAGCAGCAGCAGCGGGAGCAGCAGCAATGATACCGGCTGATCCCAATCTCCGCAGCAGCAGCACCGTTACTCCCGCTACCGCGGCCGCGGGGGCGCTACTACTAACCCCTCCCGTGCCGTCGTTCCAGTCTGCTAGACATTCCGTTGCCGCCTCCGCAGATCCCGCCGCTGGTTGCGCTACTGCCCACTCCTCGCTTGCGCTCGCCACGCCGTCGCCTGGAACGCTGTTGACCAGCGGCCCCGTGACTGGCGCCGCTAGCGCCGCGAGGGGAGCCGAGAGCGCCGTGATCGCCGCCGTGAGTGGCGCCGTTGTATGGATTGCGGTCCTCTGCCCGCCCCTGGCGCTGGCTCCTTCTAGCAGTAGCTTGCGAAGATCGGTGAAGCTCCGTGCTGCTGCTTTGCGCGGCGGCAGTGGTCGTCGCGGCGGCGCGCACTCGTCTGAAGAGTCCGACGATTCCGAGCAGGGGAGAGTGCGCGCGTCGGACCGCGGCGCCAGCAGCGGTCTGTCCGGCTGAAATGGCTGTTTCATCGATGCGACGGCGGGGAGGCGAGGCGCGCGCAGGCAGGGAGGAAGGAAGGCGGCGGGCAGGGAGTTAGGTGGGAAGGCAGGTACAAGGGAGGTGCCTAGGCAAAACGGATGGTTTCGGTGCGACTGTTGGGAGTGGCGCGAGCTGGCGAAGTCGCAAGAGGTTCGCACGAGTCCCTCGTTACCTAGTGCGACGAATTCCGATTCTGGAAGTCGCACGACGGAGAGGCGAGTCGGTGGGGTGGCGAGGCAGAGGAGTATGCAACCGGCGGCGCGGAGTATGCTGCGTTAAAATGGCGTGGCGCGTTATGAGACGTTGCGGAACTCGTTTGATGGCGTGCGCGGCTGGATGACTGTGACACGTGGCGGCTTTCGGAACACGGCACGTGTATCCGAGACTGAACTGCAGTTCAGTAGAGGATAGACGGCAGCCTGCACGAAGGAGAAGGCAGCAGCCGAGATTGACTGGCGTTCGATAGCGATGATATCGGTAGCTACTAATACACAACACGGGCTCAAGGCAAAGCTCATAGTGGATTCGAGGCGATAAGACGGACACGCGACTGGTATGGATCCAGAACATGATGGCAGGCAGTGGTCACAGCTGGAATGGAAAATCGGGGCTTCCGTTCTGTGTGGTACTGTATGGAGGATGCGTTGCGGTAGCGAGAGACGGCAGGTCGGCTGGTACTGGTGCTGCTGGTGCCGCTTCTGTGTTGATAGAAAGCGAATCAGGATTCAGGAGAGGGAATATGTCAGTGATCGTGATGCTCTCGATGTGATGGGATGGCCCAAACGTGAGTAGATTGTCGGTTGGTGACATGTGGCCGTTTCAGGACGCGCCGCCTCCAAATTTGGCGGGTTGATTGAGTTGCCGTATCGCACATCGTCAATGATGTTTGCTCGTTAAACACGTTATCGTTTATTTCGATAGGTTTATAGAGACCATCTTCTTGACATAATTTTTTCGCATAGAACACCTATTTTTGCATGCAGTATAAACCATTTGGGGCACAGAACGGTTCAGCTTCAGAATTCATGAAGCGAAAAGCGTGCGAATGTGGCGGAAACCAGTCCCTGGCGGACTGAAGAACGCAATCATGTGCGACTGAGGTCACCGATATCGCGAAAATATCTCAACTACAGTGTTACACTCTCTGCAAGCATCGCACGACGCCCCGTCGCAGGCCGCCAAGACCAAACCGTACGGGGCATCACCTGATGCTCTATGATTCTCACTCCCCTCTCACAGCAAAACCTCGCCCATACATACAGACCCTTGACGGTCTAGCTTGTGCATACACAGTAATTGCTCTGGCCATTGCGATACCAAGTCCTAGTAATGTCCAAGTAGTTGTTGGTGCTTGATACTGATCGCATCGCGCGTCTTAATCGACGAGCTCCGTTGCGCTACGGCTAACGCAATCCCCTTCCCGCGGCGCGCTCTACGAGGCACCGCGGCGCGGCATTGCCCGAAGCGGGCGGACGCATCTTGCGCCGCTCGCTCGCTCCCCCACGCGCACTTCCCCGCGCCATCATGGCTCCCCCGCGCGCCGTCCGCGCGTCGTTCGTGTGTCTCTCGCTCAACCTCACCCTCTGCTCGCTCTTCAACGGCCGCTATTTCTCCGCCCCGCCCCCCGCGGCGCTTCCCCAAGCCACCCTCGCCCCGGCGGCCCCGCGCGCCCCTTCCGGCGCGCCTGGCGCGCGGACAGGGGGAAGCGCGGAAGAAGCGGCGGGGTTTGTAGTTCCGAGTTCAGAGCGGGAATGTTCTGAGGAGCAAAGGGGATTCGCTATAAGGGGGCTCGTTGCCTCGCTACAAGAACTGACATGGTGAGAGGGGGGACATATGGCGGGCTTCTTGGGGGAAAGAGGTAGAGGGTGGAGGAGGGGGAGGAAGAAGAGGAAGGGGAGAAAGGAAGAATGGGGGAAGGGGAGAAGGAGGGAAGGCGAGAAGTGAAGAAGGCTTGGAGGGATGGAAGGGGGAGGGAGAAATGGTGTGTGTATGGAGATGTGTGGAAAATTTTGCTGGAAAGTGGGTGACTAAAGATCCATACCCAGCCTCATGCAAGGATTTGATGAGACGAGATGAGATGAGATGCGGTGTGGTATGGTGTTATGGCTTTGATTAACAATGTGAACCCCCAATGTGAACCCCAATGTGAACCCCCATACTCAGCTAGCCTTATGTGACACCCTGATTCTCCCCGCATTCAACTCCTACTCACGCCCACATAACGTGTGTTGTCATGCCACGTCATCTCGCCACATCATCACGCCACGTCACCATCAGGAGCCCATGCGTATCCGCGTGGGAGCAGCATCTGATTGCAACGGTGCCGCCACAGTCGCTTCTATCAGTGCAACCACAGCAGCCATTGCAGGCACCACAGGCATGGCAAGCAGCGCCGCTGTCAGCCAGTCCTGCTCGTGGGTGTTCTGACAACTTCCCCCCCGCGCCTGCACCTGCTTCCACTGCTGCCTCGTGCCTTGCGCCGTTCGCACGAAAGGGTGACCACTCGTACCCTTTCCCTCTTACACTTTCCCTCTTACCCTTTCCCTCTTGACTTGTCCCTGCCTCGAACCCCGAGAGTCTCCTATCGCTTGCTGCTGTTCGCATAGGTTCCCACGTGCCTACCTCAAATCAAACTCGTCCCCATTCGTTACCCCAATCAACTTTACCGCACTACCTATTAACCCTCCTCTTTCCGCTTTGCTCCCCTCCCACTCCCCCCCTTTCCTCCCACACCCCGTCTCGCCCTTCCCTCCTCTGTCCCCCCTGCTCCTGTCCCTTCTCCCCATTCCACCCATTCCCCCCCGTTGTTCCCATGTTCCCACCCCGCCCCTGCCTCCCCCACTCCGCCCTTCATGCAGGCACCAAGCTGCATCGGCTGCACGCAAGGCCAGGCGGGGAAGCGGGAGGGGGAGACGGGGACGCAGAAGGGCAGGGTGGGGAAGGAGGGGGCAGTGTTGGGATGGAAGCAGCAGCGAGTGGGGATGCGGGAGTGGGGAGGGAGGGGAGGGAGGGGAGGGAGGGGAGGGAGGGGAAGGAGGGGAGGGAGGGGAGGGGAGGAATGAGCGCAGGGGTGGCGAGTGGGAGGCAAGGCGGGGTTTTGGATGTGTGTGGGGTGCTAAGCTTTGCTCCGCTCCCACCAGTTGCTTCTGCTACTCCTGCTGCCTCCACCAATGCTGCTGCTGGCGCTGGCGCTGGTGCTGGTGATGCTAGTCAGAGAAATGTGCTGCAGCAGGAGAAACAAACGGGGAAAAGAGCAGGGAGAGGAGCAGCAGGGAAGACCGGGACCGGCAGGGAGAGCAAGGGCGGTGGGCGTGAGGAGGAAAGAGGCATGGATCAGCAGGAGCAGCAGCACGAATTGCTTCTGCACACAGCATATCGGCATGTGAGCGGTGATGGATGGGATTGGAGTGGTGCTGCTGGGGGTGGGGTTGAGTTGAGTGCGTATTAGAGAGAGATCGCATGAGCAGCAGTAGCCTTGCGACGCCTTAAAAGGAATGCGAGAATGCTGCTAAGCCTCACTGACTGACTGACTGACTCAGAACACCTCGAATGCATGCCTTAATGCGTTCTGTGCTGCTCCAATGTACGTACCTATGCTTGTGCTGTGTGTGTGCCCATCTCTCTTGTGGGCGACCGGGGTTGTCATGTGTGGCAGGTGGACGATGGGAGGCTGCAGGAAGCCTTGACTGCCTTCAACCAGGTGTGTGCGTGCATTCGTGCATGGGTGCGTGTGTGCATGCATTCGTGCTGTGTCGTGTGCCATGGTAACGAGTTGACTTTTTTAATCGACTCAAAAATAGCCTTGACTGCCTTCGACCAAGTGTGTGTGTGCATTCGTGCATGCGTGTGTGCATGCCTGCATGCGTGTGTGCATTCGTGCATGCTTGTGTGCATTCGTGCATGCGTGTGTGCATTCGTGCATGCGTGCGTGCATTCGTGCATGCGTGTGTGCATTCGTGCATGCGTGTGTGCATTCGTGCATGCGTGTGTGCATGCCTGCACGCGTGTGTGCATTCGTGCATGCGTGTGTGCATTCGTGCATGCGTGTGTGCATGCCTGCATGCGTGTGTGCATGCCTGCATGCGTGTGTGCATTCGTGCATGCGTGTGTGCATTCGTGCTGCGCATGAGCGCATGCGTGCATGGGTGCGTGCGTGGGTGTGTGCGTGGGTGTGTGCGTGGGTGAGTGCGTGCGTGCATGCGTGGCTGGTTCTTGATGACTCTCAAGAACCATATACATCCGTTGCTACATCAAGTTCTGCTCACCCATCTCAACACCCCCAAACCCAGACTTCTCAACATCCACACATCTCTCTCCCACCTTCTTTCCCCACCATATCTTTCTCCCCCTCGCCTTTAACCCCCCCACCCCCACCCCCGCCCCCCCCCCGTGCATGCATACAAGTGAGCAGCTGGAGGCAGCGCAGGGGTTTGAGGAGAAAGCTCTGGTGGGCAGGGGCACAGTGCATTTCCTGGCAGGCAACCTGCAACAGGCTCTCGCGGACCTCTCCCAGGTAACACCCCCGTGAGCTTTGAGTTGAGGCTTCTCAAAGCTAGAGGGACTGTAGGATAGGATAACAACAGTGCAGGGCTCTGGTGGGCAGAGGCACGGTGCACTTCCTAGCAAACAACCTGCAACAGGCTCTCATGGACCTCTCCCAGGTAACACCTTGACCAGGTTTGAGTTTGGGGCGTCTCGAAGCTGAAAGGAAAGGAGTGCAGCCGGGATAACAAGGACGTAAAGGCTCTGGTGGGGAGGGGCGCAGAGCAGAGTGCATTCTAGCAGGGCAACTGCAACGGGCTCGCGTGGACTTCTCACAGGTAACCCTCGGGGTAACCAGCTCAAATAACCCGCCCAGGTAAGCCACTCTAATTAATCTACCAGGCAACCCTTCCAGGTAACCCTCCGAGGTAACCCTGCTATAGGATCATGCTGTGGCAGTGCTGGCAATGCTGTAGTTGTCTCATGATCTCATCATCCAGAGAAGAAAAAAGAGCCATTGACGTTGATTCTAATGGTTGGAGCCATGCCCACCCACGCGTGTATTCCTTTGGAATCCTCTCTCTCTATTTTTGAAAACGCTCCTCCCTTCTCTCTCCTGTTCTCCTCTCCCCCTCTCTTCTCTTCCCCGCTGTCCGCTCCCCTCTCCTCCAGGCGACAGCGCGCTTCCCAGAAAGCACGGATGCATGGCAGAGGAGGGCTGTGGTGCTGCTCAAACTGGGACGCCTGGAGGAGGTATGCAATGCTTCAGACTCCGAAAAGTCTAGCTGTGTGTGTGTGTGCGCGCGCGCGCGCGCGCGCGTGTGTGTGTCGAAGTGACTCAAGCGTCCCGCAGAAGGGTCTTTCTGTGTGCTCTTGGCGATGGGACGGCTCGGCTGCAAGTGCTATGCAATGTTTCATGGTGAAACTTTCACCCCATACACACCAAAGTGATGGCAGGAACACAGCCTCCACTTTCCTCTTCCGCCAAAAGCTGCTGGAGCGTGCTCCTCATTCCTTTCCCCCCCGCTTTCACAGCGTGTTACAACTACTTTACCTCTTCTTGCTTCACCTCCACCCCACCCCACCCCACCCCACCCCTCCACCCGCTCCATTTTTTCAGGTGCTTCAAAAGACCCGGTTCTCTCCTCCCTCTCACTAGTAACAAGCAATCACGGACATGAGCAGGGCAGTACAGCTGCACCCACACGACTCTTGATGCGCCTAAGAACTCACTCTTCACCCCCACCCCACCCTTTGCCTTGTCCCGCTCGTCTTTCTCCCTCGCCCACACACGCCAGCCCATCACGGACATGAGCAGGGCAGTCTAGCTGCATTCACACTAGTCGTCTTGATGCGTCTCAAAAGTCACTTCACCCCCACCCCACCCTCTGCCTCGCCCCTGTCACCAACAACAGGCCATCGCGGACATGAGCCGGGCAGTGCAGCTGCACCCACACGACCCCGAGCTTCTGAGACAGAGAGGTGTGCAGTGCTGTGGTCTGTGACTGTTGCACTCAGTAATGCCATGCCACATCGCCTGCCTGCAGTAATGCCATGCCACATCGCCTGCCTGCAGTAATGCCTGTAATCCGAGGTGACTCACGCGACACGCTTTGGCTGCACTTGCCTATCACAGAGATGAGGAGGACAGCTGCAGTGCAGTCGAGTCTGGCGTCTCTGGGTACGGCCGTCGTCACTTTTTCTCTCATTAGCTGACGTGCCACTAGCCTGCACTGCGCTCGTCTCCCCCGCATCATCTCCCCCCTGTCTCGTCTCTCCCCACCTCTCAGGAAAGCTGCTCTTCCAGGTCAAGGACTACAGGGCTGCCGTGGCAGATTTCTCTCCCCTCATGCCATGCCTCTTCCACCCCCATGCCTCTTCTCCCCACAGTCCTCTTCCACCCCATGCCTCGTCTCTCCCTCCCATCCCCCCCATCCAGGAAAGCTGTTCTTCCAGGCCAAGGACTACAGGGCTGCAGTGGCGGATCTGTCTCCACTGCAGGACGCACCCACGGCCACTGTTGATGTGCTGCGCACCCTGGTATGCCCGCACGCAGTTTGAGACATCTTTTGGGTCGAGTCAGCAGGAATCGCACCCTGGTATGCCCGCAGTTTGAGACATCTTTTGGGTCGAGTCAGCAGGTATGCACGCCTTTTGGGACGTCTCAGACACCGCTGCAGGACACACCCACGGCCACCTGTTGATGTGCTGCGCATCCTGGTATGCCATGCCCTGCCATGCCATGCCATGCCATGCCATGCCATGCCATGCCATGCCATGCCATGCCATGCCATGCCGTGCCGTGCCATGCCATGCCATGCCGTGCCATGCCATGCCGTGCCATGCCATGCCATGCCATTCCATGCCATGCCATGCCATGCCATGCCATGCCCTGCCCTGCCATGCCATGCCATGCCATGCCATGCCATGGCATCCCATGCACTCAGGTATTTGTTGAAATCTCTCTGCAATCTTGCAATCCTGCCATCGTGCTGTCTTGCATTGTGCAAGGAAACAGGGAAAAGGGAGGATTTCAGCGATGCATCCTGCTTTTGAGGCGCCTCGTAAGGGAGGGTTGCTGCCATGCGTCCTGCTTCCCGGAACTCCCCCACCCTCCTGCCATGGCCCATCCTATTTGGTCGAATTCCTGCAAGTATCCTCTCTCTTCCTCATCCCCAACCATACTCCTTGCCCCACTCCCCCCACACCCCCCACACTCCCGTACTTGCTTCCCCAAGGGCTGGGCGTCAGCAGCACTGGGCGCGTTCAAGGCAGCAACAGAGGTGTACGGGCGGGCAGTGAAGCTGTTTCCAAGAAGTCCCTTCGTTGTTCCTTATCCTCCAACCATGCTCCCCGTGCTCGTTTCCCCAAGGGCTGGGCGTCTGCAGCAATGGGCGCGTTCAGGGCAGCAACAGATGTGTACGGGCGGGTAGTGGTGCATTTCCCGAAAAGCATCCTCTATCTTCCCCACTCCCCACCCCCCAACCATATTCCCGTCCCGTACTTTCTCCCACCCTAAGGGCTGGGCGTCAGCAGCACTGGGCGCGTTCAGGGCAGCAACGGAGGTGTACGGGCGGGCAGTGAAGCTGTTTCCCCAGGAGGGCGCGCTGTGGCGCGAGAAGGGGTGCTCCCACAAGGAGCTGGGGGAGGTGGGGCTCGCACGGGAGTGCCTGGAGACGGCTGTTGCTGTGGAGAGGTGAGGAGGGTGAGGGGAGAGAGAGGATGTGAGTGCTGGACAGACAGAGGGGGGGACTGCCAAGGAAAAGGGGTGCTCTCACAAGGAGCTGGGGGAGATGCGACTGGCGCGGGAGTGCCTGGAGATGGCTGTTGCTGTGGAGAGGTGAGGGGTGGGAGGAAAGCGGGTTAGGGGGTTCTAAGATTAGGCATAGGGTGAGCGTTGAGGGGAGGGAGGAGATGTTGAGGGAAGTGCAAGGAGCTGGGGGAGGTGGGGCTCGCACGGGAGTGCCTGGAGACGGCTGTTGCTGTGGAGAGGTGAGGAAGATGAGGAGGAGGTGAGTGCTTGACAAAGGGTGACATTGCCAAGGAAGGCACAAAATGCTGCGGGAGGTGGTGCTCGCACGGATGTTGAGGCGCCTCAAAAGCTGCAGAAGGTGGGGCTTGCACGGGAGTGTCTGGGGACCGCTGTTGCTGTGGAGAGGTGAGGACGATAAGCTGAGGGGGGAGGGGAGAGGTGTGAAGGGAGACGGGAGAGGGGAGAGGGGAGAGGGGAGAGGGGAGAGGGGAGGTAGGAGAGAGGAAAGAAGGGCATTGGCAGAAGGGTTGATGGTAGAGAGCAAGGCTGGGATCGTTTCACATGCAGGGGGAGTTCCTGACTCATGGCTCAAAGGGCTGCAGCACGTAAAGTTGATGCTTTAGCAACTGAAGGGCGTTGCATTGGCAGAAGGGTTGATGGTAGAGGGCGAGGGTGGGATCATTTTGAGTCGACTCAAAAGTCATTGGCAGAAGGGTTGACGGTAGAGGGCAAGGCTGGGATCATTGCCCTCTCTACCATCTGTCGTATCAAACCGTGGGATTGGCAGATGCGGGGGAATGCATCTGTTGTTCTGATGCTCTCCCAGAGCTTTTCTAGGTTCGATTGCATTGCAACCCATCTGTCGTAGCTGTAGAGCCTTCCCATCTCCACATAGCACCCACCCAGCACCTTCCCAGCGCCTTCGCACATAGCACCTTACCATCGACCCCACAGGTAAGGAGCACATAGCACCTTACATGTGGCACGCCTCTCCGTTATAGCTCACGTCTCATCTCCCTTACAACTCACGTTTCGTCTCCCCCTCCCCGTTAACACCCTAACACGAATTCCTCAGAGATGTGGAGAACTATCACAAGCTCGCTCTGCTGCACATGCACACAGGCAAGCCCAGGTGAGATCTGTAACATAATGACCTGTCACCTTTCTGAGTTGACTCAATAGGAAAAATGCGCTTGAGAACTGTCACAAGCTTGCTCTACTGCACATGCACACAGGCAAGCTTAGGGGAGGCGAGGGAATAAAGAACGATCCCAAGCTTAGCCCCTTCTGTTTCACTCACTCTCTCCCCATTGCTCCCTGCCTCTCCTCTCTCTCCACGCGCCAGGCAAGCTCTGGAGGTGGCACGGGAGGGGCTTGGGCTCTTTCCTCAGAGCACCAATCTGCACTACCTTGCTGCCTCCGCCCTCCACGCCCTCGCTAACTTCCCCACGGCTCCCTTCCTCTCCCCTTACTGCTCCCCCCCTCCCCTCTCTCTCCACGTACCAGGCAAGCTCTGGAGGTGGCACGGGAGGGGCTTGGGCTCTTTCCTCAGAGCACCAATCTGCACTACCTTGCTGCCTCCGCCCTCCACGCCCTCGCTAACTTCCCCACGGCTCCCTTCCTCTCCCCTTACTGCTCCCCCCCTCCCCTCTCTCTCCACGTACCAGGCAAGCTCTGGAGGTGGCACGGGAGGGGCTCCAGCTCTTCCCTCAGAGCACCAATCTGCACTACCTTGCTGCCTCCGCCCTCCACGCCCTCGCTAACTTCCCCACGGCTCCCTTCCTCTCCCCTTACTGCTCCCCCCCTCCCCTCTCTCTCCACGTACCAGGCAAGCTCTGGAGGTGGCACGGGAGGGGCTCCAGCTCTTCCCTCAGAGCACCAATCTGCACTACCTTGCTGCCTCCGCCCTCCACGCCCTCGCTAACTTCCCCACGGCTCCCTTCCTCTCCCCTTACTGCTCCCCCCCTCCCCTCTCTCTCCACGTACCAGGCAAGCTCTGGAGGTGGCACGGGAGGGGCTCCAGCTCTTCCCTCAGAGCACCAATCTGCACTACCTTGCTGCCTCCGCCCTCCACGCCCTCGCTAACTTCCCCACGGCTCCCTTCCTCTCCCCTTACTGCTCCCCCCCTCCCCTCTCTCTCCACGTACCAGGCAAGCTCTGGAGGTGGCACGGGAGGGGCTCCAGCTCTTCCCTCAGAGCACCAATCTGCACTACCTTGCTGCCTCCGCCCTCCACGCCCTCGCTAACTTCCCCACGGCTCCCTTCCTCTCCCCTTACTGCTCCCCCCCTCCCCTCTCTCTCCACGTACCAGGCAAGCTCTGGAGGTGGCACGGGAGGGGCTCCAGCTCTTCCCTCAGAGCACCAATCTGCACTACCTTGCTGCCTCCGCCCTCCACGCCCTCGCTAACTTCTCTGCTGCGGTACGCATGCCCCACACTCCCCGTTCCCTCTCAAACGGTCCGCCCGTGGCATTGATATAAAACGTGTAGGTACAATGATGTTGAGGTTTACTCTCATTCTCTCGATCCGCTGCAAGTTGCAATTCATGAGGCGCCTCAAAAGCCTTCCCTGTCATCCCCGTGCGTGCTGCTCGTCAGGCACAGCACAACAGCACAGTGCTGGCTGGCCCTGGGAGGGCAGTCGCAGGAAGTGGTCACTCTTGTAACGCCTCGTGATCTGCCCCTGTCATGTCATCCCTGTGCGTGCGTGTGCTTTCCAGGCACGGCACTACAGCACAGTGTTGGCTCTGGGAGGGCGGTCGCAGGAGGAGAACGCACAGCTGTACCACAACCTTGCACTTTACCAGGTCAGTGAGTGAGTGAGTGAGTGAGTGAGTGAGTGAGTGAGTGAGTGAGTCAGTCAGTCAGTCAGTCAGTCAGTCAGTCAGTCAGTCAGTCAGTCAGTCAGTCAGTCAGTCAGTCAGTCAGTCAGTCAGTCAGTCAGTCAGTCAGTCAGTCAGTCAGTCAGTCAGTCAGTCAGTCAGTCAGTCAGTCAGTCAGTCAGTCAGTCAGTCAGTCAGTCAGTCAGTCAGTCAGTCAGTCAGTCAGTCAGTCAGTCAGTCAGTCAGTCAGTCAGTCAGTCAGTCAGTCAGTCAGTCAGTCAGTCAGTCAGTCAGTCAGTCAGTCAGTCAGTCAGTCAGTCAGTCAGTCAGTCAGTCAGTCAGTCAGTCAGTCAGTCAGTCAGTCAGTCCGTCTGTACCAAAGCATGCTGTGCCGTGCTCACTGCTGCTGCTGACTTGCGAAAGCAATGTTCGGCAATCCCTTGATTCTTGCTGCTGTAATTCTAGGCGCCTCTCACATGCTTGCGGCTGCCATTGCTACTCCTTCAATGCACTGCCTTTTCTCCCCTCCACGAGCCCCGTTGTCCCCCTCACCTCACCCCATCTCTCCTCTCTCTCTCTCCCTGTTCCTTGCACCTCCCTCCCCATCACAGAGGGAGGTAGCTGCCTACACGCACGCGTCTCTCAACCGGCCTTTCACAGCGTTCAGCATTGATGCTCACCTGCACCCTGCCCTGCTTGTCAGTGACCTGCATGCCTCATTCCTTACCTGCCTACACACGTGTGTCTCTCAACCGGCCTTTCACAGCGTTCAGCATCGATGCTCACCTGCACCCTGCCCTGCTTGTCAGCTCCTAAACTTCTTCCTTCCTGCCATGCATCCTGCCCACTGCCCACTGCTGGTCCCTTTCAAGAATTCTCTATACTCGAGTCGAGTCGCCTTTCAGAGTGCTTCTAAGAAGCATTTGAGAGAGTTCTCGAACGTGACTCAGATGATTTCTGCACCCTGCTCATTGCTGGTCTCTTTGGCCTTCCCTCTTCCCCCCTTCCCTCTTCCCACTTTCCACTTCCCCTCGCGCCTTTTCCTCTTCCTCCTCCTTCCACCCTCTCTCATTCGTGTATGTAACCTCTCACTGTCTCACGCTCTCCTGTTCTCTGCCTTCCGGTCTGAGACACACCTCTCACGTTGTTGTTCCCTGAGAAAAGGCACAAGCCTTCCTCATTTTTCCTTCACCTGCCACCTGCGCCCCCTCCCCAAGTTTCAAACGACTTAGAACTTGCCCTCCCAGCATTCACCAACCCACTTCCCATCCCCACCTGTACATGCCTTCCCCGCAGGAAGCGTGGATGAGAAAGGAGCCTCCCCAGCTACTACCCCCTTCTGCTGTAACATACACAACCGAGACACAGCTCCAGGAGCAGCAACAGCAGCGCAAGCAGCAACAACGGGAGGAGGAGAAGCGGCAGCAGGAGGAGGAGCTATCAGAGGAGGCATTAGAGCTGGTGGCGAAAGCAGACGAGCTGGGGCCTCGAGCCATGTACCGCGTGGGAGGCTTCCTGCACGACCCACGCAAGGTGTGATGCGGTGGATATGGGTGGGACGGGATGGAATGCGGTGGTGAGGTGTCTGGTGCGGGTCCAAGATAATCTGTTCTTTGAGAGTTCTCTCAAAAAGCAGGTGTCCGGTGATCAAGGAAGTGTTTTGAGACGTCTCAAAACACTTCTTTGATCAAAAGCAGGTGTCTGGTGCGGGGGTCCAAGTTGTCTTTCTTCTTTCCATTCATCCTTGCCTTGCCACTTCCATGTTTGAGGCACTCTCATGTCACTCCCCACGTTTCTTCCATTCCCCCCGTCTCACCCACCCACCCATCTCACCCCCCCCCTACCAGCTGCGCATGGCAGGACTAGCTGCGCTGGATGTGATGCAGCGGGCCAGTAGCGCATGGCTTCCATCCCTTCCTCCTCACCAGCTTCCATCTCTCCCAACCTTTTCACACCGCATCTTTCCCTCCCCACCAGCTGCGCATGGCAGGGCTAGCAGCGCTGGATGTGATGCAGCGGGTGTGAGGCACGTGGGAAGCCTCTCTTCCACCCCTTCCTCCCAACGCTGTCATACCGCATCGCACCCCCCCTCCTCCCACCAGCTGCGCATGGCAGGGCTAGCAGCGCTGGATGTGATGCAGCGGGCCAGCAGTGCATGGCAGGCCATGCTGGAGGAGGAGCAGGAGGAGGAGGAGCAGTCCGAGGGGCATGGGAGCAGTGTCACAAGCCGAGGCGAAGAGCAGGAGCAGGAGAAGGGGAAGTGGGCGAGGAGGGGCGGGTGGAGGGATATGTTCGAGGCGATTGTGCAGTGGAGACAGATTGCCGACCCGATAGACTCTGTCACTTGGATCCCAGACAAGTGAGTGTGCCTGACAGTCAGCCAGAAAGACAGTCAGTCAGTCAGCCAGAAAGACAGTCAGTCAGTCAGTCAGTCAGTCAGTCAGTCAGTCAGTCAGTCAGTCAGCCAGCCAGTCAACCAGTCAGGTAGGCTGGAAGCATTTAGCCGTGGAACGGGCTTGTTCCGAATCTGGAACCACTGCACAGCCGCACACAGATACACACAACGGCCCATGCTCCTGTGTGCAGGAGGTTAAGTGATGGCTGGTGCCTGCAGGATGCAAGTCGCTTAGTCACCTGCGGGACCTGATACAACCACCACACCCCCTCACTCCTTCGCTCTAGGCTCAAACTTAGAGTTGAGTTAATCAAACAGCTGAACACCCCGTCTCACTCGCACTTTGAGCTGGCTCTTTTGCTGTTGCCTTTTACTTGCATCTCCTTCCCCATTCCGTCCTTTCGCCCAACCCTAAACCCTGGCAGCAAGGAGAGCTACGGCAGTCACGTGGCGGCAACGCCTATAGTGGACGGGCAGATGGACAACTACAAGTACTTCCAGTTCCACGACAGGTATGCGGATGCATGGAAGCATGACGTATGGGTTCATGAGTGCATGGTGGTGCATGGGTGCGTATGGTAGCGTGATGTATGTATAGCGGCAGAGTGGATGGGCAGAGTGGATGGGCAGAGTGGATGGGCAGAGTGGATGGGCAGAGTGGATGGGCAGATGGGGACAGTTACAGGTACTTCTGGTTCTACGACAGGTGCGTGAGCGTGTTGAAGCAACGGCGCATGGTACGTCAGGGCATGGTGTATCGGTGCATATGGGTGCATGGTGCATGGTGCATGGTGCATGGTGTGTGTGGGCATGCATAGGTACAACAATTAACAGTTCTCTCACCTTCAACCCTTCAGCCTCTCAATCACCCTCCTCTGTATATCCAAAACCGTTCTATGCACAACCAAACTCACTCTCCCTTCCCTCCTCCTCCCCCCTTCGCCCTGATACAGGACCAACTCCTCACCATGCGCTCAGCCACTGCAGTCTCTGAATGCCTCTCTTCTGCCTCTGCCTGCCTTTCCCTCCCCTCTCATCCCGCCATCGCCCTCCCACAGGGCCTTCGCCCTGATAAAGGACCGACTCCTCACCACGCGCTCAGCAACAGCAGCCTCTGGTTCACCCAAAATACCCCTCTCTGCCTCTGCGCTCAAGAAGGTGCCTGCCCTTCTGTCTTCCTCCCTTCTCTTGTCAACGGGAGTTGTATGTTGGCCCCGTCCTCGCTTGGGCGGAGCCGACTTCGTGGTCGGGTGTAGGGTGCAGCCGACCTGCAGCAGTGGGTGTGTTGGTCGACGAGGTTGGTCGACCTGCACTTGGAGCCACAGCATGGGCGCCGACTTCATGAGGGCGCCAACTTCGGCTGGTCGACCTGGGAAGTCGACCAGCCCTTCTGGTCGACCTGGGACGTCGACCAGACCTCCTGGTCGACCTGGGAAGTCGACCAGCCCTTCTGGTCGACCTGGGACGTCGACCAGACCTCCTGGTCGACCTGGGAAGTCGACCAGCCCTTCTGGTCGACCTGGGACGTCGACCAGACCTTCTGGTCGACCTGGGAAGTCGACCAGCCCTTCTGGTCGACCTGGGACGTCGACCAAACCTTCTGGTCGACCTGGGAAGTCGACTGGAGGTGGCCGTCGACTTGGGAGGTCGACCGGCACGTCCCAGAGGCAGTGGTCGACCTGGGAGGTCGACCGGAAGTGGTCGTCGACCTGGGTGGTCGACGGGCACGCACTGGAGCCTCTGGTCGACCTGGTTGCCCGGTAGACCAAGTTACCTGGGTGACGAGGTGCTGCGAAGGCTTGCGAAGGTCGCCCAGGTGGTTTTGGCGAGGACGACCTCGGTGATGGTATCCCGAGGTCGACGTGGTGCATCAGATGCAGTCGTCAGCACGAGGTGGACTTGGTGTGTGCGCTGTGCAGGTGACGAAGCAGTGCACGCCAATCATCTACGAGCACATGCGAAGCGGGTGCGATGCTGGACTGCAGGAGCAACGCTGGCACGCCGTCGACTTGCGCTGTTGTCTCGCCGTCGACCTGCAGCGTTGGCAAGCCGCGTCCCTGCACTGCTGGAGCGCGGTCGACCAAGTCGTGCTGGCACGCGGTCGACCGTGCTGCGCTGGCAGTCGACCTGCTTGCATCCTAGCTCTGATGTAGTCTTCCTTAGCCAACTTGATTGTATCATTATTGTCAACTTTCTCTAGTGAAACTCTTGCCAAATTGCCTTGTGAACTAGCAAGCAGTGTGTGCACTAGGAAAACGACTAAGGACCAACGAACGCAGAGATCACATGAGCACTCGTGCCTAGCCCGTAGTCTAGCTCCCGTTGTAGTAGTTATCTCCGCATCTCTCACCTGCCTTTCTCTTGCTTCTCTCTCTGCTTGCCTACCTCTCTCACTGCCAGCCTGCCTCTCTCTTGCTGCCTCCCTCTCTAATGGCCCTTTCATTGATAATCGTGGAGTACACACATGCAAGGTATTGGTATGGCACGCAACAGTCGTCACAAATCAAAGCCTCCTACTCATCTCGCAACGCAGCCCCCCCCCCCCCCCCCCCCCCCCCGTGTCTCCCTCTAGGGGAGATCCAGGGTGGGGTCCAGGACCGTGAGGCAGTCCCCAAGTGACGGGGCCTCTCCTACTGCCTCAAGCAGCGGGTTTTCTACCGCTGCTGCGATGTTGCATTTCTCTTGGTACCCGACTGACTGCCCCCTTTGAAGAGCCACCGACCACCGACCACCGCGGGTTTTCTACCACTGCTGCGATGTTGCATTTCTCTCTCTCTGCGTGCCTCCCTCTCCCTCTGTGTGCCTCCCTCTCCCTTTGCCTGCCTCCCTCTACCTTGCACCTCTTTCACAACTCCACGTCTCACCTTTTTCTGCTGCTCCGTGCTGTACTTGCCCGGTGCTGTGCGGTGCTCTGTGGTGCGGTGGCATGGGCAGGTGCGGAAAGCAGCGGGGCTGAGAGAGCTACATGCAGCAGTGGGAGGGGACTTCTACGTCCAATTACCATGCTACAGCCAAGCCCACCCAGGGTGAGTCCTGATTTCTGAGTTCTGTTCTGAGTCCGCTCCGCTCAGCCATCGACTTTCACATGCTACGGTGATGCTAGAGCGGGGCCAAGCCAGTGTCAGAACCATGCCCCTGTCTATGCTGGCGTGAAGGCCAGTGGTGAGAGAATCAGGTAAGTAGTGTGCGTGCGTGCATGCGTGTGTGCGTGCATGTATCCTTGTGCGTGCGTGCGTGCGTCAGTGCCTGTGTATGTGCAGATGGCGCATGGCAGCATCAGCTTCTCTCACTGGGCTCTCTGTGCCCTCTCTTTGTACCTCACCATGGCTGAGTGCACCATGTGTGCTCATTGGTTCCATGCATATGGGGTTGATGGGTGCTTATTGGATGCATAGGTGGGTGCATGGGTGGATGTTACATGCATATGTATGCATGTGTGCATCATATGCCCACCATGGGTGAATCTTATCGTGCATCCTCTGCAGTCTCCACTGTCCCTCTACCTCAAGCCATATACCTCCTTTTCCATCCCTTCATCTGCAGCCTTTGTTGGATTCATTTTCATCATCTCTTTGCATGCACCCACCATCACATCTCTTTTCCTCTTCAAGCCTGCTTTTCTTTCCATTGCCCCCACCCATGCCGCCACAGCAAGGATATTGGTGGGATCCAGCTCGCCTTAGTTCACGTGTGAGTCTGCACACTTCAGAGCAGTGTGCTTCTCTCTCTGCTCTCTCATTGCTCTCTCATTGCTCTCTCACCTCTCTTACTCACCCTTTCCCTGCATCGTCACTCTTTATGTCTTGGATTCAACATTGCTACCACGCATCTCTTTCTACCACACGCAAATGCAAACGCAAGCGTACATGCGAGCGAGCGCACGCGCGCGCGCGCACACACACACGCTCACACGCACATCCCGCATCGCACATGCGCGCTACATTGCTTGCACCATTCCTCATCTCCCCACACCCCCTTTTGTCAGGCCCCTAACCCTCACTCGTTCATGCAGTCCTGTTCCCCTCCCTCAAAAAATGGACATGCTTTTTTTTATTGAGTCGACTTAAAACACGCCCCCCCCCCTTGCCAGGCCCTATCCCTCACTCGTTCATGCAGTCCTGTTCCTTTCCCTCACCACGTGGATATGCTTCCTTGCTCACTTGCCCTCTCATTGTTCATAACCCCTCTTCTTTTCCACAACCCCTCTTCTTTTCCACAACCCCTCTTCTTTTCCACAACCCCTCTTCTTTTCCACAACCCCTCTTCTTCTCCACAAGCCCTCCCCTTCTCCACAACCCCCTCCCCCTCAACTCTCTCTTTCCCCCTTCTCCTCACCTCTCTCCTCGCCCCTCTCTACCCACGACCACTCTGCCCCCCCGCGTGTGTGTCAGTACAGCCCCCCGGTTTGTGTTTGCCATTTGGAAATAACTAATAAGCATTTTCAGAAGTGATTTTCCCTGCCTATGCCTCTCCTCTCTGCACGGCTCTGCCCCTCGTGTGTGTTGGTGCAGCCCTCCCAGGTTTGTGTTTGCCATTCGAAAAATAACTTCTGAGAAATTTCAAAAGTGATTTCGCCTGCCTACTCTCCTCTCTGCCCGGCTCTGCCCCTCGTGTGTGTTGGTGCAGCCCCCCTGGGTTTGTGTTTGCCATTCGCATTGGCCTCTCACCCCAGCGATGGAAGGACTTCCATTCCGAGCTGGACGCAGCCTGGCAGGTACACTCAGGGAGGGATGGGGTTGGGAGCGGGTACGGGTGTGGTCTAGGGAAGGTGCATTGTGTGTGTGCCTACCCTGTTCCCCCTCTCTCGGGTTTGTGTTTGCCATTCGCATTGGCCTCTCACCCCAGCGATGGAAGGACTTCCATTCCGAGCTCGACGCAGCTTGGCAGGTACACTCAGGGATGGGGGTGAAGGAGGTCAGGCTTGATTCAGTAAAGGGGCCTTGTGTGCGTGCCTAGCTCCCCACATCTCTCTGGGGTTTCTGTTTACCAACGGCCTCTCACCCGAGCGCTGAATGGACTTCAAATCTGAGATGGACGCACCCTGGCAGGTGAGAGCGGGTTTGAGCTCAGGGATGGAGGTGAGGGCGGTTGGGACTGATCCGGGAAAGGTGCCCCATTTGTGTGCCTCATGTGCGTGCGTAGCCCCCCTCTTTTCCCGGGCTTGTTTCTGCCATTTGTATTGGCACCTCAGCGCTTGAGGAATTCTATGCTGAGATGACGCTTGAGGAATTCTATGCTGAGATGAGTATTGAGATGAGTATGGACGCAGCCTGTCGGGTACGGATAACTCTGCACACTCTCACCCAGAAAGTTCTATCTCTTCTCTCTTCCTTTGTCCTCTATCCAAAACCTCCCCCTCCTCCCCCCCCGTCCTCCCCTCTCTATGCCCCTCGTCTGCGTCTGCCTCACCCCTCCACTGCCACCCTTGCTTGGGCCAGGCACTAGGAACAGCAGTGGTGGAGGCGAGAAGAGCGCAGCGGGCAGCAGGAGGGGCAGGCACACGCAGTGACTCACACAAGGCACCGTTGCCAGACATGTCACAAGTACCGGTGGTGCAGAGGCAGAGGGTTCAGCGTGCCATTCTAGACCTCGCCTTTTATTGGTCAGTGTCCCCCACCTGAGTCGAGTTACAAGTCAGTTACAAGTCAGTCACAAGTCAGTCCCCTCGGCCCACCAATGCAGGCCTTCCCTTCTCCGTCTGGTCAGTGTTCCCGTCAGCGTTGGGGAACATTTTGAGTCGACTCAAAAGTCTCTCGTCAGCGTTGGGGAACATTTTGAGTCGACTCAAAAGTCTCTCGTCAGCGTTGGGGAACATTTTGAGTCGACTCAAAAGTCTCTCGTCAACGTTTTGCGTGGAGGGGGGAAATGCCTTTCGGAGTTGACTCACAAGCCGCTCCCCTCGGCGCAGCACGCTACTCTAGGCATCGCCTTCTTCTCACCCCCCGTGCTCCCCATGCTGAGCTCAGCATCCTTCCCCATTTTCCCCCGTTTCACCCCCATGTTCTCCCTTCCTGCCCTTCCCCTTTCCCCTTCCTTCCCCTGCGTACTCCCCCCAGGTACCACCTGTCGCCCCTGTCAAGAGGGTCAGCAATGGTGGGGTGGATATCAGTGCTGGGTCTATCTATGGCTGCTGGCTTGCACACCATTTCACCCCCCTGCCCTCCTTTCCCCTGTTGTAAATGTATCTTATATACAACATACATAGGCTAGAATAGGTGTAGCTCTTTAAGCTATTGGGGGGTTGGGTGTACACTCCAACCACACTTTGTGGTTGGGTCAAGATTTGGTTTGGTCTTGGTCCTTGGTTGGCACTTGCCAACATTTGGTCCTAAGGCCAACCAATCACAAGCTAGCAACATTGTGGGGTTCCCTACTCCACAAGGCATCTCACCCATTGGCCAACTTAGTGGCCAATAGGGTTTGCTCCTTCTTCAAACCTCTCTTCCTTGCATGCTTGTACTATAGAGCCTCCTTGGCTCATTACTCAACCATTCTTGAATTCTATCATGGTATTCAGAGCCAAATGGCTCACGCCACCTCCCTCGATCCTTAGGCCGTAATTTCCTCTCCGCTCCTCCACTCTAGCGGGCTACGATGTACATCCGCCCACCCGCATCCTAGACCTAGCCTCTCGCGGCTCAAATCTATTCCTCCCGCGGCCTCAATCCTCCCTCCCGCGGCCTCAATCCTCACTCCCACGGGCTCAATCCTCCCTCCCGCGGCCTCAATCCTCCCTCCCGCGGCCTCAATCCTCCCTCCCGCGGCCTCAATCCTCCCTCCCGCGGCCTCAAACGGCTCTCCCGTGGCAGCAATCCTCCCTCCCGCCGCCACGCCTCACTAAGCGCGCCGTCGCGGACGACAAGCGCGCCGTCGCGGATGACTAGCGCGCCGTCGCGGACGACAAGCACGCCGTCGCAGACGACCAGCGCGCCATCGCGGACGGTCAGCGTGCGGCCACGAGCACCCCGCGCGCCGACGCGCTCGGCCAGCGCGGAGCCGCGGCCGACCTGCGCGCCAGCGCGGACGGCCAGCGCGCGAGCGCCGACGACCCCCGCGCTGACGCGGACGGCCACCGCGGAGCCGCGGCCGGCCTTCGCGACTGACGCGGACGGCCGACGCGGAGCCGCGGCCGACCCTCGCGCTCTCACGGGCGGCCGGTCGGCGCGCCGCCGCGACCGACCTCCACGCCCTCGCGGTCGCCTGCTCGCGATCACCGCGACCTCCCCCCTTCATCCGCACCCTGCCCCACACTTCCGCGCCACCCTCCCTCTCCCCTACCTCCTCCCCCCTACTCCACCCTTAATCGCACCAGCAGCAGCACCTAGCAGCGGCACCTTTAACCCTAAACCAGCAGCGCCACCTTCAACGGCACCAGCAGCGGCACCTTCAACGGCACCAGCAGCGGCACCTTCAACGGCACCAGCAGCGGCACCTTCAACGGCACCAGCAGCGGCACCTTCAACGGCACCAGCAGCAGCACCCTCAACGGCACCAGCAGCGGCACCCTCAACGGCACCAGCAGCGGCACCTTCCCGGCTTCGCCATCATGGCGTCCGCAGACTCATCGGTCGACCTGGCGACCATTGACTCTCTCGAGTTGTTGGGCGACAACTCGGCCGCCAACTGGCACTCTTATGCCCACTCCGTCGAGGTGTTGCTCTCCTCGGTTGTCGTCAGCGGATATACCCTCCGTTCCGTCGTGTTCCAGGAGGAAGGCGGACTCCAGCCCATCGCCCCTTCCGCCCCCACCGGACCTCCTCCTGACGAGCCCGGACCTGAGCCCGAGCCTCCTGGTGATCCTCCCACCTTCGCGCCGGATGTCAACAATCCTCAAAGCGTGGAAACTGCCATCCGTGCCTACCGCACCACACTCAACGACCACCTTCGCCGTCAACTGCGCTATGAGGACGACAAGCGCGCCTACGACGAGGCTGCTGCCCGCCACCGCGATTACCAAGCTCGGCTCACCACGTACACTACACGTCTCGCCAGCTACACCACCGACATCGCTGCGTGGCGCATTGCTGACCGTCGAGCTCTCGCCATCCTCCTCGCCACTATCCCCTCCTCCCTCAAACGAGAGCTTTCACCTACCTCCTCCTCCCACCTGTGGCAACTGCTTGTCGACCTCTTTGACCGGCAGGACATCGCCACCCTCTATGCCCTCATCAAGGAATTTGGATCCATCACCATGGATTCCACTGCCGGCGCAGCCGCCTTTACTCGCCGCGTCCTTGACCTTGCTCGCCGCCTTGCAGCACTTGGCGTTACCTACCCTGACACCGTCATCTGCTGCCACCTCCTCGAAGGCCTCACTCCCGCCTTCGATGCCCACAAGCTCGCATACATGCAACTCCTCTCCAAGCATGACACTCCCGCTCAAGTTGCCCAGTGGATTATCACCACTGAGGCTGAAATCCTTCGCCACTCCTCCTCCACTGCCGCGGTAGCACAGCAGCGCAGCGGCAAGGGCGGACGTGGGGGAGGGCGTGGAGGTGGGCGTGGTGGTGGTCGAGGCGGCTCTGGCGGTCGTGGTGGTGCGGGTCGTGGGGCAGCAGCGGCCTTCCCACCCTGTCAGTATCTTCCCCTCTATGGCCCCACCCGAGGCCAACGCTGCAACCAAACCACTCATGCAACTGACACGTGCTTCAAGGCACTCAGCGATGAGTGGTTCGCTCGTGGGAACTCTGGCACCCCTCCTCGCTGGTCCGCCCTCAATCCCCGCCCCACTCCCCTCGATGTTCGCACCTCTCCCCTCTACGCCCCCTCCTCCTCCTCCCAGGCCCGTCAGGCCTTCGCTCTCCCCTCTCAGCAGTAGCAGCAGCAGCAGCAGCAGCAGCAGCAGCAGCAGCAGCAGCAGCAGCAGCAGCACCAGTACCAGCAGCAGCAGCAGCAGCAGAGTGTCCAGCAGCAGGGACCGCAGCAGTATGGGCAGCAGCTTCAGGAGCAGCTTCAGCAGCTCCAGCAGCAGCTCGACCTCCAGCCCCAGCTTCCTCTCCTCCCTCCTCCTCCTGTTCCCTAGCAGCAGCCGTTTCCCAGCTGGACCGCCGGAAATGCGGCCTCCGCGGCCCACCTCTCCAGTCCATCCCCTGCGCCGTCCACAGGTGGCAGTGTGACCCCCTTTCCCTCCTCTGGCTTTGTTGGTCTCCTTAGTCAGCCTCCTTCTGTTGCATCTCCTATGTATGCCCCTGCTATTAATGAAACCTCAATTCAGTATTCCGCCTCACCCTCCTCCACCCTTGAGTTCGTCTTGGACAGTGGAGCCACTGATAATGTCTTTCGAGATGCCGGCAAACTCAATCCTCTTCCCACATCCACGTCCCTCCTTGGCGCTGATAGCAGCTTTTCCATCCCCTGTCACAACACCTCCACCCTTCCCTGTCCTCTCTTTCCCTCAGGTACTGTCACAGGTCTTCACATTCCCTCCCTTCGCACCAACCTCCTCTCCCAAAGGTCCCTCCAACAATCCATGATCACCACTCTCACCCCAGGTGGTGCTAACCATTGTGACCTATACCAAACCTCCACAGGTCGCTTCCTCGCCCGTATTCCCTACTGTCCCCGCTCCCGTCTATACACCCTTCGGGTTCCTCGCCCACTCACCTTCCAAGTTGCCTCCCCCCCCCCTCCTCCCCCCCCCCCCCCCCCCCTCCCCTCCACTAACCCACCCGTCCCCCCCGCCCCCCTGACTCTGACTGCTCATATCGCTCCCTCTCCCACCCTGCCATCCTCCTCCATCACAGGCTAGGTCACCCCAACTTCGCCACTCTGCGCTCCTCTGTATCCTCCGGTCTCCTCCACGGTCTCCCCTCCTCCCTCCCTCCCCTCCCAAAGTCCCCTGCCCCCCCTTGCGTCGTCTGTGTTCAGAGCAAGCTCAAGCAGCAGCCGCACCGGAGCTCCCCCTCCGCTGCTGCTCAGCCACTTGATCTTGTTCACATGGACCTCTGGGGCCCTAAAGCTTCCCCCACTCGCCAAGGCCATCGCTACCTCCTCGTGCTCGTCGATGACCACAGTCGGTACTCGTCCGTCTCTCTCCTTCGGACGAAAGCGGACGCCCCGACCGCGATCATTGCCTGGCTCGAACAAGCCAACACTCACTTTGGCCGCCCTGTTCGCCGCATTCACTCTGATGGTGGTGGTGAGTTCCTTAATACCCAAATTTCCTCCTACTGCCAGTCCCGCGGCATTCTCCAGACTCACACCCTCCCTCACTCCCCACAGCAGAACGGTGTCGCTGAGAGCCGTGTTCGGGAGATCACCAAAACGGCTCGGTGTCTTCTTGTCCACGCCTCATGCCCCCCTTCTCTGTGGGGCTACGCCCTCCTTCATGCCGCCCTCCTTACTAACCTCTACCCTCACCCCCTCCTCCCCTCCACCACCCCCACTGAGCTATGGACAAAGGACAAACCCGATGTCTCCCCTCTTCGAGTCTGGGGCTCTAAGGCATATGTCCTCATTCACCCGTCCGACCGATCCCGCTCCCTTGGAAAGCTTGCCCCCCGTACTCTTCCCTGCGTCTTCCTTGGTCATAACCGCTCCTCCCCCGACTATCTTTTCCTCCACCCCCCTTCAGGTCGACTAATTCGCAGTAGAGATGTCGTCTTTGACGAATCCACCCCGTATTATTCCTCTCCTCCATCCACTGACC
The DNA here is from genome assembly GCA_947470075.1 of Closterium sp. Yama58-4. NCBI lineage: Eukaryota > Viridiplantae > Streptophyta > Zygnematophyceae > Desmidiales > Closteriaceae > Closterium > Closterium sp. Yama58-4. Next base: position 1,054,335 of record CANIUD010000042.1, read on the forward strand.
CACTCCCACCTCTGACTCGTCCCCTTGTCTGGTCTGACACCACCCCTCCCCCTCTCCTCCCTCCTCCCCCCATCCTCCCGCCCCCTCCCCCTCCGCCCTCCCAGTCCCACGGTGCCCCTCCCTCGTCTGGTGACATCTTTGATCCGGACCCTCTATCCTCCCCTGTCTCCCCCGCCCACTCCTCCCCCGGCGCCCCCCCCCCTCCCTCCCAACCCTCACCTCCCTCCCCCACTCCCCGCACCATACTCACCCGGTATCCTCACACCAGGTCACGTGACAGTATCCTTGGTGCACCGCCCCCTGTTACCCTCTCTACCTCTTCCCTTCCCCCTCTTTCTCCCCTCCTTCGTCACTTCTTCCAGGCTGTCTTACATCAAGCCCCTCATGCACCAGCCCCCTCAACCACCTCTCCATCATCGGCAGCAGCAGCTCCAGCAGCAGCCATCGCAGCGGCACCAGCAGCAGCAAGTGCAGCAGCAGCAATGGCACCAGCAGCGGCACCAGCAGCGGCACCAGCAGCGGCACCAGCAGCGGCACCAGCAGCGGCCTCCGCAGCAGCACCAGCAGCGGCACCAGCAGCAGCAGCACGAGCAGCGGCACCAGCGGTCATCCGCGCCTTCCACACCTCCCTCTCTGAGGACTCCCATGAGGAGTTCCTTGACCTCCACCTCTCCGACCCCTCCCTTCTCCCCATCACCCTTGACCTCTCTGGAGCACCAGTCTTCGCCTTTTCCTCTGCTCCCTCCATCTTCGTCCCAACCACGTACGAGGAGGCCATGGCTTGCCCCGACGCCCCGCTCTGGCTTGCCGCCATCATCAAGGAGCTCGAGGCATTTATCGCCAACTCCTCCTTCGTTGATGTCCCTCGCCCTCCCTCCTCTACGAACGTGGTAAAGGGGAAGTGGGTGTTTCGCGTCAAACAGCTACCAGGAGAGCCGCCCATCTACAAGGCCCGGTATTGCGCCAAGGGCTTCACGCAGCGGTATGGTTTTGACTTCTTCGACACCTTCTCCCCCACCGCCAAACCTGCTACCGTTCGCGCTGTACTCGACCTCGCCGCTCGCCTCAACATGGAGATCCACTCGATGGATGTCTCCAACGCCTTCCTGCAAGGCGTACTACGTGAACTGATCTACATGGAGCGCCAAGAAGGCTTCCACCTCCCCTTCCCCACCGACTCCGTCTGGCAGCTGCGCCGACCCGTGTACGGGCTCCGTCAGGCACCCAGGGAGTGGCATGCCAAGCTTGCTGCCACCCTTGCCGAGCTTGGCTTTCGCACCTCCCGCTCTGACGCCAGCCTCTTCCTCCGCACCTCCCCCTCCCCCTTCTACATCCTCGTCTATGTTGACGACATGATCCTCCTCACCGCCGACCTTGCCGAGCTCGAGACTGTCAAGGCGGAGCTGGGCAGCCGTCTCAAGTGCAAAGACCTGGGAGAGCTGCAGAACTACCTCGGCATGACCATCACTCGCGACTGCTCCGCCCGCACCATTTCACTCTCTCAGGGTCACTACCTCCAGCAGGTCTTGGACCGGTTTGACATGGCGCGCGGCAACCCCCAGCCCACTCCCCTCTCGGTTGGGCACCACCTCTCCCCACCCTCCTCTCCCTCTCCCTCCTCCCATCCTTATCCGGAACTCATCGGCTCTCTCATGTACGCCATGGTTTCCACTCGCCCCGACCTCGCCTACCCCATCAGCGTCCTCGCCCGGTTCGTTGGCGCTGGCAAGCACACGGAAGAGCACTGGCAGGCCGCCAAGCGTGTCCTTCGCTACATTCGTGGCACCAAGGACTATGTCCTCACCCTTGGCGGCCCTTCCCCTCAGACCACTCCTCAACGGCTACAGCGACTCTTCCTGGGCTGATTCTCGACCGGATCGGCGGTCCTCTCAGGGCTATGGCTTCTCCCTCGGCAGCGGTCTCATCAGCTGGCGGTCCACACGCTCCTCTGCCGTCGCCCTCTCCTCCTGCGAAGCAGAGCTCTACGCTGCGACCATGGCCGCGCAAGAAGCACGCTGGCTCACCTTCCTCCTTGATGAGCTAGGAGCCCCCCAACGCTGTCCCACCATCTGGTGTGACAACGCCAGCACCATCCACCTCACCAAGGACGCTGTGTATCATGGGCGCTCAAAACACATTGAGCTTCGCTACTTCTTCATTCGCGATCTCGTTGAGGCCGGCCACATTCGTCTTGGCAAAATCGACTCGGCAGCCAACCTCGCCGACATCTTCACCAAAGCTCTTCCCCAAGCGTCCCACTCCTTCCTGTTGCGTCTCCTTGGGCTCACCCCGCCACCAGTTTTGGCGGCCTCCTGATTACATTTTTTCTAGCCTTATGCATGTTGGGGGGTTGTGTTGTAAATGTATCTTATATACAACATACATAGGCTAGAATAGGTGTAGCTCTTTAAGCTATTGGGGGGTTGGGTGTACACTCCAACCACACTTTGTGGTTGGGTCAAGATTTGGTTTGGTCTTGGTCCTTGGTTGGCACTTGCCAACATTTGGTCCTAAGGCCAACCAATCACAAGCTAGCAACATTGTGGGGTTCCCTACTCCACAAGGCATCTCACCCATTGGCCAACTTAGTGGCCAATAGGGTTTGCTCCTTCTTCAAACCTCTCTTCTTTGCATGCTTGTACTATAGAGCCTCCTTGGCTCATTACTCAACCATTCTTGAATTCTATCATCCCCCTCCCCCTCCCCAAGGTACCACCTATCGCCCCTGTCAAGAGGGTCAGACATGGTGGGGTGGATCTCAGTGCTGGGTCTGTCGATGGCTGCTGGCCTGCACACCACTGCACCCCTTTTCCCCAATCCCCCGCTTTGACCCCGTCCCCTTCTCCCCCGTCCCCCCCAGGTACCACCTATCGCCCCTGTCTAGAGGGTCAGACATGGTGGGGTGGATATCAGTGCTGGGTCTATCCATCGCTTCTCGCCTGCACACCACTGCACCCCTGTTCCCCCATCCCCCCATTTGTCCCCTTCCCCTTGTCCCCCGTCTCCCCCAGGTACCACCTGTCGCCCCTGTCTAGAGGGTCTGCGATGGTGGGGTGGATCTCGGTGCTGGGTCTGTCCATGGCTGCTGGCCTGCACACCACTGCGCTTGTTCCCGAGGGAATGCAGGTGAGAGGATGCACGCAGGTAAGGAATGAGGCACAGTCAGGTGTGTGTGAGGCACCGGTTCCGCAGTTACCATGCAGCCATGATGTGCTGGGTCTGTCCATGGCTGCTGGCCTGCACACCACTGCGCTTGTTCCCGAGGGCATGCAGGTGAGTTGAAGTGTGCAGATGAGGTGAGAAGTGCAAGTGAGGTGAGGCATTCAGGTAAAATGAGGCATGCCCGCTTGTGGTTGACACGCTTGGTGTGTGCAACATGTGTTTGGTCTGTTACTATGCATGATGGTCTGTTACATCTGCACATTTGCTAACTCGCCTGTGCGCTCACACACTTGTCTCGCTCTCTCACAGCCACGCATAGATGTGGGCATGCATGGATGTGCTTTAACGTACGCTCATGCACACATATGGACACGTAGCCCAAACTGCACGTAAACTGTTGTATGCACTCCTACACATGGACTGGAAATGCACACGAGCGTGCACACACACATGCACAGACAGACACGCGCCCATGCATGCAACCACACACACACACACACACACGCACACACACACACACACACACACACGCACACACATGCGCACACACACACACACACACACACGCACACACACGCACGCACACACACACACACGCACGCACGCACGCACGCACGCGCGCACGCACAAACACACACACACACACACACACACACACACACACACACACACACACACACCCACCCACCCACCCATAAACGAAAAGGAGAAGATTCTACGCAGTGCATTTGTCCTGAATGATCATCACACCATGCCACCACCAGCCTAAGCAACCCCCCAATCTCAATCCTTTCTCTCCCCTCCTTTCCTTCACCCCTCCCTCCTCCTCGTCTGACCTATCCGTGTATCCCTCAGGTGGACTGGGAGGCCATGCTAGTGCCTGACTCTGCCTCAATCCTCTCTTCTCCCTCCCTTCCTCCCATCCCTCCCTCCTCCTCGTCTGACCTATCCGTGTATCCCTCAGGTGGACTGGGAGGCCATGCTAGTGCCTGATTTAGCAGCATTCAATGCCACCATTGCTCCCTGGCTCTTCTCCTCCGTGCAACAGCCACCCTGGGACCTTCCCAATGTGCACCATGCACTTCCCACCACTCACCATGTGCTTGCTGCCCTCAACCTGTAGCTACTGTCAGCCCCCAGATAAGCCAGCCCCTGGGGGTATAATAAAACACGTTTTTTTGGGGGGCTGGCCTATATTCGAGGTTTTTTATAATTGCCAGCGCTAATATAATGGCAAATATGAAACTCTATCGGTTTTACACCAAACTGTAGATCTCGTTCTGCCAATTGTAATCGAGTCGAAAATATTTTAAGGTCGCGAATCTGATTCTCGCGCAGCTTGGCAGGGATTGATTCCCTGCCAACACATGCTGACTTAATGACAGAACGTTCTGACTAGACGCGCAACAAATGAGAAAAACAAAATTAACATGCGCTTATAATAAGGGTACATTCTTGTGTTAACACAAATGTCTCAATCCCGTCGTATAACCAATGTATCGGTCTGCACTGCATTACACCTAAGAATCGAACATTTCCACCGCACTGCATCTCTTCGTCTCAGACGCGAGCCCTTTGTGACGCGCTTCAGGAATGAACCCTAAATCATGTTTTTTTTAGGGGGTGTACTTAGGGTACATTCCGCTGTGGACATGCGTCCCAATCGATGTGTCCCAATCGATTCTACCGCACTGAATCTTATTACACCGAATTACACCCTAGTTTCAAAATTTTCGCTTCTCTGGTTTAGTGCGGTTCGGAGCGGTACACTCGATTGGGACACATCGATTGGGACGCATGTCCACAGCGGAATGTACCCTTATAATTGAGGACCGAATATAAGCGCCATATGCCTTTCATAAGCGCCCGGCGCTTATTCAAGACCTGCACTTAAAGCAAGGGTGTACATTCAATGTGTTGGTTTTGGACCAAGTTTTAGTTTTGGTTTGGCGAAATAAAGCTGCCCAGAAAGAAAAGCATGTAAGCAACCATCCAAAAGATAGACACCTGACGAACTGGAGGCAAGCGGTTGCACTCTTCCCCATCTCACTCACTCTTCGAGCGAGGTGACTGTTGTACTGCATTCATCAGATTGAGTTGATTATACAAACGCCAACCTACGGCCATTCCTCTTTGCATATACCGTATGCCCTTCCCCCCCCCCCCCCCACACCCCCCCCAAATATAAGCGCAGACCTATAAGGTAAAAAATGTTGAGATTTCATACCCTTTTAAGTACCGAGGCTAATTTTTCCACATTTTTTTAACAGATAAAGGAAAAATCATGATATTTGCTGTATAGCATTTGAATAAAATCACTGCTTTGTCTGTTTTTTTCAGCAATAATTCTTATTCCAACTTTGATTCTTTCTACCAGCTCAAAATCATGTTGCTTGACGTTGATACTATATTCGTCCAAGGCCTTGATCCACCAGGGTCTGTGAGAAAAAAAGGGTTGTTTTACAGCATTGATAAACAAGGCCCGATTTTTCAGGGTTATAGGGTTGCGATTGTATCTGTCAAATGTCAATGTGCAACTTTTGTGAACTACATAAGCCCTCTTTTTCCTAGCTGCGACGTTAACGGATCCATGCACGAATCGCCCTCTTCTCAAGGTATCTATGCAGGACTGAAATGAGCATCAGCTGTACAACTTCAACCAGGCGCGTGGAAGTTTGAACAGTATGTTCCTTCGCTAAAAAAATCTGCAGACCAACAGCATCGATCAAGCGCACCACGTTCTTGACACGCAAGCCCCATATTACGGATCGACCAACCACATCTGCCCGTCGGAGAACGAATGAGCACGCGACACTCGTACAGTATCAGTTGCCAACACGCTCCAGCATAGCAACTGCGCCTGGCTTCCTCGCTCTCCCACAGGGTTATGACCGACGGTCAGGGCAACACCGAAAAAGGTTCTTCATCCACGCAGTGACCCACTTCCACATGCGGTCTTGAGAGCTGAGCTGGGCAGGTGCCAACAAGGAGTTGTTCACTAAGTATTGCTGAACTAGCACTTAAGGATGGACGATGGTGATGAGAGGAACTTTGCTTGAGTGTGAAAGTGAGATTCTACAACCTGATACTTGACCATAATCACCGCTCCTCCTTACAAAGGAGGACTCCCTTGTTGGAAGGCTAATAAATACCCTCGGGTGAGAAGGAAACAGAGCTCGTCAAATCTGGGTAGACTCTCTCTAGAATTTCCCTACCTGCTCCACAGCATCTTTCTAATGGGAAATTCTACACGAACATTGGCGCGTTCCTGGCGCGTGTCAAGCTTCCGGTCATCCGCGGATGACCGGAAGTTAGACCCACTTTGGGTCATCCGAGACCAACTTCGGGTCTTCCGGCCAAAAATTGCCCCTGTTTCCGGAAAACACAAAGTTTGACAGGAACTTTAACCCGAAGCTTTGGGTCTTCCCGGGAAGGCCCAAAGCTTGACACCAGCCAGGAACGCGCCCTAGTCCCGCTCCCATGAAGATTGTTTTTTTTTTTTGTGGACAAGCAAAATTCGGTGCGAGAATTCGTTTTGTTGCCTGCTAGCCTTGTCGTTCTTTCCTTCCGCCTCCTTGTCACCGCTTTTTCGCTAGTAGGTTGGGCCAAGGTCTTAGAACCACCGAGACAGCATCATCATCAGCAGTACACTATTCGTGGTTGTAGAAGCAGCATCGGTGATCACGGCAAAATGTTGCTACCCTGCATCTGTCTTATATGGCATTCCAAAGTCAAATATGAGAAAAGTCGAGTTAGGGCGACACGGCTGGGTCAGCATGAGTATTTCCTAAAAGACTGTTCTTAGACACATCTGGGAGTTCTCTCCACACGTAGACATTTAAGAAAGTATGAACAGGACAGCGAATACTGCCTCTTGGCTGCACACAAGGCAAATCTCCAGACTTTTTTCAGGCTGACAGTCCCCCAACCGTTGGTGACCTGCAGTGATATCCGGAGCGCATCTCCCAATGGCTCTCGCCATGAGCCTCACCGTCGCCACCATCGCCCTTGCATTAGTCTCGCCGCTTCCCCTTCTGCCCGAGACCCGTGCGGTCAAGGTCGCAAAATCTCAATGTAAGAAAACCCGCAAATGTCATTTCTCCACCGGTCGGACCGCCCTCTCGCAGCAGCTTTCTTCCTGCTTAGTACTCCTTCCTGCTTCCTGCTTAGTACTCCTTCCTGCTTCCTGCTTATTACTCCTTCCTGCTTCCTGCTTACTCCTTTGATGCGACTCTGGACAGAAGCACGTACTTCGTTGCCCCCGTTCCCGTCACGGGAACACACGGTTGTTTTCGTCTCACATGCTCTCACATATGTTCCCTTGAAGATGCGTGGCGATCGCGTTCCTGAATCCTTCCTCCATGGCCTTCCACTCTTCGCCTTTCCGCAACTCATGCGGCGGACGCGTGCAGCTTCTGCCTTTCGTTTTTGAGTGACCTTGAAGCCTTTCGACGTTCGACTGACTGATTTTCAGACGTCAAACGGCCATGCTAACGAAAGCAAAACTCGTCTGAGGCGTCTGTGAGAGAGAGTCAGTGTGGGTGGCCTCGCGACCATTTCAACGTTGAACGCAGCGGGTGTCAGCCTGATTGACACGAGTCAGCGACAGCTGATACTGCTGTCGCGCCCCCTCAGCCTTAGGGGAGCCTCTCACTCCCCAACCTCTCCCACCGCCTCCCCCACCCGAACCCCGTTACCTCCTCTCCCCTCGCCAGATCCCCCTCTCCCTCGCCGCCCCCTCTCACTCCTCGACATCTCCCACGCTCTCCAGAAATAACGAGCGAGCGCGGCGCGCGCGTCTTTCTTGACGCATACGCGCGAGCACCACCCATAGTACTACCCATACCGAGGGCGAGCCCCCATGTCCGCCTCCCCATGCCACGCCGGCCCGGGTTCCTGCGGACGAATATCTCTGAATGGACGGGGCTTTTGAGGCAACTCTTGAGTCGACTCTGCCTTTGAGTAGACCCATTGGGTCAAAGTGAGGATGTTATTTGCCTTTAACACAGCCCACAGGCGTTACAGCTTTTGAGTATGGCACAGCTTCTGAGTCTACTCAGCTTTTGAGTCAACTCCAGTTGTTGAGTCGACTCAATATTCAGTCCGCCTTCCCATGCCAAGCCAGCCCGGGGTTCCTTTCCTTTCCTGTGGACGAAGGGCTTCGAGTGGGTGGGGGGCGTGTGTCTCTCACCCCTTGGACTCTGTGCCCCTGCGACGAGCGCCGGCATCCCTCACATGCAAGGCTGCTCCCCTCCCTCTTCCCTCGCCCAGGGCCAGTCCTTGAAGAACGAACGCGAGTGGGAGGTGTGTGCGTCTGTGCCGCCCGTATGCTGGCTCCCCTCCCTCTATAGCCACGCCAGGGCCGGTCCCGCGGCAGGAGAGAAAAAGAGAGTGCGGCCGGGGGTGTGTGTGTCTCCACCGCCCTCTCCTGCCTCCCATCGAGGAGAATGCTATCCACTCCCTTCCCAAGCCACACCGCGGCAGTGTCTCACCACACCGCCGTCCTCTACTGCATCCCAGCGAGGAGGAGCATTCCGTCCACGCAGCCCTCCCGATTGACTCCTCGCTAGAAGGCAGTAGAGGGCCCGGGCCAACCCTGCAGGAGCTGAAGCGTGAGAGGGGCATGTCTCGGTTGGTCGCCCTGTAGTGCAACCGCGCCCCTGTGAGGGGCATATCTAAGTATCTCTCATGCAAGTTGCTCCCCTCCCTTGTTACCACACGCCGCGGTCGGTGCCGCTGCTGCAGGAGCTGGAGTGTCTCGGTCGCCCTTGAATGTAACGGTGTGCGGCCATGCGAGGGACAAGGTAGTATCTTATCTTTCATGCAATCTGCTCCCTTCCTTCCCGTACTGTTGCTACACGCCAGGGCCGGTACTCCAGGAGCTGAAGAATGAGTGGGGCGCGTTCACAGGGAGTGACACGTGGTTGCCTGGCAATGACTGTGCCACCATATCGGGCGTTTTCTGCAATCAAGAAGGCAATGTCCGCAAATTGTGAGTCAATGAGTCTTGAGACGTGCTGCTGCTGCTGCTGCTGCTGCCCATGGTGATACGAGTGATGATTTGCCTTGGCGGACCGACTTGTGTGCACAGATATCTTTGTTGCTTGCAGTGTTTGTGGTTGTGGGTTGGTGGTTTGTATATGCTTTGTTGTTCTTTGTATATGCCGTCCGTGTGTGTGTGTGTGTGTGTGTGTGTGTGTGTGTGTGTGCGCGCGCGCGCGTGTGTGTGCGTGCGTGCGTGCGTGCGTGCGTGTGTGTGTGTGTGTGTGTGTGTGTGTGTGTGTGTGTGTTCCGCATATTCTCGCGCTTTCACGCATTTGCCCTCGTTTCTCCTCATGCGCATTGTTTGGCCTGACACACCATGCCACTCAAGAGCATTCTTGTTTGTGCCGTTATTCTGAAGCATACTCGGCTGTCCCATGTGCCCCATGTGTCCCATGTGCCCCATGTGTCCCATGTGTCCCCTACAGGTATCTGCCTGGCAGGGGTCTCACAGGCAGCATACCCACCAGCATCGTCACCCTGAGAATTGGCCGCATGTGAGTGCACGCCCGTGGGTGGCTGTGCTTCTGCTCTTGCCACATCTGCACGCGTGGTGCATGGCTGGGCGCATGGCTGGGCGCATGGCTGGGCGCATGGCTGGGCGCATGGCTGGGCGCATGGCTGGGTGCACGACTGACTGACTGACCTCCTCCAATCCCCCCTGTCCTCACCATCCGCCCCCAGCCTCAACACCCCCTTCCTAACCTCTCCTCCCCCCCCTGCTCCATCCGGCACAGCATTCTGAGAGACAACCAGCTCTCAGGGTCCATCCCTCTTCGACCTTTGAGGCGCCTCTAAAGTCCCTTTCTGGCCTCTCCTCTCCTCCCCCCCCTTCCTCTCTCCCCCCCCTCCCCACCCGCCCCGCTCCACCCGGCACAGCAATCTGAGCAACAACCGGCTGACAGGGCCCCTCCCACCAACTCTCTTCAACGCGGATGTTCTTGTTGAATTGTGAGGCGGAAGGATCAGGAGGAAAGAAAGGCTGGGGAGGGCCACGTAATGGAAAGCTAGGAGTTAGGTTAAATTGGGTTGGATTTCGGTTAGGTCAGGTCCTGGATGGGCAGGTGGCGGGGTGGGAAGAGGGGTGTTCACGTTTTCAGAAGGGGACAAGGGAACATTGGGGATAGGGTAGTAGGAGGAGGAGTGAAGGAATGTAGGGAAAGGAAAGCATCTGGAGATGCGATGGGAGGGTGTGTAATGGGGCAATATGTGCTGAGCAGTGTGCGTGCATGCGTTACACCCTGAGCTGAGGTGCCGTTTGGCGTGACATCCCTTGTGAGGCGCCTCAAAAGTACACCCTGAGGTGGCGTGATACCTCTCGACAGTTATACACGTGACAGGACGGTTGTGGAAGGGAAGTTAGTAGCAGGGTGCAAAATTTCGCCGAATTTTTCAAAATTTGAGCGAAAAATTCGCCATCGAAAATTTCCCCCGAAATTTACGATAATTTCGGTCTGGAAAAAAATTATGAGTCTGGTGCAAAAATTCGTCTGAAATTTTACATAAAATAGTAAAAAAAAAATGCGAATAAATGGGAAAAAACGATGGATGGAAATTTTACTGGCATATTGCTGCCAATTTTAAGCAGATCTGCCATTTAAGCACCAGATCTCTGCATATATCTGACATTTCGCTGCCAGATCTGGGTGGATCTGCCATTTTGCCACTAAGTCTAGGCAGATCTGACATTTTGCCACTAGATCTAAGTGGATATGCCATTTAGGGAACCAGATCTCTGCATATCTCTGGCATTTTGCTGCCAGAAGATTTTGGACTTTTTTTTGAAGGTCTAACAAAATTTCGCCGAAATTTTCAGAATTTGCCCGAAAATTTCCACCGTAAATTTCCAAGCGTAAATTTCCCTGACCGCAATTTTCCACCTTGGTTAGTAGGGAGGGGAAAGGGAGGAAAAGGCAGAGGTCATCATCATCATGATGAGATGAACGCACCAGCGAGGGTCGTGGAGATGCAGAGAGGTCATGGTTGGAGTGCTTAATCCAAGTGTGATCATGGTGGGTAAGTGGGTGGGTGGACGATGCAACTGCTCTGATAGAATGACATGCCGGGCCTTCCAAGGGGCGGCGTACACGCCCATGGCCAACCTGTTGTAACTGCTCTGATTCCAAGTGGCCTTCCTGTTCATCGTGATTTCAGTCAGAGGGCACGGCACTTTTCGTGATTGTTGGGTGAAGAGCTGGTGATGTCATGTCATGCGCATGCTGTGATTAGGCCACTATTGTTGCTGAGGTCATGCTCACGTCATGCTGGTGCCTCACATGCTGAATCCATGGTGATCTCGTGTGTGTTTGACACAATGGAATGGTGGGACTGTGGAACCGTGGAATGGTGGGAGTGTGGAATGGTGGGAGTGTGGAATGGTGGGAGTGTGGAATGGTGGGAGTGTGGAATGGTGGGAGTGTGGAATGGTGGGAGTGTGGAATGGTGGGACCGTGGAATGGTGGGACCGTGGAATGGTGGGACCGTGGAATGGTGGGAGTGTGGAATGGTGGGAGTGTGGAATGGTGGGAGTGTGTGATGGACCCACCCAGGGATCTTTCATACAATCAGCTCACCGGCCCAATTCCTACAAGCTACAGTCAGGGACTTGGAACGTTGTCGCAACTGTGAGTGTTTCCTTCCGAAATGTTCCTCTTCCCTTCTGTCTCTGCTCCCCTTTGTTGTTCAGAATATCCAGCCAACCACTTTCGGTGTCTAAACCCCTGTACCAATAGCTCCCACTCTCCTCCTCACCATCTCTTTGTCTGTCATCCCCTGATTCCCCACCCCCTACTTTCCCACCCCCCGCTCTACCACCCCCCTTCTCCCCCTCTATCCCTCCCTGACTATCCGCCTCATCTCGCTCTTCCTTTCTTTCCATCAACTTCCTTCCCTCGCTCTCACACCCCCCACTGTCTCACCCCCCACTTGCCTGCCCCACGCGTGCCCTTGCATGATGTGCTCTCCTCTCGCCTGCCCCTCGCCTCTCTGCGCGGCATGCTATCAGGCGGCTGCAAGGGAATCGACTCACGGGGCCCATCCCAGGGGCTATGCTGTCAACCATGCCTAACGCGGTCGAGCTGTAAGCGCAGTGCACTCCCCCCCCATGCCTACCTGAGTTTCGAGATATCTCAAAACTGCAAGGGAATTTAACTCTCAGGCTCCATTTCAGGATATATGCTGACAGACAGCTATGCCGAGTAATGCGAGGGAGATGTAAACACAGCACACCCCCAACGCCTACTTGCTACCCTCCGTGCTGCCTCTGCGCGTGTGCACGCACCACAGGATTGTCGTCTGCATCTGTACGCATACCCGTATCCCTCCCTCCCCGCCTCCCTTTCAGCCTGCGCTTGGCCTCTGGCCCATTTTCTTTGTTGTGGCACCAGGCTCGCTCTTCCCCCCACTCCTACCCCGCCTCCACATCCCCATTTGCATTGCACCCCCTCCCTCGCCCCTCACCAATCATTGTGTTGGTTTTATTCCCCGTTTTAACCCATGAATGCTCCTTCAAAAACCCTCCTCGTTGTCCCCCACACCTCCCTCTTTCCCCCTTCGCCCCTTCCCCTCCCTTTTCTCCCCCTCTCACCCGCCCTCTCCTCTTTTCCCCCTTTTGTTCCCCCTTGCTCTCTGTCCCTCGCAGCCTACTCAACAACAACCAGCTAACAGGCAACATACCCACCCAAATCAGTGACATGCAATCTCTCACACGACTGTGCGTGCACCTCTGGCACCAAACCGGATCTACTTCGTTCATCTTTAGGACGTCTTGAAATTCCTCTCACACGACTTTGCTGTGCTGTGCTCTGGATCATGCTTCATAGATCATGCTTCATAGATCATGCTTCATAGATCATGCTTCATGAAGTCATGCTTCATGGATCACGCTTCATGGATCATGCTTCATGAATCGTGCTTCATGGTGATCTAAGGAGCCCTACCTTATTCAATCGATAGTCTTTGAACACTAGTTGACTTGCTGTTGACCTTCATTTACGCTTGTTGACCGCTGTTGACTTGACCTTCCCTAGCAAATGTGCTCATGACTGGACCATATTTCACCACACTGGACACTGAACCGTCCTGGCCTCCACCTCCAACCAAACCCCATCCCACACCTTCCCACCCCTGTTGCATCACCTTCGCAACCAGAAACCTGGGGAGCAACCATCTGACGGGAATGCTGCCTGTTGGATTGAACCGTTTGGCCTCGCTCCAGTCCCTGTGAGTTGTTTGTGCATCAGATTTGCTTGCAGCAGACGCAGTCACTAACTGCTTACACACATTTCAGGCAGCCCAACCGGTGCAGGCAGCTTCCCCTGACTGCCTCTCAAAGTGTTTCCTTCTTTGCACCAATTCACATCACATTACAACAGATATGCAACTCAAACCTGTTTCCTTCCACCCCACTCCCTCACACACTCACCTCCTCCCTCCCTCCCTCCCTCCCTCCCTCCCTCAAACACGCACCTCCTCCATCGCCCACCTCACTGCACACCATCACTTGCCTCCATCCATGCTGCTGCCTCCTTCCCCATGCATGCATGTCTTGCATGCATGCACTGCTGCAAAGAGGCTATCATTGCAGCCGGGACAAGTGATTCTCAACAGCGCCTGCTGCATGTACTGCTGCATGACCCTCACCTCACTTACCTTCATCAGTGCCTCTCTCCCTGGCTTGCATGCCTTTTGAGACATCTCAAAAGTCGTCCACGCCACTCTCCGCTCTCTCTATGGCCTGCATACATGCAATGCTGTGCTGACCTTCACTTGCTCGTGTGTGTTGCCAATGCATCTTGCAGGCGCCTCAACAATAATTATCTAGAGGGGGTTATTGACGGGTCCTACTCTGCATTGGCAAGCCTCCTGGAATTGTAAGTTGCTGCATCCACGTGTGCCAGTTTTCTGAGATAGTGCACAGTCGTGTTTTGAGTCGACTAAAAACACGACGCATTTCACGCGGATTATACGTGTTTTGAGTCGACAAAAAAAAACGACTCATTTCACACGGATTATATGTGTTTTGATTCGACTTAAAACACCATGCAAGTGTGCCAGGTTTCTGAGATAGTGCAGAGCAGAAGGGCAGAGCAATCCCCCCCCCCCCCCCCCCCCCCCCCCCCCCCCCCCCCCTTCCCCCACCTCTCCTCTTCCCCCTCTCCCCCCAATCTCCCATGTTTACACATGTCCACGTGCATGCCACAGGTCACTAGCGGACAACCAGATAGGAGGTGACATCTACAACACAATGCTCATCTTCACCACTCTCACCATGCTGTGCGTCTTGCCTTGAGATGTCTCAGAACCTGAGCTGAGATTTGAGACGTTCTAACATTTGAGGTTTGAGATTTCTACAACCAGATAGGAGGTGATGTCTTCGACACAATGCTCATCTTCACCACTGTAACCATGATGTGGTCTTGCCTTCCTTTGGAGCCGCCTAAAAAATCGCCTAGAAAATCGCCTAGAAAATCGCCAAAAAAATCGCCCAAAAAATCGCCTCACTACAGACAGGCAGGGAACGTGGACAAGACAGGGCATTAGTCGTCTTCTCCTCTGTCACTATGCTGTGGCAATTGCCTTCCTTTCCCTCCACTCAAATACCACTCTCAGTGCATGCTGTGCTGTCCGGATGTTCTTGGCTCACGGTGAGAAGCGGGAAGGAGGGGGGAGGTGGTGGGACGATGCAGAAGTGGAGGGTTGGTAGAAGTGTTGGTCTCAACTCACGCATGGAGCTAGCTAGTGCGTGGGGCTTTTAGTTCCTATGCATGTAGCCTGCCACACACCCCTTCATGTGGTCCAGTATGCTGTTCCATGCTGTTCCATGCTGTTCCATGCTGTTCCATGCTGTTCCATGCTGTTCCATGCTGTTCCATGCTGTTCCATGCTGTTCCATGCTGTTCCATGCTGTTCCATGCTGTTCCATGCTGTTCCATGCTGTTCCATGCTGTTCCATGCTGTTCCATGCTGTTCCATGCTGTTCCATGCTGTTCCATGCTGTTCCATGCTGTTCCATGCTGTTCCATGCTGTTCCATGCTGTTCCATGCTGTTCCATGCTGTTCTTTCAGATGTTTCGAGTCGAGACGCCTCACAACTTCCTGCAACGTTCCTCGCCCCTCCATTGTCTCGCGTTTCTCTCATCGCTCCCCACCAGAGACATCACCAACAATGGTCTCACTGGAACGATTCTTGAGGCGCCTCAAGAAAGCTTTCTGCATTGTTCCTTGACCCTCCGTTGTGTCGTCTGTTTCTCTCTCTCTCTCTCATCACCCCCCCCCCCACCAGAGACTTGTCCAACAACGGTCTCACAGGAACCCTTGCAGATGGAATCTCACTCCTCACCAAATTGCGAGAACTGTGAGCTGGCCACATTTCTCAGTGCCATATCACTGTTGATATCACAATGCAGACCAGCACCAGCAACTGCACCAGCACTCTTACACGAGCAACTCAGTGTGTTTTCAGCCTTATCAAAGGCTCCCTTGATGTTTGATGGAATCTTGTAAATTTATGAAATTATTTCATACAGCATATGAATGCCACAGGTATAACGCCATAATGTAACATCTTTAGAATAGCGCCATTCATTTTAGGCTGTAGATAAAAATAGAGTAGACTTTGTGCGGCTTCTTTCCTTTCTCTTCTCAAGAATTCACAACAACTACCCTCTTCATCTAGTTGTAACGCATACAACTCCCACCTGCAATGACCACACTCACCCCATTGTTCTCTCTGGCTCAACTCATAATCCAACCAATTGGTTGCTATCTTATGCTACACTCCTGCTTCTCCTCCCACCCTCCGACCCTAAAATTTTTCATCTCGTGTATGCTCTTGCGCATTTCCCCCTTACTTCAGGCGTGCAGCCAAGTGTGGGATCCAGTTCTTGATTCCTCCACAGATCACTGATCTAACTAACCTCTCGCTTCTGTGAGCACTGACCACCTCGCTCGCCTCTCCCAGGCCTGCCTCTATTTCCTGAAAGGGTTGGTTCTGCATGGCATGAGCCTGAGGGTTGCTTATCATGTGTCCAGATGCCATCATTCTAATGCATGATGTGTCTGTAAATGCATCCTTCGTACCATGCATCCCTCATCCTCGTTTCGTCTGGGCTGTTCTTGTCATCTGCCCATCTCCCTGCATCTCATGGCAATGCATGGCACGGCATGGCATGGTATGGCATGGCGTGGGGTGGCACAACGTGGCGTGGCATGACGTGGCGTGGCATGGTGTGACGTGGCATGGCGTGGAATGGCGTGGCATGGCGTGGCATGGCATGGCATGGCATGGCAGGGACCTGTATGACAATAATATTAACTCGGCATTACCACTGGATATGGAGAAGATGGCCAATCTTCGACACCTGTTAGTGCTGCTGCCACTGCGTGTTCACTTCCTCTCCCCTCTCTCCGTCCACCCCCCCTCACTTGTTTCCGGCACCATTCTCTCTGAATGCAAATGTTCCTTCCTGTCCCCTTCCCCGTCCCCTTCCCCTTCCCCTACACCGCGTTTCTCCATGCTCTGAGCATAACGGCCACTGCTCATCCCCATGCTCATGCATGCAGCTCCGTGACTCGTTACATTAGTTTTTACCTTTCTAGTTACGCTTGTGGCAGCATGCTCACATCACATGCAATACGTTCGTGCGCATTCACTGCACTGCACCCTTGTATCAATCTCTTCTTCTGCGCCCCCTCTCCTAACCACCAGCAACCTGGGTGCCAACCACATCGATCCCCCCTACTTTGATGTAGTATCCGCTTTCACATCCCTCACCTACCTGTGAGTACTTCCACTTTCTGCGGCAATCACCTCTCACCCTACCACTTCATTGCACCGCACTGAACCACACTGGACTGCACGCCATCACGCCAGACCATCTGCCGCACTGGCCTCTCCTCTCCGCATTCCACTGTCCATCCATCTTCTAGCCATCCATCTTGTGTCCATACATCACATTTCCCCTGCCTCCCCCCCTCCATTCTCCTTCCAAACAGTGGCCTGTCCAATAACGGATTGGTCGACAAGACACCCTTTTCAGTACTTACGAACCTCAAGGCACTGTAAGGACCCTGCATTGCCCTCTTGAGCCGTCTAAGTCATCACTCTACCCGCAATTTCTATATTGCCCGGCACAGGGTACTGTGTTATGTTAACCTACACGCACTGTAAGGCCTGCTTTTGCTCTGCCTTCCTGTAACGCCCTCTGCTGCCCTTGCTGTGACCCCCTGCTCCTCTCCTCCTCCTCCTCCCTCCTCCTCCTCCTCCTCCTCCTCCTCCTCCTCCTCCTCCTCCTCCTCCTCCTCCTCTCCTCCTCCTCCTCCTCCTCCTCCTCCTCGTCCTCCTCCTCCTCCTCCTCCTCCTCCTCCTCGTCCTCCTCCTCCTCCTCCTCCTCCTCCTCCTCCTCCTCCTCCTCCTCCTCCTCCTCCTCCTCCTCTCCTCCTCCTCCTCCTCCTCCTCCTCGTCCTCCTCCTCCTCCTCCTCCTCCTCCTCCTCCTCCTCGTCCTCCTCCTCGTCCTCCTCCTCCTCCTCCTCCTCCTCCTCCTCCTCCTCCTCCTCCTCCTCCTCCTCCTCGTCCTCCTCCTCGTCCTCCTCCTCCTCCTCCTCCTCCTCCTCCTCCTCCTCCTCCTCCTCCTCCTCCTCCTCCTCCTCCTCCTCCTCCTCCTCCTCCTCCTCCTCCTCCTGCTGCTGCTGCTGCTGCTGCTGCTGCTGCTGCTGCTGCTGCTGCTGCTGCTGTCTGTCCGACTGATTTTTCTTGCTGTGAATCGAACCACATGTCGAGTGATATGATGAGCTAAGAGGCTCTATAGTGCAAGCAAAGAGCATGAAAGAGCTGCAAGGGAAATTCCTCACTCTGACTACTAGGTTTGCTTATGGGAGGGGTTGCATCTGGGAAAAAGAACCACAAATGTATGGTGATGCTGGGTGGATTGATTGGTTAGCACTACTGTTATTGCTGGCTAATCCCAACCAACCAAAAGACCTTGGAGAACCGAGACTCATCTTGACCAACCATATCAGTGGTTGAAGAGTACGATAATAAACCCGTCAACAGATCAAGCCTATGTTTGCCATATTGTTTTATATTACAATATCTTTCTTTCCCTCTGTCCCACCCTCTCTTCCTCTGCCTCTCCCTCTGTCTTAGCAGTGATCTCAGCGGTAATTCGTTTTCATATGACATTCCCGAATACCTAATCAACCTCCCACTTCTCGAATCATTGTAAGCTAACCATTACTGTTCGCATGTCCATGATTTCCTACACCATTTTTCTCATCTTGCCTAGATTCCTAGATTCCACAGTCTCTAAACTCTCTGCTCTACCCTGATGGCTGGCCTTTGCTCTGAGATGAGGACTTTAAAGGTCAGCGCTCCAAATGTCTCTCAGCGCTCCAAATGTCTCTCAGCGCTCCAAATGTCTCTCAGCACTCCAAATGTCTCTCAGCACTCCAAATGTCTCTCAGCACTCCAAATATCTGTCAGCACTCTGAACTGTACACACTCCCTGACTCACTTTTTAGCGCATGACCATGTGAATGTGCGTGTGCCTCTGAATGTGCATTTACATGTGCGTCTGAATGTGAATATCCATATGCATCCTCACATGCAGGGATCTAAGTGGTAACACCTTCTCAGGACCCGTACCAACTCCCGCCAATCCGAACACTGCATTCACCTACCTGTGAGGGCTTGGAGTTTGATTTAACCGTTCTTTTGCACTGCCTCTTCAGCAATCCCGGCTCTTTCGAATGTGCCAACTCCCTTCCTTGCTCCTTTTGACTATCACTCCCATTTCACCTACCCTCCCCTTCCGCGTCCCCTTCCTTCGACCCCTCCCCTTTCCCTGTTCGTACCAGCAACCTGGCAAGGAATTTTCTCTCGGGTTCGATTCCTCCAACTATTTCCAATGTGGGGGGTGCAGTCACCATGTAAGCAGGTCCTTTCTCAATGGGAGTAGCTCCACGCACAACCCAATGGAAACCCCCCTCTCCTTCCGTTGCTTCGTCCTTCCACTCCGTCCATCATTCCTCCTGTTATTCCTTGCCCGCTTGCCCACCTGTTCTAGCCCTCTTCATTTTCCCACTTTCTTGTGTTCTCTGTGGTCCCTCCCTCCCTCCCTCCCTCCCTCCCTCCCCCCCTCACTTCATTCCGCTTTCCCTCTTTCCTTCCCTGCAGTGATTTGTCGGGCAACTCTCTCGATGGCCCCATTCCTGCTTCCATGATTCAACTCACGCAGTTGCAAAATATGTGAGGCATTCCGTTCCCTGCTCGCGCCATACCATGCCATGCCGTGCCATGCCATGCCATGCCGTGCCGTGCCGTGCCATTCATGCAATGCCTTCGGGTCGCATGTCAGCGTGCCCCACAGAGCGAGACCCTCTTTTCACGAGATTCACTCACTGGCAACATACCATCAACTTGACCCATGCATGCCTTGTGTGGCTTGACCATCACATTCCACCACTTGCCATCAGCAGCACGCTCGCCACATCCTTTCAATTATCACCACCGTAAACACCATTGGTGGCTGCCTCGTGAACGACCCCCAATCAGAGTGCTGGGGTCCAACAAGTTATCGGGCGATCTTCCTCCCATGATCACCCAGCTCACAGACCTTAAGAAACTGTGAGTGCGAGAATGCGAGCAAGCATGCTGCATGCACGAAGCAGTTAGCAGGCACGCAAGCTGGAATGTATCTCTCGCATCAAAATGCGTCCTCTTGATTGAGAGTCATAGAACGTAATGCCTGTCCGGTTTCAACACCCGTTTGTTTCCTGATTCGACTCACTTGTCTTTTGTAATCTGAGTCTTTCCGGGCTTCCCAGTTTCCACATATCGTGCTTTAAAAAGGTCCTATTCAAAACTCCTCGGCCAGTTTTTGCACATCGTGTTTGAACACTTGGTCTATTACGAGAACTTGAACTAGAAGTAATTGGCTAGGTAGTGAAGTAATGACGCTCTGGGCCCCTTAAGTTCAGCATGAATTGGCGGGAAAGGATGAATAGAAAAGCAAATGCAATCCCCAATAAGGTTGCCTGAAACTCTCTATTGGCGGGTAAGGACTTTCAGTTGACCACAATTTGGTGAAGTTGGAGATGGTAGTTAGCACCTATCCTACAACAATGATCCTTCAATAAAGTAGGATACAAAAAGTACATTATAAAAAGTAAACAATGCTAGTATTTTCATAACATATTCTTACCCGTTCTTCGTGATCCCCTCCTCCTGCGCACGTGCAGGGATCTGAGTTCCAACCAGATATCAGGGCCACTGCCCACCATCCTTAGTCTTGCCACTTCTCTCTCCCACCTGTCAGTCCCCCTTTCTATTTGACCCACAGACTGAACCCCCCACACTCCCCACTCTCCCATCGCTACCCGTATGCCCTCGCCTGTATGCCTGTGGTTTTGAAGATGTATTGTCTATGTTTCGGCTAATTGTATGATTAACTGAGAAAGCAGTGGGGTGGTGGTCCACTCTCAATCATCAACCATTCTCCCTTTCCTCCCTCTTGAGTCGACCCAAAAGTCATCAACCGTTCTCCCTTTCCTCTCTCCCTTCTCCAACTCTCCCCCTTCGCCCCTCTCTCTCTCCTTTCCCTCCTCTGCCCCTTTTTCCCGTTCTCCTCTCTCCCGTTTCTCCCCTCTCTTCCCCCTTCCCCCCTTCCCCATCCCCAGCGACCTCAGCGGCAACATCTTCACAGGCACGTTGCCTTTGGGCTACAGCCGCCTCTCCCAGCTCTCCACCCTGTCAGTACCACACACAGAAGCGTGTGTTGTGCCATCTCAGCACCACTCCACCCTGGCAATCGTTATGCTACGGGGTAGCGTTTGTTGTGCCCTGTCAGCAGCTCTCCACCCTGTCAGTGTGTCGGGTCAGAGATAGTTAGTGTCTGTGCCATTATCCCATTCCACTGCATTGCATCTCGCTCCACCACACCCCTTCCAGTCTGTCACTTCGCATCTCTCAACCCATCCCACACCACTTTGTATCTCCCGTCCATGCTCGTCGCTCCCAACCACTGCCATCCTACCTTACCGCTCTCACCCCTCACCACCGCACTTCACCTCTCCCCGTTCAGGGGCCTGTCGTCCAACATTCTCTCAGGCTCCATCCCAGAGCCTCTTATCGCTGCCCTAACCAACACGCCCCACCTGTGAGTGTGTGGGGTTGCGTGGACATTTTTGTGCAGTGTTCTTACAGCTATTCTCCCTTTCACTTGCTTAGAGTCACCCGGCGAGCACCTGCTTCTCCTTGTCTGTCTGCTCGTGCAAGCTATGTCTTGTATTGAAAATTCCTGTGCAAGTTGTTGTGCTATAGAAGTCTCCCATTTGTTGCCATGTATATTTCTGCTACCATGCCATGCCATATTATCCCATGCCACACCACCACACCACACCATTCCACACCACACCACACCTTATCTCTCCACTCCGCACCACACCATGCCATACTGCACCACAGGGACTTGAGTTACAACCAATTTTCAGGATCCATGCCTTCATCCCTCTCCCTCCTCACCAAACTCACCAACCTGTTAGTCACACCACTACCTGTCCCTTCTTACGCGCTTTCGTGATTATCAGTTTCCTCTTGTCCTCATTTTTTCATGCCCGCATGTCCTCATTTGCGCATGATCTCATGTGCTCATGTCCTCGCTCATGTGATCTTGTGCTCATGCCCTTATGTTCTCATGTCCTCATGTGCTCATGTGCTCTTGTGTTCTGACGAGTATACAGCTGCTGCACCCGCCCCTCTCCCCTACTATTACTGCGAATAGGGATGAGCAAATGGCGAACACGAACATGTTCGTGTTCGCCTGGGCTCGAACATGGCTGTTCGGCGAACCGAACACTGTTCGGTTCGCCGAACACTTTACACCAAAAAGGGTGTTCGAAGTTCGCCAAGAGAGGCGAACATTTCGTACGTTTTGGTGAACACGAACACGTTCGCCCAGAACATGTTCGCGTTCGCCTTAAAGGACCTTCTCAGATCCAAGTAGAGTGAAATCCAAATGTTTCACATTCCCTCCCACCACCCCCCAAGCCAGTACCGCCCTGCTTCATCCATGCTAGTGCCAGCGTGTGACGGCGAGAGGCTACATCTGCACTTAAGCAACGGCGAAATGCTAGATCTACGCTTAAGCAACGGCGAAATGCTAGATCTACGCTTAAGCAACGGCGAAATGCTAGATCTACGCTTAAGCAACGGCGAAATGCTAGATCTGAGCTTAAGCAACGGCGAAATGCTAGATCTACGCTTAAGCAACGGCGAAATGCTAGATCTACGCTTAAGCAACGGCGAAATGCTAGATCTGAGCTTAAGCAACGGCGAAATGCTAGATCTACGCTTAAGCAACGGCGAAATGCTAGATCTACGCTTAAGCAACGGCGAAATGCCTTGATCCGCACTTAAGCAACGGCGAAATGCCTTGATCCGCACTTAAGCAATGGCTTATGCCTTGATCTGAGCCCAAACACCAAGGCCCGCGACCTAAAAATTGGTCGCGGGCCTATTCGTCGACGAACACATTGGTGTTCGTCGAAGGCCCGTGTCGAACACGTTCGTGTTCGACGCGCCTCGGCCAGCTGAGCCGGGCGAACGGCGAACACGTTCGCCCCGAACACTTTAGGCCAAAAAAAAACAGGTGTTCGTCATATTGCTCATCCCTAACTGCGAAGTTCCCCTCAACAGACATTTTTTTATTTCATCCCCTCACATAAGTGTGCGAGGTTCCAACTTCCACCCACAGACTCGAACAGCCAAACCCCATCCATCCTCTTCCTCCCCTTTCCCACACACCAACCCCTCTTCTCCGTTTCGTCCTCTGCCCCTCCAACCAACATCACGCTCCCCTCCTTTCACAGAGACCTGGGCTTCAACCGTCTGTCAGGCACGCTCGTTTCAACCATCAGCACTCTCACGGCCCTCAAGGCGCTGTATGCTCTTCATCCGCTGCACTCCCTTCACTGCACTCCCTTCACTGCACTCCCTTCACTGCACTCCCTTCACTGCACTCCCTTCATTGCCCTGCTCTCTCCCTCACATTCTCTCCCCTGCATTTCGAGCATCCTCCCTCTTGTGTGTCCCTGTGGTGGAAAAGCACTCGCCTCTGCTTCATGCTGTGTGCTATCAGTTGCACACGGATAACATTCTTTGCACCATGCCTCTTGCCGAACAAAAATGTTTCCGTCTTTATGCATCCTGCCTCTTCACACATCCCTCCATGTCACCACCCTGTTGCCCCTCGTTCCGTTGCCCCTTCTCTCTGCAATGCCTCTCCGACTCTCCGTTCCTGTTTCCCTATCTCTCTATCTCCCTGTCTGTCTGTCTGTCTGTCTGTCTGTCTGTCTGTCTGTCTGTCTCCCTCTCTTTTCGATTCCCTGTCTTTCTAACTCCCTGTCTCCCCGTCTCCCTCTCTCCCTGTCTCTCCGTCTCTCCCCGTCTCTCTGCTTCTCTCTCCAGATCTCTGTCCAGCAATGCTTTCACGGGTTCCGTTCCGGCAAAAGTTATTGCACAGATTGGCAACCTGCAAAAGCTGTAAGCATCCCAATTTCCCATTGCCTGCTTCCTCCTGCCTGCCTCTTGCAGGCATCCAACTCCTTGCATCCTGCACAACCGACCAACTGACCACACATAAACAGTAAAGCAATCCAGCGACCTATCCAATTCGTCGTATGCATTGCAGGACGTTGTGAACGGTTGTAGAAGGATGCACGCTCGTGCATGTCGTGCTGTTCTGTGCAGTGCACGTTCCCCCACATTTGAGAAAGCGCATATTTGATTCGATACAGACCATGTGCAGTGCACTAGGGTATTCTCATATGCCGCCATCTGAACAGCCCTAGAATGAAAAATGCACAAGCACGGTTGCTTGTAATGGCACGTGCATATGTGCTTCCCGACGCCGCTGCACTGCAATGCTCAAACACACGACATGTACGCATGCATGCATGTGTTCTACACCCTTCTCACAACCGAGATCACAAAATCATGTGTGTGCATGCCCCCATGTGCTCATGCACACAGACATGTGCATCTGCAAACCCACACATGCTCTTGATCTCCCTACCTCCCCATCCCACTCCGTCCTCTTTAACTCTTGCGTAGGGATGAGCAATATGACGAACACCTGTTCGGTTCGCCTCGAACACGTTCGAGGCGAACCGAACAGGATTTTTTTTGGGCCTAAAGTGTTCGGGGCGAACGTGTTCGGTGTTCGCCCGAACACGTTCGCCGTTCGCCCGGCTCAGCTGGCCGAGGCGCGTCGAACACGAACGTGTTCGTGTTCGACACGGGCCTTCGACAAACACCAATGTGTTTGTCGACGAATAGGCCCGCGACCAATTTTTAGGTCGCGGGTCTTGGTGTTTGGGCTCAGATCAAGGCATTTCGCCGTTGCTTAAGTGCGGATCAAGGCATTTCGCCGTTGCTTAAGTGCGGATCAAGGCATTTCGCCGTTGCTTAAGTATAGATCTAGCATTCCGCCGTTGCCTAAGTGCGGATCAAGCGTTTCGCCGTTGCTTAAGCTCAGATCTAGCATTTCGCCGTTGCTTAAGCGTAGATCTAGCATTTCGCCGTTGCTTAAGCGTAGATCTAGCATTTCGCCGTTGCACGATGGCGCTAGCTTGGATGAAGCAGGGCGGGACTGGCTTGGGGGGTGGGGGGAGGGAATGTGAAACATTTGGATTTCACTCTACTTGGATCTGAGAAGGTCCTTTAAGGCGAACGCGAACATGTTCTGGGCGAACGTGTTCGTGTTCACCAAAACGTACGAAATGTTCGCCTCTCTTGGCGAACTTCGAACACCCTTTTTGGTGTAAAGTGTTCGGCGAACCGAACAGTGTTCGGTTCGCCGAACAGCCATGTTCGAGCCCAGGCGAACACGAACATGTTCGTGTTCGCCATTTGCTCATCCCTACTCTTGCGTTATCCCTTCTATCCCATCCCCCCTCTCCTTTGCCTGCTCTGCATGTGCAAGGCAGGGACCTGAGCTACAACCAGCTAACGGGGGCCATGCCTGCAGAGCTCACAGCTTTGGATGCCATCACCAACCTGTACGCCCACTCGCTGCTGCTCCCATGCTTTCCATTCCACGGCTTCTGCTGCCATATATCATGCCATGCCATGGCTAGTCCAAACAAGTGGTTTCTCTTCATCTCTATCACTCCACCATGTCATGCCACTGATTTTAGTTCATCAAAAAGGTATTCCATGGATGCCTGTTGCTATGCATGTGTACCCACCTCTCCCACCCACTGTCTTCCATTTTCATTTTCGATTCATTCCCTACCTTTCACCCAACTCTCCATGCCATACAACCCAATCCACCCCTCTCTGCCTTCCCTCCCAGCGATCTGAGTCACAACGACCTCACCGGGCCTCTTCCAACCAGCATTGGCAGCATAACCACGCTCAAGTCCATGTGAGTGCTGCCGTGATAGGGACTGTACCACTGCCTGCCCTCTCCTGTTCTCACTTTCCTCCACTTCTGCAACTCCAATAAGCACACAGTAGAGCAGAGGGTTCCTCCGCTCTGCATGTAGCGTGCATTCATGTTACAAGTTTGTAACATACAGGGACGTAACATACAGGGACGTAACATACAGGGACGTAACATACAGGGACGTAACATACAGGGACGTAACATACAGGGACCACACGCAGGGGCGCATCCCTCTCAAGTGGTCCCCGCATGTAGCATGCACAAATTGAGACCTGTGTACAGAGCTACAGACAGCAAGGCGGCACTTGACTTCCCTACAGTGTCCTCTGCTACTACCTAAGCTAAGGAGAGGCCGTAAGGGGCTCAAGGATAGTGCACAGATCACAGCAGGGTGCTGCTCTGCGAAAGGGACTGCTAAAGGTGAGCCCACAGCAGGCGCAGGATGCTCTGCTTCCAAGGTTTCCAAAGCTCCCAAGTCCGGCTCCCAAATCCGGCTCCCAAGGCCGTTTTTCCCTGCTGATGAGCTTCCAACGGTGCTGCCACTTTTGGTGCAGCAAAAGTTAGGCAGGCTCTAGTATTTGGCAGCCCCTACAAACTATCTGGTAGGTGGAGGGGTGAGTTTAGAAGAAACCCCTTCCGGCTGCATCGGGAAGTAAGGTGCTTGTCATCCCTTACCCTCTCTTTTGTCCATTTTCTCTCTTCTAACTGCTCCTTGATTTCACCTCCCTTTCTTCTCCCTTTTCTTCGGCTTTTTGTACCCTCACTGCCCCACTTCTCTCTCCCCTCCCCCCTGCCCGCCACTCCAATGATGTAGCAATCTGAGCGGCAATGATTTGACCGGCTCCATACCAGTCGAGTACTCCAATCTCGCCAACCTCAAAACACTGTCAGTGCCCGTCCAACCCTCACACCCTGTCCACGCCCCACGTACCCTTCTCTCCTTCTCCCCCTGCAACCCTTCTCCCCCACGCACACTGTCCCCCTTCCATCTCCTCACTTCGACATTCCCTTTCTCATCTTCTCCCCTTTTTTCCTTGTTATCCCCATTCCCAAGTCCTGTGCTTCCTTTCTGCTCAGCACCCCTTGTCTCGTCCCATCCCCTTGACCACTCTCTATCTCACCTTTTCCGGACACCCCTCCCAGCACACCTGCTCCCTCCCCCCCTTTCTCCACCAGATTCTCCCTTTCCCCACCCGCTTCCAACCCTCTCCTGTTTCCTCTGTGCCTTTCTCTCACCGTTTCTCCGTTTCAGTTGTGTGTGTGTGTGTGTGTGTGTGTGTGTGTGTGTGTGTGTGTGTGTGTGTATTCATCAAAACTTTATGAGCTGAACGTTATTCACACCTTGCAATGACCCCCCTGCTTCCCTGGCCGTTAAACCGAACCTTTCCCTACCTACTCCCCTTTCCATCCTTCTGCTGCCCTAATTCCCTTCGTGTGCACTTCACTCTCAATCTGCAACTCCACAGCAACCTCTGCTGCAACCAGATCAGCGGCACCCTGCCCACTCTTCTCGGAGGGCTGTTAAGAATGGAAGCCATGTGAGTGACCCATCCTCATGTGAGTTAACATGCAGCATTCGCCCAGCTAAGCACTGTATGTGGACTGGTGTGCACCGGTGTGCTGTGCACGTCTGTTTCTGTAGGAACAATCGGTGCACATCGAGGCTTTAATCCCACATCGCTCTGAATCCAAGTGGAAAGCACCACACTCATTCTTCTCAGGACGGAACCGGTAGCCCTTTCAGTATGGCTGAGTCAACCCAGCAACTCTACGAGCAACAGCTTGAAGCAAGCAAATTTATTAGTGTCTTTTTTATGTGATGCGAGGATAGAGGATTTTTAGTAACAAACTTTCAGATTAACCATTATCTTAGTTCTCAAACAATTTTCTCCCTCCCCTGCAGTGACCTGAGCAACAACCGTCTGCATGGAACCATCCCCACTCTTCTCACAGGCCTTGTCCGCCTCACCCTCCTGTATGTCCTCACATGTTTGAAGAAGTGTTTTGAGACGTCTCAAAACACTTCTTCAAACACCTGTATGTCCTCACACTTCTTCAAACACCTGTATGTCCTCACACTTCTTCAAACACCTGTATGTCCTCACACTTCTTCAAACACCTGTATGTCCTCACACTTCTTCAAACACCTGTATGTCCTCACACTTCTTCAAACACCTGTATGTCCTCACACTTCTTCAAACACCTGTATGTCCTCACACTTCTTCAAACACCTGTATGTCCTCACACTTCTTCAAACACCTGTATGTCCTCACACTTCTTCAAACACCTGTATGTCCTCACACTTCTTCAAACACCTGTATGTCCTCACACTTCTTCAAACACCTGTATGTCCTCACACTTCTTCAAACACCTGTATGTCCTCACACTTCTTCAAACACCTGTATGTCCTCACACTTCTTCAAACACCTGTATGTCCTCACACTTCTTCAAACACCTGTATGTCCTCACACTTCTTCAAACACCTGTATGTCCTCACACTTCTTCAAACACCTGTATGTCCTCACACTTCTTCAAACACCTGTATGTCCTCACACTTCTTCAAACACCTGTATGTCCTCACACTTCTTCAAACACCTGTATGTCCTCACACTTCTTCAAACACCTGTATGTCCTCACACTTCTTCAAACACCTGTATGTCCTCACACTTCTTCAAACACCTGTATGTCCTCACACTTCTTCAAACACCTGTATGTCCTCACACTTCTTCAAACACCTGTATGTCCTCACACTTCTTCAAACACCTGTATGTCCTCACACTTCTTCAAACACCTGTATGTCCTCACACTTCTTCAAACACCTGTATGTCCTCACACTTCTTCAAACACCTGTATGTCCTCACACTTCTTCAAACACCTGTATGTCCTCACACTTCTTCAAACACCTGTATGTCCTCACACTTCTTCAAACACCTGTATGTCCTCACACTTCTTCAAACACCTGTATGTCCTCACACTTCTTCAAACACCTGTATGTCCTCACACTTCTTCAAACACCTGTATGTCCTCACACTTCTTCAAACACCTGTATGTCCTCACACTTCTTCAAACACCTGTATGTCCTCACACTTCTTCAAACACCTGTATGTCCTCACACTTCTTCAAACACCTGTATGTCCTCACACTTCTTCAAACACCTGTATGTCCTCACACTTCTTCAAACACCTGTATGTCCTCACACTTCTTCAAACACCTGTATGTCCTCACACTTCTTCAAACACCTGTATGTCCTCACACTTCTTCAAACACCTGTATGTCCTCACACTTCTTCAAACACCTGTATGTCCTCACACTTCTTCAAACACCTGTATGTCCTCACACTTCTTCAAACACCTGTATGTCCTCACACTTCTTCAAACACCTGTATGTCCTCACACTGCCCCTCCTGCTCAACCTCCCCTTCTCTTTTCTCCATTTTCACATCCGCTGCCTGGCCCTTCCCCCTCCTCCCAAAGAACCAGTAACCATCTCTTGGGTCCCTCCCTCATACGTCATCCTCCCCCCATCTTCCCATCCTCCCCACCCCGCTCGCAGCAACCTGCGCAACAACCAGCTGACAGGCCCCGTACTGCAGCCCATCCCATCAACAGTCACCTCCTACAATCTCGACCTCAACTACTTCTCCTCAGGCTTCGACTCCCCACCTGACTGCTCCCAAGGCTCCATCTCCTTCCGCTTCAACTGCCTCGCAACCCCCACTGACGGCTTCTCCTGCCCCACGCCTGCCACGCCCTCTGCTGCGGATGCAATGGTGCAGCGCCCGGAGGAGCTCTGTGCGGCCTTCTGTGGCGTGAGTGCTGACGACCCCCCGTGCGACGGCCATGGCGTGTGCTATCTGGCCGGCCCCAGCAGAGTGCCCACGTGTGACTGCGAGCCTGGGTTTGTCAACGGGGAGTTTCCTGGAAGCTGCGTCGCCGAAGGCAGTGAGTGGGGGCGGGGGAGGGTGGGGGATATGAATAACGGGGGAGGGGAATGAGGATGGTGTGGGATGTTAGGGCTGTGTGATTAGTGTGCGTATGTGTGATAATATGAAGTTTGAAGAGAAAAATGTGATCGGATAAAAAGATCTCAAGGTATACATTTGGTGGGAGCAACGGGGAAGGGTTGGGTTCCTGACCTTTTTTTTTTGGCTCCCACCAATAATCTGGGTTGGAGGATTATTGGAGGGCCTTAATACACATGGTTAATGCTCAGCCAAATTGTGCGGCCAATACTCTGCAACCCAACCCTAGAAATCAAATAGTTGGCTAAGGTTGAGTTCCAAACTCCCAAGTTCCCAACTAGGTTCAAACCCCAGTTATGCATCCAAACTTGGTATGGCGGCTGTTCTACCCAAGGTAGTATAGGATACACGCAGGATACAATAAAAGAGGAATGGTATTCTGAAATTCTGTGCTGTGCTGTGAGAATTTCGCAACATGGTCGTGGAGCTGGAACCTTCCTGCACAGGTCTCGATTCACAAGGTTGGCTTGTGGGGTGCCTCAGCGCTTCCGATGCGCTGCGTTTTGAGGCGCCTCAAAAGCCATCTCTTGTCATGCCGTCCTGTTGAGATGCCTCCTCAAGGACTTCTCTCCCCCTCATAGCCGTTCTATTTCCCCTTGCTGCCTAACCGCACCCCCTCCCTCGCTGGCAGGCGAGGACCCAGTAATCGTGCAGCCGACAGCAGCACAGACAGCAGTGAAGGGGGGGGCTTCAGTGGCAAACGACGGCCGCGTCACGCTGACAGCCTCACAGCCCAACACGTGGGGTGCAGCGTTCCTCCAACTGCCCATCCCACTCTTCTCCTTCGCCCTCAAGGCCGGTGCCTGCGGCCGCCCCTTGGCCTTCACCGTCTATTTCTCCTTCTTCATTCTCAAACCAGCCACCGCCAGCAGGGCAGCAGCCACAGCTGCAGGAGATGCAGGGGACGGGTTTGCGTTTGTGATTGCCGCCAGTGATGCTGCTACAGGCGGTAGCAGCGGCAGCAGCGACGGCAGTGGTGGGGGCGGCAGCTTAGGGTATGCAGGCATGGATGAGCGCAGCATAGCCGTGGAGTTTGACACTTCTAAGAGCACCGACGCCAACGACCCAGACAGCAACCACGTGGGGCTCAGTGTCAGGGGCAACACCTCTTCCATCGCAACTGCCAAAGCGCCCTTCACTCTCAACGATGGCAAGCCGAAGCAGGCCTGGATCGTCTTTGAACCCTCTCCTTCCTCCGCTGGCGGTGCTGCTAGTGGCAGCGCTAGCTATGGCAGCAGCAACAGCAGCGGCGGTGGCACGGGGTGGCTGCGGGTGTTTCTGTCGGCCAAGGGGTCCCCCCGGCCGGGCAAGGCAGTGGTGGCGATGCAGGTGTCGCTGTGCGAGTTCCTGCAGCCCAGTGCAGCCGAGGCGTCGTTCAAAATGGGCTTCACTGCTTCCTCCTCTGACTCCCCACAGCAACACTCCATCCTCGAGTGGAACATCACCACAGGTCATTACTGCTGTCCGCTGCTTCTCCCTGCTGCCCCCTCCTGCTCTCCTCTGCACCTTCGTGCTCATTGCTGATTCCCTCTGCTCCCTGCTTCCGGTACTGTCGCCTATTGTCACGCGTTCCGCACTTGTTGGGGTGCATTGTCTTCTTGGCGTCGAATCAGTTAAGTTCAGCACAAACGCTCAACTGTATCATCTTACCCACTCTATCCAATACTCTCCCTCCCACCAGGAATGGCCCACTCAACTCCCTAAACCATAGGTCACCTTAGCTCGCATGTATATGTATTACGTTCTCATCGTTTGTTACATCTTCCTTTTATATCTCTCTGTCTGCTCCCATCTCCCCTTGTCTTTCCAGGCCTTCCCGAATCAACCACCGTTACAGGTATGACTGAGTTGCATTGGCTTGAATTCGCAACTTCTGTGTCTGCTTCTTGGGTATCTTCTTGCCACCCTTTGGTTTGTATTTTGACCCCAATCCTTTCCACCAAACCGATCCTCCACCGTCCCCTCCATCCTCCCACAAGCTCCCCTAAATTTTCCCACTTCACCCTCCCCCC
This sequence comes from Closterium sp. Yama58-4, assembly GCA_947470075.1. Classification (NCBI taxonomy): domain Eukaryota; kingdom Viridiplantae; phylum Streptophyta; class Zygnematophyceae; order Desmidiales; family Closteriaceae; genus Closterium; species Closterium sp. Yama58-4. The sequence goes on from CANIUD010000042.1 coordinate 1,086,018, forward strand.
CCCCTTCGCTCCCTCCCCTCCGAACTTCCAATAAGTTCCCCACTCATTAATCCCTCAGGGTCTCGCCTCGCCCTGATCCCTCCCAAAGTCCTCCTCCCATTCTTCATTCAGCCCTTCCTCCAATCTGCCCCCTAATCCTCCCCATCGCACTAAATGCCACCAGACCCATAAACTTCCTTCCCTCTCTCCCCATACGTCTCTCATCCCCCATACCTAACCCCATCCTTCCTAACCCCCTACCCTACCCGAACCAACCTTATCCTATCCCCTCCCCCCCACTTCCCCTCCCCACCCGAATGGTTCATCCCTTTTCTATCTCCCCCCACTCCCCCAGGCCAGCAGTATGGGTTCCAGTTCAGCGAGGCATCGCTGGCGCCAGTGGGGGCGAACCTGTTCTTCCGCTACGCCAGTGCGGGCGTGCAGGCAGTGCAGCCAGCAGGCGGCAAGGAGGAGGAGGTGTGGGTTGTCAGCCAGGCCTTCTCCTGGGCCGACCAGGGCGTGGCCTGGCCCGTCCAGAACCAGGGCGCCTGCGGTGAGGGCATGTGGAGGGGAGGGGTGGGGAGGGGAGTGGAAGGGATGGGGTGGGAGGGGATGGGAGGGGATGGGATGGGGTGGGATTGGATGGGATTTGATGGGATGGGATGGGTTGGGATGGAATACCGTGGGTTTTTTCCTTACTTGGTTGGGTAAGGGGGCGCAAAGGAATGAGAGGGCATGAACTGTTAAAGTGCTTTTTGGTGAGAAGAGGGCTGTGTGACATCTGTGGCTGGTGTGGCTTCTCACTTCCTGCCATGCCCATTCTCCCCATCCCGCTTTCCCCTCTCCCATGCCAGCCAGCTGCTGTGCATACACAGCCGTGGGCAGCATACCAATCCACTTTAACTTCACATGCCTTCAACCTCTCCCATCATTCCACTTCCACATCCCCCACTTCTTTCAGGCGACTGCTGGGCGTACGCGGTGGTGGGCAGCATAGAAATGGCCTACGGCATTCTCTCCAACCTCACAGTCGTGCCGCACCTCTCGGTCTCCCAGCTGCGTGACTCACTCGGCTCCTCATGCTCACAAGGCAACTCGCCCTCCCAGGCCTTCCAGTACCTCGTCACTCTCAACGCCAAGAGCAAAGTGGGGCTCACAGAGGACGGGGGGACCGGGGTGGTGGTGAGCGGGGGCGGGGCCAAGAAGAGCAGCAGCCAGAGCCCGCTCTGCAGCATGCCTGTCTTTTCTCTGCTTGCGCAAGCTCTTGGAATCTCCTGCGACAAAGGCCGGACCCCTGGAACGGTGGGCAGCTCTTGTTATTCTTTGTTTCCTATTTGTTTGTTTGTCTTTGTTTTTTCTGTTTGTTTTTCTATCCGGTTCAAAGTTCTTCAAACTCATCGAGTACTTTTCCTTGTCCACTCTCGAGTACTTCATCCCGTGAGTCCACTCCATCCCGTGTCTTGATATGATCCGTTCTGACGTGGTCCATGTATGGCTTCTGATGTGCCGCACTGCCCCTGTTTACTGTTGTTCTATCCTCTCCCCTACCCCTATCCTATCCACTCCACCTCCCACCTGTCCTCTCCCTTGCTCCCCTATCCCTCCTCCCTTTCCTCGTGTACTTCTCCTCCCCTTCCTCGTGTACTTCTCCTCCCCTGCCCCCACGGCAGAGCAAGCCATCAGGGGGGGCGTTTACAGTGAACGGGTTTGAGCGCACGGCGTTCCACGGATGGTTTGGGCTGCTGCTGGCCGTGCAGCGACAGCCCGTGGTGGTGCATGTGCAGGCCACCGCCCCCTCCTTTCTCAATTATGATGGGGTGAGTGCGCACGCACGCACACACGCACACACACACACACACACACACACACACACACACACACACGCACACGCACACGCACGCACGCGCACACACAAACATGCACGTGCACGCACTCAATCACTTACACACCACTCTTCGTGCTCCTCCCACAACCTTAACAACATGGTACTTCTTTTGAATTTTTTCTAACAACTCATTCCATACCCGTGCGCCCCCAAATTTCCTCCACTCCCCCCCAGCTATCCAAGTACGCGGACCCCTCGTGCTTCACGTACAACCTGAACCACGTGGTGCTGCTGGTGGGCTATCGCCTCACCGGCTCAGACCCGACCTTCCCGCACATGGCGCCGCCCTTCTGGATCATCCGCAACTCATGGGGCCCAGAGTGGGGCGACGGCGGGCACATGCGGATGGACATCCAGGGGGGCGACGGCGTGTGTGGGATCAACACGCTGCCTGGGATCTACCCGGTGGTGCGCGCTGCCAGGGACCCCTGCAACGCCAACGGCACCAGCAGTGGGGTGTTTGGGCCGCTGTTCAACCCCTGTGGCAACTTCACGTGCACGCCCACGCCTGATGGGGCCAGCAACCACTGCGACTGCAACGACCCACGATTCGTCGAGGCGCTTCAACCCGACAACTCGCGCACCTGTGCTTACAGTGAGTGCTCTCCTTCGAGCTTAGTATGAGCACTCTCCTTGTTAAGAGGTGGAAATTCCAAGCGAATGAAGAGTGGAGGCAAGCTTGGAGTACCACTCGCTGCTTGAGACTTAAGACAGGGCGCTTTAGCTCCCAAACAGTGCCTGGCGAGAAAGGATGGGGATAACCAGCCGGGCGCTCCATGAAGATGCGCTCATAAAGGTCACCTTGGAGAATGCATTGGAAAAATCAATGAGATTTATCTTGCAATCCGTGCAAGCGCCAAAAACGATGAGAATATGGAAAGTGGGAAGGAGAGCAGTGGGGGAATATGTGGCAAAATAATCAACGTGCTAGTAGTGAAGCCTTTTGGGCAGTAACAAGCCTTAAAGACAGGAGGAAGACCAGTTAGCTGCTTCACATAAAGTACCCATGTCCCTTGGTGTACGGACGCGCCACCAGTTAGCTGAGAGGCGGTTAGTGTCAGTAGAGAATTGTTATGAGTGAGCGCCTCATGCTAAACAAGCACAACTATCATCCACATAGTGAAAGCTAGACGCTGTTTTAAATTAGGACTGAGGGGTGGGGATGGCAGCAGTGTCGACAGAGAGGGGTGTGAGAGATTTGGAAAGAAATATGGGGCTAGGGGTGGGAGAGGAGTGTTGACGAGAAATTGACTCGTCCTCGCATGGGCGAAGCTGACGAGAAATTGACTCGTCCTCGTTGATGGCTTGGCTTCGTGGTCGACACCGAATTGGAAGAGCAAGTCAGCTTGGTTGGCCCACCTCGGCGGAGCCGACTTTGGTGGATGACCGAATTTGGTGAAGCCAACCACTGCGAAGCTCACTTCGTCATCCGGCTCGCAAGGTGTGCAGTCAATGTTGATTTGGCGAAGCAAGTCGACCTGCTGGGTTGGCCGACTTCGGTAAAGCCGACCTTGGCTTAGCTGACTTCGACGAGGTCGACCAGGGTGAAGCCGGCCATAGCATAGGCCGACTCGGTGGCCGCTTTGGTTGACCGTGTACCTGATCGACAAATTTCTACGAGGCGCGCGAACGTCGTCCTAGTGGTTTTGGCAAATTCGACCTGCGTGTCGGTAGCACAAGGTTGATGTGGCACATTTGGGAGCAGCTGTCGACATATGGTCGACTTGGGCACCTGCACAATGCGCCTGACGGGCAACTGTCTATCTGCATCTACTTGGTAGGTGCGCACATGTGCGCACAAGGACACCTGCGGTTGCAACGCTGGCAAGCGGTTGGTGCAGCGCTGGCAGGTCGCCGATTTGTAGTGTTGGCGAGCTGCCTCCTTGCTGCGTTGGCACGCCGTCGACTTGCAACGTTGGCAAGCCGCCTTCGTGCCGCTCTGGAGGTTGGCCTGCCCGCTGCCTTCCATTTGATGTAGTCACCTTTGCCTAACCATTATGTATCACTGTTCTCAACTTTTGTTAGTAATACATTGTCGTTTTGCCCCGTGGACACGCAAGTGCTAGAGAACACAAGGAACGCTACGTCACTCGTTTACCCATAAATCCCCCATAGTCCAGCTCCGGGGTTGAGAGGTGGTGTAGAGGAATTCTCTGCAAGAAGAGGGGTTGAGAGATGGTGGAATGAGGAGCCAAGGGAGCAGAATTGTCATTTGAAGGGGCAGGCGAACAGGACGAAGGTAGAGATGATGGAACAGAAGTCGGGGAGCAGGTGATGGAACCAGGAGAGACGCAGTGGGGCGAGTGTCGAAGGTAGGTTAAGCCAGGGGGGTTGAACCTAAAGGGAGCGAGGCTCATCAAACATGAGATCCTAGCTGCGAATGAGCTGTTGAGTGGAGGGGGCACTAGTCCTGATAAACTGTTTGACAATGTCTCCACCACGGTGCTCACAGTGTTTCCATCCGGTCAATTTCTTTCCTGCAGTGGTGCTATCGGCACTACAGCGCAGCACATTACATAAGTTGTTCAGCCTCCTTCATGCAGTCACTTCAATGCATGCTTGTCTTCGTTGTGCCTTCCGTCCATATCTTGCCCTTGTACCCAGAGGATGCATGCAGGGCAGCGGTGCACAATCCATGTGCGGTGGGCACGTGTGTGAATGATGGCAAGGGGTCATACTCGTGCATTTGCCCTCCGGGCTTCAGGCAGGGCACCACCGTTGATGGCACCTTCTCCTGTGGTCCAGGTAACCTTCTCGCATGCTCCAGTCCAGGTAAACTTCATTTGCGCTCTAGATGCCTCTCGTTATAACATCCACCTTATCCCACTCTTACTTATGTGATGCTACTATGAAGCATACTACGAAGTCGCCTTTCTCACCTTCTATGGCGTCTTTCTTGAATAAAAACCCTTCAATACTCAGGCTATGCTACCATGGAGCATACTGGTAAGTAAGTAACATATCTCATGCTGCCATGCTGGCTCTACAACGTGCCATAAATACCATCACTCCCCGATTATCATCAAACTCCCTTATAACAAATAATCGCGCTCACCCCCGCCTGCACCATTCCGCCCAACCACACTTCTCCCATTTGCACTGCACAACCACCTGCACCACCCTGCACCGCACTGCACAGGTGACTCCAGCAGCACATACACGGTGGTGTCATTGGGTGTCACGTGTGCCGACATCCACCCCGTCTACGGCCTCACTCTCGCTCAGTTCCAAGCCCAGAACCCCGTGAGCATCTTTCCACGCCCACAACCCAAAGGTCCTCCCCCTGCTTTCCTTCTGCGTATAGAGCCTCCTCCTCACATTTCCGCAAGCCTTTGGCCCCTCTCTCCGATCGTTTCTGCCCTCTCATCCCGACTCCCATCCCCCTCCCCCTCCAGGGTCTGAGCTGCAGTGCTCCTCTCGCTGTCGGCACGGTGGTAAAAGTGGTTCAACCTGATGACCTTGCGCCCTGCTCCGTATACTACACCACGTCTGAGGTTAGCCTTCTCCCCTCCTCTCCCTCCTCTCCCTCTTCTCCCTCCTCTCCCTCCTGTCCCCTGCTCTCCTATCTCTACCTCCCTCCCTTCCTCCTCCCTCCCTCCCTCCCTCTCTCCCTCCCTCCCTCCCTCCCTCCCTCCCTCCCTCCCTCCCTCCCTCCCTCCTTCCTCCCTACCTACCTATACACACACACACACACACACGCACGCACGCACCCCCCCCCCCCCCCCCCACACACACACACGCACACACACACGCGTGCTCTCCTTCGCCTCACATTTGTGCTCTCCTTCGCCTCACATTTGTGCTCTCCTCCGCTTCACGCTTGTGCTTTCCTTGCTCTCATCTCGTTCTCTGCTCTCACCGTTCTCCCACCAGGGCGACATGTGAAGTCACTGGCACCGTCTTTCTCTGCACACGCCTCCTTTCGTCCTCTCATCCATTTCTCTCATCATCCGTTTTCCTCCCCCATTGTCTCCCCCTCTCTCCCCCCCCCCCTCACTCCCATCCCCCCAGGGCGACACGTGCGAGTCTCTAGCGAAGTACTTCTCTCTCATCGGCGACTGCTATGAGCCCTGCGCAGAGGCCTTCCAGGCCCTCAACCCCGGGCTGGACTGCTTTGGTGACAGCAACAGGGTGCTACCGCCCAGCCAGGCGGTGTGTGTGGAGCGGCGGGCGGAGAGCGCAGCGGCGCTGCTCATCCCGGTGTGCTCGCAGTTCTATCTGGTGCAGGCCGGGGAGACGTGCGACCAGATCCGCTCCGTGCCCTCCCCGCCGCTCTCCCCAATTGACTTCTTCCGCCTCAACCCCGGCATCAAGTGCAGCCGCCTCGTGCCCAAGACTGACGTCGGCAGCCTCACAGGCTTCGAGGTCCCCCTCTGCTCTCCCTCTGCTCTTTCCTCTATCGCCCTCTTCCCTTTCCCACTCTCCCCCTTCCTTCCATCTCTCCCCCCACTTCACCCTCTCCCGCCTCCTTCCTGTCCCTTTCATCCTGCCTCTCCTTTCCACAGTCCTACCAGACCTTCCCTATGCATTTAAATTCCCACGTATGTTCATAGCTTTGACGATCTCATTCTCACCTGGCCCGCTGCTTCCCTGTGTGTAAATATCTTTCCAGCTATTTATATCTTTCACAACATACCTACCAACTCACCAACCTACCTACCTACTCACCTACCTACCTACCTACCTACCTACCTACCTACCTACCTACCTACCTACCTACCTACCTACCTACCTACCTACCTACCTACCTACCTACCTACCTACCTACCTACCCACCCACCTACTTACCTACCTACCCACCTACCTACCTACCTACCTACCTACCTACCTACCTACCTACCTACCTACCTACCTACCTACCTAGCTTACCGCCTCCATGCCATTCTCGTCCTTTTCACTCTCGCCCCCTCTTCCCCCTCCCCCTACCCTCAAACTCCCCCCCACCCTCTAACTCCCCCCCACCGAAACTTCACAAGTGTAGGCGTGCATAGGCAGCTCGTTCAGCTTCACGCAAGGAGTGTGCCCCAAGACTCGCGCGTACGTGGTGGGGACTGGCGACCGCTGCACTGGCCTGCAGGTCAAGTACTTCCGTGGAATCAAAGGGTGTTACAAGCGGGTCAACGGCTACGATTGCATCGATAAGCTCGTCAAAGCCACCAGAGTGTGCATTCCGGACCAAGTCAAGATCAAGGCCGGGAAATGCGAACCCTGACATAGTATTGTCCGCTTATTTGTATTTCTCTCCAAGAGGGCGGCACATCCCCGTTTTTTAGGTCTAATCGATGTATATAAAAACGATGTCTCCTTAGTGAAATTTTGCAGCTATTCTCATTTCCTTTGCGGGAATCAGGAAACTAACTCACAAATTCGTTCCTAAAGCCTCGACACCCATACCTCCAATGGTTTGATTTGACAGCTACATCTACAGTGCAAGCAGCAGGGCCCGTGCTAGGATTTAGGCCCGTCTGAAACCCCCCCCCCCCCCCAAAATTGTTTTGTCTGACGTTCAGACGGGCAAAAAAAAATGTCTGATTTTTCAGATTAATGTAAAAGCTTTGTCTGATTTTTCATACGAATTGTTTTGCTAAGTCTGATTGAGGAATTTATACACTACTCGACCATATATGGTACTGAGTAAGCTGCTGACCGCGGCATTGACAGCCCGCTAGCAGACAGGCATGGCGATTTGTGCGGAAAGAAGGGGGTGGGAGAATTGGGAACACAGGTGGTGTTCTGGTGACTCCTGCGGAGGGGGGAGGTGGGGGGGCGAATGTAAATGAGGATTGTTCCGATGGTGTTTCCTGGCCCGTTTTCACCACCTCCCGCTACAACCGAAGGTGGGAAAGTTCGGGCACGAGGGGGGGAAGGCTCCGATGGGTGTTTTTTGCCCCAGCTCCTTTCTTACTTCTGTCCCAAATCCCCGTGAAGAGTGGTTGCCGAAAGGGGGGGCGAGGGAGGCAAAATTTGCCTGAGGAGTCACTGAGGAGGAAGGTGAGGAGGGTAAATGTGCAGCTTCCAAGGGGTGCACATCCCTGAGGGTAAATGAGCGTTCTCTTGGCATTTACCTTCGTTTTGGTTCGTAGGGCAAATAGGTGGCTCGGCACGGTTTTACGGGCTGACCGACGTGTCGAACCAAAAACGCAGAGAGGGGAAGATTCCTATTTCCCCTCGCTCCCCCTCCGCCAGTGCCTAGAGAACACCACCTGTGTGGAGGGACCTGATGAGAAGGGGGGGCGGGTTGATACAGGTGCTGGCTGGGGACTTGGGAAGGGGAGAGGGAGGGGAGGGGTACAGGATCAAGGTTGGCTGAGCGAGGGATTGGGGCAGTGGCTGGCGAGGGATTTGGTGGAGGTGCTGGGTTGGGGGGGAAGGGGATGCGCGAGGGACTCGAGGGAGGGGAGAGGAGAAAAGGCTACTACGGTACTTTCGCTATCAGATGAAATCATACTCGATGTCGGAAATTTCAGACGAATTATAAGGCTTGGTCTTTTTTTCCAGACAAAATAAAATCGTTTGTCTTATGCATCAGATGAACAAAAATCGCTAGTCTAACAAATCAGATGAAACAAAAAAATTAGGTCTGATTTTCAGACCATCAGACCGATTTGGTCTGATAACGAGAGCCCTGGCAAGCAGGTCGCCTGGCTGCAGCGTTGGCAAGCCACATGTGTTTCTCGAACAATCAAGTCTGAAAACTGTTGCTAGTTAAACACGCCTCAATCATCCCTCTCGTAAAAATCTTTCTTCATACTGTAATTTCCAACAATTCTTCCATCCCCTTATCCCCCCCCCCCCCCCCCCCCCTCTTTTTTTTTTTTTTCCTCTCAATCCGCCTCTTCCTAACTTTCTCCTTCTACCGTAACACCCGTGCCTTGTACACATTGCCATAGCATATATCTCATCTCATGTCTCTTTAATTAAGTGTACTTGACATGCTTCCTTTCATAAACCCTCCAATCACATATATGTTGTTGGTGGTTGCCGCACACCAGTCCAATAATGATCGGTCTTGCTTGACCAGGCGATCGAGCGAGTTATGGCCAAATGTATTGCACGCGCACGATCGTAGCAATATAGCGTAGTAAGCACTAATTCTGAACTTGGTTTAAATCTTTGTCATTATCTCCCAAAACTTTCGAGCCGAGCCCCATCTCAAACATATGGATGTTAGTAAATGCGGTCTTATTACTTGTTTTGCATTTCATCATTTTGCAAAATAATAGGGCCATCTTTTCTATTATGTAAGGTTCTGTCTGTATCGAATAAAAGGGTGTATATCCCACCTTTTATTGCAACCTGCTTTCAAACATGGGCACGTGCGTGACACAGGTGGAATTGGAAGTTTGGTCTGTTCCTTCTCAAATATCTGACGCGTGCTACACCTGTGTGGATGGTGTGGCAAATCAATGCAACGCACCAGATTTTTGACACGCAAGGCCGGAAACTGGGGGGCATATACTGTAATCTGGTTTGGCAGCCTGACAGAACGCGACACTCTTCCTTTCGGGCTATGATTTTGCAAATTGGAAAATACGAAGGGTACTCCATGAGGTGATGGTTGTTCTAAAGGGTAAAACAATTTCCCTGGTGCAGGAAACAGCGAATGTCGTAACATTTGGGTAAAACATCCTGATCTTGTTACGCGCGGCGTCGATGATGAGAGGTCCAGAGGCTGTTTGGGTGGAGCGGGAGGATGTTGAGGAGGAGATGGGATGGGATGCTCCGTGGGCGGATGCACCCTACTTGGTAGACATGCGGGTTTAGAGGGTGGGTTTAGGAGGGGTTTTGGTTCGATGGAAGTGCAGTTGGGGTGTTTTGATGGGATGGTTTGACGGGGTTTCAAATGTGTGTGCTCTTGGGGTTTTCTTGATGTCGTGTTTTTTTTGCTTTTCCTTCCTTTTTCCCTGTGTTTCTTCCTCCTACCATTTTTCCCCTATTTTCTTCCTTCCTTCTTCTTCTTTCCTTTTTTCTCCTCACGTTATTCCTCCTTTCCTCTTCTCTTCCCATTCCCACTCAATTTCCTGGCGTAATTGTGCATCATTATTAGCATTCTGACAAAAGGGTTGGGAATTTCTGTTGGACTCGCTGAAGATTCCTCTTCATTCTAACTTACACCCTCATATTCTCTTGTACGCCTGTGCGATGTATATTTGATTCTTGTTTTCCGACAAATTTGCTTTGTTTTCACCACCACTTGTCGCCTTAGTAGGTTCGCACCAACGTCTTCATCCTTAGCAGCCGCATCAACAGAATTCATCCGCAGCACATACCGCTGTTTGAAAGGGAGCGCAGCGTAGCGTCAGAAGTAACGGCGGCAATAGCATGCATTGGAACACGGAATTTAATCGAGAATCCAGTAACTCACCAACCACAGCATGACGACCTGCAATGCCAGCAGCACCTGCACCCCAAAAATGATGGGAAGCTAAACCTACTGCGAAGCTATTTCGTAGTTACTTTGTGGTTGGTGTCCAGATTTCAGCGTTCTGGTTACTAGCGAACATACTTAAATCATGCGATGTGAGGGTTGGGGCCTCTCGAACGTAAACATGCTGCAAAGTTACTTACAGGTCGGAACGGATGTGAGATCGGCGAAATGCCCGACACTTCTGGTTGCACACGAGAACCGGTAACACCGCACGTACGAACTGTATGTCAGCTGTGATTTGCTCCTGACTTGGGGAAAGGGCCATTGCAAAGGTTTTCATTGGTCGAAATCAAAGCAAGGTTGATTGCAGCGTCGAATTGAAACACAACGCGCGTCGAAGTGTCAGATGACATTTGAACTGTTTTTAAAGCGATCCAGTACCCGAATACGAATGTATACAGTGAAATCCCGACATTTGATAAAACATAACTCATCAATGAAACGTTGCAATACGACATGGTAACCCAGTAACTATGAAAATTAAACGGCACGATTCAATCCCATTTAGCAAACAATCTGTACGTTTAATAGTGCTAGACGATTCAGCATAAAAACGATAAATACGACATGACAATCTAGTGAGTAAGGGCTGGTCACAGCCAATATTATTAAGTCTCAATATTACAACACTCAAGATAAAAAGATACGATAAAAAGCATGCACAATCAATCATAACTTCTTAAGCTAGACTATCACGCTGAACAATCACAACCTATCACGCTAAACTAAGTCTCGACGAGGTGGAATATAAGGGAGGACAGTAAACGCTGGGAAGTCGATCCTGCACAACAATTAAAATAGAACCCACACAAGAGTTAACTACGGTTCAGTTGCAACAAGGTTGTCGAAAAAAATTCTAGGGAAAAACTCTGCTCTAAAAATGTGAATCGGTACATGCCAGAGATAACAAAAAACGGCTCGGACTATGACGACGTCCGAATGTGTCCACTTACTTAATAGCAGTAGCATTAACTGCAAGAAGCTAAAGCATAAAGAAAACAAAAACAGAAACGTAACACAGCGGGATTAGGAAACGTTCGGTGTTGGAACGTAAGGGAAGGAAATCGACAGCTTGTCATTTGCAGGGAATCACGTAGACGTTATGGAAGGAAACCGGCAGCTAAGGCTGAGGCTAGCTGAGCATAAATTAGGTGAAAGGCTGAGACTATCTGCGTGTGAATTAGGTGAAGCAGCAGACGTGACTGAGCGGCAGGAAGACAACAGCATAGTTAAGAAAACTGACGAGAGAGAGGTTTGATGCTGATACATAAACGCCAGCGTCTGAAGCAGCAAGGAAAGAGGACAGGGAAAGGGAAGGAGTCTCATCACTTGGACTGACGAGAAATGAGTGAGGGCGGGCCAGAAAAAAAAACAACTACATCGGAAAATACAACCAGTTAGGGAAAATCGGCTGCAAATACGTAATGCAACCACTGAACACTGGGTGAATGAGAATAAGCGGTCAGATAAAATAAACAAAAATAAACATGAATTATCCTAAAACTGCTCACAACCACACATGCCAGCGAATATCTTGCTGGGGGTGTCAAAGGTGTGCGGTTTGGAGGAGAAGGAGCGACTCGAAAATGAAGGGTGGGGGAATCAGGCAAAGAACTGAAGCAAAAAAACTGTCTGATTGGCTCGAATTATGCAGTGCAGCAAAAACTGCCTGATTCTGTAGATTCGTGGTGCAACATGATTGGGCGTTGAGAGCTGCCCAATCGTCAGTTCGCGCTGGCGGATGGCGTTGCTGCCTTGTAATCTGCCAGCGCGACAAATTTTGGCAGCTGGGCAGCAATGCTGTCACACAACTCGGTATTGCAGGTTCATGAATCTTTATTACATGTTCATGAATCTCAAAACACCTCGGAAAGTTGATTCACAACTCATTCACAAATATTTCTCGTTACAGTAGCATTTGTTTATGGTCCCTTCTTTGTCAACATTTCTTTTGGGGTATAAAAATCATAGAATGGCCTTGCTATTGTAACAAAACATACCTGAACTAAGCAAAAAAACTGTTGCATGGTTTGTTTGGTCAGGTATATATGTTCATAAGAATATTTAAGAATTTTTACTATCATCAATCGTTCTCAAAGTTCAAGTATAAATGTATATTTCAACTACACATATATTTGTTGTAATCTACTAACCTAAAAGTACAATCTCCTTTAAAGCACAGCAAATCAAGGCGACAAAGCTGAAGTTCTGGGCACATATCTTGTTCAAATTGCAATTTATTGCATGTATGTGGAAAGAATCATTTCAATTAGCTCGATTTATATTTCTATGAGCCCCGAATTAAAATAGTGGATGAAGAAAAGCATCAGTTGTTAGGTAGCTGACGAATATGAAGAAGAAATGTGTCACCTGTAAACTAGGGGAGTTATATTTATAGAATTTTGGTCATGTTTATACAGGAGTTATTCATATTGCTAACAAAGCTTGAAAAAAAAATCAAATCAGTTGAATCACTTACTCTTGTATGGTTGACAAATATTCTATGTGAAACAACAATGGTAAAGTTCTTGGCAATAATTGATCGCTCTGTAAATGAGGCTTCTAAAGATAATGGGTTGAGTTTAATACTTGTGAGGGACCTATACTCACTAGTATGAGATTGTCATACCATAAAAACAGAAACGTTTAATTATCCAATCCAGGGTATTTGACAAATGTGTGCATGTATGCGATGTAGCTGGTGCTCTTGCCATGTAAATGAATAATATCGTGAATGAGTTTTATTGGATATTGCAGATGTGTGCAACTTTGCTGATATTGGATCAAGTTTATATTACTGTGAAGAACCTATGTAAGTTGAATATTTGAATTTGACAGGAAACGATGTTAACACTATAATTATTCACTCCTATATATATACTTTACAAATCGTTGGGAAATAGTTAGTTCATAACAGCCACAAGAGACTGAACGCTGTCGATGATATAATCCAAAGGAAACATTGTCAGAATATGTTGTTTGTGTAGCCTGCAGTGGGGTACTCAATAGTGAGTACAGCCCCTTAGGGTTTGCTATTTGTATCCTGCTGCTTGCTAGTTCAATCATCCCTTCCTCATTTCTGTTCGTGCACACATTCCTAGCTAGTACTTGGTTCCTCGTTTCTAGTCTTCCTGTGGCCTAGGCTACTAAGCCTAGGCCCGACTACTTAGTATATTTGACATGGTATCAGAGGGCGGCATGTCTGCCGCCTTCCTGTGTATGGGCCCACCACCCGCTTCCGCTGCCGTACTGTCCGCCGCGCGCCCCGTGGTGCGCGGCGGCGAAACCCTAATTTCTGCCCGCCGCGCGCTCGGGGCGCGCGGCGGTTTTCTGCCCCTCCGTGGCGCCCGTCGTGGTGCCCTTGGGGGGGCCTCCGCGGTCCCCTCCCGTCGAAGCACCTGTCGAGGCGCTCTCGGGGACCCGCGCGGCCTCCCCTCCCGTCGCCCGTCGTGGCGACCTCGGGGACCCGCGCGGCCTCCCTTCCCGTCGCCCGTCGAGGCGACCTTGGGGGCCCGCGCGGCCTCCCCACCAGTCGCCCGTCGTGGCGACCACGGGGGCCGCGCGCGGTCCCCTCCCGTCGCCCGTCGAGGCGACTTCGGGGGCCGTGTGCGGCCCTCCCCGTCGCCCGTCGAGGCGACTTCGGGGGGCCCGCGCGGCGCTCTCCCCGTCGCCCGTCAAGGCGACTTCGGGGGGCACGCGCGGCGCCCTCCCCGTCGCCCGTCGAGGCGGCTCTGGGGGCTCGTCGCGGCGCCCTCCCTGGTGCCCGTCGCGACCCCCCGGGGGGGGCCGCGCGGCTCCCTTCTCGTCGCCCCTCTGGGCGCCCTGGGGGCCGTGCGTTTCCCCCCCCCCCCCCCTTGTCTTTCAACTGCGGTGGCCGCCCCTGGAGCCGCCCGCGACTGCAGCAGCCGCCCCTGGAGCAGCCCGCACCTGCAGCAGCCGCCCCTGGAGCAGCCCGCACCTGCAGCAGCCGCCCCTGGAGCAGCCCGCACCTGCAGCAGCTGCCCCAGGACCCGCGTTAGCCGCCCCTGCAGAAGCCCGTCCCGTCCCCCCCCCCCCCCCCCCCCCCCCCCCCCCCCGTGCTGCCCATTGCTCCCATTCCACCGTGCGTTCCGCGGTGGTCGGGGTGTGGGGTGGCGAGCATGGGGGTGAGAGGTGTGGGTTCTCCCCTCCTCCTTTTTCGTCTCCCACTGCTGCAGCTGCCGCTGAGGGGGGTGGAGGTGTGGGAGTCGTGGAGAGTGGCACTAGGGGGGTGATGTAGGAGTGGAGCTAGGGGTGAAACTGGGGGGTGTGTGAGAGGGGTGTGGGACTGTTGGGGGAGGTTGAGGGGAGGCTGCTGTCTTGTCGTCCGCAGCACCTTTAGTCCGGGGCGCACTGTCCTGGTAGCTCAGAGAGCCTGCTGCACCTGTTGCCCGTGGGTCCGTTGCTCCTGCCACTTGTCGCAGCCGCAGAGCTTGTTACTCCTGTATTCCGGGGCGCACTGTCTCGGTAGCCACTGAGAGCCTGCTGCACCAGTCGCCCGTGGGTCCGTTGCTTCTGCCGCTCGTCGTAGCCGCAGAGCCAGTTACTCCAGTATTCCGGGGCGCTCTGTCTCGGTAGCCACTGTGTCAGCCGCCACTGTGTCAGCCGCTTCTGTTGCCCGTGTGTCTGCAGCTTTAGTCGTCACCTCCCATCTTCTCTCCTCTCACAGTCCCGCCTCCTCCTCACTTGCCCGCTGTGACTACCACTAGCTTTGCTCATATTTATGAACTATTGCTATGACTGCTCATTGTGCTGATTACACCCCACTTTGGCTATGGGGGTGTGTCAGAATATGTTGTTTGTGTAGCCTGCAGTGGGGTACTCAATAGTGAGTACAGCCCCTTAGGGTTTGCTATTTGTATCCTGCTGCTTGCTAGTTCAATCATCCCTTCCTCATTTCTGTTCGTGCACACATTCCTAGCTAGTACTTGGTTCCTCGTTTCTAGTCTTCCTGTGGCCTAGGCTAGAAAGCCTAGGCCCGACTACTTAGTATATTTGACAAACATGATCAGGGTGTTCGATAGAACCATGTGCAACGTTTGTAGCTTGATATTTAAAATAGAAACTTGTACCGTAATATATTTTGATGCAACACATACACGGCGTATAAATACCTGTCAGTATATTTTTCCAGACATATCTTCTTTGAGGAAGAACATGCCGAAACGCAGGTGTAAGTCGTAAAGCATAAGCACAATTCTTAATGTTTGAAGCAAATTTGAAACTCTATAAACATCAAATACAAGTTAGATACAAAGGAATTTTGTAACTGTTACCAACTCTTCACTTGGGTTTTTGAGTGTACAGCCTCGACTGCCGAAGCGACAGGTTTTGGTCTCCAAACCAGCACCTCAGGAGGGGATTGGTTGGATGTAAAGGTCTACGTGTGAGTTACTTCAAACTGAACGTACTGGTTGCGTCCCGAACCTGGAAAGCTGCGACAAGGTAACTGCAGAGACACCTGACATACCTCCAAACAACCTCCCTCGAAAGTTGACTTTTTCGAACATACTTCTGGAGCCCACAATTTTTGAGATGTGCATACAGCTGTCCCAGCGCCACAGGCAGCAGTGCTATTCGCATGGCTACTATCTCCATGGCAGCATCACCGTTGCCATCATCACCCTCACAGTGGTTTCGCCGCTTTCCCTGCTGCTTGAGACCCGTGCTGCCAACGTCAAAAGTGCTCAATGTAAGCTCTGCGAATGTATGTCCACCACGCACTCTTCCCAAAGGTTGCTACAACGCTCAAGAGTGTGCTCTAGTACTACTAGTATATGCTTTCTTTTGTTCCTCACTTGTTTGCACGCACTGCATAGAAATGTTTTGGTCCTCATACCATGTTCAAACATCATATAGACACATATCAAACAGTTTGCAATGTTCAAACATATCGGTGGACCAGCAACGAGGATTCAGCCTTGCCGCGTTGCGGGTGACATTGAGGGTGCCTGGCAGGCACATTTTTTACGGAAGGGCGCTATCAGCTTGAAAATCAGCACTGCAGCTGCTGTCACGCCCCCTTCCACACCACGATCCCCCTTTCCCCACTCCCCGCCTCCCTCTTCTCCCCTGGCACCCCCTCCCCCCTCCACTTATCCCAAATTTGTAGCATGGAATGGTCTCCACTTCCCCTAGCATGCTCTTAAGGAATAATGGGCAAGCGGAGTGCGCACGTCTTTCTAGAGAGCACCACAGATGATATCGTACCGCCGGCACGCCCCCGCTCACCTTCCAATGCCACGACTGGGCTTGCTGTGGACAAAGAGGGGGGCGGGTGTCCATGTCACTCTTTTACTGCATCCGAGCGACAAGCATCATCCCGCAGTGCAAGTTGCTCCCCTTCCGCATCCGAGCAGATTCCGAATCTTGAGGAGGCAGAAATTGAGTCGGGGTTGTATCGCCGCTGTGTCTCACTGTCCTACTAGTCATGAAGGAGTATTGCTCCAGGGCCGCCATCCCCTTTCGCGCGCCAGTCCTGCGGGAGTTGAAGTGTGAGAGGGGCAAAATTCTCTGTTACGCTTGAACGTGACTGCACCTTTTTGGACATATCCGATGAGTCATCTTTCATGCAAGTTGCCCCCCTCCCTTGTTACACACCAGGGTCGGTCCTCCAGGAGCTCAAGCAGGAGTGGGGCGCGTTCACAGGAAGTAGCACGTGGTTACCTAACAAAGACTGTGCCATCATCACAGACGTTACTTGCAATAACAATGGCGATGTGACCGAATTGTGAGTCAAGTCACTGAGCCACTGCCAAGTCTGAGACGTCCTGGTGTTGCCTATGGTGATATGCGATAGTTTTCATGCCTACTGGCACGCTTTTGTGAGTCAATCCCGCTTCACCAATCCCGCTTTCTCCATGGTATCGCCACCAGAACTTTTTCTAAGATGCGGGTCCCCATGTGTGAACGATATCTCCACAGACAGGAGGTTGTCGCTTATGTCCATTTGTTTGGCACTCTTTGTTTTTTTGTTCTCCTAAGGCGAGCCATGCTTTATTGCTTATTCACACACTTGAACACAAACCATGCACCCCTGTTTCCCATAATGTGCCTTGCCTGCCTGGTAGTTTAGGAAGCCCCACTTTGCGCTGTGCAGGAATGTGCATCACAGTGGGCTCAAGAACATATGTTTTTTCGTGCCTTTAACCAAACCATGCTAGTCTGCCCCATGTGCCCTACGGCCCCATGCAGGCAGCTTGCTAACAACTGGATGACAGGCAGTATACCCACCAGCATTGGCACCCTATCTCAACTGAGCCTTCTGTAAGTGCGAGACCATGGGCCTGTTATGCGTAGCCACAAGGGCGGGTGACCAACTCTATCCCGCCCCTGATTGACCTACTCCAACTCTTCCTTCCCTACTCTAAACCCCATTGCCCTGCTCCACCCCCTCCCCATACCACCCAACGCACAGGGCGCTGGGAAAGAATTTGCTCACCGGGCCCCTCCCAGCATCCTTCCTCAACCCGACGGCTCTTGTTGAGATGTGAGGAGGAGGGAGAAGGAAGAGAGGGGTTGGCATGATGTTGAGGCGAGTTTGGAGAAACAATGGGCTGGGAAGTATCTGATCCTTTATTGGGTTGACCACCAAAACTGCCAATCCGTGCAGTTCAGCGGTCAGCATTCGGGTGCAACGGCAATCAAAACGCGCTGATATGCGCGATTCAATGACGGAAAGTGACAAGTTGCACAGGCCAGCTGGATTAGCGTGGATCAGCAGTCCTGCCGATCAGCGTCAATCAGCGGGCAAAGTCGCTGATCATACCGCTGACCCGCAGATAGTAGTAAGTGAAGTTGGCGGGTTGGTCGACCCGAGTTGCCATCGGAGCGATCGATACGTACGTTTATATTGCGGATGAGGATGAGCTATTTGTGATGCACTGACACATGACACACACACGTCTCTCCTGCTCCCATGCTCTTACTCGGGCATTATTCTTGCTGATGTCATGCTTGCGATATGCTGATACCATGGTGATCACATGTGTTTGTCACAATGGGTGGGACTGTGGAATGGCGGAGCGTGATGCATATTTGCAGGGATGTTTCACACAATCAGCTCAGCGGCACAATCCTTGCAAGCTACAGTAGACTCGAAGGCTTGTTGCGACTGTGAGTGATTTCCCCTCACCATCTCATGTCTATCACCCCCTGCCTCCCAATCTCCTGCTTTCCTACCCCTCGCTTCCCCACCCCCCTCCTCTCACTCTCTTCTTCCCTAACTATCCTCCACTGTCACCTCTTCTTCTCTCTCGAATGCTCCTTTGTATCAATGCATGTTACAACCAGGGTATCAAGTACCACACGTGTTTTGCAGTTGATGGTTGGAGTGCAGAGAGGGATGCTAAGGGAACTGAAATCGTTTGCTGTGTTTCAAACCTACTAGGCATGGAAACAGGTTCAAAGTCGAAGCTAAAGTGCCAGTGAAATGTTGAGAGTTGTCGAAAGTCACATGTACCTGAGACTTGTTATGCAAATGGTGCTGAGGCAAAAGAGGGGGAGTGTCGCTCTCCAACTTCCGTAGCCAACCAGTCTATCTCGCCAACAAAAACGGGGTAACTCAAGCTTCAAGCGTTTTGCAATTGTTGGCAAATTCTCTTACTTGAGACCCTTTCTTTAGAGACACACAAGGTAAGTGCAGAGCATGATACAGGATGTAACACCAAAAGACCAAGCACCCTACAGTTGGGCCTCACTCAGAGGGACGGTCGTGCCTTGCATGAAGGGCCTCATTGGTCTGAGCACACTTCAGCGCCGGCAGTATTCCTGAAGCATCTCTGCTGCTTCTATCAATGCCGCATTGTAGCGGCGCTTCGCCGCGGGGTTGGTGCATGCCTGCAGGTGGGCAAAGACCCTGAGGTAGCAGCTCTGTCAGTGATGGGCAGTGGTGTGACTTAGGGACGAAAGCAGGTGGAAAGTGGAGATGACAGAAGCAAGGTAGGCGTGGATACTTCCATTGCTGGGTCTGTGAGGCCCAGCCCAGCAAGGGTCACGGGCAGCACCGCTTCGCACCAGATGTGAGTCCGTTCATCGGCGCTGCGTGGCGTGATGTCCCAAGCAGGGTGATGTCCCAAGCAGGGTGATGTCCCAAGCAGGGTGATGTCCCAAGCAGGGTGATGTCCCAAGCAGGGTGATGTCCCATGCAGGGTGATGTCCCAAGCAGGGTGATGTCCCAAGCAGGGTGATGTCCCAAGCAGGGTGATGTCCCAAGCAGGGTGATGTCCCAAGCAGGGTGATGTCCCATGCAGGGTGATGTCCCATGCAGGGTGATGTCCCATGCAGGGTGATGTCCCATGCAGGGTGACGACTTCTGCACACGCAATCGGGATGACCTTACGATGCACGGCTGAAAGAGGCGAGGCAGTGATGTGAATGCTGGCAGCGAGGGTCGATTGCTGTGACGTCACAGATTCACACCACTCCAGATGCTCTGAACTGAGATCAGATGTAATGCGATTTTGGAGGGAAACCAGGGCTGTACCAATGGCAGAGAGCTGGAGGCCAAGGGTAGAGGGCGGAGGAGGCTAACTCACTTACACTCCCCATCCTTCTCTCTGGTTGTGTCCCCGGGTCCGGGATTCCCCCCCTGCCTGGTCCACCGCTACCCTCGCATATGTTCTGTCTGCCTCCCTGCATCGCATGGAATCAGGCGGCTGAACGGGAATCAGCTCACGGGATCCATTCCAGGGGCCGTGCTGCCAACCAACCTTAGACAGCTGTAAGGACAATCCCGGACTCCTAGCTGCTCATGCTGCCACTTTCTCCCTCCGCCTCCCTGTCTGCCACCGGCTTTTCAGAGTGCTGTTGACCTCTCGCCCTTGCTTTCCTGCTGGCTGGGCCAGCTTATGTTTCTTCTAGCCCTTCATAGTTTCCCCATCCTTGGTTTTCTTTATTTCTTATTTCTTTCTTCACACATATGTTCTATCTCTCCCTTTCTCTCTCTACCTAGCAGTTTTCTTTACTCCAACCAGCTATCGGGCACCATACCCAGCCAAATTGGAAAGCTGCAGCTTCTCACAGAACTGTACGCCCCTCCTCCTCCTCCTCCTCCTCCTCTTCCTCCTCCTCCTCCTCCTCCTCCTCCTCCTCCTCCTCCTCCTCCTCCTCCTCCTCCGCCCTCCCCTCCCCCTCCTCTAGCAAGGGAGCATGGTTTGCATTATTGTTGCGCGCGCGCACACACACACTTCGCTTAAGCCGGCCGTAAACCCCTTTCGACGCCCTAACATGCGTTGCTGTGGGATTTAGGATAAGGTACCGTGACCCTCACTTTCCACAAAGGTACTGTCATAGGTTTGACTCAAACTTTCCACTTGTCAAACCGAACCAGGTCCGATGTGCCTCGCCTGGTTCAAATTAAACCTTACAAACGCTTTTAATTAAACCATAACCTGTTAGATTTAAGCCATTAGTGACTAAAGAAAGGCAGTTCGGTTCTTCTGCAAAGCCTGCTCTTTACCACGCTACTCTCCATGCATTCCCATATCTTCAACCTGTCGGAGTTACCCTTTTCCTCCTCCCCTTGGTCCCTTACCCTCTTGTGTCTTCTCTGTCTTCTGTCTTTACCCGCCTGTCTTCCTTCTGCCTACCTTCCACACCTTGTACACTGTGTTCTTCCTCAGCCACTTCCTGCCCCCTCCTGTGCTCGTGCTCGGGCTGCCCGTGCACGTGTCACAGGACCTTCCTGCTGAGGTCGCCGCTCCTTCACTGCCGCCGTGTTCGTCTGGTGATCCACCGTACGCTCACCCCTCTCATTCTCCAGCACCAACACCCCTGATCCCCTTACTTCCTTCACCTTCCACCTCTCTGTCCCCAACCCGACGTCCAACGTGTCCTTCCTTGCCCTGCGCAGGTACACTTCCTGTCCCTCCATTACTGCTGGCTTAGCCTTCCCTCCACCCTGCTGTTGCCGCTGCTCATACCTATGTGCATCCCGCAGCTGTGCCGTGTGCAGGTTCTCGAGCGCTGCAGGAAGCATCTCACGCATGTACCTTGCCCTTGCTTCTGCCAGCGCGACCCACTGTTCTGCCCCTTTCACTCTCACCACTTCCATGAGCACCCTTGGCGCTCCCACGGGTAAGATCGGCTCTTTCCCAAACACTGTAGGGGGAGTAGTCCTTCAGCGACGCCTGCTTTCCGAACCTATACCCTGCCGCTATCCAGTCTAGCTCCTCATCCCAGTCCCTCTTCCGCTTCTCCCCGTACGCCCTCAGGTTCCTCTTCAAGGTCTGCACCAGGCGCTCTGTCAGTCCATCGCTCTGGGGGTGATACCTGGACGTCTGCCTGTGTGTCACCTTCGCCTCATCCAGCAGTGCTTGAAATTCCCCCTTGAACTCTGTTCCCTGGTCAGTAAGGACTTCCCCGGGCGCCCCAAATCTGCATAACACCTGCCCCTTGAACGCCCTGGCCACGTGCCTTGAATCTTTGCTTGGAATTGCGCAGACTTCCAGCCACTTGCTGGCGTGTTCCACCATGATCAAGATGTACCGCTTCCCTCCTCTACTCAGTGGCAACTCGCCAGCCAAGTCCAGTGACCACCTAAACCCCAGTCCCCTGATCGGCAATGACTGCAACTCTTGCTTTGCCTGCATCAAACTGGCCTTGCTCCTCTGACAGCCCTCGCACCTGCTCACCCATTCCTTGACCTGCTTCCCCATTCCCTGCCACCACCAGCCTGTTTTCAGCAGCTGAGTTGTGCGCTCATGCCCGAAATGCCCCAATTTACTGTGCACCTCCTCAATCTCACCTTCTCTCTCATGTGGTGCCGGCACCAGCTTCCACCCGTCCACTGACTGCAGCTGCAGCTGTCCTTGGTACCATCGGTAATGGTGTCCTCGTGCCCTTACCCCGTCTGCCACTTGCTCATCTGCCTCCGTCTCCCCTCTGATCCACCGCAGTGCCACCGGGTCCTCCCATATGTCCTGCGGCCCTCTCTGCTTCACTACTGCCGCCGCCTCCCCCTGCTTGGCCAGCATCATCAGCGTATGCACTGGCTCTGCTGACGGCGGGTTCCTTGAGAGCCCGTCCACGTGCTGTAGTGTCTTCCCTGGCCTGTGCCGTATCTTGAAGTCATATTCATGCAGCGTGACCGCCCAGCGCGCGTTTCTCCCCGTCAGCCCCTGATGTGTCATCAACCACTGCAGCGGCTGATGGTCGGTGATTAAGGTGAATTCTCTGCCCTGCAGATACACCCTAAAGTGCTTCACCGCCCATACGGCCGCCAGCCCTTCCCCGTGATACGAGCTGTACTTTGCCTCCGCCGGGTTGCAGCTCCGGCTCGCATATGCCACTACTCTCTCCTCCCCATCTAGCTCCTGGCAGAGGATTGCTCCCATGCCCTGGCTGCTCCAGTCAGTGTATAGGGAAAAGGGCTTGTCCGCCTGTGGCAGTTGCAACACTGTTGCTGTCTGTACTGCTTCCATTAAATCCCTCAGCGCCCCTTCCTGCTCTGCTCCCCACTCCCTCTTCTTGTCGTCCTTTAACAGGGAGTTCAGCACCACTGCTCGCTTGCTGAAATTGGGCACAAAGCGTCGGTAGTAGCTGAGAAACCCCAGCACCGCCCGCAATCCGCTCCTGTCCTTGGGCTGCTGCAGTCGGTCCAATACCGCAACTTTAGCCTTATGAATCCCTATCTGGCCTCCCTTCACCTCATACCCCAGATACTGCACTGTCGCCTCCCCCCACCGACACTTCTTTGGGTGGCAGGTCAGTCCTGCCGCTACCAGCGCCTCCAAGGTACGCTCCACATCTCTCACATGTTCCTCCTCTGTTTTGCTGAAGATGACCACGTCATCTATGTAGCATGCCGCACACTCCAGCCCCCGCAATACACTATCCATCACGCGTTGAAATATGGCTGATGCGTTTCGCAGCCCGAAAGGCATGAACAGCCACTCATACAAACCGTCCGCCCCGTGAAATGCGGTCTTGCGAACATCCTCCTTCTTGATCCTGATCTGATTGAAGCCCTGCCGAAGATCTAACGTGCTAAATATCTCCCCCTCCCCTAGTCTGTCGAAGATCTCTTCTGCTGTTGGCATGGGGTACCTGTCAGGCACGGTCAGCTTGTTCAGCGCTCGGTAATCCCCACACATGCGCCTGCTCAGCACCTCCCCCGTAAGATCCTTCCTTGCAGCTATCACTGTAGGCGTGGCATACTCTGATTCCGACCTCTGGATCAGGCCTGCTTCAAGCAACTCCTTGCATTTTTCCCTGCAGACATCCTCATCCCCCGGGGTCATCCGCCTCTTCCTCTGGAACACCGGCTCATCTGTAGTCAGCTTCAGCTCCATTTCTTTCACCGTACATTTCCCCAGCTCTTGTAGTGTAAAGGCGAAGGCATGTCTGTACTTGGCCAGCACTGCTTGCAGTGCCTTCTTCCCTTCCTTTCCCAGGGTGTCTCCTATCGCCCATTCTGCCTCCTCCTTCACGGGTAAGCTCACCCATGCCCCCACTTTCTGCACCTCTCGCATCTGTTCCTCCCCTTTTGGCTCCGCTTCCAACACTACCCCTCTCCACATCCTCCGCACGAACCACCTCATTACCTGCCCATCCATTGCCTGCCCTAGTGCTCGCCTCCTCTCCTGCTCTGTTACCCCACTTGCCTTCGTTGCGTTTTCCTCATACCCCATCGCCAGCTCCCTCTCCAGCGCCGTAGGTTCTTCCCACTGCTGCTTCGTATGATCATACACCATCCCCTCCCCTGGCTCCCCACCTTCCATCTTAAACCCTGCTGCCTTTTCATAGGCCACTAGGGTCGGCCATGCTCTGCGCTCTGCCCCCACTTTGTTGCAGGGGCATTGTGTCGCATGTCTCCCCTTTTTCACGGGCGCTGCCGTCCTGCCTGGTTCCAAGATATCCCTTACCGTTCTGCTCCAATCCCTCCTTATCCCGTCCAGTTCTTCTTGCAGCTGCTCGTCAGGCACAACGTTCTGCCAGTACCTCCTTACCCTGTGCGCGCGTGCCCCCAACCTCGCGGCGTCGCACCTCACCCCTTTTCCCAGTTTCTTCCACACCAGGTCCCTCACCTTCCTTACCGGCTCCCTGCAGTCTCCCTCTAGGTCCAGATGCTCCAGCAGGTATACCAACTTCTCCTGCCTCTCCCTGATCCAGTCCATGATGCGCAGTAAATCTAGCAGCATCGCTCCTCGGGGGTCCTCCATCCCTCTTCCCTTGCCGGCCCTCGATACCCCTTGGCATTCCCATCCTGCCACCAGCAGGTCCACTGGTCCCCAATCCCTTACCATTTCTGGCGTAATCCCCCTTACATCCTTCACTGTCCTCCGCATTGCTCTGTCTATTACCTTTGCTTCCAGCAGCTCAGGATTCTCCCTCTGGAGCATACGGGCGTGGTGTTCAGCCATCTTCCTGGCCTTCTCGTTCTTCTCTACGTATACCCACTCTTTCACCGCTATCCCTGCTTTTACTACTGCTGCCAAGCCTGCACCGATGCCTCCGAACAGTTCTACCAGCCTTATTGGTTCCTGCCATCCGCCTGCCGCCGCTGCCTTGCCGACCAGCCCTGCTTTTCCCCCTTCCTTTCTCCCTGCCTCGCCTACCGCGTATGCCCTCTTAGGTTCCTGTCTCACAAACTGCACCGGTAACTCCCTCACCTCACTATTCTTTGTCCAGTACTGCTTCCGAAACTGCACCTGCTCCTTCCATGTGCAGAAGGTCATGCCCACGCCCCATATCAGGTCCGTCCCAAGCAGTACATCAAAGTCTTCCGACTCCGATATACCGCATGGCACTTGGAGACACGTCTGCCCTTCCTGTCCTGGCAATAGTGTCACTTCTATGGGTGTTTTCGTGCAGGGTAACCACTTAGGCTCGCCTCCCTCTGCCGTCATCACCAGCATCCCTTTCTTCACGCTCTGTCCTGGCCCTGTTAGTCCTAGCTTCTGTGCCATCCGCTTACCCAGCATGACGCTCTGTGCTCCAGTGTCCAGTATGGCTGTCTTGGCTTTTTCTCCTCCCACCATCACTGCTCCTGGCTCCACCATGAGCACCGTGGCCTGACTTGCTAGTCTGTCTTTTGGGTGCCGGCCAGGCTCCTTTGTTCTGTCCCGCTGTTCCTCCTTGTCGCTCATTGGCCGCCTCCTCTCTTTCATCATCTGTTCTTTCCTTCCGTCCCTGCCCTCACTACGCAGGCCCAGGTCATCTCTGCTGCGCAGCACCATGAACTGGTATTCTGGATTTGGCTCCTCTATCACCTCTGCCTCGTCATCGTCTTCCCTCGCATACAGCCCTGCTTCTTTCTCTGGCTTTCCTCCCAGTGCCTGCAGTTGCGCCTGCAGCTTGCTGATTTGTCCTTTTATATCCTCTGGCGTCCTCCGCTGTCCTCCCGAGCGCTGGTAACAGTCCTTGCCTCTATGCCCCCGCTTCCCGCACACCTCGCAGATCGGTGCATCTGGGCAATCCTTGCGTCGGTGTCCCGGCTTCCCGCAGGTGTCACAATTCCTGCAGTTCCTCATCAAGTGTCCCGGCTGCTTGCACCGGTGGCAGGTGCGTGTCTCCGCTCCTCTCTCCTGCCGTCCTTCCTCCCTTCCTCCTGTCTCAGCCACCATTGCTGCTGCCCAAGCGGGATTCTTTCTCTCTGTCGCTCTTGGCAGGTACACCTCGTATTTCCTCTGTGCCAGCTCCACCCTTTCTGCTAACTCGAACACTTCTTCTGGTGATGCATCCGCCCCTAGCTCATAAACTCTCATTCTCAGCCCTCCTGCCAGTCCCCTGTCCAACCCGTTCAGAAACTTACTGATGATCATGCTGCTGTCCGTGCATGCCACATCTTCCGCCAGGTTCATTAATCGTCCATAGTAAGTCAGCAGCGACTCCTCATCCCTACGCCTGAACTCCTGGAACTCCCGTATGCGCGCTGCCGTATGCCCAGGGAACTGCTTCCTTAGCCGCTCCAAGAACAAAACCGTCGGGTCTTCGTCGTCCTCATCTGCCCTTCTCAGCCACTCACCCATCTTCATGCGGTACAGGGTTTCTGCTTCCCCTCCCAATGTGTTTGGCAGGCTTAGGAAGAAGTCGATGGGATCCATGCCGCTGCGATCGCACCTGTACTTGACGTTGCCTATCTGCATCAGGTAGTTCTTAAGGCTTGGGCCTGTACCTTCGTTCCCTGTGAAGCGTACGGGCACCTCCACTCTTGGCTGTGCTGTCGCGCTCCATCTCCCCACATCCCAGTTTCCAGAGCCTCCCTGATCTGTTTGAGCAGCCCCTCGCTGCTTTCCTCTTTCTCCTCTGCTCTCCGTGCTGGTCCCATACAGCACCCGCTCTAGCCCTTCACGTGCCGCTCTCGCTCCGCTAGATCCTTCTCCACACTGTCGTGGCCTCCTTATTCCACTCGGGCTCTGACTCCTCCTCCACCCTTCCTGACCTCCCCTGCGTCGTTCTTGATCGCCCCATTGCCGCTCTCTCTGCGCAGGAGACCGCCCCTGATGATGCCGCTCTCGCTCTTCTCGCAGCCGACCTCCTTCCCTTGCTGTTGAACCGTTCGGTGAACGTCTTCCCTGGTCTTTGTAGCGTCCTTCTCCGCCACGCCTTTCTTCCCACTCGTGGTGTCCTCTCTGATGCCGTCCCACGTCATCCAGCTCTTCTTCTCGCCTTTCCTGATCCGGCTGCCGATCCCCGCCCAACGCCATGCGTCGTCGGCGGTCATACCCTGGCCTTGGTTCAGGTGAGTGGAAGACACCCACCGGTGCCCCTTGACTTGTCCCGCCTCCTTGGCGCGCCTTCGATCGGCACTCCTCTCCTCTGCCGCTCCCTCGCTGTACTCCTCCGCGCGGTCCTGCAGGTGAGAGCTCTCTTTCCCGGTGTTCTTCGCCTTCCTCTCGCGCTTTTCCACGGCGGATCCGCTCTTCCTCATCACTCTTGTTGCTCCCCTGCTTCCCTTCTTCCCGCGCAGTGGGTGACCCGTTGTGGCCGGCGTCACCGCGTCTTCCACCGCCCCGCGCAGTGGGGGAATCTTCGGCGCTGGCGTCGCCGCGCCTTCCGCCGCCCCGCGCAGTGGGGGATCCCTCGTCGTCGGTAACGCCGCGCCTTCCGCCACCCCGCGCAGTGGGGGATCCCTCGTCGTTGGTAACGCCGCGCCTTCCGCCGCCCTGCGCAGTGGGGGACTCTTCGTCGCCGGCGTTGCCACGCCTTCCGCCGCCAGGAACAAGCGGGGGCTCTTCCCCCTCTTCTTCATCATCGAGCTCGCCCGTCGATTCCATCTCCACGTCTCCATCGTGATACCCTTCCTCCAGTCCGTGCTGGCCTCCCGCCAGGTTCCACGGATTGCTCGTTGCGGGTCGCCTCCAAGGCTCCGATCTGACGCGCAGATCCTCCCCGCTTCCCTCTCCTCGCACGCCCGTTGGCGTCACCGGATCCGCACGATACGCTGCCCTCCGCGGCGAGCGCGTTGGCGACCTTCCGCGCTCCCTTGAGCGCCTCATACGCGACGGAGAGCGCTCCCGCCGCGAGTACGTACGCTGCGTCCGCAGCTCATGGCGATCCATATCGCCAGCGCACTTCTCTCGACTTGTGAGAGTTACGGGCTCCCACAGGATGGCTACCAAGAGCGGCTTAGTCACCTAGCTGCGATAGCTTGAGTACGGTAACAGAAATCCGCTATGATAGGTAAACAAGTCGAGAGAACAAGATTGCTTTGCTAGGCTAGGCTTCTTGTGCATTGCTACCCAGTCGCGCAATTCTCAGCGTGATGGGTTGAGCCCGAGCCGCCTAGGCCTTGGATTGGCCCTCGCCAGATTTCCTGTCTCCCAATGTCCCTGGAATTGCTCCCGCAGCGCCCTGCGCCCCCCAATGTCACCAACCCTTCGCTTCTCCCAATACCCAACTACCCCTCCTTTATAGCTTGAATAGCAATTGCTACAGCACTACTACACCTCAATTAGCAAATGTCCAGAATATGATGCACTCACCATTAGATTCGGTGACAAACCCCATCCCGCCCTTCTCACCCCTGTTGTTTTCCCTCTGCATCCCTTCTGCAACCAGGACCCTGAGTAGCAACCAGCTGACAGGAACGCTGCCCAGTGAGCTCAGCCGTTTGACACAGCTCGAGTCCCTGTGAGTTGTGCAGAGGCTACAGACTGTTTTTTGAGAATTCTAAAAAAACACACGAGTTGTGCAGAGTCTACAGACTTGACTTACGGCAAAAATTTGCATCAACCTTGCAGACTTATGAATTTTCTGTTCTGATATGAGGTTTTTGCCGCTTTTTTTTGTCGTTGTAGGCTTGCTTGTCTCTATCCCAAGTGCGTGCGGCGACAAACAAGAAACACAAATGTCTGTCGCTTTACACCCCACCCCCTCACCCACTCACCCTTTGTTACTCCTTTTACCCCCTTTCTTTAACAACCGGTACTTGGAAAAAAAAAATCGACTCAAAGTTCGACTTCATCTCGTCTTTTACCCTACCCCTGTTCCCTTTAATGGGAGCCCCGTTAACTAAAAGAATAACGAATAACCAAAAGTGGCAGCAATGAAGGATTTTGAAAAGGCGGTGTCCGGCATGTATGGTGTTTCTTCATTCATAGGTCGCACTAAGCAGCTTCATAGATCAACCACCACATCGCACCATGCCAACATCAAGCCACCTAAATATTCCACGAAGCATGTCTGTTTTCCATGCATCAAACTGCGACGCCATTGTTTCTGGGTTACAAACCGATGGTTGGCCCTGCCATTCAGATATATGGGCAACAGCCTCCTCTCAGGCACCATTCCTGACTTGAGCACGCTCACCAAAGTCTCTTATCTGTAAGCTCGCCTCAATGCTGCAGCATACTGCTGTGCTCTCATGCCACGCCAGGCATACTGTTCCATGCCATGCTACACGTTGCCACGCCATTCCACACTCTGCGATGCGACGCCACATCATGCTGTTCCATGATATGCTGTGTCATTCCGTGCCATACATGCCAGGCCATGACGTGCCGTCCCATGCCATGCCATGCAATGCCATGCCATGCCATGCCATGCCATCCGTGGCACGCCACCTGTCGTACCATGCCGTGCCATGCCATGCCGCATTTACTGCACCATCCTACACACGGTATTTTGCTTGCCACTCCAAAACTCCACATCTGCTTCCTCTCTGCAGCACTGCTGTGTGACCTGTAGCTGTGTCTACTGTACATTCTTTATCTTCTTGAGAAAGTGCCTGTGGTTTTGGATCTCTGCCAGCAGCTGCAGCTAGCTATGCTGTTTTTGTTGCGCGCACATGCATTGATGGCGTGCCCTGCCATGCAGGACTATGGGCAACAACCTCCTCTCAGGCACCATTTCTGGCTTGAGCACACTCACCAATCTCTATTTTCTGTGAGCTCGCCTTCACACTGCAGCACCCCGCTGTTCTGTGCCCTTATGCCACGCAATGCCATGCCATTCCATGGCTTACCATCCAATTCTGTGCCGTGCCGTGGCATCCCATGGTGCCCATGCCACGCCATGTTGTGCCTCACCACGAGTTGCCATGCCATGCCATTCCATGCCATGTCATGATGTGCCATCCCATCCGATGCACCTTGTGGTGCCATGACACACAGGCTCCAAACTACACACAGGCTCCAAACTACACACAGGCTCTTGCCTGCCACTCCCTCTCTCCACCTCGTCTTCCTCTCTGCAGCACTGCCTGTGTCAATCTGCCTCTATCAATCTGCCTCTATCCATCCATCCACCCCAGCCCCCGTTTGTCAGCATAAAAGACCTCTTCTGACTGTAGTGACCTGACCAGTGCTTGGAACCTTGAGTTGGCTCAAAACGTCACTTCGCCCCATCTTCCGTACACCCCGTGTTTCCCATATCTTATCTTGGCATCAAGCACCTTCGCAGTCTTCTCGCTCTTTGACCCCCCTTCCTTTTGGGACCCAAGCAGACCTGCTGCTGTGATGACTCAAATTCAACCCCCCACTCCCTCTCTCTCTCCCGCCCTTCCCCATTCCCTCCCTCCCTCCCTTCCTACATCCCTCCCTATCTCCCTCCCTCCCTCCCTCCCTCCCTCCTTCCCTCAATCCCTCCCTCCCTCCCTCCCTCCCTCCCTCCCTCCCTCCCTCCTTCCCTCCCTGTCGCCCCCCTCCCAAACCCTGTTGTGCTCTATATCAGAGACATCTCCAGAAACCAGTTCTCAGGGACCATTTCCACAGGTTTTTCCAACCTAATAAAGCTGCACTACATGTCAGCTCCCCTTTTCTGCCCTCCCATCACCCCCACTGCACATCGTCCCTTGCCTCTATCCATGTTGCTCTCTCCTTAGTCCCTGCATGCATGGGCTGCTCGCTGACCATCGCTTGCCCTCGTGTGTCACCAATGCAGGTTCCTAGACAGTAACTCCCTTTCAGGGTCCATTCCCAGTGACCTATCTGTACTGAAAAACCTCCTGGAACTGTGAGTTGCCCTGCAGAGCAGAGAGGCAGAGCATCGCCTGCCAAGGGGCTTTGGAAGAGTTGCAAGCTTGTTTACAAGTCTTCCTCTCTGTCCCTCTCCTCTCTTCGCTGTTCCTCTGCCCTTTTCCTCCCTCACTTAAGCACACATCATTACATGCCTCCGTCCATGCTGCTCTTGCCTTGGCCCCTGCATGCATGGGCTGTTGCAGTGACCATCAATTGTCCATGTTCGTGTGTTGGCCAATGCAGGCGCCTCAACAATAATCCACTTTCCGGGTCGATTCCCATTACCCTATCTGCACTGACTAACCTCCAGCACCTGTGAGTCTCTTCCCGCTCTATCTCTCACCTTTTCCTCCCTCTCCAGCCCCCCCTCGACCACTCTACCCACATATGCTTCCTCGCCTCCTTTTCATGCACTCATGTGCCCCCCCCCTGGCCCCCCACTATCCGAGGTCACTAAGCTAGAAGCGAGGTGAGAGCACACACTTGGATTAGGAAAGAAAAGAAGAGGAGGAGAGAATGATAAGGTCGTCAACATAGACTAGAAACATGAAGAAGGACGTAGCTGTGGGCCGCCGGAGGTTCATAGCCGGGAGGCTGAATCATGTAGAGAATCTTGTCATTTATGCCGCTGAGGAAGGCATTGAAATTGTCCGCTGGTGAACTTCCAAGTCGAAAGAAATGGTGAGAATAGTGGACAGTAAGATCAAATGTGTCATGGAAACCAATACCGTCGTGTTGCTTGAAGCCTTTGACAACAATGCGGGCCTCCTAGTGACCTCATTTTATTACTTGCCTCCATCCATGCTGCTCTTGCCTTGGCCCTGCATGCATGGACGGCTACAATGAACATCACTTGTCCATGTTCGTGTGTCGGGCAATGCCGGAGCCTCAGCAGTAATCTCCTTTCTGGGTCGGTTCTTGCTGCCCTCTCTGCAATGACAAACCTCCAGCTCTTGTGAGTCACTCCACCATGTGTTCCGGAACAGTGAAGAACAGAGAGGCAGAGAATAGAGGCTGTGTATCGGTTCCAAAAGGGTGTTGGAAGAGTTGGTTGCGGGGCTTATTTCCGAGTCTCCCAATACCGGGCTATCTATTTCTCTCATATGCTCCTCCCTATCCCAGTCTCTTCTTCTCGCTCTATCTCTCACCTTCTCTCCCCTCTCATCCCCCCTTTATCCACTCTACGCTCATATGCTTCATCGCCTCCTTCTCATGCACTCATATGTTCCTCCTTTTGGCCCCCCACTATCCCACCCCTTTTTCCCATACTCCTTAACCAACCTCTGCTGCTCCTTGTTTTCACTTTGCTTCCAACTTCCACCTGCATGCCCTTTTCCATGGTTCTGAACCTCGCTCTAGTCCCACACATCAAGACCCAGCAAATTATGCTGGTGCTGTCATGCTGGGAACTATGTCTGCCTGTCTTGTTAAGAGAACTAGGATTTGACTACAGAGAGAGAGATTAGGTAGTTTAATTTGAAGATACAAGATTATAGAGTAGACTGGGTGAAACCCAATCAAACCTAGGGCATGTTCAGGTCAGGAAGTGAAGAAGGAAATGAAACCAAACCAGAGGCGAAACCAACCCTAATCCCTAAGTTGGGTGGGAAAATTACGATCTGGAAACTAGTATACTCCAACATGTCTCTCCTCTTTCGGTCAATCTCCTTCCTCGCCCCTCCCACCCTCTCCCATGTTTTTTCTGTGACCATTTGTGTGTGTTCCATTGGTTACTGGCAAACAACCAGTTGTCTGTTGACGTGGACAAGGCAATATCCATCGTTCCCAGTCTCCATGCACTGTGTGTTTGCCCTTCCCTTCACTTCAGCCGAATACCATTCTCATCACATGCTGTCATCAGACACGTGCAATTGACCTGGTCGGGTCGACCTGACCCGACTCGACCCAGGTTTTTGTCAGTGTTTGAACATACATGTGGTGGGAGATATGACCTCGAGTCGGGTTAAATTCAACTTCTCAGGTAGACTGAAGACTTGACCGTTCCATATATTTTCAGTTCTTTTGACCCATTGGGCTGGGTTTGTTCGAAATAAGCTGTCAACACTTTGTGTATTCTATTTTATATGCTGTAGGTTATTTGTGGGTTGGGTGTAGATTTGTAATCCCAGCCCTATCCGGTTGGGATTCCCCCGGTAATCCAACAAGTCTGCCAACTCACCATTGGAGATTTGCTTGGATTCCCATCCCATCCTTTCCCTAGCCTTGCCCAACCCAACCTCGTTTGTACTTAAGGCCTAGTGCCTTCTATTCTAATCAATCAGTTCAGCCCCGATTCTATCAGGGTTGACCCTGCGGAGATAACTACTACAACGGGAGCTAGACTACGGGATAGGCACGGGTGCTCGTGTGATCTCTGCGTTCCTTGTTCCTTAGTCGTTTTCCTAGTGCACACACAGCTTGCTAGTTCACAGGGAGAATTGGCAAGAGTTTCACTAGAGAAAGTTGACAACAATGAAACAATGAAGTTGGCAAGACAAGACTACATCAGAGCTAGCATGCAAGCAGGACGACTGCCAGCGCAGCA
Organism: Closterium sp. Yama58-4; assembly: GCA_947470075.1. Classification (NCBI taxonomy): domain Eukaryota; kingdom Viridiplantae; phylum Streptophyta; class Zygnematophyceae; order Desmidiales; family Closteriaceae; genus Closterium; species Closterium sp. Yama58-4. Next base: position 1,119,275 of record CANIUD010000042.1, read on the forward strand.
CGGTCGACCGCGTGCCAGCACGACTTGGTCGACCGCGCTCCAGCAGTGCATAGTCGCGGCTTGCCAATGCTGCAAGTCGACGGCGTGACAACAGCGCAAGTCGACGGCGTGCCAGCGTTGCTTCCGCAGCACAGCATCGCACCCGCTTTGCAGGTGCTCGCAGATGATTGGCGTGTAGTGCCTCGTCACCTGCACAGCGCACACACCAGATCTTCTACGTGCTGACGACCACCTCTGATCAGCCACGTCTACCTCGGGATACCACCCCCGAGGTCGTCCTCGCCAACATCACCTGGGCGAACGTCGCATGCCTCCGCAGAACCTCGTCACCCAGGTAACCTGGTCGACCGAGCAACCAGGTCGACCAGAGGCTCCTGTGCGTGCCCGTCGACCACCCAGGTCGACGACCACTTCCGGTCGACCTCCCCAGGTCGACCACTGCCTCTGGTATGTGCCGGTCGACCTCCCAAGTCGACGGCCACCTCCAGTCGACCTCCCCAGGTCGACCACTACCCCCTGGTCGACCAGCTCCAAGTCGACCACTACCCCCAGGTCGACCAGAAGGGCTGGTCGACTTACCAGGTCGACCAGAAGGTCTGGTCGACTTCCCAGGTCGACCAGAAGGTCTGGTCGACTTCCCAGGTCGACCACCCGAAGTTGGCGCCCTCCCGAAGTCGGCGCCCATGCAGTGGCTCCCCGTGCAGGTCGACCAACCTCGTCGACCAACTCGCCCACTGCTGCAGGTCGGCTGCACCCTACACCCGACCACGAAGTCGGCTCCGCCCAAGCAAGGACGGGGCCAACATACAACTCCCGTTGACACTCCCCTGCCGCGTTCACGCTTGGGCCCCCAGCCCACACGGCAGTACTTCTCGGAGAAAAGCTCGTCGACGTGCACCCAACACACAGCACGTCGTCCACCGCACCAGCCATGCAAGAGGGCATGGCACCTACTACTGCACGTCGTCGTCGCCGTCGCCCACGTCGGCCAGACGCACTTGGCCGATTGCAACGGAGCACCGGTTGAAGGCCAAATAGTGCAGCGCCTTCGTCAAGAAGTCGGCCGGCTGCTCAGCGGTTGGGATGTACTGCAGCGCAAACTTCCCCCGCTTCACCATGTGCTGCAGCCAGGCCTGTCGCCGCTCCATATGCTTGAGGTTGCCCATCAACCCCATGCCCTCGGCGACTGTGATGGCCGACTTGTTGTCCACCCTTAGGACCGTCGGCCTCCCAGCATCTAGCTGCTGGAACTCTGCCAGGAGGAAGCGAAGTCGGCGTCCCTCCTTGCCAGCTTCGACGGCCGCCACGTACTCCGACTCGGTCGATGACAGCGTCGCGCACTTGATGCGCTGGCTCGACCAGGAGACCGCGGCTCCTCCGTAGACGAACACGTAGCCGCCCATGCTCGTCCTGTTCTGCTTGTCGCCGGCATCGTCGGCGTCCACGTAGCCGACCAGCTCCAGCGACTCAGGTCCACCGCCGAACTCCAGGGCGGTGTCACGCATGTTGGCGAGGTAGGCAAGGCAGCGGTCGACCTCGCGCCAGTGCTGGTCGCTCCTTACCGTGAGGCCACTCCCCAGCTTGCTGCAGGCGAAGGCGATGTTCGGCCTCGTCGTCGTCGCCGCGAACTGCAGCGAGCCGACCTTCTGTCGGTACTCCTCCTCCTGTCGCTCCTGCGCCTCCTCGTCGTCGAAGGTGAGCTCGGCGTAGGCGTCGACCGAGACTGGCGTCTTCGGGGTCCGACCGCCCTGCTCCTCATCGGCGTAACCCTGCTGGTGCAGCCACAACTTCCCCGCCGACCTGTCGCGCACGATCTCCAGCCCGAGGTACTTCTGCACCGGCGAGATCTCGCGCAGCTCGAAGGCGGCCTCCAGCAGCTCCTTCAGCATCTCGGGGCTGCTGCTGGCGGCGAGCAAGTCGTCGACGTAGACCAGCACCCAGCAGGTCACCTTGTCGTCGCCGACCTTGAAGTAGAGGGCCTCGTCGACCTGGCTCTTCTTCCAACCGACGCAGACCAGCACGTCGTTGAGCGCCAAGTACCACAGCAGCGGCGACTGCTTCAGCCCGTACAGGCTCTTCAGCAGCTTGCACACCCGGCCGGTTCCGTCATTGAAGTAGTCCGGCTGCGACATGTACAGCACCCGGTCGAGCTTGCTCTGCAAGAAGGCGTTCTTCATGTCGAGCTGCATCAGGTTGAGGTTGAGCACGGCGACGATGCTGAGGAAGATCCTCAGCGTGACGTAGCTGCCCACCGGCGCAAACGTCTCGTCGTAGTCGGCGCCGTACACCTGCGTGAAGCCCTTCACGACCAGCCTCGCCTTCTCTCGCTCGACGGTCTCGTTGATTTGGTACTTCGCCATCAACACCCACCGGTTCTTCATGACGTTCACTCCCGGCGGGCGTTCGACCAGCTCCCACGTGCCCATGCTGATGAGGCTGCGTATCTCCTCCTCCATGGCGGCCTTCACCGCCGGGCCCTTCCAGCTTGCCAACGCCTCCTTCACCGTCATCGTCGAGATGTCCCAGCGGTGCTCGAGGTTGGCCAGCATGTCGGGGTCGAGCTCCGGAAACTCTTCGTCCTCGTCGGCGTCATCGTACAGCAGGTCGTCGTCCTCGTCGACCACGTCATAGACCGTGGTGAAGGCGGCCGGGATGAAGAAGTCGGGAGGCCTCCGAAGTCGACCTGACTTCCGGGGTTCAGGCGGAACTCCCACCACGTCGCGGTCGGTGGACTCTTCGTCGCCCAACTGCTCCCCTTCATCTTCACTGCCGTCCTCGTCGTCCTGCTGCACTTCGGTCGGCGTCCCGACCGACTTCTCCCCTGAGGTCAGCTCCCCTGCCGACTGCCAGGTCGCCGACTGCTCCTTGGTCGGCCTTGCTGCTGCCTGCTCCCCTGTGGGCTTCACCCAAGTCGGCTGCACCTCCTCGACCTGCTCCTCCCCTATCCAGGTCGACTGCACTCCCATGTCGACCTGCTGCTCGTCGACTTGCTGCTCGTCCCGTCGGCCACCGGCGATGCCCTTGGTCGGCGCCGCAGGCGACGCCCCACTGCACCCCTCATCGCCGGAGGCCGACGGCGGAGTCAGCCCACGCAGGTCGACGAGGGGAGGGGCAGGGGAAGGAGAGGAAGGGTGGACGACCTCGGCATCGTCCCCAGCAAGCTCACCGACCTCGGCGAGCAGAGGGAGTGTTGCCGTCGAGGTATCCATCGGCGTGGCCACAAGCGTCCGCTCTGACACCGGCCCATGCTCCGACTTCCACACCTCGAGCGACATGGTCTCGTAGAACACCACGTCCGACGTGGTGACCACCCGGTTGGCGGCAATGTCGAGGAGCTCCCAGCCCTTGCTCGCCTCCGACACGCCGAGGTGAAGGCCCCACTTGGCCTTCGGCTTCAGCTTCCCACCACGCTGCTGCTCGGGGACGAGGAATTGCGCCATGCAGCCCCACACGCGCGCCAGCGACAGGTCGGGCTTCGTCCCGGTCAGCAGCTGGTATGGTGTCGTTCCCGGCATCGCCGACCGCTCCAGGCAGTTGCGGACCCAGACGGCCTGCCGCAGAGCGAGGTGCCACCAGTGGTGTTGCACGCCCATGTGCAGCAGCATCGTCCGTACCGACTCCACCACCGTCCGCATCTCCCGCTCAGCCATGCCGTTCTGCTGTGGGGTGTAGGGGCAGGTTAGGTCGTGGACGATTCCCTTGCCGTCCACGAAGGCGGTGAACTCCTTGCCGAGGAACTCCCCTCCTCGGTCAGTGCGCAGTTGCAACACCGACTTCTTCGTCTGCCGCTCCACCAGCACCAGCCACGTCTGGAACTCCAGGAGCACATCCGACTTCTTGGCGACCGGCCTCCTCCAAACGTAGCGGGACTTACGGTCCTTCAGCAGCAAGAAGTACAGGCTGCCGTCCTTGGCAGCCACGCGGAACGGCCCACACAGGTCGAGGTGCACTACGGCCAGCACGTCGTCGGCGTCGGAGCCTTGGTCGGGGAAGGTGTGCCTCGCCAGCTTCCCGCCGACACACGAGACACACGGTGAGTCGGCGCCCGTCGCCGACTTGAGGTCCAGCCCAATGGCAACCTCGTTCTTCGCCGAGCGCCTGATGGTGTCCATGCCAACGTGTGCAAGCCGAGCATGCAGCCTGTCCGGCGTCGACCTTGTCTTCTAGACGATCGCCCGCAGGGCCACAACCTCCGGCGTGGGTGACGTCGACTTCGTCGAGCAGGGACGCAGGTCGGTGCAGAGGACTTGCGCGGAGTACGTCGCCCGACCAAGCACCTCTCCTGCTGCCGAGACGAGCAGCATCCCGTCGCCGTCCTCGTGCAGCTTCACGCCGAGCTCCTCAGCTGGCCAGACAACAGCAGGTTTGCCCGGGACGTACAGTACGTCGGGGATGAGCACCTGCTTCCCGGCCTCGCCTTGCAGGGCGACGGTGCCGCGGCCCTGGACGTCCTGCAGCGCCCCATTGAAGCCACGCACGTGCTTCACGTCGCCGCTTGGCCCCAAGTCGACGAAGGCGTCCTTCGTCCCCATCAGGTGGTGGGAGCAGCCGCTGTCGAGCAAGACCACCGCCGGATTCGCCTGCACAGCTGCCGCCACCGCCTGGAAGTCCTCGCCGGCCTCCGGCGCCAGCGAGACGGTCGGCTCCATGACGCCGACCAGAGAGCACGACGCCGACTTGTCGTCCTTCCCCTTGCCGCCAGCAGAGGAGTCGGCGTCCTTCGCCGAGGTCGACGACTTGGTCGACTTCTCCTTGCGCGACTGGTTTCCTCCTCGCCGAGGACGACGACTGCCCGACCTCCCGCGGCCACCCTTGGCGTCGTCGTCGTCGGAGTCACTACGGTCGGGGCACTCGAAGGAGAGATGGTCGGGGTCGCCACACAGCCAGCACTCCCGACGTCGACTTCCTCCTCCTCGACCGCTGTCCTTGGTCGACTTCTTCTTGTCGACTTCCTTGGCCAGATTCGAGCCACTGCTTCCACCACCACCAGACTGTCCACGCTGCCCCGGTCGACCGCCTTGCTTCGCCGGGGCAACGAAGTTCATCTGCGCCAAGAGCTCTTGGGACCGCTCGGCCTCCTGCATCGCCTCATCCTGCAGGATGTACGAGGTCAACGTGTCCTCGTTGAGCGTCGCCCGCGTGCTCGGCGCCATCGACAGCCGCTTCAGCAGGTTGTAGCTGCTCGGGAGTCCCTGCATGACATGGGTGACGTACGACGCCGTCGAGTACTCCGCGCCGGCCATCCTGATGGTGGCAAGAATCCACCGAGCGCGGTTGCAGTAGTCCGTCGCAGTCTCCTGGTCGCCCATACGCAGGTGCGTCAGCTGCCCTTCAAGCTGGGCGATGAACAAGTCGTCGGTGACTTGGTAGGTCGACTCGATGAAGTGCCACGCCCGGTGGCCGGCGTCGATGTGCTCCCTGCACGACTTCAGGGCGATTTGCACGCCTGGCGAGCAGCACCGCGAGATGACCGTGAAGGTCAGCAGCTGCACAGCGCGAAACTCAGCACGCAAGTCGGGGTCATCCGGCGTCGCCACGATGCAGCGGGCAAAGTTGATCAGCCCCGCCATCTCCAGCTGGGGCTCAATGGCTTCCTTCCAGGTGAGTATGTCGGGTCGACCGACCAGCAGGGGAGTGACCAAGATCCTATCCGGCGTAAACTTGAAGTAGCCGTAGCTCGGTGCAATCCCGCCTGCTGTCACCTGGGTCGCCGACATCGGCAAAGATCCACTTCGCCGACCTCCGACGTCACCCTGCGAGGACCCTGCAGCCGCCGACGACTGCATCCCTCGCACCTGAACGCCGCCGACTTCATCGGCGTGAATCACACCACGCTGCCTCGACGTGCCTCCCGCACTACTGCCGACTTGACCACCACCGGCGTTGACGCCCATGTCGACGCCGCCTTCGTCGTTCACCGGTCGAGGAGAGGCAGGTCGAGAAGGGTGCTCCGTCGCCCACATGGTGCGGAGTCCAGCCTCGACGACCGCCCAGGGTATTGCTCCGTACTCCTGGGCGTCATGGCGTCTCCTCGCGTCCTCCAGCCGTGCCTCCAGGGTGTCCACCACCCCTGCGTCACCTACGGCTCCTACCATAGTGACTACCGCACAGCTGCCGGCCTACAACCACGAATTAGGTAAGTGATGTCTACGTCGACCTGACTGAAAGGTAAGTCGTGTGCCGTCCACGCTCACCGCACCATGCGGAGATAACTACTACAACGGGAGCTAGACTACGGGATAGGCACGGGTGCTCGTGTGATCTCTGCGTTCCTTGTTCCTTAGTCGTTTTCCTAGTGCACACACAGCTTGCTAGTTCACAGGGAGAATTGGCAAGAGTTTCACTAGAGAAAGTTGACAACAATGATACAATGAAGTTGGCAAGGCAAGACTACATCAGAGCTAGCATGCAAGCAGGATGATTGCCAGCGCAGCACGGTCGACCGCATGCCAGCACGACTTGGTCGACCGCGCTCCAGCAGTGCAGAGTCGCGGCTTGCCAATGCTGCAAGTCGACGGCGTGACAACAGCGCAAGTCGACGGCGTGCCAGCGTTGCTTCCGCAGTACAGCATCGCACCCGCTTCGCAGGTGCTCGCAGATGATTGGCGTGCAGTGCCTCGTCACCTGCACAGCGCACACACCAGATCTTCTACGTGCTGACGACCACCTCTGATCAGCCACGTCTACCTCGGGATACCACCCCCGAGGTCGTCCTCGCCAACATCACCTGGGCGAACGTCGCATGCCTCCGCAGAACCTCGTCACCCAGGTAACCTGGTCGACCGAGCAACCAGGTCGACCAGAGGCTCCTGTGCGTGCCCGTCGACCACCCAGGTCGACGACCACTTCCGGTCGACCTCCCCAGGTCGACCACTGCCTCTGGTATGTGCCGGTCGACCTCCCAAGTCGACGGCCACCTCCAGTCGACCTCCCCAGGTCGACCACTACCCCCTGGTCGACCAGCTCCAAGTCGACCACTACCCCCAGGTCGACCAGAAGGGCTGGTCGACTTACCAGGTCGACCAGAAGGTCTGGTCGACTTACCAGGTCGACCAGAAGGGCTGGTCGACTTACCAGGTCGACCAGAAGGTCTGGTCGACTTCCCAGGTCGACCAGAAGGTCTGGTCGACTTCCCAGGTCGACCACCCGAAGTTGGCGCCCTCCCGAAGTCGGCGCCCATGCAGTGGCTCCCCGTGCAGGTCGACCAACCTCGTCGACCAACTCGCCCACTGCTGCAGGTCGGCTGCACCCTACACCCGACCACGAAGTCGGCTCCGCCCAAGCGAGGACGGGGCCAACATACAACTCCCGTTGACAGACCCGACCCGACTTCGAGCCTTGCTTGGCAAAAGCAATTCGTATCAAATCGGCCCAATGGGTATCACATGGAAAACATCGAGCTGGTATGTTCAAAGTGTGCTCAACATTCCACCTACTCTTAAGTCATCATTTTCTACCTAATCTTCAACTCAACCATAATGCCCACTACTGTGATGTGCGTCTGGACTTGGCCAACACTGGAGTGGGAAGGTGGAGAAGAGCAGTGGGATATGGCGGGGGTTGGTACAAATGGTATCCACTCATGCATGTAGTGCATAAGTCTTCTCATTTCCTGCCACACTCCCTCTCGCTTCCGTCTCAGTAGGCTGCAGTGCTGTTTATAGTGTCATTTAAAATATTTTTGGGTCAAGAAGTTTCATTTCACCACTGGCTGCATTGAACTCCGTCCTTCCCCTCCTCGTGTCTCAGAGACATTTCCAACAACCCTTTGTCCGGAACACTCTCTGCAGCAATAGGAAACATGGTCAACTTATATGTGCTGTAAGTTATCACACGCACCAGTGACATCATATTGCTGTTCAGTTCCCAATGCACACCAGCACCAGCAAAAGCACCAGCACCAGCAATAGCACCAGCACCAGCACCAACATGAGCTCCAGCAGCAACCGCAGCACCAGCACCAGCAACACCAGCAACAGCACCATTAGCGTTCGCACCAGCATCCTTACACCTTTCTCAGCTCTCCTTTTAATAGCGTCTGCTCTCACACGATTCCCTCTCACACCCTGATCTCTTTCTTCTCACTTGCCTCACTCTTGCCTCACGCTTATCCCTCCGCTTCAGTCGAGCGGCCAACAGTGGGATCCAAGGCATGCTTCATTTTGCGTTCAGTGCGCTCACTCTCCTCTCGGTGCTGTAAGCACCTCACCCGCCTTTCACACTCTTGCCTTTATCTCAAGAGGGGCTTGGTTGGTTCTGCATGGCAGGCATGGCATTGCATGGCACTGAGAAACCATTGAGTTGACTCAATATTCGCCTTGTTACAATGACACTTGAATTGATACATTCTTTTCAAGTAGAGCTATAATCTCGTGTACTGAAGAGAATTGGAAAATATTCTATTTTCCATAAAAAGTGTCCGAGTACAGTATTTCTATCTTATTTTGCATTTCCCTTCACTCTATACCTGTGCAAAGGGGCGAGCCGAGTAATGCTCGACTCGTCCCTAGCCTTGCTCGGCCGAGTACGAGCCCGAGTCGAGTAATACTCGCCCGAGCTTTTTTCCCCCTAACAGAAACTCGTTACTTGCCTTACAAAAGGGAACTCGGACGAGCATTTAAAAAAGCTCGTCCGAGTACGAGTAATGCTCGGCCATGTGCCCTACTACGGAAGTATTGGAGTTCCCAGGGCCGCCCAGGGTGGCCCAGGGTGACCCAGGGTGGCCCAGGGTGACCCAGGGTGGCCTAGGGTAGCCTTGCATTGCCGCGGTAAGCCCGTGGAAGCCTGCTTAGACCTGAATAGGCCTCGCATGCGAGTACTCGTCGAGCAAAAAAAACTCGGCGAGTAAAACTCGGCTCGACTCGGACGAGTAAATTTTGCAAAAACCGAAACTCGTGACTCGCACCCAAACGAGTAACTCGGCCGAGTCCGAGCGAGTAACTCGTCTCGTTGCACAGGTATACTTCACGCCCAATTCCTCCATGACGAATTTTCTGCAATGAGTCTTGATGATACTCCCTGGGCATACAATCAGAGATTAATCGTTCTCGTTAGAAGAAGACTTGTACGCCGAAAACGGTCACCATCGTCTTCATACAGAAATAGGTTCTGGCAAACATTCTGACTTTTCAAGTGTTCAACCATAGGTTTCTGTCACGTATCGTCCCTATGGCACCAACTTGGTGCTACCCTCGTGGGCATGACATTGCATGGCATAGGGGATGAGCAAAAGGCAAACCCAAGTATACTCAAAGTCAAACACTTTTTAAATACATATGTTGGGTGGGTTTGGCTTGAACATGTCCAAACACATCTAACATGTTTCCATGGGTTTACTCATCTCATACCTAAATGCCATGGCATGGGCCCTGCTCCAGGGGTGCTCATGTGTGCACTAGTTCTCATTAAATGGCTCATGCACGCTGTGTCTGTAGTCAAATTCACTATGCATCCCTCTTGCCAAACATACATCTCACCATGCAACCCAAATCCAGGTTCTTCAGGACTGTTCTCATCTGTCTCCCTACATCCCCCCTTGCCTACCCTTCCTCCCCCATCCGTTTGTATTTCCATGCTTGGAATGTGTGGTGCGAGTGCCAAGCGTGTGACCACCCTCTTGCACATGTTTTCATGCCTTGACATTGCATCACATTAAATCGGGCAACACATGCATAGCATAGCATGCCACATCACGTCATGCGTAGCACAGCATGGCGTTGCATGGCTTCCATGGCATGGCGTGGGATTGCATGGCATGGCATGACGGGCTTTGCATGGTGTGGCATGGCATGACATGGCAGGGACCTGAGTAATAATGAGATATGGGGGCCACCTCAGGCTTTGTCGATGTTGGATAACCTTCGAGACCTGTTAGTGCTGCCGCTGCTTTTTTGGTCCCTCCTTGCTGCCTCCTCTCTCCCCCTCTCTCCCTCCTCTCTTCCTTCTCTCTCCCTCCTCTCTCCCCTATCTCCCTCCTTACTTCCCCTACCTCCCTCCCTTCTCCCCCTATCTCCCTCCTCTCTCCCCCTATCTCCATCCTCTCTCTCTGCGTCCTCTTACACCGCAGCCCACTCATGGGTCTTAGGGCATTGGCCTTTACGCACTGTCTGGATTCATTGCGCAGATAGATACCTAGGGCGTCACAGGTTTTCAGCACCATTCTCGCATGCATGTGTTCCTCCCATCGCCTTCCCTTCTCCCTTCACCTCGCCCCTCTCTTCCTCTTCCCCGTGCTCCATGCTCTCTGTATAATGGCCGCCCATCCATATGCTCACTCATACAGCTCCTTGGCTCGTTACACTAGTTACTCAATCTTTACTAATGATGCTGATTGTTGCACTTCATTCGCATCTGTTACGTTCATACATTTTTTCTGCACCCTAACTCCGTTCTCTTCCTATATCCCTCTTTCTCGTCTCTGTACCCTTTGTATCCATTACGTCATATATATTCACTGCACCCTTCCACCAAACTTTATCAACCAGCAACCTGGGTGGCAACTGGATTGGTAATCTCAGCATCGATTCGATATCTGCACTTACATCCCTCTCCTACCTGTGAGTGCCGTCTCTTACCGCGACAATCACCTCACCTTACCACTTTGTTGCACCGCACTGAACCTTACTGAGCTGTGTGCCATTGGCCGCACCTCACCTCATTTGGTGGCACAGCAGAACTCCTTGCCTTCCTTGTCTGTTGAGCATGCAGCTATCTGTCATCATGAATGTTGTGAAGGTCTTCTGAGTTTATTCTTGAGTTTCATTCAGTTGAATCGTGAGTTAGCATGGGCTATGTTCCGAACTTGACCAGCTTATGTTAAGTCCTCATGAAATTAAACTGGTTTAACGTCGAACCGAACTGGACAGAGGTATTAAGCAACTTTGAAGTTCAAACAAGTAAGTTCGAACAAGGCCAATTTGAACTGAACCATAGGCGAATCAGTTTGAACTGGAACCAGTTAGGATTGACTCAATTGACTCAGTGGCCCAGTTGACTCAGTGGCTCCCTGGAAGCTTTTGAAATTGCATTCCACTGGACAGCCAGTCTCCCTTTCAGTGTATTGAAGTCTGTCTGTCTCTCCTCTGCTGCAATCCAGGTGCCAACTCGTCATGGCCTCGGTTCTCCCAATCTCACATTCTCTCCAATTCTCATTCCCCACCATCCTTCTTAGGTCTTGCATGTTCTGTTTGACAAGAATCCAAGTTTTTTGCTGGATGTATCTCCTGCTGCTTGACGTTCTGCCTATTCCTGTCCTCCTCTGGCTTTCTCTCTCTCCCTTTGCCTCTTGCCTCTCCGTCTCTGCCTCTCGCCTCTCCAACTCTCCCTTCTCTGACCCTTCCTCTCTTCCTCTTTCCCATCTGCCCATCTTCATCGCAGTGATCTCAGCGGCAACCGGTACAATGGCCGCATTCCCCAATTCATAATTGACATTCCATTGCTGCAGTCACTGTGAGCTTGCATTATTTATACAACCATCTTCTCACTTCCCCTAAAGCGGTAAACATATCCTGCCCAAATTCTCTAGATCTCTGCTCTATCTTGACGGCTGCCCCCGAATCCGAAACAAGGAGCAGCTAGTGTGTGCATGCATGCCGCTCCACCAGCAGCAACCATGCTTAGTCCGTCAGCAGCAACCTTTCTTAGTCCTTGTTACCCACCCCAAGCAAGGCCTTGTTACTCACCCCTTGCAAGTAAAAGAAGGTGAGACGAGTGACTACTCGCCTCATTGTTTATATCTGGTTCGCTTGAACTCAAACCGTTTCGACCAAACCGAAATCAACTTCAGTACTATACTTCAAGTCTCCATGACATCCCCACCCACCCGTCCCCACCTCGTGGTCGCTGCCAATTGCCTCCTGATTTACTCCTGTGCACATATGGATGTGAATGTGGATGTGCGTGTGTCTTTGACTGTGCATGGAAATGGCAAATGGATGTGCATGTATATGTGACTAATCATGTGCACAGGAATCTAGAAGATAACCTTTTTTCAGGATCCTTACCGGCTCCAACGAATATGAACTCTGCACTCTCGTATCTGTGAGGCCTTTGGGTCTACCCATTTTTCTTTCTCCATTGTTTCTTGAACAATCTTGGTTGTTTAGACTGTGCGCTGTGCCCTCTTCCTTGCTCATTTGGACTCTCCTCCACTATCGATTCACACTATAAACCACCCTCTCTTCCATCCCCCCCCCCCCCGCCCCCTTCCCTCCGATCTCCCCTTTCCCCTGTTCGTCCCAGCAACCTTGCAGGGAATTATCTGACGGGTTCCATCCCTGCAGCCATTTCCAAATTCTCAAGCGCAGTCACCATGTAAGGAGATCCTTCCTTTCAACATGAGAACATCGATATGCAGTTTTCTCAATGTAAGCAGCTCTCCATACGGACTGTACACACTCCCCTTTCCTTCCAACCATTCCTTTCCCACCTTGTCCTGTTCTTCCCTTTCTCGATTCTGGTTATTTTGTTCCTTTCATTCTGTCAATGTCCAATGTCCGTTCCAGTCCCTCCTTCCCCCTCCCTCCCTCTCTCTCCCTCTCTCCCTCCCTCCCTCCCTCCCTCCCTCCCTCCCTCCCTCCCTCCCTCCCTCCCTCCCTCTCTCCCTCCCTCCATCCCTTCCTCCCTCCCTCCCTCCCTCCCTCCCTCCCTCCCTCCCTCCCTCCTTCCCTTCCTCCCTCCCTCCCTCCCTCCCTCCCTCCCTGCAGCGAGTTGTCGGGCAACTCTCTCAATGGCTCCTTTCCTGCTTCCATGTTTGAACTCAAGCGATTGCAAAATTTGTGAGACATGCTAGGGGTTTAGCACATGCCACACCATGCCATGCCATACTGCACGGTGCAATTCATGTCATACAAATGGATCGCATGCTAGCATTGTCAACAGGAGTTGGGTGTTGGCCCCGTCCTCGCTTGGGCGGAGCCGACTTCGTGGTCGGATGTAGGGGTGCAGCCGACCTGCAGCAGTGGGTGAGCTGGTCGACGAGGTTGGTCGACCTGCACGGGAGCCATTGCATGGGCGCCGACTTCGGGAGGGCGCCAACTTCGGGTGGTCGACCCGGGACGTCGACCAGCCCTTCTGGTCGACTTGGGAAGTCGACCAGACCTTCTGGTCGACCTGGTAAGTCGACCAGCCGTTCTGGTCGACCAGGAGTGACGTCGACTTGGAGCTGGTCGACCAGGGGATAGTGGTCGACCTGGGGAGGTCGACTGGAGGTGGCCGTCGACTTGGGAGGTCGACCGACACGTACCAGAGGGAGTGGTCGACCTGGGAGGTCGACCGGAAGTGGTCGTCGACCTGGGTGGTCGACGGGCACGCACTGGAGCCTCTGGTCGACCTGGTTGCCCGGTAGACCAAGTTACCTGGGTGACGAGGTGCTGCGAAGGCTTGCGAAGGTCGCCCAGGTGGTTTTGGCGAGGACGACCTCGGTAATGGTATCCCGAGGTCGACGTGGTGCATCAGAAGCAGTCGTCAGCACGAAGTTGATGTGGCCTGTGCGTTGTGCAGGTGACGAGGCACTGCACGCCAATCGTCTGCGAGCACCTGCGAAGTAGGTGCACTGCTGTCCTGCGGGAGCAACGTTGGCGCGCCGTCAACCTGCGACGTTGGCACGCCGTCGACCTGCAGTGTTGGCAAGCCGCGACTCTGCGCTGCTGGAGCGCGGTCGACCAAGTTGTGCTGGCGCGCGGTCGACTGTGCTGCGCTGGCAGTCGACCTGCTTGCATGCTAGCTCTGATGTAGTCTTGCCTTGCCAACTTCTTTGTATCATTGTTGTCAACTTTCTCTAGTGAAACTCTTGCCAAATTGCCTTGTGAACTAGCAAGTAGTGTGCGCACTAGGAAAACGACTAAGGACCAACGAACGCAGAGATCACACGAGCATCCGTGCCTAGCCCGTAGTCTAGCTCCCGTTACTAGAGTTATCTCCGCATGGTGCGGTGAGCGTGGACGGCACAACGACTTACCTTTCAGTCTAGTCGACTTAGTTGCACCTTACCTAAGTTGTTCGTAGGCCGGCAGCTGTGCGGTAGTCGCCATGGTAGGCGCCATAGGTGACACGGGGGTGGTGGACACCCTGGAGGCACGGCTGGAAAACGCGAGGAGGAAGCACGAGGCCAACGAGTATGGCGACCTGCCGTGGGCGGTCGTCGAGGCTGGCATCCGTTCCTTGTGGGCGACGGAGCACCCTTCTCGGCCTGCTTCTCCTCGACCGGTGAACACCGAGGGCGGCGTCGACGTGGGCGTCAACGCCGGAGGCGACCAAGTCGGCAGCAGTGCGGGAGGCACGTCGAGGCAGCGTGGTGTGATTCACGCCGACGAAGTCGGCGGCGTTCAAGGGCGAGGGGTTCGGTCGACGTCGGCTGCGGGCACCTCGCAGGGCGACGTCGGAGGTCGACGAAGCAGGTTGACGCCGATGTCGGCGTCCCAGGTGACGGCGGGCGGAATTGCGCCGAGCTACGGCTACTTCAAGTTCACGCCGGATAGGATCTCGGTGACTCCCCCGCTGGTTGGTCGACCCGACATACTCACCTGGAAGGAGGCCATCGAGCCCCAGCTGGAGATGGCCGGGCTGATCAGCTTTGCTCGAGGTACCGTGGCGACGCCGAGCGATCCCGACCTGCGAGCTGAGTTCCGCGCTGTGCAGCTGTTGACCTTCACGGTCATCTCACGGTGCTGCTCGCCGGGCGTGCAAATCGCCTTGAAGTGGTGCCGGGAGTACCTCGACGCCGGCCACCAGGCGTGGCACTTCATTGAGTCGACCTACCAAGTCACCGATGACTTGTTCATCGCCCAACTGGAGGGGCAGCTGACACACCTGCGTATGGGCGACCAGGAGACGGCGACCGACTACTGCAACCGGGCCAGGCGAATTCTCGCCACCATCAGGATGGCCGGTGCAGAGTACTCGACGGCGTCGTACGTCACCCATGTTATGCAGGGACTCCCGAGCAGCTACAACCTGCTGAAGCGGCTGTCGATGGTGCCGAGCACGCGGGCGACGCTCAACGAGGACACGTTGACCTCGTACATCCTGCAAGACGAGGCGATGCAGGAGGCCGAGCGGTCCCAAGAGCTATTGGCGCAGGTGAACTACGTCGCCCCGGCGAAGCAAGGCGGTCGACCGGGGCAGCGTGGACAGTCTGGCGGCAGTGGTAGCGGTGGCTCGAAGTCGGCCAAGGAGGTCGACAAGAAGAAGTCGACCAAGGACAGTGGCCGGGGAGGAGGAAGTCGACGCCGGGAGTGCTGGCTGTGCGGCGACCCCGACCACCTCTCCTTCGAGTGCCCCGACCGTAGTGACTCCGACGACGACGACAAGGGAGGCCGCGGGAGGTCTGGCAGTCGTCGACCTCGTCGAGGAGGAAGTCAATCGCGCAAGGAGAAGCAGTCGACCAAGTCGTCGACCTCGGCGAAGGACGCCGACTCCTCTGCTGGCGGCAAGGGGAGCGGCGACAAGTCGGCGTCGTGCTCCCTGGTCGGCGTTGTGGAGCCGACCGTCTCACTGGCGCCGGAGGCCGGTGAGGACTTTCAGGCGATGGCAGCAGCAGTGCAGGCGAACCCGGCGGTGGTCCTACTGGACAGCGGCTGCTCCCACCACCTGATGGGGACGAAGGAGGTCTTCGTCGACATGGGGCCGAGCGGCGACTTGAAGCACGTGCGTGGCTTCAATGGGGCGCTGCAAGACGTCCAGGGCCGGGGCACGGTTGCGTTGCAAGGCGAGGCCGGGAAGCAGGTTCTCATCCCCGACGTGCTGTACGTCCCGGGTGTGCGGGCAAACCTGTTGTCGTCTGGTCAGCTGAAGGAGCATGGCGTGAAGTTTCAAGAGGACGGCGACGGGATGCTGCTTGTCTCGGCAGCAGGAGAAGTGCTTGGTCGGGCGACGTACTCCGGGCGAGTCCTCTGCACCGACCTGCGTCCCTGCTCACCGAGGTCGACGTCGCCCACGCCGGAGGTTGTGGCCCTGCGGGCGATCGTCTCCAAGGCGAAGTCGACGCCGGACAGGATGCACGCACGCCTTGCGCACGTCGGCCTGGATACCATCAGGAGCTCGGCGAAGAACGAGGTCGCCATTGGGCTGGACCTCAAGTCGGCGACGGGTACCGACTCACCGTGTGTCTCGTGCGTCGGTGGGAAGCTGGCGAGGCACACCTTCCCCGACCAAGGCTCCGACGCCGCCGACGTGCTAGCCGTCGTCCACATCGACTTGTGCGGGCCATTCCGGGTGGCTGCCAAGGACGGCAGCCTGTACTTCTTGCTGCTGAAGGACCGTAAGTCCCGCTACGTGTGGGTGAGGCCGGTCGCCAAGAAGTCGGATGTGCTGCTGGAGTTCCAGAAGTGGCTGGTGCTGGTGGAGAGGCAGACGAAGAAGTCGGTGTTGCAGCTACGCTCTGACCGAGGAGGGGAGTTTCTCGGCAAGGCCTTCACCGCCTTCGTGGACGGCAAGGGGATCGTCCACGACCTAACCTGCCCGTACACCCCGCAGCAGAACGGCATGGCGGAGCGGGAGATGCGGACGGTGGTGGAGTCGGTGAGGACGATGCTGCTGCACATGGGCGTGCAGCACCACTGGTGGCACCTCGCCCTGCGGCAGGCCGTCTGGATCCGCAACTGCCTGGAGCGATCGGCGACGCCGGGGACGACGCCGTACCAGCTGCTGACCGGGGAGAAGCCCGACTTGTCGCTGGCGCGCGTGTGGGGCTGCATGGCGCAGTTCCTCGTCCCCGAGCAGCAGCGTGGTGGGAAGCTGCGGCCAAAGGCCGAATGGGGCCTTCACCTCGGTGTGTCGGAGGCGAGCAAGGGATGGGAGCTCCTCGACATTGCCGCCAACCGGGTGGTCACCACGTCGGACGTGGTGTTCTACGAGGACCTGTCGCTGGAGGAGTGGAAGTCGGAGCATGGGCCCGTGTCAGGGCGGACGCTAGTGTCCACGCCGACGGATACCTCGACGGCAACGCTCCCTCTAGTCGTCCACCCTTCCTTTCCCTCCCCTGCCCCTCCCCTCGTCGACCTTCGTGGGCTGACTCCGTCGTCGGCCTCCGGCGATGAGGGGAGCAGTGGGACGTCGCCTGGGACGTCGCCTGTGGCGCCGACCAAGGGCATCGCCGGTGGCCGACAGGACGAGCAGCAAGTCGACGAGCAGCAGGTCGACAAGCAGCAGGTCGACCTGGGAGTGCAGTCGACCTGGATAAGGGGGGAGCCGGTCGAGGAGGTGCAGCCGACTTGGGTGAAGCCGACAGGGGAGCAGGCAGCAACGAGGTCGACCCAGGAACAGTCGGCGACCTGGCGATCGACAGGGGAGCTGACCACAGGGGAGCAGTCGACCGGGAAGCCGACCGAGGTGCAGCAGGGCGACGAGGACGGCAGTGAAGATGAAGGGGAGCAGTTGGGCGACGAGGAGCTGGTCGACCAGGAGGTGGCCGACCAGTCCACCGACCATGACGCGGTGAGGGTTCCGCCTGAACCCCGGAAGTCTGGTCGACTTCGAAGGCCGCCCGACTTCTTCATTCCCGCTGCCTTCACCACGGTGTATGACGTGGAGGACGACGACGACCTCCTGTACGATGACGCCGAGGAGGATGAGGACTTCCCGGAGCTCGACCCCGACATGCTGGCCGACCCCGAGCACCGCTGGGACATCTCGACGATGACGGTGAAGGAGGCGCTAGCGAGCTGGAAGGGTCCGGCGGTGAAGGCCGCAAGGGAGGAAGAGATCCGTAGTCTCCTCGCCATGGGCACGTGGGAGCTGGTCGAACGCCCGCCGGGAGTGAATGTCATGAAGAACCGGTGGGTGCTGACGACGAAGTACAACATCGACGATACCATCGAGCGGGAGAAGGCGAGGCTGGTCGTGAAGGGCTTCACGCAGGTGTACGGCGCCGACTACGACGAGACGTTCGCGCCGGTGGGCAGCTACGTCACGCTGAGGATCTTCCTCAGCATCGTCGCCGTCCTCAACCTGAACCTGATGCAGCTCGACATGAAGAACGCCTTCCTGCAGAGCAAGCTCGACCGGGTGTTGTACATGTCGCAGCCGGACTACTTCAACGACGGAACCGGCCGGGTGTGCAAGCTGCTGAAGAGCCTGTACGGGCTGAAGCAGTCGCCGCTGCTGTGGTACTTGGCGCTCAACGACGTGCTGGTCGACGCTGGGTGGAAGAAGAGCCAGGTCGACGAGGCCCTTTACTTCAAGGTCGGCGCCGACGGAGCGACTTGCTGGGTGCTGGTCTACGTCGACAACCTGCTCGCCGCCAGCAGCAGCCCCGCGATGCTGAAGGAGCTGCTGGAGGCCGCCTTTGAGCTGCGCGAGATCTCGCCGGTGCAGAAGTACCTCGGGCTGGAGATCGTGCGCGACAGGTCGGCGGGGAAGCTGTGGCTGCACCAGCAGGGCTACGCCGACAAGCTGCGTAGGCGCTTCATCGACGAGGAGCAGGGCGGACGGACTCCGAAGACGCCGGTCTCGGTCGACGCCTACGCCGAGCTCACCTTCGACGACGAGGAGGCACAGGAGCGACAGGAGGAGGAATACCGGCAGAAGGTCGGCTCGCTGCAGTTCGCGGCGACGACGACGAGGCCGGACATCGCCTTCGCCTGCAGCAAGCTGGGGAGCGGCCTCACGGTGAGGAGCGACCAGCACTAGCGCGAGGTCGACCGCTGCCTCGCCTACCTCGCCAACACGCGTGACACCGCCCTGGAGTTCGGCGGTGGACCTGAGTCGCTGGAGCTGGTCGGCTACGTGGACGCCGACGACGCCGGTGACAAGCAGAGCAGGACGAGCACGGGCGGCTACGTGTTCGTCTACGGAGGGGCCGCGGTCTCCTGGTCGAGCCAGCGCATCAAGTGCGCGACACTGTCGTCGACCGAGTCGGAGTACGTGGCGGCCGTCGAAGCCGGCAAGGAGGGACGCCGACTTCGCTTCCTCCTCGCAGAGTTCCAGCAGTTGGATGCTGGGAAGCCGACCGTCCTTCGGGTGGACAACAAGTCGGCCATCACGGTCGCCGAGGGCATGGGGTTGACGGGCAACCTCAAGCACATGGAGTGGCGACAGGCCTGGCTACAGCACATGGTGAAGCGGGCTGCAGTACATCCCGACCGCTGAGCAGCCAGCCGACTTCCTCACGAAGGCGCTGCACTATCCGGCTTTCAACCGGTGCTCCGTCGCCATCGGCCAGGTGCGCTTGGCCGACGTGGGCGACGGAGTTGACGAAGTGCAGCAGTAGGTGCCATGCCCTTTTGCATGGCTGGTGCGGTGGATGACGTGCTGTGTGTTGGGTGCACGTCGACGAGCTGTTCTCCGAGCAGTGCTGCCGTAGGGGCTGGAGGCCCAAGCGTGAATGCGGCAGGGGAGTGTCAACGGGAGTTGGGTGTTGGCCCCGTCCTCGCTTGGGCGGAGCCGACTTCGTGGTCGGATGTAGGGGTGCAGCCGACCTGCAGCAGTGGGTGAGCTGGTCGACGAGGTTGGTTGACCTGCACGGGAGCCATTGCATGGGCGCCGACTTCGGGAGGGCGCCAACTTCGGGTGGTCGACCCGGGACGTCGACCAGCCCTTCTGGTCGACTTGGGAAGTCGACCAGACCTTCTGGTCGACCTGGTAAGTCGACCAGCCGTTCTGGTCGACCAGGAGTGACGTCGACTTGGAGCTGGTCGACCAGGGGATAGTGGTCGACCTGGGGAGGTCGACTGGAGGTGGCCGTCGACTTGGGAGGTCGACCGACACGTACCAGAGGGAGTGGTCGACCTGGGAGGTCGACCGGAAGTGGTCGTCGACCTGGGTGGTCGACGGGCACGCACAGGAGCCTCTGGTCGACCTGGTTGCCCGGTCGACCAGGTTACCTAGGTGACGAGGTGCTGCGAAGGCTTGCGATGGTCGCCCAGGTGGTTTTGGCGAGGACGACCTCGGTAATGGTATCCCGAGGTCGACGTGGTGCATCAGAAGCAGTCGTCAGCACGAAGTTGATGTGGTGTGTGCGTTGTGCAGGTGACGAGGCACTGCACGCCAATCGTCTGCGAGCACCTGCGAAGTAGGTGCGCTGCTGTCCTGCGGGAGCAACGTTGGCGCGCCGTCAACCTGCGACGTTGGCACGCCGTCGACCTGCAGTGTTGGCAAGCCGCGACTCTGCGCTGCTGGAGCGCGGTCGACCAAGTTGTGCTGGCGCGCGGTCGACTGTGCTGCGCTGGCAGTCGACCTGCTTGCATGCTAGCTCTGATGTAGTCTTGCCTTGCCAACTTCTTTGTATCATTGTTGTCAACTTTCTCTAGTGAAACTCTTGCCAAATTGCCTTGTGAACTAGCAAGTAGTGTGCGCACTAGGAAAACGACTAAGGACCAACGAACGCAGAGATCACACGAGCATCCGTGCCTAGCCCGTAGTCTAGCTCCCGTTACTAGAGTTATCTCCGCAAGCATGCCAGCGCATTGCACCATATTTTTCATCACTGCAGCAACACCTCACTCACGTTTCATTCTGGTCCTTCCAATCCCATCACTAAGTGCGTGAGCTGCTGTATTGTCTCCACGTGAGTGGCAGCCGCTTTGCACGTGGTTTGCTGGCACCAGAAACATCAACTTGTCACATGCACTCGTGCATGGATGGATGCATGTCCCAGCCTGCTTCTCTGCCCTTCATTCTGCCATCAGCACGCCCGCAACGCCCCCTTCACTATCACAACCATAAACACCAGTCAGTCCCAACCATATTCATTTGCCGATGCCATAACATAACTCACGGTGTGCTGCCCCAAAAACAACCAGAGTGCTCGGGTCAAATCAGTTCTCAGCCGATCTTCCTTCTGCTCTCAGCCTGCTCACAGACCTTACGAAGCTGTAAGTGAGCAGCAAGCACACACACCCAAGCAGCATGCCGCATCTTAAACTTGAGAATGTCTTTCACATACATTTTATCTAGGATACTCTTTTTTTCAGACGTGTCTCACTTGTCGTCTGTTATCTGGCCCATTCTGGCCTTCCAAGTTTATGTATTTCGTGGTGACACTTGTGAGACATTTGAGATATAATCCATCCTTCTTAGATTCTGCCTATCGTGCCTTAGGGAAGTGTATAATGTGAGTGAATGTGAGTTGTCTCAAAATCCATTCTGTCCTTCCAAAATTCCATACTCCATCCATGCTTTGGGTAGGCTCTCTGAGTACAGCACGAATGGGTTAGGAATGTCAGAATCCCAGCCACTAACCACTGGGATAAAAGGGCTTGTTTGTATAGCGGGTGAGTGCGCCCATAACCCCCCAGGCCAACGTGCCTGTAACCCTTCCCTAGGATCAATCGGGGATCACCAGTGGACCTCTGACACCCCCCCGCACTGGGATGCCCGAGGTGCACACACCGGGATTCGAACCCGAGACCTTCGCTCTGATACCATGTCAGAATCCCAGCCACTAACCACTGGGATAAAAGGGCTTGTTTGTATAGCAAGTAAGTGCGCCCATAACCCCTCAGGCCAACGTGCCTGTAACCCTTCCCTAGGATCAATCGGGGATCACCAGTGGACCTCTGACAGGGAAAATAATATTAAGCCATTCGCAATAAGATTGGCTGAAATCTATTCTTGGTGGGTTGGACATTTTAGGTGGGTGAGTGGGAAAGGAGTGGTGCATGAATTGCTTTATAATTCGCACTGAAAACATTGTTTTTAACAAACCCGTCCAATTTACAGTCACAATTAGCCTTCACCCAAAAGTCCATCAACATGAGAATCCCCTCCCCATTTGCACGTGCAGGGATATGAATTCCAACCAAATAGACGGACCACTGCCCACCATCCTAAGTCTTGCCACTACTCTCTTCCATCTGTCAGTTCCCCTCCCAACTGTCAATCCACCTTAACGTACACCTCGCATGTGATTGCGTGGATCTTAAATCTTCCTCTTTTTTTTTTAGGACGCCCCATAGGAATCCTTCTTCCGCTTAAACATTTCTGGCTCTTCTTTGGCTCCTCCTTGAATCATGTTGGAAGCTTTTTTCAGAGAAGCAACATATGCTTCAGCCGCATCCACACTGATGTCGCAGTCCCTGGTGCCTCTAGGCAAATAGTGTATGGAGCTTCATAAAAACTGGAAGTAGGAATTGTTAGAACTTGAGCTTCGAATCCATACATTAGTAATGAGCAAGCTCTTTATGTACATTGGAAATGGGCAAGGTAAGGGTGGAGAGAGAATCGGGGGCAATCCTAGGGAATTGGGAATAATCCTAAGGCAATCTCCAATTGGTGGGTTGGAGATTGCTTGGAGATCACATTTGGGTTTGGTTGGGATGTGGGTGTACACCCAACCAAACACAAAGTGCAAACTACACTAAACTAGGATATAAAAGTACAAGTACAAAATGTGAGATTGAGGGCTAACATTAACAGGAATGTGTGGGGATGCCTGGAGCACAATTGCCACTTATGTTCCCTGTGTTTGTTTGCTCATTCAATTTACCCCCCTTCTTTGTTACCAATGTGCTTATGTGCCATAGGGACCTGAGCCACAATCAGCTGTCTGTAACCATACCTTCATACCTCTCCCTCCTCTCCAAACTTACTAACCTGTAAGACCACTAAATCTCCTTTGCCGCATGACATTTTCATCCTTTCTTGAAGATATATTTGCTCATACTCTCATGTATGTCCGTATTTCTCCATTGCTATGGTCACAATAGGCAAATGTGCCTACAACGAAAATAAAGTGCGCAGTCGAATTTCTGCTTAGCGCCTTCAAACGTTGATAGCGTTCTGGTCACAACTTCAAATGACATGCTACAAATTGGGTCTTAACATCATCACATGATTTCTTTTAAGGACAGACGATACAGCGTAAGTTTAACCGAACACAATGTAGTAGTAACTTTAGTTTTAAAGCACGAATTAAGAAGTTACGAGTTGGGAATGATTCCACACCTTTACAAACCCCAAGAGCCGAGTTCCAAAGAGTTGGAATAGTGCCACACAATCTCTAACCTTGAAACTGCCTTCGGTCTCGAAACTACCCACCATAAGGGCCTACACTAAGAGAAATGTTTCATTACACAATGCAACGTAACTATTTCCGCTATCTCAATGTTTACCCTTTGGTGAGCTCCAAAATCACTTGAATCTTAAAACCAAGCCTCGGTGTCTTTATCATAATGTCTTCCTTCATTTCCTCAAGGCTTACTGCCCACATCTGCAACACGCCGAATGTTTGACACACGACAAAATAGAAAAGCGCAGACGATGCGTAAACGACTACGTAGGACGCGACTAGCGAAAATTCGTTATTGACTTGACATGCATATTGGACATTATGACTCATCATTCACGCACTGTTATAAGCATGAAATATATATATTATGATCCCATGCCCTCAAACCATTCCATGCACACACGCATGCACACACTTACAAGGACAACAAACTGAGTGCAAACCGTAGGATTGCATCAACATTCATGTCTTCACGAGTTCACATCACTGTAGCATACACCCTTCCCCCAACACCTTTCTACAACTCTTCCTCCTCCCTCCCTCCCTTACACCCTCCCTCCTTTGTTCTCTCCGTCCCCCTCACTCCTCATAGGAATCTTAGTTTCAACCTTCTATCGAGCACTCTACTTCCATCTATGAGCACTGCCCTCGAAGCACTGTAAGCTCTCTCGCCAAGGTACTCATTTCGCTTTGCAGTATTGATCCCTCTCACGTGACCCCTCCTCACTGCATCCCCAGCACCACCATCACCATCATGTGCCCTTGTGGTGAAAAGCACTGAACGGTCATCTCTGCTACATGCTATTTTCTGCATCAAGTCCCTCATTTAATGAGTGTGTTTCCATCATACTGTATTTTTCCACTTCTTGTGTCTCCCCCTTCAACCTGCTATCCCTCGTTCCATTGCCCTTTCTCTCTTCTCTGTCTCTCTGTCTTTATGTTTTGAGAGTGGGGAGGGGATGCACCGTGTCCAATCAACTGCTTCTACTTGAATCGCTGTCAATTTGCACGCCCATGCTTGTCTCTTCTAATGTGCCTTCAAAATTTCCCTGCTGCCAATGTAGCTACCTGCTACCATGCCGTTACCATGCCACACTGCACCACACCACACCACTTCACGCAATGCCATGCCCTGCCATACATGCTGTGCCACAGGGACACAAGTCACAACCAACTGTCGGGATCCATGCCTTCCTCACTCTCCCGCCTCGTTAAACTAAGCAAACTGTTAGCCCACTCCCCTTTCCTAGTCATGTGACCTTTTTATTTGTATTGTGATAATTCATGTTCTCATGTGTTCTGACTGCTTCGCATCTTCCTCTCCCTATGTCTCTCTGCTAGGTTCCACGGACACGAATAAGCAACACCCGGATACCCCCTCTCACCCTTCGCCTGTCAGAATCCCAGTCACTAACCACTGGGATAAAAGGGCTTGTTTAAGTAGCGGGTGAGTGCGCCCATAACCCCCCAGGCCAACGTGCCTGTAACCCTTCCCTAGGATCATCGGGGATCTCCAGTGGACCTCTGACACCCCCCCGCACTGGGATGCCCGAAGTGCACACACCGGGAATCGAACCCGAGACCTTCGCTCTGATACCATGTCAGAATCCCAGTCACTAACCACTGGGATAAAAGGGCTTGTTTGTGTAGCGGGTGAGTGCGCTCATAACCCCCCAGGCCGCCATGCCTGTAACCCTTCCCTAGGATCAATCGGGGATCACCAGTGGACCTCTGACATCGCCCACACACAGCTTCCCACCAAACCCTCTTCTTCGTCTATTCCTCTTCCCCTCCACCCTCTCTCTTCCTCTCCACCTCCATCTCTGTTCTCAGGAACCTTAGCTTCAACCGTCTGTCAGGCATGCTCGTTCCATCCATCAGCACCCTCACTGCCCTTGAGGAACTGTATGCCTTCCCTTCACTGCCCAGGCTTTCATCACTGCACTGCAATCTCTTGCATGCTTTCACCTCACTGCAATCCCATCAGCACCATCCCTCTCATCTCATCTGTTTTCTGGTGGAAGGCAGTAGATGAACTCTTTTGCAAATGGAAAGTATTATTTACAGTATGTCTCTCACTGAGCGAACGTGTCTCCGTCCGCATTTATTCTGTCTTCACGTATCCCACCCTGTCAACTTGCTGTCACTCGTTCCATTGCCCCCTCCCGTTCTACCTGTATCTCTGCTTCTTCCTCCAGATCTCTGTCCAACAATGTTCTCACGGGTTCCATTCCAGCAGAATCTTTTAAAACAATCAGCAACCTGCAGAAGCTGTACGCATCCCACCACTTCCATCCCCCCACCTCATATTTGTTGCAAAGATAGTACAAGGTCGCAAGTACACCAATTTCATCCCCCCACCTCCTGTCCTTAATTTCCCTATCTCAATGTCTTTCACCTCTTCTGCCCCACCTCTTCCCTTTTGGCACCTTCCCCACGTCTTCCTTCCACCGCCCTCCCTTGCCCGCTCTGTGTGTGCAAGGCAGGGACCTGAGCTACAACCAGTTATGGGGAACAGCGCCTGAAGGGATCACAGCCTTGGATGTCCTCACCAGCCTGTACGCCCATCGCTCATTCGCTGCTGCCTCATGTTCCTTTTGACATGTGCTCTTGCCTTAGCCATGCACCTTGCCATGACATGACATACGTCATGCCAAACGCTATGCCATGTCATGGATTTTGATACCATATAATCAGTTATGCTATAGCAAGTCCAAACAAGTGGCAGCATGTTCGTCTATTTTCACCACGCCATGTGTACATGTCCGGTTCTCCTACTGACATCCAATATATCCCTTCCATTTATCCTAAAATTCCACCCCATCCAACCAAATCCCCCCTTCCTTCACTCCCAGCGATCTGAGCCACAACGACCTGACTGGCCCCCTCCCAACCAGCGTCGGCAGCATGACTACCCTCAAGGCTCAGTGAGTGCTGCACTCGACCTCTGCCCTCTCTTTGCATGTAGCATGCATTTCGAGGGACACAACCTTCCAAAGCGGACACAACCTTCCAAAGCATTTTGAATAAATCGAACCATGGGAACAGGTTTGGTTTGAGTGTGGGAATCAGATGACAGGGTTTCTCCCGGCCCTCCTATCAGTGTGTTCGTGGCTTGGATGGTCTCAATGCACTAAATGATGTAAATTAGGGTTTGAGCCGGTGAGAGAGCAACGAATGGACCACTGCAGCACTGCTGGCGGTACACCTCCTGGAAGAGCAGTTTCGGTTTCACCACCTGGTACTTCGTAGGATCCACGTCAAGAAAGCAGTCTTTTTTATTTCGTGTCTGCCTCGAGTTTGTGAAAAGCTGGCTGGAAGAGAGGCGGACGGCATGGAGAAAGGATAGGGTTGAAAGAGAAAGATCCCCTGTTCTCTCAAGTGATCGGTGTATTGATAGGAAAGCAAGGTAACCGTGAGTATATCTAAGGAAAGCTGTATATCTGGACGCAACAAACAAACAGCATCTAAGGGAGCTCAATAAGTGGCTCCCTTCCTCCCCTCTTCTCTTCCCACCTTTCTTATCCTTTCCTACTCCCTTCCCTTCCCCCTTCTCTTCCCCATCCCCCCTGATTGCCACCTTGTTCACGGCAGCAATCTGAGTGGCAACGAGTTGATCGGCTCCGTACCTTCTGAGTATTCCAATCTCACCAACCTCGAAGTGCTGTCAGTGCCCCACCAACCCTTATGTCCAATGGACTTCCCATTAAGCTGCTTTCCTTCCACTTTTCGCCTGCCCACTTCTATATCCTCTTTTCATTTTCCCCTCTTTCTCCCCATTGCATTGTCTTGTGCTTCCTTTCTTTCCAGTATTGCCTCTCTTATCACATGCTTTTTAAATAATTTCCAACTCACCTCCTTGCCCCCACACCCCGCTCTCGCTGTTCACCCCCCACCCCCCAGCAACCTCTGCTGCAACCAGATCAGCGGCACCCTGCCCACTCTTCTTGGGGGACTGTTGAAACTGGAAGCCATGTGAGTGATGCGCCCTGCTGACCCATGTGAACCATAGTACACACGTACAGCACTGGATTTTCTTTGAATCATGAATTTGTTAGGCTCGACATGAAGAGATCAAGGGTAGCTCACAAGACCAAATCGTGTCAGCACGCCATACATGTGGTGCTGAAGCAAGGTTAGCTGGTTTATACACACCAGTGGCCAGCTAGGTTCAAACAGGGGTGGCAAATTCTCCAAATTTGGTTCAACCTTCCTACCTATGCCATTGTCATATTGACCTTTGAGTTGTTTCAAAAGATCAGATCAATGCCCCCTCCCTTCTCCAAACGTCATTCCCATCCCTCCCCTCCCTTCCTCCTTTCCCCTCTCTCTTCCCTCAACCTTTCCACACTCCCCCTGCAGTGATCTGAGCAACAACCGTCTACATGGAACCATCCCCACTCAGTACACCGGCCTTGTCCGCCTCACTCTCCTGTGCGTCGACCCCACTGGCCACCTATCGTCCCCATCCATCCTACCTTCCTCTCCACCCTCAAACCTGCTCATGCATCTAATGATGCGCCTCCTATCCTGCAAAGTAACAAAGATTGTTGCACATCAACAAAGCATTTCCCACTCCTAACAGCTCACGTGCAAAAGTATTACGCACCCCAAGGCTCACGACAATAACTTTTCTTGTGCCTTTCTTGCAGCACAAGCCTCTTTCTGGACACATCCCCTATCAGTGCACCTAACCTTGTCTTATCTGCCGTACTTCCCCAGTGTGTCCTTACCTGCATGCAATACCCTACTGTTGGAAATAGGCTGTCAACACTTTGTATACTCTATTCTATATGCTGTAGGTAGTTTGTGGGTTGGGTGTAGATTTGTAATCCCAACCCTATCCGGATGGGATTCCCCCGTAATCCAACAAATCTGCCAACTCACCATTAGAGATTGGCTTGGATTCCCATCCCATCATTTCCTTATCTTTGCTCAACCCAACCTTGTTTGTACTTAAGGCCTAGTACCTTGTATTTTAATCAACCGTCTCAAGCTCCATTTCTATCATCCACCACTCCGCCTGCCCCAGCCTTGCAATTCCTTTGAGTCCTTTGCTATCGTGCGAACCTCTTGGACTGACTTCTGAGAATGAAACAGGTTTGTGGCTGGTTGATACCATCAACTTGATGGGGAAGCACATCTCAGCTTAAGCCTGCTAAAGAGCGCTTTAGGGCTCCCTGAATTTACTCTGCCTACTTGAACATCTATTTATTTATTTGTTACACTTGCAAACGTAATATGCTGCGCCTCAATGGAGTAAATCCGCAGCTGACCAGAACCTCTCGGGGCCTCACATTTCCTTTTATTCCAAAACTAACACCTTTGCGCTTCCCCTTCTCCCTCTCTTCTGTTTTTCTTTCCAACAGATTCACCTCCCCTTCTCGTTCCTCCATCATTGTATCCCCGTCCTCTTCCTTCCATCCAACGTACCAATCCACTCGACTCCCCAATCCATCTTTGGGGCCCCTCATAAGTGTCTCCTCGTCTTTCACCCTCCCTGTGCCCTTCCTCTAATCCCTCCCTCCTCACGCCCTCCCCCTTTTTTCCTCCTTCCCCCCCTTCCAGCAACCTGCGCAACAACCAGCTGACAGGCCCCGTACTGCAGCCCATCCCACCAAACCTCACCGTCTACGATCTCGACCTCAACTACTTCTCCTCAGGCTTCTCCTCCCCGCCCAACTGCTCCCAAGGCTCCATCTCCTTCCGCTTCAACTGCCTCGCAACTCCCACTGACGGCTTCTCCTGCCCCACGCCTGCCACGCCCTCTGCTGCGGATGCAGCGGTGCAGCGGCCGGAGGAGCTCTGTGGTGTGTTTTGCGGCGTGAGTGCTGCCGATCCCCCGTGTGGCGGGCATGGCTCGTGCTATGCGGCCGGGCCCAGCAAAGTGCCCACGTGTGACTGCGACCACGGGTTTGTCACCGGGGAGCTGCCTGGAAGCTGCGTCCCTGAAGGAAGTGAGTGAAGGAAGAGGAGATGGGGGAAGAGGAGAGTGGGAGTAGTGTGAGTTGTTGTGTGTTTGCTGTGCTGTGGGGAAGGAGTGCCATGTTTCTGGAATCTTCTTGCTGGCAAAGATTGATGTCGAACCTTCTTTCAGCAGACTGTCTTAACTGTCTCTACCTTCCCCCAGTCCTGTAACCCGCACATAATGGTGCTAACTAATCTTAGCTGCCCATTTCAGACTCCCTTCCCCCACCGCTCGGCCATATGGGCCAGAAGGGTGTCCGAGAGGCAGTGCAGTCCCGAAAAGTAGGATGGGCCACATATATCTCACACTACAACCACAACTTTTTTGCCCAGTGTTTTTTCCCACTTCCCTGCCTGCCCATGCCTTTCCCTCTCCTTCTGCATGATACTTTCCTCACTGCCACCACCAGGCCAAGGGGGTGGCCCAGTAACCGTGCAGCCAACAGCAGCACAGATACTAGCGAAGGGAAGGGCGTCAGTTGCAAGTAACGGTCGAATCATACTCACAGCCTCACAGCCCAACATCTGGGGTGCAGCATTTTACAAACTCCCCGTCCGACTCTTCTCCTTCGCCCTCAAGGCCGGTGCTTGCGGCCGCCCCTTGGCCTTCACTGTCTATTTCTCCTTCTCCATTCTCAAACCAGCCACCGCCAGCAGGGCAGCAGCCACGGCTGCGGGAGTTGCAGGTGATGGGTTTGCGTTTGTGATTGCAGCCAGTGGCTCTGCTACGGGCGGTAGCAGTGGCAGCACCTACGGCAGTGGTGGTGGCGGCAGCTTGGGGTATGCAGGCATGGATGAGCGCAGCATAGCCGTGGAGTTTGATACCTCCGAAACACCGACGCCAACGACCCGGACAGCAACCACGTGGGATTCAGTGTGAGGGGCAACACCTCTTCCATCGCAACTGCCAAAGCGCCCTTCACTCTCAACGACGGCAAGCCAAAATACGCTTGGATCGTCTTCGACCCCTCTTCTTCCTCCTCTAGTTTTACTGCTGATGCCGGTGACCGCTATGACAGCAGCACTAGCAGCAGTGGCAAAAGGTCACTGCAAGTGTTTCTCTCGACTAAGGTGTCTCCCAGGCCGAGCAAGGCAGTGGTGGCGATGCAGGTGTCGCTGTGCGAGTTTCTGCAGCCCAGTGCAGCCAAGGCGGCGTTCTTCGTGGGCTTCACTGCTTCCTCCTCTGACTCCCCGCAGCAACATTCCATCCTCACCTGGAACGTCACCACAGGTCCGTGCTGTTTATCCCTGCTGTCCCCTGCTGCTCCCTGTTGCCCCCTGCTGCCCCCTGCTGCTCCCTGCTGCCCCCTGCTGCCCCCTGCTGCTCCCTGCTGCCCCCTGCTGCGATGTGCTTGCGGAGATAACTACTACAACGGGAGCTAGACTACGGGCTAGGCACGGGTGCTCGTGTGATCTCTGCGTTCGTTGGTCCTTAGTCGTTCTCCTAGTGCACACACTGCTTGCTAGTTCACAAGGCAATTTGGCAAGAGTTTCACTAGAGAAAGTTGACAACAATGATACAATGAAGTTGGCTAGGCAAGACTACATCAGAGCTAGGATGCAAGCAGGTCGACTGCCAGCGCAGCACGGTCGACCGCGTGCCAGCACGACTTGGTCGACTGCGCTCCAGCAGTGCAGAGACGCGGCTTGCCAACGCTGCAGGTCGACGGCGTGACAACCGTGCAAGTCGACGGCGTGCCAGCGTTGCTCCTGCAGTCCAGCATTGCACCCGCTTCGCAGGTGCTCGTAGGTGATTGGCGCGCACTGCTTCGTCACCTGCACAGCGCACGCACCAAGTCCACCTTGTGCTGACGACTGCATCTCATCTGCCAGGTCGACCTCGGGATACCACCACCGAGGTCGTCCTCGCCAACCTCGCCTGGGCGACCTTCGCGTGCCTTCGCAGACCCTCGTCACCCAGGTAACCTGGTCGACCGAGCAACCACGTCGACCAGGTGTTCCTGTGCGTGCCCGTCGACCTCCCAAGTCGACGACCACTCCAAGTCGACCTCACCAGGTCGACCACTGCCTCCGGTATGTGCCGGTCGACCTCCCAAGTCGACGGCCACCTCCCGTCGACCTCCCCAGGTCGACCACTACTCCCTGGTCGACCAGCTCTAGGTCGACGTCACTCCTGGTCGACCAGAGGGTCTGGTCGACGTCCCAGGTCGACCAGAAGGGGTTGGTCGACTTCCCAGGTCGACTTGGAAGTCTAATCGACTTCCCAGGTCGACCAGAAGGGCTGGTCGACTTCCCAGGTCGACCAGCCGAAGTTGGCGCCCTCCTGAAGTTGAGGTCGACCAACCTCGTCGACCAACTCGCCCACTGCTGCAGGTCGGCTGCACCCCTACACCCGACCACGAAGTCGGCTCCGCCCAAGCGAGGACGGGGCCAACACCCAACTCCCGTTGACACTCCCCTGCCGCGTTCACGCTTGGGCCCCCAGCCCACACGACAGTACTTCTCGGAGACAAGCTCGTCGACGTGCACCCAACACACAGCACGTCGTCCACCGCACCAGCCATGCAAGAGGGCATGGCACCTACTGCTGCACGTCGTCAACTTCGTCGCCCACGTCGGCCAAGCGCACCTGGCCGATGGCGACAGAGCACCGGTTGAAAGCCGGATAGTGCAGCGCCTTCGTCAGGAAGTCGGCCGGCTGCTCAGCGGTCGGGATGTACTGCAACGCAAACTTCCCCCGCTTCACCATGTGCTGCAGCCAGGCCTGTCGCCGCTCCATGTGCTTGAGGTTGCCTGTCAACCCCATGCCCTCGGCGACTGTGATAGCCGACTTGTTGTCCACCCGAAGGACGGTCGGCTTCCCAGCATCCAGCTGCTGGAACTCTGCGAGGAGGAAGCGAAGTCGACGTCCCTCCTTGCCGGCTTCGACGGCCGCCACGTACTCCGACTCGGTCGACGACAGCGTCGCGCACTTGATGCACTGGCTCGACCAGGAGACCGCGGCCCCTCCGTAGACGAACACGTAGCCGCCCGTGCTCGTCCTGCTCTGCTTGTCACCGGCGTCGTCGGCGTCCACGTAGCCGACCAGCTCCAGCGTCTCCGGACCACCGCCGAACTCCAAGGCGGTGTCGCGCGTGTTGGCGAGGTAGGCGAGGCAGCGGTCGACCTCGCGCCAGTGCTGGTCGCTCCTCACCGTGAGGCCGCTCCCCAGCTTGCTGCAGGCGAAGGCGATGTCCGGCCTCGTCGTCGTCGCCGCGAACTGCAGCGAGCCGACCTTCTGCCGGTACTCCTCCTCCTGTCGCTCCTGCGCCTCCTCGTCGTCGAAGGTGAGCTCGGCGTAGGTGTCGACCGAGACCGGCATCTTCGGAGTCCGACCGCCTTGCTCCTCGTCGATGAAACGCCTACGCAGCTTGTCGGCGTAGCCCTGCTGGTGCAGCCACAGCTTCTTCGCCGACCTGTCGCGCACGATCTCCAGCCCGAGGTACTTCTGCACCGGCGAGATCTCGCGCAGCTCGAAGGCGGCCTCCAGCAGCTCCTTCAGCTCCCTCAGCATCGCAGTGCTGCTGCTTGCGGCGAGCAGGTCGTCGACGTAGACCAGCACCCAGCAGGTCACCTCGTCCTTGCCGACCTTGAAGTAGAGGGCCTCGTCGACCTGGCTCTTCTTCCAGCCAGCGCCGACCAGCGGCGACTGCTTCAGCCCGTAGAGGCTCTTCAGCAGCTTACACACCCGGCCGGATCCGTCGTTGAAGTAGTCCGGCTGGTACATGTAGAGCACCCGGTCGAGCTTGCTCTGCAGGAAGGCGTTCTTCATGTCGAGCTGCATCAGGTTCAGGTCGAGGACGGCGACGATGCTGAGGAAGATCCTCAGCGTGACGTAGCTGCTCACTGGCGCGTACGTCTCGTCGTAGTCGGCGCCATACACCTGCGTGAAGCCCTTCACGACCAGCCACGCATTCTCGCGCTCGACGGTGTCGTCGATGTGGTACTTCGTCGTCAGCACCCACCGGTTCTTCATGACGTTCACTCCCGGCGGGCGTTCGACCAGCTCCCACGTGCCGTTGTTGATGAGGCTGCGGATCTCCTCCTCCATGGCGGCCTTCACCGCCGGGCCCTTCCAGCTCGCCAACGCCTCCTTCACCGTCATGGTCGAGATGTCCCAGCGGTGCTCGGGGTCGGCCAGCATGTCGGGGTCGAGCTCCGGAAACTCTTCGTCCTCATCAGCGTCGTCGTACAGGATGTCGTCGTCGTCCTCCACGTCATATACAGTTGTGAAGGCAGCCGGGATGAAGAAGTCAGGAGGCATCCGAAGTCGACCTGACTTCCGGGGTTCAGGCGGGACCACCACCACGTCACGGTCGGTGGACTGGTCGACCACCTCCTGATCGACCAGCTCCTCGTCGCCCAACTGCTCCCCTTCATCTTCACCGCCGTCCTCGTCGTCCTGCTGCACTTCAGTCGGCGTCCCGACCGACTTCTCCCCTGAGGTCAGCTCCCCTGCCGACTGCCAGGTCGCCGACTGCTCCTTGGTCGGCCTTGTTGCTGCCTGCTCCCCTGTGGGCTTCACCCAAGTCGGCTGCACCTCCTCGACCTGCTCCCCCCTTATCCAGGTCGACTGCACTCCCAGGTCGACCTGCTGCTCGTCCCGTCGGCCACCGGCGATGCCCTTGGTCGGCGCCACAGGCGACGTCCCACTGCTCCCCTCATCGCCGGAGGCCGACAACGGAGTCAGCCCACGCAGGGCGACGAGGGGAGGGGCAGGGGAGGGGGAGGAAGGGTGGACGACCTCGGCGTCGTCCTCAGCAAGCCCACCGACCTCGGCGAGCAGAGGGAGCGTCGCCGTCGAGGTATCCGTCGGCGTGGCCATCTGTGTCCGCCCTGACACGGGCCCATGCTCCGACTTCCACTCCTCCAGCGACAGGTCCTCGTAGAACACCACGTCCGACGTGGTGACCACCCGGTTGTCGGCGATGTCGAGGAGCTCCCAGCCCTTACTTGCCTCCGACACGCCGAGGTGAAGGCCCCACTTGGCCTTCGGCTTCAGCTTCCCACCACGCTGCTGCTCGGGGACGAGGAACTGCGCCATGCAGCCCCACACGCGCGCCAGCGACAGGTCGGGCTTCTCCCCGGTCAGCAGCTGGTACGGCGTTGTCCCCGGCGTAGCCGACCGCTCCAGGCAGTTGCGGACCCAGACGGCTTGCCGCAGAGCGAGGTGCCACCAGTGGTGCTGCACGCCCATGTGCAGCAGCATCGTCCGCACCGACTCCACCACCGTCCGCATCTCCCGCTCTGCCATACTGTTCTGCTGCGGGGTGTACGGGCAGGTCAGGTCGTGGACGATCCCCTTGCCGTCCACGAAGTCGGTAAACTGCTTCCCGAGGAACTCCCCGCCTCGGTCAGAGCGCAGCATCAGCACCGACTTCTTCGTCTGCCTCTCCACCAGCACCAGCCACTTCTAGAACTCCAGCAGCACATCCGATTTCTTGGCGACCGGCCTCACCCACACGAAGCGGGTCTTGCGGTCCTTCAGCAGCAGGAAGTACAGGCTGCCGTCTTTGGCAGCCACACGGAACGGCCCGCACAGGTCGATGTGGACGACGGCTAGCACGTCGGCGGCGTCGGAGCCTTGGTCGGGGAAGGTGTGCCTCGCCAGCTTCCCGCCAACGCACGAGACACACGGTGAGTCGGCGCCCGTCGCCGACTTGAGGTCCAGCCCAATGGCGACCTCGTTCTTCGCCGAGCTCCGGATGGTGTCCATGCCGACGTGCGCAAGCCGAGCGTGCATCCTGTCCGGCGTCGACTTCGTCTTGGAGACGATCGCCCGCAGGGCCACAACCTCCGGCGTGGGCGACGGCGACCTCGTTGAGCAGGGACGCAGGTCGGTGCAGAGGACTCGCCCGGAGTACGTCGCCCGACCAAGCACCTCTCCTGCTGCCGAAACGAGCAGCATCCCGTCGCCGTCCTCCCGAAACTTCACGCCATGCTCCTTCAGCTGGCCGGACGACAACAGGTTTTCCCGAATACCTGGGACGTATAGCACGTCGGGGATGAGAACCTGTTTCCCGGCCTCGCCTTGCAAGGCGACCGTGCCCCGGCCCTGGACGTCTTGCAGCGCCCCATTGAAGCCACGCACGTGCTTCACGACGCCGCAGGGCCCTAAGTTGATGAAGGCGTCCTTCGTCCCCATCAGGTGGTGAGAGCAGCCGCTGTCGAGCAGAACCACCGCCGGGTTCGCCTGCACTGCTGCTGCCATCGCCTGGAAGTCCTCGCCAGCCTCTGGCGCCAGCGAGAGCGTCGGCTCCACGACGCCGACCAGAGAGCACGACGCCGCCTTGTCGTCGCTCCCCTTGCCGCCAGCAGAGGAGTCGGCGTCCTTCGCCGAGGTCGACGGCTTGGTCGACTGCTTCTCCTTGCGCGGCTGGTTGCCTCGACGTGGACGACGGCTGGCCGACCTCCCGCGGCCTCCCTTGGCGTCGTCGTCGTCGGATTCGCTGCGGTCGGGGCACTCGAAGGAGAGGTGGTCGGGGCTGTGACAGATCCAGCACTCCCGACGTCGACCTCCTCCTCCTCGACTGTCCTTGGTCGACTTCTTCTTGTCGACCTCCTTGGTGGACTGCGAGCCACTGCTACCACTGCCGCCGGACTGTCCGCGCTGCCCCGGTCGACCGCCTTGCTTCGCCGGGGCGACGAAGTTCGCCTGCGCCAGCAGCTCCTGGGACCGCTCTGCCTCCTGCATTGCCTCGTCTTGCAGGATGTACGAGGTTAGGTTGTCCTCGTTGAGCGTCGCCCTCGTGCTCGGCGCCATGGACAGCCGCTTCAGCAGGTTGTAGCTGCTCCGGAGTCCCTGCATGACATGGGTGATGTACGACGCCGTCGAATACTCCGCACCGGCCATTCTGATGGTGGCGAGAATTCGCCGGGCCCGGTTGCAGTAGTCGGTCGCCGTCTCCTCGTCGCCCATGCGCAGGTGCGTCAGCTGCCCCTCCAGCTGGGCGATGAACAGGTCGTCGGTGACCTGGTACGTCGACTCAATGAAGTGCCACGCCTGGTGGCCGGCGTCGAGGTACTCCCTGCACCACTTCAGGGCGATCTGCACGCCCGGCGTGCAGCACCGCGAGATGACCGTGAAGGTCAACAGCTGCACGGCGCGGAACTCAGCTCGCAAGTCGGGGTCGCCTGGCGTCTCCACGGTGCCTCGAGCGAAGCTGATCAGCCCGGCCATCTCCAGCTGGGGCTCGATGGCCTCCTTCCAGGTGAGGATGTCCGGTCGACCGACCAGCGGGGGAGTCACCGAGATCCTGTCCGGCGTAAAATTGTAGTAGCCTAGCTCGGTGCAATTCCGCCCGCCGTCACCTGGGACGCCGCCATCGGCATCAACCCGCTTCGTCGACCTCCGACATCGCCCTGCGAGGTGCCTGCAGCCGCAGTCGACCGCATCCCTCGCGCTTGAACGCCGCCGACTTCGTCGGCGTGAATCACACCACGCTGCCTCGACGACGTGCCTCCCGCACTGCTGCCGACTTGGCCACCACCGGCGTTGACGCCCATGTCGACGCCGCCCTCGGTGTTCGCCGGTCGAGGAGACGCAGGCC
The DNA here is from genome assembly GCA_947470075.1 of Closterium sp. Yama58-4. NCBI lineage: Eukaryota > Viridiplantae > Streptophyta > Zygnematophyceae > Desmidiales > Closteriaceae > Closterium > Closterium sp. Yama58-4. The sequence goes on from CANIUD010000042.1 coordinate 1,155,737, forward strand.
GAGAAGGGTGCTCCGTCGCCCACAAGGAACGGATGCCAGCCTCGACGACTGCCCAAGGCAGGTCGCCATACTCGTTGGCCTCGTGCTTCCTCCTCGCGTTTTCCAGCCGTGCCTCCAGGGTGTCCACCACCCCCGTGTCACCTACGGCTACTACCATAGTGACTATCGCACAGCTGCCGGCCTACGAACCACTTAGGTAAGGTGCCTACCAAGTCGACTAGACTGAAAGGTAAGTCGTTGTGCCGTCCACGCTCACCGCACCATGCGGAGATAACTACTACAACGGGAGCTAGACTACGGGCTAGGCACGGGTGCTCGTGTGATCTCTGCGTTCGTTGGTCCTTAGTCGTTCTCCTAGTGCATACACTGCTTGCTAGTTCACAAGGCAATTTGGCAAGAGTTTCACTAGAGAAAGTTGACAACAATGATACAATGAAGTTGGCTAGGCAAGACTACATCAGAGCTAGGATGCAAGCAGGTCGACTGCCAGCGCGGCACGGTCGACCGCGTGCCAGCACGACTTGGTCGACTGCGCTCCAGCAGTGCAGAGACGCGGCTTGCCAACGCTGCAGGTCGACGACGTGACAACAGCGCAAGTCGACGGCGTGCCAGCGTTGCTCCTGCAGTCCAGCATTGCACCCGCTTCGCAGGTGCTCGTAGGTGATTGGCGCGCACTGCTTCGTCACCTGCACAGCGCACGCACCAAGTCCACCTTGTGCTGACGACTGCATCTCATCTGCCAGGTCGACCTCGGGATACCACCACCGAGGTCGTCCTCGCCAACCTCGCCTGGGCGACCTTCGCGTGCCTTCGCAGACCCTCGTCACCCAGGTAACCTGGTCGATCGGGCAACCACGTCGACAAGGTGCTCATGTGCGTGCCCGTCGACCTCCCAAGTCGACGACCACTCCAAGTCGACCTCACCAGGTCGACCACTGCCTCCGGTATGTGCCGGTCGACCTCCCAAGTCGACGGCCACCTCCCGTCGACCTCCCCAGGTCGACCACTACTCCCTGGTCGACCAGCTCTAGGTCGACGTCACTCCTGGTCGACCAGAGGGTCTGGTCGACGTCCCAGGTCGACCAGAAGGGGTTGGTCGACTTCCCAGGTCGACCAGCCGGAAGTCTAATCGACTTCCCAGGTCGACCAGAAGGGCTGGTCGACTTCCCAGGTCGACCAGCCGAAGTTGGCGCCCTCCTGAAGTCGGCGCCCATGCAGTGGCTCCCCGTGCAGGTCGACCAACCTCGTCGACCAACTCGCCCACTGCTGCAGGTCGGCTGCACCCCTACACCCGACCACGAAGTCGGCTCCGCCCAAGCGAGGACGGGGCCAACACCCAACTCCCGTTGACAGTGCTCTCCCTGCTGGTGTCTATTGTCTTCTGCTGGAGTTCGTACATCCATCCTTGTTGTTGGCTGCTGCTATTGTTCCTCTCTCTGTGTAGTCTCACTCTTCCGATTATTCTCACACCAGAAATGGCACTGAGTGGCCCACTCAACCTCGCTCTCTTACCACACCCTTCCCAATCTCCTTCCCTCTCTCTCGCTGTGGGTTTATCTCTCTCTTTCCAGGCCTCCCGTAATCAACCACTCTTACAGGTATGACTAACTTGAGCGGAATCCACAACCTTCATTTTCTATTTCTTGTTTCTCTTTCTTCATTCTCAAGTCCCCTTTTCAATCGCTCACCAAGACCAACCCCTTATGTTCCTTCAGCCCTTCCTCTGATTCCCAACCAATCCTCTCCACTGTGCTCACTTGCTTCTTGACTTGACCCATCGGTTTCCTTTCACTCTCCCAACACATCTTTTATCATTCCTATCCCCACGCTATCCCCGCCTAACATACTATACCCTACCCCACCCTACCCCATCCTACTGTACTCCAACGCACCCTACCGTATCCCAGGCCAGCAATTTGGGTTCAGGTTCAGTGAGGCATCGCTGTCACCAGTGGGGGCGAATTCTTTTTTCCGCTACGCCAGTGTGGGCGTGCAGGCACTGCAGCCAGGAGCAGGAGGGGGAAGCGGGGGAGGTGGAGAGCAAGAGGAGGTGTGGGTTGTGAGCCAGGCGTTCTCCTGGGCCGATCAGGGGCTTGCGTGGCCCGTCCAGAACCAGGGCGCCTGCGGTGAGGGCATGGGGGTGGAATGTGGTGGAATGCGATACGATGGGATATTATGGGATGCGATGAAATGGGATACGTTTTCTTTACTTGGGGTTAAAAGAGCGAGAGGGCGCAAGAGGGCGGGCATTTTATGAATTCTTGGAAGCCCACTATATCAATCTCTCACCACTTCAACCTCTCCCCTCGTTCCACTCCCCTCATCCCCTGTCCCAGGTGACTGCTGGGCGTACGCGGTGGTGGGCAGCGTGGAAATGGCCTACAGCATTCTCTTCAACCTCTCCGCCGTGCCGCTCCTCTCCGTCTCCCAGCTGCGCGACGCCCTCGGCGCCTCATGCTCGCAGGGCAACTCGCCCTCCCAAGCCTTCCAGTACCTCGTCACTCTCAATGCCAAGAGCAAAGTGGGCCTGGTGTTGAGAGGGAGCAGGGGCAGGAAGATCAGCAGCCAGAGCCCGCTCTGTGGCATGCCCGTCTTTGCTCTGCTCGCACAAGCGCTTGGGATCTCGTGCGGCAAAGGCCGGGCCCCCGGAACAGTGAGTTGTTTCCCTTAACCAGTAATCCTCTTATACTACTAGCAAATTGTTCTTATCTTGCATGCCATTGCGCTTGGATTTGCTGGTTGGGGTTTCTGAAGAAAAGCCTACACTACAACAAGGGCATTGAAACAACTGGTTGTTTTCCACATCACAGGCAGCACAACACGGACCACACTGCATGGCATGGCAGTGCTCCCCCTTCGATGTCCACCCTTACCATGTCCTCCTCTGCACCCCACCTCCCACATGAACACTGCCCTACCGCTCCCCCCCCTTACCCCTACCCTCCTGACCCAATGGCAGGACAAGCAATTGGGGGGCCCATTCAGAATAGACGGGTTTGAGCGCACGGCGTTCCACGGCTGGTTTGGGCTGCTGCTGGCCGTGCAGCGACAGCCCTTGGTGGTGCATGTGCAGGCCACTGCTCCCTCCTTCATTAACTCATTCAATCACGCACGCGCGCGCGCGCACACACACACACACAAATGGGCGTATGCAATATCAAGGTCGAAGAGAACGGGAGTTTAGTTCTTGTTGTTGTTTTTCTTTTTGTTCTTTTCTTACCAAACAGAACAGCTGTTGTAAACAGTTCAAAAGGGTTCCAGACGGTGCTTGTTGTTTGGTATAAAAAAACGGCCCTTTTGTGCCTGCTCTTTTTTTTATCCAGGGGTTCACCACTCCATAAGACCAATCTGACGGTGAAAGTGAGCAGGAGGGCGAATTTATCCTTGCATGTATTTCTTCGTGGCCGTTATTGAGAAGATCTACGACATCTTTTGTCTTGGTGGCGACCAAAATTTTCTAACATCAGATGGCTGTTGTTTATTTTTTAATGACCATAATAAACGTCAGGAGGATCCAGACCGTTTTTTATGAAGACCATATTGTTTGACCACGCACAGCACACTATACACACATGCATATGCATGTGCACACACACAGACATGTGCCGTGCACACACGCACGTAGCACACACACACACACACACACGCACACACACACACACACACACACACACACATACACATACACACATGCACACGCATACTCGCACACCCACATATCCTGAGCTTATCCTACATCCGCAACAACGTAGTGCTCCTTGTGAGAAAATCTTGCCAAATCATTCCGTACCCATGCGGCCCAAATCCCATTCAGCTATCCAAGTACGCGGACCCCTCGTGCTTCACATACAACCTGAACCACGTGGTGCTGCTGGTGGGCTATCGCCTCACCGGCTCAAACCCGACCTTCCCGCACATGGCGCCGCCCTTCTGGATCATCCGCAACTCATGGGGCCCGGAGTGGGGCGACGGCGGGCACATGCGGATGGACATCCAGGGGGGCGACGGCGTGTGTGGGATCAACACCCTGCCTGGGATCTACCCGGTGGTGCGCGCTGCCAAGGACCCTTGCAACGTCAACAGCACGAGCAGTGGGGTGTTTGGACCACTGTTCAACCCCTATGGCAACTTCACGTGCACGCCCACGCCTGATGGGGCCAACAACCGATGCGACTGCAACGACCCACGATTCATCGAGGCACTCAATCCTGACAACTCTTGCACCTGTGCTTACAGTGAGCGCCCACCTCCTTGCTTCCAATGAAGTGTACAGGGCCTTCAATAGAAGCAAAGAAAATAGATCGGTAAACCTAAATGCATAACAGAAGAAGAAAGAGTCGTTTGTAGGAAGATGATACAAGTCTTAGATACCAGAGCAATGTCCTTATCCGAAGGTGAGTTTTCGGGAAGTGGCGAAGCCATATATGTATGTTCGGCCTCTTGAGGCCAACTACACATCTCAGAGTTGAGGGCAAGGCTAGCCGACCTTGCTATGCTATGATGTGAGGCGACATGTTGCACATGTGGGCTAGAATAGTCAGGAGCAAATTCTAGGAGGATCCATCCACATCAAGGATGTTTTGGATGGATAGGGTTGGGTAACTTTGGTTATGTTGGGGTTGGAAAGTCTACACTTATCCACCAAAAACAAACCTCACTAGAAAGTTGTAACCTGAAAAGTAAAGTTCAACAATTAAGGTGCAGTGTATTTCTCTCTCGCCACTTTGAGGGTGCTTAAACGTCAGTGCACTAGTCATGAAAACACCAAGACGATGCTCACAGCAATGGTGTTATCACCATGACAGCACATTTCTTTGACTGCCTCAAAGCATGCTCCTATTGGCTGTGTCTTTCATCTCTTATCCTGTTCCCCAGAGGATGCATGCAGGGCGGCCGTGCACAATCCATGTGCGGTGGGCACGTGTGTGAATGATGGCAAGGGGTCTTACTCGTGTGTGTGCCCTCCGGGGCTCAGGCAGGGCACCACCGTCGATGGCACCTACTCCTGTGGTCCAGGTAACCTTCCCCAATGCTCCAAGTAGGCTTCCCCTCCTAGTCTCCAATTTCCCTTCCTTATTGTTGTATTGGTTGGACCAACATTATTGGGGTTTGTTGTGTGGGTTTGAGCCAACAATATTGGAGGGTAAATCATTGTTGGGAACCGAACCAAGTTTCAACCACAATTTGTGGTTGAAGGTACACCCAACAACCCTACTCCCATTCTAGCATATGCATGTTTTATAGAAGATAGACCACACCCAACGCTCAACCTTAGTAGGGTTGATCATGTTGGGCTGCGGGCTTTCACAGCCTTGAGCTCGTTACCTATGTACGGGCTCTACCTCAGGTTCTCACAACAATCCCTCCCCAATCACATGTTAACCTCTCATAACCAATAACCGCACCCCATCGTCCACACCATTGCATACGCATCACTGCATCTGCACCACTCTGCACCGCAATGCACAGGCGACTCCAGCAGCACATATACGGTGGTGTCAGAGGGTGTCACGTGTGCCGACATCCACCCCGTCTACGGCCTCACTCTCGCTCAGTTGCAAGCCCAGAACCCCGTGAGCCTCCTTTCATGCCCCGTGAGCCTTATTCTTCTCCAACCCCTGGTGAGTTATAGCTTTCCTGCTTCTTTTTTAGCCTCCTCTTTAGACTCCCACAGGACTCTGCCCACACTCTGCACATCCCATCCCCACCCACCAACCACGTCTTGCATCCTTCGTCAATTTCACCCTTAATTGCCCACTCTGTTCCCCCTCCCTCCAGGGTCTGAGCTGCAGCGCTCCTCTCGTTGTCGGCACGGTGGTGAACGTGGTCCAGCCAGCCAACCTCACGCCCTGCTCCGTCTACTACACCACGTCCCAGGTCGGCCTAACCCCACTCTCCCCTCCCTCCCTCCATGAGCCTCCGCCCCCTCTTCCCCTCCCTCCCTCCCGCCTTCTGCCTCCCTCCCACTGTTTCTGCCTGTAGCCTGCAGCCTTCCGTGTCTTATAACCTCTCCTCATTTTCTCTGTGCCCCTCCTTTCTCTTCTGAACCATCTTTCATCAATCTCTATATCTACGCCCAACCCTCACACTGGTGCGCTCCTTATCCTTGTCCTGTTCCCCCCCACCCCCTCTTGCTCTCCTCTTTCCCTCCCCTCTCAACATCCTCCCACCGGGCAACACATGTGAGTCTCTGGCAGACTAATACTCTTTCTCCACCACCTGAAACTGCCAAAGATCGAACCCCTAGCCCTTCCGCTGAAACAGATTACATCCCTGGACTGCCTTTCCATGTGTTTCCCTCCCCTTGTCTCCTTTTGTCCTGATCTTTCATCCCTGCTTCCCATCCACTGCTCTCCTCCCCCATTCTCCCCACCTCTCCTTCTCTCTCCCCCCCTCAACTCCCATCCCCCTAGGGTGACACACGCGAGTCGCTAGCCACTTACTTCTCCCTCACTGCTGGCTGCCCTACTCCCACCGATCCAGGCGCAGCAGCCTTCCAGGCGCTCAACTTTGGACTGGACTGCTCCGGTGGCGCCAGCGACAGCGGAAGGCTGCCAGACCCTCCTCTCCTTCGCAATGCCTCCCTTGTTCATACATGCCCCTTATCCAACAGACTCCCTGGGCCAGCCCCCACTCCCAGCCCATGTTCTTCTCTTCCCCTCACCCGTGTTTTGCTCTTCTCCTTCTGTTTGTTCCTTCCCCTGCTTCATCCTCTCGTCCTCCCATGTGCCATCCTCCCTCCAGGGCGACACGTGTGAGTCACTGGCTGCCTACTTCTCTCTCTCCACCGGATGTCCTTTTCTAGTTCCCACCTGTGCAGCAGCCTTCCAGGCGCTCAACCCCGGGCTGGACTGCTCCGGCAGCAGCGGGGAGCTGCCGGGCAGCCAGGCGGTGTGTGTGGAGCGGCGGGCGGAGAGCGCAGCGGCGCTGCTCATCCCGGTGTGCTCGCAGTTCTCTGGTGCAGGCCGGGGAGACGTGCGACCAGATCCGCTCCGTGCCCTCCCCGCCGCTCTCCGCAATTGACTTCTTCCGCCTCAACCCCGGCATCAAGTGCAGCCGCCTCGTGCCCAAGACTGACGTCGCCAGCCTCACAGGCTCCGAGGTCAGCCCTCTGCTCTCCTCCTTGCACCCTTCCTCCACACCACCCTGTTCCTCCCATAGCCCAGCCTTCCCCTTTCCCACCCTCTTCCTCCTTCCGTTCTCTCCTAACTCCCCCACTTTCACCCTGCTCCCTTTTCTCCCTCCGTGCCCGTATCCTTCTGTCTCGATTTTCCACAGTAAAGCCAGAACCCTAGCTATGCGCTCAGATTTCCACCTAGTGTAACGCAACGGCATCTGTTAGTTGCTTTTCCCGGCTGTTGCTTGGTTCTTGCCTCCTCCCCTCCCCTCTACACCTCAGCACCTTCATTCCATATCTCCCCTCTGCAACTTGAATCCGCAATTCGAACATCATGACCACTAGAGCCGTCAGTGCTGCACTGCCTGCCGCCTCTCACCCAGCATGCACACACCCACCACCATGAATCTCGTTTCAGCTACTTAACTACCTACCTGCCCACCTACCTAACTACCTACTCTCTTATCTATCTAGCTAGCTACCTATCTACCTACCATCCTTCTTGTCTACCTATCTTACCACCATTGTGCCTTGCTTCTTTTCTTTCTTGCTCACTTTCCCCCTTTCCCCCCTCCTCCCCACGCACACTTGACTGTACGGCAAGTGCAGGCGTGCATAGGCAGCTCGTTCAGCTTCACGCAAGGAGTGTGCCCCAAGACTCGCGCGTACGTGGTTGGGACTGGCGACCCCTGCACTGGCCTGCAGGTCAAGTACTTCCGTGGAATCAAAGGGTGTTACAAGCGGGTCAACAGCTACGATTGCATCGATAAGCTCATCAAAGCCACCAGAGTTTGCATTCCGGACCAAGTCAAGATGAAGGCCGGGAAATGCGAACCTTGACATGGGCATACTCCTTTCCACCTATTTCCCTCCATACACCTTTCTGGGAGTTCTTAACCATGTATATAAGAACGTTGCTTTATATAGCGGATACTTTTTGAGATCTTGTGTCCTTTTTTAATGCATTCCTATTTCCAAGGTCTTCGACACCCGCGTCTCCAAGTTTAGTTTGGCTGGTAAGACCTACACACAATGACAACAAACAGAGTGGACATCATAATTTTGCACCAACACAAACAGCACTCCCCTACTCTTTGCGTCACTGATTAGGACTTCTATACCCAACTTGAACATGCCTCCTGCCAGCCTCATCAGCTCAATGCGAGTCACCGTAAACAAAAATCAGCTCACCACCTTGGTGCTCTTACATGCTCCCACAATCAACCGTGTTAAACGAGTACTGGAGTGCTCTCAATGCATTGCATATGTGAATGTGTGCCTTGGTGAAACGCATGGATATCAAGTTTGCCGACTGCAGCGCAGGCTGCCATAAAAAACTGGTGAGCATTTATCGACTGTCGTCACTCAACCAGCTACTCATGATCGTAGAGACATCAACAGATGACATAAAAGTGTGATCCATGTATGTCTCCTGAAATTTTCAGCCACCCCATACTTGACCCAAATTCAAAATGCAAATATGTAGAGGCAAATTCAAAATTGTTTGTTTGGTAACTATTTTGAGAAAAACTGCTTGACTTGTGTAACAGGTTAAAAGCATGGGGAAACCAGCAATACTTTATTATATAACCTAGCACGTGTACAAGATGTCAACATACACATCCGTATTTGCATGTGTATTTTGTAGGCTAGGTTATGCTGCACTATAGAGGGCACAGGATTCTTAGATATGCCAATTCGGAATGCTTTCATCCTCCACTCATCCTCAGATTCTGACACAAGATTCTTGCTTGAGTCGTTAGAGAACCTCCTGCAAGCGATCCAGTCCACCCATTCAGTTTTCATACCCTTCAGGTTCCCTTACACATTCGCCTCTTCCGTGAGGACTGCATCGACGTTAGCATAGTTATCATCATCTTGCTGTACATGTCACCCTCAAACCCCAGCTACTTCATGAAGCACATTGCCTAGACAGGGAAAACACCTGGCTTCAGAGTATGCCCCACATATTCTTGATTTTTCTTGTCCCCCCTGGTCAGACTTTACAGGGACAAAAGATTTGACAGCAGTGACCTCCTTATGAATATGTAAGTCAGCCCGCTCCATATCCCATGCACCTAGTCCTCATTTTCCATGCAGGGCTTTTAATGGCAAAACCCGTCCGGTTTTTTAACCATTTGAATAGACCTTTTGAATCAAGAGTTTGAAAACTGTGGCCCAGTTCAAAGAAGTGCAACACAAGTTGCATCCGTCCAACCGAGCACCACGGATCAAGTGAGGATGTCAACAAGAATAATCTAGTCCCTAAGGGTCTCCAAGAGAACAATGGTGTGACCAAATGATTTTGGGCCAGAAAAAGGAAACGCTTCTACTGTGGAAAGGTTTTTTAGCACATTTCCAAAGGACGCAAATATTTCCACGAGGATCCACTACAAAGACATTGTTTTTATATACATGGTTAAAGCCAGCAGCTAAAATAGTGAACCCCGTCCCTCTTGAAAAAAGTGTTGGGAAGCGATAATGAAACCACTCTGACAAACACTGTTTCAAACAAATCGCATGGGCAGCGTGAACTCATTTGATTGGCCCTCGCCAAAATGGATTGATTTGGTTCCCGCCAAAATGAATGTTCAGTCGTCGCATTTTGTGTGCAGCATCCGCACGACCGTCCCCTGGCGATGATTTTCCATCGCCAGTGTCGTGAAACCTCCTCTACACCGTCTCATCCCCATTCTCCCACGTGTACCCCGCTGATTCCTCTTTCTCTCTTTCTTTCCTTCTCCTCACACTGCTGATCAGGTTCCTCCCTTCTTCCTCCTGGTGTATGTAATCACCTTATCCTGAGTTCCTCTTGGTATCTCAGGCTTCCCTTGTGCGGAGAGTCACCCTACAACGGGTGTGAACTACGAAGGAGAGCACGGAGTTGTGTGGGTGATCGTAGCGCTCTAGTAGCGTTCTAACAGAGTTCGTACTACTTGCTGTGTTAACAGAGAAATTTGGCAAGAGTTTCCACTAAGGAAATTGAAAGTACATTGAAAATTGAGAATTAGAGTACAAGAATGAGCATGCAAAAGTGATATCTCTGGAATGGCATTGCAATCCCTAGCAAGCATTCTGCAAGGCGAATTGCCAGCACTGCATCAGAGCGGTTCGCCAACGCTGAAACAGAGCGGTCTGCCAGCGTAGCAGAAGGGCGACATGCCAGCGCTGCAGCAGGGCGGCCTGCCAGCGCTGCATTCGCAGGTGAATATCTGCGCAGGTGTGCACCTGCCGAGTAGGTGCAGGTAGACGGTTACACCGTCAGAGACATTGCGCAGGTGCCAGGTAGAAAACGCTCCGACGGTTTCCCCAGATGTCCGCCGTCGAGCACGTGATGCCATTTCGGAGGTCGAATTTCGCTAAGGACCACCTGAGCGAATTTCGCATGCCCTCGCAGAGTTTCGCAGTCGCGCGAATTTGGTCGACCAGTTCGCCAAGCTGACGCTCGCCGAACAGCGCCCTTCGATCAGAGAACGCAGCTCCTCGGACAGCACCCCGTCCGTCAGAGATCGCGCGACCCAGAAGCAAATCAGAAGACGAGCTCGTCGAACAGCACCCCGTCGACCAGAGCTCGTTGACGGGCTGGTGAATCAGAGGACAACCTTCCTCGAAAACCACCCGCGGTTTCAGAGGACGGGCTGCTCCAATGCGACGATCACTTCGTCGAATTCACCACGTCGTCGCAGAGAATGCCTGCGCCCAAGCGAGGGCGGGGCCTTTCACTCCGACACTCCCCTGCCCAGCTCACGCTTGGGCCCCCACACACAAGGTCCACCCAGAACCTAAGTAATAGAATACAAGGGGACATTTCTCTGGCGTGCACACCTCCGCACGCCGATCACCGCACCAGCCATGTTAGAGGACATGGCACCTACTGCTGCACGTCGTCGTCGTCTCCGACTTCGGCAAGGCGAACCTGGCCGACCGCGACAGAGCACCGGTTGAAGGCCGGAAAGTGCAGCCCTTTCGTGAGGAAGTCCGCCGGCTGCTCGGATGTCGGGATGTATTCCAGCGCAATCTTCTTGCGCTTCACCATCTGCTGCAGCCAAGCGTAGCGCCGCTCCATGTGCTTGAGGTTGCCCTTGAGCCCCAAGCCTTCAGCGACAGCGATGGCGGACTGATTGTCCACGTTCAGAGTAGTCGGTGTTCCAGCATCGAGGAGCTGGAACTCGGCGAGGAGGAATCGAAGTCGACGGGCCTCCTTGCCTGCTTCGGTGGCCGCGATGTACTCCGACTCTGTAGAGGACAGAGTCACGCACTTGATGCGTTGGCTCGTCCAGGAGACAGCTGCGCCGCCGAAGATGAAAACGTAGCCACTTGTGCTAGTGCGATTCTGCTTGTCGCCAGCGTCGTCCGCGTCCGCGTAGCCGACCAGTTTCAGAGTTTCGGGTCCTCCTCCGAACTCCAGAGCGAAATCGCGCGTGTCAGAGAGGTAGTTGAGGCAGCGATCGACCTCGCGCCAGTGCTGATCGCTCCTCACTGTCAGACCAGACCCCAGCTTGCTACACGCAAAAGCAATGTCGGGCCGAGTTGTCGTGGCAGCGAACTGCAGAGAACCGACCTTCTGACGGTACTCCTCTTCTTCGCGCGACTGGAAGTCCTCATCGTCGAAAGTCAGCTCCGCGTAAGCATCGACGGAAACAGGCGTCTTCGGACGCCGACCAGTCTGCTCCTCGTCGATGAAGCGCCTATGCAGCTTGTCGACGTAGGACTGCTGGTGCAGCCACAGCTTCCGCGCCGGACGGTCGCGCACGATTTCGAGCCCCAAATACTTCTCGACCGGGGTGATCTCGCGCAGCTCAAATGCAGCTTCTAGCAGCTCCTTCAGCTCCTTCAGCATCGCGGTGCTGCTGCTGGCGGCGAGCAGGTCATCGACGTAGACGAGCACCCAGCACGCCACTCCGTCGTCGCCAACTCTGAAATAGAGAGCCTCGTCAACCTGGCTCTTGCTCCAGCCAGCGCCCGTCAGAACAGCGTCGAGCGCCGAGTACCACAACAGAGGACTCTGCTTCAGCCCATACAAGCTCTTCAGCAGCTTGCATACGCGGCCGGTCCCATCGTTGTAGTAAGCCGGCTGGTCCATGTAGAGCACGCGATCGAGCTTGCTCTGCAGAAACGCATTCTTCATGTCTAACTGCATGAGGTGCAGGTCGAGGACGGCCACAATGCTGAGAAAAATTCGCAACGTGACGTAGCTCCCGACTGGTGCATACGTCTCTTCGTAATCAGCTCCGTAGACCTGCGTGAAGCCCTTCACCACCAGGCGGGCTTTTTCGCGTGCGACCGTGTCGTCGACGTGATACTTCGTCGTCAGAACCCAGCGGTTCTTCATGACATTGACGCCGCGCGGACGCTCGACCAGCTCCCATGTGCCGTTGGTGATGAGACTTCGAATCTCCTCGTCCATCGCCCCTTTTACCGCCTTGCCCTTCCAACTCGCTAACGCCTCCTTCACTGTCATGTGCCCGATGTCCCTGCGATGCTCCGGGTCGGCGTGCATATCAGGGTCGAGCTCTGGAACGTTGACGTCGAACTGCGCATCGTCGAGCAGAGTGCTGTAGGAGGTCGGCGGCAGGCAAGCATGGTAGCTCAGCTTCTCGCGAGGCTTGCCAAAGTTAGAGCGGGTGGAACGTCGAACTGCGGGCTTGTCGGCAGAGACTTCCACCACGTCGCTGTCGTCGGACTGCTCCTCAGCCGAAAGCTCCCCTTCATCGCCGCCGATGACTTCAACAACGTCGCTCGAGGTGCCTTCGTCGAACTGCTCCTCTGTCGTCCGCTCCTCTGAAGCGAGCTCCTTGTTCGACGGCTCCCCTGACGGCAGCTCCTCTGAAACGCGCTCCCCGTTCGCCGGCTCCCCTGTCGGCGGCTCCTCTGAAACGCGCTCCCCGTTCGCCGGCTCCCCTGTCGGCGGCTCCTCTGAAACGCGCTCCCCGTTCGCCGGCTCCCCTGTCGGCGGAGACTTCACTCCGACGCCGACTTGCTCGCTGACCAGATCACGTCGACCGCCAGCGATGTCAATGGGCGGATCCGAAGGTGACGCACCAATGCTCCCCTCATCGCTGGCGGCCGACGTTGAAGCCGACTTAGGCAAGCCGGCGGCGAGCGATGGGAGGGAGGTAGGGAGAGGTGGAGGAGCGTTCGAGGAGGGCGGAATGGGGGGAGCGGGATTTTCTGAAGGACCATCATCCTCGGATTCGAGCAACGAAATCACCGCTGGCGATGGATCGGTCGGCAGAGAAATCTTCGTCCGCTCGGACACCGGCCCGTGCCCCGCCTTCCACTCCGCCAGAGACATCGTCTCGTAGAAAATTGCCTCCACGGTTGTGACAATGCGGTTGTCAGTGAGATCGAGCACCTCCCAGCCCTTGCTCTCTGACGAAACACCAAGGTGAATGCCCCACCGTGCCTTCGGCGCCAACTTTCCGCCGCGCTGCTGCTCCGGGACCATGAACTGCACCATGCAGCCCCACACTCGTGCCAGCGTAAGGTCCGGCTTCTGTTCGAACAGCAGCTCATACGGCGTCGTTCTCGGGGGAAGGGAGGCCCGTTCGAGGCAGTTGCGCACCCAGACGGCGTGACGAAGAGCGAGGTGCCACCAGTGATGCTGCACGCCCATGTGCAGCAGCATCGTCCGCACAGATTCGACGACCGTGCGCATCTCTCTCTCCGCCATGCCATTTTGCTGCGGAGTGTAAGGGCAGGTGAGGTTGTGGAGGATGCCCTTGTCCACGACAAGTTCGGTGAATTTCCTGCCAAGAAATTCGCCTCCGCGATCCGAGCGCAACCTTTTCACCGTCATCGAAGTCTGTCGCTCCACTTCCTTCAGCCACTTCTCGAAAACGACCAGCACGTCGCTCTTCTTCGCGATCGGGCGAACCCACACAAAGCGGGTCTTGCGGTCTTTGAGGAGGAGGAAGTAGAGGCTCCCATCTGCGGCGGCCACACGGAAGGGGCCACAGAGATCAATGTGCACGACATCGAGGGCGTTTGCAGCCTCTGATCCCATCTCTGGAAACGTATGACGCGCCAGCTTGCCGCCAACACAGGAGGTACACGGCACGTCGGCTCCAGTGGACTTCTCGATGTCCAGGCCGATGGCAACTTCATGCTTCGCCGAGCTCATAATCGTGTCGATGCCGACGTGCGCGAGCCTCGCGTGCCACTTAGCCGGCTTGGACTTCGTCGCCGAGGCGATCGTCCGCAGAGCAACTGCTTCTGTCGCAGATGTAGTCGATTTCGAGGAGCAGGGGCGAAGGTCGGTGCAGAGAACTCGGCCGGTGTAGCGTGCTCGACCGAGCACATCTCCTGCAGCGGAAACGAGCAGCATCTCGTCACCCTCGTGCTTCAGCTTCACGCCGTTTTCCTCCAGCTGGCCAGAAGACAGTAGGTTCGCGTGCACGCCCGGAACGTACAACACGTCGGGGATGAGAACCTGCTTCCCAGTCTCCCCTTTCAGAGCAACTGTGCCACGGCCTTCGACGTTCTGAAGCGCCCCGTTGAATCCGCGTACGTGACGGATTTCTCCTCTTGGCTTCATTTCGACGAAGGCCTCCCGCGTTCCCATCAGATGATGGGAGCAGCCACTGTCGAGGAGAACCACAGTCGGATTCGCCTGGACGGCTGCTGCGACCGCCTGGAAGTCTTCGCCAGCCTCCGGCGCCAGCGAAATTGTTGGCTCGACCACGCCAACCATCGAACAAGAGGCTTTCTTTTCGCTCGAAGCATCACCCTCTGATTTCGTCGCCATTTTCGAAGACGCTGGCTTTTCCTTGCGCGGCTGGTTGTCTCGACGACGACTGTCGCTGTCAGACTTCCCGTCCTCTGAACGACTGGCGTTGTCAGACTTTCCGCGGCTCCCTCTCTGATTGTCGTCGGACTCGTCGCGATCAGGGCAGTCGTAGGAGAGGTGGTCAGGGTCTCCACAAATGTAGCAGCGGCGTCCTCCTCGACGCGAACCACTGCTTCCGCGATCATTGCCCTTCGCTGACTTTCCGCGGTCGGCGCTCTCCGTAGACTTGGTGTTCGACGACTTTCCGCCACCGCCTCCACCTCCGCCCGACTTCCCACGCTGCCCCGTCTGACGTCCCTGCTTCGTCGGAGCAACGTAGTTAGCCTGCGGAAGGAGCTCTGAAGACCGCTCAGACTCCTGCATAAACTCGTCCTGGATGATGTGGCTCGAAAGGGAGTCCTCATTCAGAGTCTCGCGCGTGCCGGGCATGATCAGCATCCGGCGCATCAGATTGTAGCTCGAGGGAAGGCCGTTGATGACGTGTGTGACATACGACGCCACCGAGTACTCGAAACCAGCCATCCGCATGTCGGCCAAAATTCGCCGCGCTCGATTGCAGTACTCGGTCGCCGATTCCTGCTCGCCCATGCGAATGGTGGCCAATGTCCTCTCCAGTTGGCTGATGTAGAGGTCGTCGGTCGCTCTGTAGGTGCGCATGATGTACTGCCACGCTTGGTAGCCGGCGTCCACTTGAAGTCGGCACTGCTTCAGCGCGACTTGCACCAGCGGCGAACAGCACCTCGAAATGACCATGAAGGTCAGAAGGTGAGCAGCGCGAAATTCCGCCAACATTTCAGAGTCGTCTTCGTCCGGCATCTCCACCTTGCCGTCAACGAACTTCTTCAATCCAGCGATCTCCAGTTGGGGTTCGATTGACTCAATCCATGTGATCAAGTCTTATCGTCCTTCGAGCGGCTTCGGCACAGCGATCTTGTCCGGCGAAAATTTGAAGTAGCCATACGCCGGCGCGATGCCTCCGTCCCGACCAGCCGACGCATGAGTCGCCGATGTCGGCCTGGCTCCACTCCGCTGAGGAGAAATGCGTCGACCATCGATGTTGCCGTTCGAACTTCCCGCTGCCGCCGAGCGCTGAACTCGTGCCTGCATTCCGCCGACGCCAAAGTCAGCGGCCCGAATCACTCCACGAAGCCTCGTGCTGCCTTCGCTGCCGACTTGGTTACCACCGTCGACCTGGTCGTCGACGCCCCCTTCGTTGCGCGCCGGTCGGGGTGTGGCGGGCAGACCATCCGCCTCAGTACGGGTCGTTGGGTGCTCGCGCGCCCACTGCACGCGGGTTCCAAAGAGCATAACCTCCAAGGTTGCTCCGCCGTACTCGCCAGCTGCGTGGCGTGCCCGAACGTCATCTAACCGCGCCTGCAGGGTATCCTCTACGACTGCAGCGACCTCCTCCTGGTCGACCATGGCGGTTTAGACTGCCGGCCTACAACAACTTAGGTATTGAGCACTAAAGTCGGCTACTCTGAAGGTTCTAACGCGGGGCCGTTCCACGCTCACCGCACCATGCGGAGAGTCACCCTACAACGGGTGTGAACTACGAAGGAGAGCACGGAGTTGTGTGGGTGATCGTAGCGCTCTAGTAGCGTTCTAACAGAGTTCGTACTACTTGCTGTGTTAACAGAGAAATTTGGCAAGAGTTTCCACTAAGGAAATTGAAAGTACATTGAAAATTGAGAATTAGAGTACAAGAATGAGCATGCAAAAGTGATATCTCTGGAATGGCATTGCAATCCCTAGCAAGCATTCTGCAAGGCGAATTGCCAGCACTGCATCAGAGCGGTTCGCCAACGCTGAAACAGAGCGGTCTGCCAGCGTAGCAGAAGGGCGACATGCCAGCGCTGCAGCAGGGCGGCCTGCCAGCGCTGCATTCGCAGGTGAATATCTGCGCAGGTGTGCACCTGCCGAGTAGGTGCAGGTAGACGGTTACACCGTCAGAGACATTGCGCAGGTGCCAGGTAGAAAACGCTCCGACGGTTTCCCCAGATGTCCGCCGTCGAGCACGTGATGCCATTTCGGAGGTCGAATTTCGCTAAGGACCACCTGAGCGAATTTCGCATGCCCTCGCAGAGTTTCGCAGTCGCGCGAATTTGGTCGACCAGTTCGCCAAGCTGACGCTCGCCGAACAGCGCCCTTCGATCAGAGAACGCAGCTCCTCGGACAGCACCCCGTCCGTCAGAGATCGCGCGACCCAGAAGCAAATCAGAAGACGAGCTCGTCGAACAGCACCCCGTCGACCAGAGCTCGTTGACGGGCTGGTGAATCAGAGGACAACCTTCCTCGAAAACCACCCGCGGTTTCAGAGGACGGGCTGCTCCAATGCGACGATCACTTCGTCGAATTCACCACGTCGTCGCAGAGAATGCCTGCGCCCAAGCGAGGGCGGGGCCTTTCACTCCGACACCTTGTAGCAAGCATAACACTCCCCCTCAGGGGCTCCGTCAGATTGCTTATAGCTTCTCCTACTGCTAGTTCCCTCTGGATTAGGAAATCAAATTGCAGTAAACGAGAAACATACAAGCAAAAAGCAAGAAGCCCGAGTGCTACTCCTGCCTACATCTATTCCCACCCCCTGCCTAGGTTGCTTCCCCAACAAGCAAGCTCTTGTGCACCAAGCGAGTCAGCCGAGCTGCTCGCGAGGTCTCCAAGGTGCTAGCTGGGTTCCCACTGGGCCCACTAGGCATGCACCGCCTTCCAGCCTGGTGACTTCGAATTGAATTCCCAGGCTGGCATTGAATTCGCCTGCCAGCCTTGTGACTTCGAAATTGAATTCTTAGGCTAGGATTGAATTCGCCTCCACCAACCTCCTTGAATTCGCCTCCCCCTAACCACCTCAAATTCCCCAGCTACTCGGCTCTGCAGTACAGTACAATACATTCCAAGCACACAAATGAAATTAGAGTACAAAAGCGGCAAACTATAGTACACCCTCACCTTGGCTGCTGTGAAATTCACACTTAGTTGCCAGCTAAGTGTTAATAACGCGACAGCTGTCGTGAAACCTCCTCTGCACCGTCTCATCCCCATTCTCCCACGTGTAACCCGCTGATTCCTCTTTCTCTCTTTCTTTCCTTCTCCTCACACTGCTGATCAGGTTCCTCCCTTCTTCCTCCTGGTGTATGTAATCACCTTATTCTGCGTTCCTCTTGGTATCTCAGGCTTCCCTGCCCCCTCCCGTGTCTCAGCGCCCATCTTAGCCGCTCGAGTCACGGGATCCCCTGCCTGAGGCTTCCTCTGCCCCGCCCTGGCCACATTAGTGACGTGTTCCCTGATAGTGTCTCCTTGATTATCCTCCAGTACTAATACTCCCGACTCTCGGACCTCCTTCACCTTCCAGCGTTCGGTTCCCACGGCTAGATCGAGCGTATCATGCTTTGCTTTCCGCAGGTACACCTCCTGTCTCGCCACCACCTTTTCTCCCTTCCCTCCCATCCCTGCCGCTTTACGCTGCTGATACCGCCTCGCATCCCGCAGCTGGGCCACGTGCAGGTTATCCAGTGCTGCCGGGGTCAGCTCCTTCAAATACTCCGCCCTCTTATGTGCTAACGCAGCCCACAGGTTTGGCTCATCCGCCTCCACGATCGCGGAAAGTAGCTTTGGTGCATCGACGGGCAGCACTGGGTCTCGGCCGAACAGAAGATGGTAAGGAGATAAGTTCTTCAGCGCCGCCTGCTTTGCAAACCGGTACCCCGCCAGCACCCACCAGAGATCCCGATCCAAGCTCCTCTCGTGGGTCTCACTATAGGCCCGCAATCCCTTCTTCAGAGTCTGTATGAGTCTTTCGGTCAGTCCGTCAGATTGTGGGTGGTACCTCGAAGTGACCCTGTGAGTGATACCCATCTCCTCTAACAGCTCATCAAAGCTCCCTTGAAACTCTGTTCCCTGGTCTGTAAGTACTTCACCGCATGCCCCGTACCTAGTGATGACCAGCTCCTCAAACGCGTCTGCTATCAGTGCGCTGCTCTTGCTAGATAACGCACGCGCCTCCACCCACTTGCTCGTGTGCTCGACCATCACCAGAATGTACTGCTTCCCCCTTTTCGACAGTGGGAGTTCCCCTGCCAGGTCAAGCGACCACCTGTAGCCTAACCCACGGATGGGTAAGGAGTGCAACTCATCCCTCTCCTTCTCTAGCCTTGCCTTATCCCGCTAACAAGCCTCACAGTTTGCCACTAGTCCAGCCACGTCCTTTCCCATGCTTGCCCACCAGTACATGGTGCTCAACAGCTGCCTTGTTCTCGTTATTCCGTAGTGTCCCAGCTTCGCGTGCACGTTCCCCATAATTCTGGCCCTCTCTTGTGGCTGCGGCACCACCTTCCAGCCTTCGTTGGTTCTCAGCTGCAGCTGCTCCTGAAACCACCTGTAGTGCTGTCCTCGGGCTCTGGCTCTCTCGCTCACACCATCCTCCTCTAACGGCTCACCCCTGATCCAGCTCATGGTCTCTTCGTCTTCCCATATATCCCCTGCTCGCTTCTTCCCCTTCTCCTGCCCCCAGGCCCCTGCCGCAACTTGAGCCATGGCTGCTAGCTGTGCTACTGGCTGCATCAGTGGCGGGTTCATTGATAACCCATCTGCGTGCTGCAGCGTTTTCCCCGGTCGATGCCGAATCTCAAAATCAAATCCCAGCAATTTGATGGCCCAGCGTGCGTTCCTCCCAGTCAGCTCCTGATTGGTCATCAACCACAGTAATGGCTGATGATCTGTCACCAGTGTGAAATGCCGTCCCTGCAGATACACCTTGAAGTGCGTGATCCCCCATACCGCTGTCAGACCCTCCCCCTCATATGAGCAGTAGTTAGCTTCAGATGGGCTGCAGCTGCGACTCGCAAAAGCTACTACTCTCTCTTCTCCCTCTATCTCCTGACAAAGCACTGCTCCCATTCCTGTACTGCTCCAGTCTGTGTATAATATGAAAGGCGCGTCCGCCCTCGGTATCTGTAACAGTGTTCCTATCCTTACCGCCTCCAACAGATCCTGCCTTGCTGCTTCTTCCTGCTCTCCCCATTGCCAGCTTCTCCCTTCCCACAGCAGCTGATTCAGCACGTAAGCGCGGCGGCTGAAGTTCGGCACGAACTTCCTGTAATAGTTCAGGAAGCCTAGTAAGGCTCTCAGCCCGGTCTTATCCTTGGGTGCTGCCAAGTCCTCCAGCACCTTCACCTTCGCTTCCTGTATCGCCAGCCTGCCCCCTTTCACTTCAAACCCCAGGTAAGCCACGGTGTGCCTCGCTATCTTGCATTTGTCTGGATGACACGTCAGCCCTGCTGCCGCTATCGCCTCCAGCGTCTGCTTCAGGTCCCGCACGTGCTGCTCCTCGCTGCCACTGAAAATTAACACGTCGTCTATGTAACATGCAGCTGCCGGAATCCCCTTCAGCACCTGGTCCATAGCTCGCTGAAACACTGCTGGAGCATTTCGTAAACCGAAGGGCATTACGTTGTACTCGTATAACCCATCCACCCCGTGGAACGCTGTCTTCCGTTTGTCGTCCTCCGTGATAGCTATTTGGTTAAATCCCTGCCGGAGGTCTAGGGTGGTGAAGATGATGGCGCCTTCTAAGCGATCAAAGATGTCTTCTGCCGTTGGCATAGGGTACCTGTCCGGGCTAGTAATCTTGTTCAGCTCCCGAAAATCTCCACACATCCTTTTCGCCAGCACTTTACCCGTGATATCCTTCCTAGCAGCTACCACCGTGGCTGCTGCGTAGCTTGACTCGGACGGGCGAATGATTCCTGCTGCTAACAGCTCCTCACACTTCTCCTTGCAGATGGCTGCATCCTCTGCATTCATCCTCCTTCGTCGTTGGTAAGTGGGGATCTCTGTGGTGAGGTTCAGCTCCAGCTCCCTTCCTTTGTACCTCCCCAAATCCTGCAGGTTATATGCGAAAGTGCTCCTGTGCTGACGCAGCACCTCCCTGATTGCTTCCGCCGTCTGCCCCCCGATGTCTGCACCTAGCTTCCATTCCCTACCCTGCTCCGCTTCTTTGCCCCCTGCTGGTGCCGCAACGCTCTCCTTTCCGCCCGTGCCCTGCCCCACAGCTGCATATGCCGCCTGCTTATCACCCCGTCCTTGCCCCTTTCCGGTCCCTCCTCCCTTATCAGCTGCCCCCTTCCTCATCTCCTTGATTAGCCATCTCAGCGAGTGCTGATCTATGGCTCTTCCCAAAGCTGCTCTACGCACTCCTTCCTCTACCCCTTCTGCTGCGGTTGCTCCTGGCAGGTATCCCATGGCTAACTCCCGCTCCAAAGCCGTCGGTTCCTCCCACTTCTTCTTCCGGTGATCGTACACCATTCCTGGTCCTGGTATTCCGTTCACCTCGATAAAACCTTGAGCCCTGGTGTATGCCACTAATGTAGGCCAAGCCCTGCGAGCTTCCCCCACCCGGTTGCACTGGTACTGCCGCGGATGATCTGGTTTTACCACTGGTGCCGCCACTCTCCCAGGTTCTAGAATATCCTCCACTATCCTGCTTTCGTCCCTCTCCACTCTTGCTAATCTTGCCCTCAGTTCCCCGTCTGGCAAGACGTTTTGCCAGTACTGACGCACCCTATGACAGCGTGCCCCCAACTGTGCCCCATCACAGCTCACTCCTCTCCCTAGTTCTGCCTCCACAAGCTCCCTTACTGCCCTGACCGGCTCGCGTACATCACTCCTCATATCCGCATGCTCCAGGATGTAAGCGTATTCTCCGTTCACTTCCCTCGTCCACTTCATAATGGTGAGTAGCTTGGTCACCATCGCCGTGCGCTCATCCTGCAAGCCTTTTCCCCTTCCGGCCCTAGAAGTACCCTGACACTCCCATCCCGCCACTAACAAATCCACTTTACCCCAGCTGCTCACGTCTTCTTTCGTGATCTGCCCTACGTCCCATTTCTTGTTCTGCATGGCCTCCCGTAGCACTTCCTTCGTCAGCTGCGCGGGGTACTGCTGCTGTAACATTTGAGCATGCTTCCATGCCATTCTCCTCACCTCTGGGTCCAATTCCACGTATACCGACTTCTTCACCCTCAGGCCTGCTTCCAAGGCTGCTGCCAAGCCCGCTCCTATTCCCCCGAACAGCTCTACTAGTGTAATGCTGTACTGATCCAGGTGAGCGCTGACGTTGCTCTTCCCCTCACTCCCACTCCTCTTGCTGTTTTTCCTCAGTCCTTCTGCTCTCCACGCCTTCTTAGGTTCTGTCTTGACAAACCGTACGGGTAGTTCGCTCAGCTCATTCCCTTCCTCCCAAAAGTCCGAACGATAAAGCACCTGCTCCTGCCAGGTACAGATGGTGGTGCCTATCTTGAACAGCAACTCCATTCCTAGTAGGATATCGTAGTCTTCTGACTCTGTTAACCCACACTGCACTCTGATAGTGGTCTCCCCCTTCTCTCCTGGCTGTAAGGTTATCTCTATCAGGTCCCGTGTGCATGGCATCCACTTGGGGGCCCCTCCTTCTGCTGTCATGATCAGTGCCTTTGCTCACAGTCTCTAGGTTCCCTTGCGCTCGCAGTTGTGCCGTCAGCTTCTTCCCGATTAGGACGCTCTGCGCTCCCGTATCCACTACCACGTTTTCTACCAAGATTCCCTTGACCGCCACTGCTTTTGGTTCCACCACCAAGGCTGTGGGCTGACAGACTAGCCTTTCCTCGGGGTGATGCCGTGCGGTGCTGACATTCCCTTTATTCTCCTGCCGCCTAGAAATTCTCCGCTCTTGTGATTTCTGCTCCGCTCTGCCGTCTACCCCTCCGCTGCGCAGCCCCAGGTCTTCCCTCTCCCTTGGCGGCATAGCCATGGTCCCGTATTCAGGTTCCCCTTCCTCAGAATCTTCCCCTTCGTCATCCTCCCAAGCCAGCAGAGCTTTCTCGGGGTCCTCACTGATCCCAGATTTCTCCATCTGAGCTTTCAGCTTCGCCAATTCTCGCTCTAACTGCTGCTCCCGTGCAGATTTCCCCTTCGCCCTGTCTCCCTTGCTGTAACATCTAGCTTCGGTATGGCCTCTCTTCCCGCACCCCGTGCAGGTCGGCGCCTTAAGGCAGTCACGCCTGAAATGCCCCTTTGCTCCACAGGTGTCGCATATTATTCCCACCGTACAATCCCTCCAAAGATGTCCTTGCTCTCCACATTTATGGCAGCGTCTCGGACCTTCTGATGACCTCTCTTTCCTCTCTTCCTCTCCCCTTCTTCCTTCCATAGCTGCCCAGGCTGGCCGTCTCCGCTCGTTCGGTCGGCTGGAACTCGACCCCTGCATCCCATCATAAAATCTCTTCCCTTCTTCCACTTCCTTCGCTACCTTGTAAACCTGCCGCAGCGTAGCTCGTACTCCCAGAACGTACAGTTGACTCCTCATGTCGCCTATCAGGTCCTTGTCCAATCCGTTGACAAATTTTGTCACTAAGAGGCGCTCCTCCATACACCCCATATCCTCCGCCAGTTCCAGCAGCCTGTTGTAATAGGCTAGCAGCGACTCCGAGGTGGCACGCGTGAAGTTTTGGAACTCCGTCATCCATTCAGCAGAGTGCCCCGGGAATTGCTCCTGTAAACTCTCCAGAAATCGGTCAGTTATCATCGCAGGTGAGAAATCGCCTCTCTTGCACTGCATCAACAGCCCTTGCCTTTCCACGCGGTAGTGAGTCAGGGCCTCGCCTTTCAGCGTCCTCCCCAAACCTCTGAAGAACTCGATAGGATCCAGGCTCTCCCTCTCCCAAAGGTAACGCAGGTCGTCTATCATCATCAGATAATTCTTGAGCGTGGGCTCCTCCCCTGGAGTCCCCGAGAAACGGTCTGGTACTTCAATCTTCGGTAGAGCTGCGTTCATCATACGGCCCGTCCCCCAGCTCGTGTTCCCTCTGTCCCCGCTGTCTGTAGGCCGACCACCTCGCCTAGCTTCAGTAGCTTCGTATCCGTCTGCTGAAAAGCTGTGGTACGCTTCTCCTCCCCGCTGACTACGCTGTTCCTCTTTATGATCATCTTCCCCGCGCTGACTGCGTCGTTATTGATGATCATCTTCCCCGCGCTGATACTCTTCTCTTCCTTGAGCAGGATTATCCCCCCGAGATCAACTCCTAACGTGACCAATTCTACTCCCACCAGAGGGTGATCCACCAGTAGCACTAGGCGGCAGCTCTCCTTGTCGGTTTCCTTCCCTCTCTCGATCTGATCCCTGACTCCCGCGAGCGTTAGCATCGCCCTCTTCAGCACGGAATCCAGGTGTCCTGGTTGGCAGGCCCTGTCCCTCCATCACCCTTGCAGGGAAACGCAATCCCGAGCGCAGCTGATGAGTGTGCAGATCTTGATCGTGCCTACTCATTCCTCACGGCGCATCACCGTGAGCGACTCAAGGCCTCTAGCTTATCTCCTGTACTTAAGACAGTCGTCGATCTCCTTTTTGCTTGTATGTAGCAAGCATAACACTCCCCCTCAGGGGCTCCGTCAGATTGCTTATAGCTTCTCCTACTGCTAGTTCCCTCTGGATTAGGAAATCAAATTGCAGTAAACTAGAAACATACAAGCAAAAAGCAAGAAGCCCGAGTGCTACTCCTGCCTACATCTATTCCCACCCCCTGCCTAGGTTGCTTCCCCCAGAAGCAAGCTCTTGTGCACCAAGCGAGTCAGCCGAGCTGCTCGCGAGGTCTCCAAGGTGCTAGCTGGGTTCCCACTGGGCCCACTAGGCATGCACCGCCTTCCAGCCTGGTGACTTCGAATTGAATTCCCAGGCTGGCATTGAATTCGCCTGCCAGCCTTGTGACTTCGAAATTGAATTCACAGGCTGGAATTGAATTCGCCTCCACCAACCTCCTTGAATTCGCCTCCCCCTAACCACCTCGAATTCCCCAGCTACTCGGCTCTGCAGTACAGTACAATACATTCCAAGCACACAAATGAAATTAGAGTACAAAAGCGGCAAACTATAGTACACCCTCACCTTGGCTGCTGTGAAATGCACACTTAGTTGCGAGCTAAGTGTTAATAACACGACACCAGGCCCAACCTCAAGTTCGAGCTGGTCCTGGGTTCACAACTAGTTTTCCGAAACCATGAGTCACTAGTTTTACGAAACCTTCCCGCACTAGTTTTCCGCATAGCACACTACGTACTAAAGCTCAGAGCATAAGTGTTTCGGGCATGGACTCAGGAATTATCGACGAGTCTGTCAATCGTCGACTTACGGTACAACGAGCGCGTGATGTAGTAACGCGTGGCCGTGAAGCGCGTAGCAAGTGCTAGTTTCCTTTCTCGCGCCGTCGCCGTCTCCTCATCCCTCCGGTCGTTCGTCCTCTGTCCGCTCCCGTCCCATCACCTTTGCGCCTCTCTTCCCTCCCCCCCGTCGCCCTCCCTTTCTCCCCTCCTTCCCTGTCGCTCTCGCTCTCCCCCACCTTCCCGTCGACCTCTTTTTCTCCCCTCCCCTCCCATCACCCTCGATGCAGTCGTCGCCCCATGGCTCACCTCGTCGGCTTCCGCGCTCGCCCCGAAATGGCCCCCCCCCCCCCCCCCCCCCCCCCCCCCCCCGCCCGTCGCCTTTCCGATCGCCCACCTCGTCGGCTTCCGAGCGCGCCCCGAATTCTCTCCCCTCCCCCCTCCGTCGCCTTTCGTCTCTCCCCTTCCATCACACACATCGTCGCCCTCGCTCTTGCTCTAAAACGCCCTCCCCGCGCCCTTTCTCCCTCCCCTCCCATCACTTTTCCCGTCGCCCTTGCAATTTCCCCTCCCATCCCGTCGCCCACTTTCTCTCCTGTCGCGCACATCCTCCCCTCCCATCATCTTCGCGCTCACAATCTTCCCTCCACTCGCCATCGCGCTCACGTGCACCTGTCTTCGCATCAACTTCGCGCTCAGAATCTCCCCCCCTCTCCCCGTGGCGCTCGCTATCTCCCACCCTCTCCCCGTCGCGCTCGCTATCTCCCCCCCTCTCCCCGTCGCGCTCGCTATCTCCCACCCTCTCCCCGTCGCGCTCGCTATCTCCCACCCTCTCCCCGTCGCGCTCGCTATCTCCCACCCTCTCCCCGTCGCGCTCGCTATCTCCCACCCTCTCCCCGTCGCGCTCGATATCTTCTCTCCCTTGCTGTCGCCCTCCCTTCCCTTCGTCATCGTCAGCGCTCATCCCTTCCGTCGCCTCACTTTCTCCCATCCCCTTCCGTCGCCCTCACCTTCTCCCGTACCTTCCCCGTCTTCCTGGTGTTCTCCCCTCCCCTCCGTCAACCTTCCTCTCTCCCCTGCCCTTCCGTCGCCTTCCATTTCGTTTACAGTTTCCCGTTCCTCTATCCCCTTCACCCTCTTTCTCTTCATTCGCATCACCTTGCCCATCATCATTTCCCCCCTCGTGTTTTTTTTCCCCTCTATTCCCCGTTACTGCACCTCTCCTAGGCCCCAAGTCCAAGGCAGCAGATTGCTAAACGCGAATTTGGTGATTTTTAGGCTCTAGTGTGTGTATTTGGCTCTCTCTCATCACGTACATGTGTGTCTGCTTGGGATTTAGAGTGAGGTGTTGCGTGATGTGAAATTGGTGTAAGTATTGACTCTAGTGACTGCAGGGGGAGTGCCCGTCGCTCAACTTTGCGTCAAGTTCGCACACTTGTGAATATGTGTGAGAGATTCTGGCTGCCAATCAAAATTGAAAACGAACTTTCGTTCGTGGTCCACTTCGAAACTCGTCTGAAGGCTGGAAAAACAAAAAAAAACACACGGCACTTCTTTCCAAAACAATACGAAAAAACTTGTGGAATCAAGCTGGACCCAACTAGAAGGGGGGGGTCACTATTTTAGCTACGGGCTTTAAGAAGTATGAGAAAACAGGGTGTGGAGAGATAAATAAGACAAGGGGTATGTCCATATCATGGTTCGCATTTCCCAGCCTTGATCTTGACTTGGTCAGGAATGCAAACTCTGGTGGCTTTGACGAGCTTATCGATGCAATCGTAGCCGTTGACCCGCTTGTAACACCCTTTGATTCCACGGAAGTACTTGACCTGCAGGCCAGTGCAGCGGTCGCCAGTCCCCACCACGTACGCGCGAGTCTTGGGGCACACTCCTTGCGTGAAGCTGAACGAGCTGCCTATGCACGCCTGCACTTGCCATGTGATTTAAATGCGAGTAGGGGCGAGTTACAGGGTGGGAGGAGGGGGAAGCTGAACGAGCTGCCTATGCACGCCCACACTTGTGAAGTGTCGGTGGGGGGGAGTTAGAGGGTGGGGGGGAGTTTGAGGGTAGGGGGAGGGGGAAGAGGGGGCGAGAGTGAAAAGGACGAGAATGGCATGGAGGCGGTAAGCTAGGTAGGTAGGAAGGTAGGTAGGTAGGAAGGTAGGTAGGTAGGAAGGTAGGTAGGTAGGTAGGTAGGTAGGTGGGCCCTTAGGTAGGTAAGTAGGTGGGTGGGTAGGTAGGGAGGTAGATAGGTAGGTAGGTAGGTAGGTAGGTAGGTACAAAGGAAAGTAGGTAGGTAAGTGGTAGGTAGGGAGGAAGGTAGGCAGGCAGGCAGGCGGGTAGGTAGGTAGGTAGGTAGGTAGGTAGGTAGGTAGGTAGGTAGGTAGGTAGGTAGGTAGGTAGGTAGGTAGGTAGGTGAGTAGGTGGGTAGGTTGGTGAGTTGGTAGGTATGTTGTGAAAGATATAAGTAGCTGGAAAGATATTTACACACAGGGAAGCAGCGGGCCAGGTGAGAATGAGATCGTCAAAGCTATGAACCTACGTGGGAATTTAAATGCATAGGGAAGGTCTGGTAGGACTGTGGAAAGGAGAGGCAGGATGAAAGGGACAGGAAGGAGGCGGGAGAGGGTGAAGTGGGGGGAGAGATGGAAGGAAGGGGGAGAGTGGGAAAGGGAAGAGGGCGACAGAGGAAAGAGCAGAGGGAGAGCAGAGGGAGACCTCGAAGCCTGTGAGGCTGCCGACGTCAGTCTTGGGCACGAGGCGGCTGCACTTGATGCCGGGGTTGAGGCGGAAGAAGTCAATTGCGGAGAGCGGCGGGGAGGGCACGGAGCGGATCTGGTCGCACGTCTCCCCGGCCTGCACCAGATAGAACTGCGAGCACACCGGGATGAGCAGCGCCGCTGCGCTCTCCGCCCGCCGCTCCACACACACCGCCTGGCTGGGCGGCAGCACCCCGTTGCTGTCACCAAAGCAGTCCAGCCCGGGGTTGAGGGCCTGGAAGGCCTCTGCGCAGGGCTCATAGCAGTCGCCGATGAGAGAGAAGTACTTCGCTAGTGACTCGCATGTGTCGCCCTGGGGGGATGGGAGTGAGGAGGGGGGGGAAGAGAGGGTGGGACAATGGGGGAGAGAGAAGGTGAGAGAGGAGGACAAAAGGAGGCGTGGAAAAGCATTCCTGGGAAAAGGGCTGCTGGGCAGGGCTGGGGGGGCAAGTTGGGCTCGGTGCTGGGATCTTTGGCAGGGAAGCCTGTGCAGAGAAAGACGGTGCCAGTGACTTCACATGTCGCCCTGGTGGGAGAACGGCGAGAGCAGAGGACGAGATGAGAGCAAGGAGAGCACAAGCGTGATGCGAAGGAGAGCACAAGTGTGAGGCGAAGGAGAGCACAAGCGTGAGGCGAAGGAGAGCACGTGTGTGTGTGTGTGGGGGGGGGGGGGGGGGTGTGCGTGCGTGTGTGTGTGGAGTGGGGGGTTGCGTGCGTGCGTGTGTGTGTGTATGTGTGTAGTTAGGTAGGGAGGGAAGGAGGGAGCGAGGGAGCGAGGAAGGGAGGGAGGGAGAGAGGGAGGGAGGGAGGGAGGTAGAGAGAGGAGAGCAGGGGACAGGAGGGAGAGAAGGGAGAAGAGGGAGAAGTCCAGCCCGGGGTTGAGCGCCTGGAAGGCTGCTGCGCAGGGCTCAGTGGGAGTAGTGAGGGAGAAGTAGGTGGCTAGCGACTCGCATGTGTCGCCCTGGGGGGATGGGAGGGAGGGGGGGAGAGGAGAAGTGGGGAGAATGGGGAAGGAGAACGGAGGATGAGACACAAGGACGAAAGATCAGGATGAAAGGAGACAAGAGCAGGGGAACAGGCGGAAAAGCAGTCCATGGATGAAAGACTGGAAAGCTGCTTCACAGGGATGGGGCTTCGATCTTCGGCACTGCTGCCAGTGGAGAGAGAGAAAACATTAGGCTTCAGCAGCTCACAAGTGTTTCTCCGGTGGGAAGACGGTGAGAGGGAGCATGAGAAGAGAGCAAGGAGGGTGGGAAGAAGTGCATCAGTGTGAAGGTTGGGAGTTGGCAGGTGACTGATGGGAGATGGTCCAGAAGAATTAGGAGGGGCATGGAGTAAGTGAGGAAGAGTGGTTAAAGACATGGAAGGCTGCAGGCTACGGGCAGCAGCAGAGGGAGGGATGCGCAAAGACGGAGGGAGGGAGGGGGAGAGAAGAAGAGGCGGACCTGGGACGTGGTGTAGTAGACGGCGCAGGGCGTGAGGTCGGCTGGCTGGACCACGTTCACCACCGTGCCGACAACGAGAGGAGCACTGCAGCTCAGACCCTGGAGGGGAAGGGGAGCAGAGTGGGGAGAGTGGAGGGCGAAGGGGATGAAGGATGCAAGACGTGGTTGGAGTGTAGGGATTCAACGTGCAGAGTGTGGGCAGAGCCTTTTGGGAATGTGAGGAGGAGGCTCAACAAGCAGCAGTGGAATGAGGGGTGTCATTGCGTTGACGACAGAGAGCATTACAGAGAGTGGGGAATGTGGAGGTGGATTGTGAAGAAGAGACTGGGCGTTCAAGGCAGCAGGAGTGCAAGTACAAGGCCTTACTGGGTTCTGGGCGTAGAGGCTCACTGGGTTCTGGTCTTGGAACTGAGCGAGAGTGAGGCCGTAGACGGGGTGGATGTCGGCACACGTGACACCCAACGACACCACCGTGTATGTGCTGCTGGAGTCGCCTGTGCATTGCGGTGCAGAGTGGTGCAGATGGATGTGTGGTGCAGATGGATATGTGGTGCAGATGCAGTGGTGCGGATGGATTGGCGCGGATGAATGGGTGGTGGGAATGGGTGGGGCCACTGGTTATGAAAGGATATGAATGTGATTAAAGAGGGATGGCTATAAGAACTTGAGGTAGAATCTATACATTAGGTAGTGGGCTCAAAGTTGTTAAGTGCATCAAAAATGGACAAAATATTAATGAATAGGGAATTAACTGCAATTCCAAATGAGGTCGGCTGAAATCTCCAATTGGTGGGCTGGAGATTCAGCTGATCACATTTGGGTAAGGCTGGGACGTTGGTGTAACAACAAGAAAGGTTAAGTTTGAAGGCTTAACTTAACAGTGGTAACAATGGCATGTTGTATAGCCAACATTTCAATGTCTCATATTTTATCAGTGTTCTTCGTGGTAGCATAGCCAGAGTGATTAGACATCTTAAAATACAGGAAATGCCGTATCTGGCGGTGGAAACACAGAAGTAAGAAAAAAGCACAAGAGAGCAAGGCTACCTGGACCACAGGAGAAGGTGCCATCAACGGTGGTGCCCTGCCTGAATCCCGGAGGACACACACATGAGTACGACCCCTTGCCATCATTCACACACGTGCCCACCGCACACGGATTGTGCACTGCTGCCCTGCATGCATCCTCTGGGGAACAAGACAAGAGATGAAAGACACAGCGAATAGGAGCTCACTTTGAGGCAAATGATAGATAGTGGCTGACAGTCAAAGAAATGTGCTGTGGTACACAACACCTATGCAGCCATGTGAGCACCGTGGTGGTTATCAAGACTTGTGGATTGACATATGAGACACCTTCAAAATGACAAGATAGAGACAGGAAAGAACGCTCACTTCAAGCAAAGGAGAGAGCGCCAATGTAAGCTGGGGGAGGGCGCTCACTGTAAGAACAGGAGAGAGAGAGAGAGAGAGAGAGAACTCACTGTAAGCGCAGGTGCGCGAGTTGTCCGGTTGAAGCGCCTCGACGAATCGTGGGTCGTTGCAGTCGCAGTGGTTGCTGGCCCCATCAGGTGTGGGCGTGCACGTGAAGTTGCCACAGGGGTTGAAGAGCGGCCCAAACACCCCATTGCTGGTGCCGTTGACGCTGCAGGGGTCCTTAGCAGCGCGCACCACCGGGTAGATCCCAGGCAGGGTGTTGATCCCACACACGCCGTCGCCCCCCTGGATGTCCATCCGCATGTGCCCGCCGTCGCCCCACTCCGGGCCCCATGAGTTGCGGATGATCCAGAAGGGCGGCGCCATGTGCGGGAAGGTCGGGTCTGAGCCGGTGAGGCGATAGCCCACCAGCAGCACCACGTGGTTCAGGTTGTACGTGAAGCACGAGGGGTCCGCGTACTTGGATAGCTGGATGGGATTCGGGGGTGCATGGGTAGGAAAAGCACCACATGGTTGGGGTTATATGAGAAGCAAAAAGGATGCAGTAAGTGAGTATGTGTGCGCATATGTGCACGTGTGTGCATGCACGCATCCGTGCGTGCATGCATGCGTGTGTGCATGTGCATGTGTGTGTGTGTGTGTGTGTGTGTGTGTGTGTGTGTGTGTGTGTGTGTGTGTTTGTGTGTGAATGAACTCACCCCGTCATGGTTAAGGAAGGAGGGAGCGGTGGCCTGCACATGCACCACCACGGGCTGTCGCTGCACGGCCAGCAGCAGCCCAAACCAGCCGTGGAATGCCGTGCGCTCAAACCCGCCCACTCTGAACGGACCCCCCGATGGCTTGCTCTGCCGTCGGGGCCGAGGGGGGGCAGAGGAAGGGTCAGGGAGGAGGGGTAGGGGAGGGGGCATGTGAGTGGTCAGTAGGAAAGAGGACAACATGGTGGGGCATGTGAGTGGTCAGTAGGGAAGAGGACAACATGGTGGGGCATGCAGTGTGGTTCATTTTGAGATGCTCTTTAGCTTCCCTTGCGCAGGAAACAAAGGAAGTGGCCAGACACCTTATGGTGATGACCAAGCACCTCATAATTGATCGTGTGAAGAACAAGACCCTCGTACTTGATGGTGATGATGAAGAACCTCCTACCAGGCGAAGGGACACTTAGAACGACAAGGGGATAAAAGAACAGAATTTGGTGAGACAAGTAACCTACCAATCCAGGGCCCCGTCCCTTGCCGCAGAGCCCAAGCGCCTGCGCGAGCAGAGCAAAGACAGGCATCCTACAGAGCGGGCTCTGGCTGCTGTTTCTTTTTCCTCCCCTCCCTCTCACCACCGTCCCGGCTGCACCATCCTCCATAAGCCCCAGATTTTTCTTGGCATTGAGAGTGACGAGGTACTGGAAGGCCTGGGAGGGCGAGTTGCCCTGCGAGCATGAGGCGCCGAGGGCGTCGCGCAGCTGGGAGACGGAGAGGAGCAGCACGGCGGAGAGGTTGAAGAGAATGCTGTAGGCCATTTCCACGCTGCCCACCACCGCGTACGCCCAGCAGTCACCTAAGAGGGGGGAGGAAGGTAGTGGAAAAGGGGAAGAGGTTGCTAAGTGGGTTAGTAAGTGGTTAGTAAGTGGGTTCCTGTGCTGCCAATGACTGCTGGGATGGGAAAGCAGGAAGGGGCAGGAGAAAAGATGGGGAGGAAAGGGAGAAGTGGAAAGAGATAACGAGATGGGTAGGAGAGAACAAGTCACAACAGCTCCGTTCACACCACAAGCATCCATACAATGCCTGCTCTCTCATGCCCACTCACGCCCTCTTGTCCTTTTAGCGCCCAGTTGAAAACATATCCCACTCTATCGCATCCTGTCTCATCCCATCCCATCCCATCCCATCCCATCCCATCCCATCCCATCCCATCCCATCCCATCCCCTCTCCACTCCTCCCCATGCCTGTGCCCTCACCACAGGCGCCCTGGTTCTGAACGGGCCATGGCAGCTGCTGGTTGGTCCAGGAGAACGCCTGGCTCACAACCCACACCTCCTCCTCACCCCTTCCCGCTCCCCCATTTCCTCCTCCTGCTGGCTGCAGCGCCTGCATGCCCACGCTGGCGTAGCGGAAAAAAGGATTCGCCCCCACTGGTGACAGCGATGCCTCACCGAACCTGAACCCAAATTGCTGGCCTGAGATAGGGTAGGGTGGGGTAGAGCGAGGTAGGGTAGGGTGGGGTAGGGCATGGTAGGGTAGGCTAGGGTAGCATGGGCACGGGAATGATATTTTATGTGTGAGGTTAGTGAAAGAAAGCCAATGGGTCACGATGAAAGTGAACGCAGTGGAAAGAGACCTGAGGGGCGATTGCATGATGAATCAGTGGAGAACAGGAAGAAAGAGAAGCAAGAAAATGAAATGAAACGTTGCAGATTCAACTCAAGCCACACATACCTGTAAGAGTGGTTGATTCAGGGAGGCCTGGAAAAGGGGAGAGAGAAGTGCATAGAGAGAGAATTCAAGTGAACTTGGGTAAAATATGGTACGATAGCAAGGTTGAGCGGGCCATTCCAGGCCATTCACGGTGTGAGTGAGCAATCGGAAGAGTGGGACAACACAGGGAGAGAGACAGTTGCAGAATCTATGGTAAAACGTTGGTTAGTCGCTCCCCCAGAAATAACTCCAGCTGAGAGACAATAGACACCAGCAGAGGGAGCACACTGCATCAGGGGTCAGCAGGGAGCAGCGGGGAGCAGCAGGGGCAGCAGGGAGCAGCAGGGGCAGCAGCAGCAGGGGCAGCAGCAGCAGGGGGCACAAGCAGCAGGGGGGAGCACCAGGGGGCACAAGGGGGAGCACGGACCTGTGGTGATGTTCCACTCGAGGATGGAGTGGAGCTGTGGGGAGTCAGAGGAGGAAGCAGTGAAGCCCATGAAGAACGACACCTCGGCTGCACTGGGCTGCAGGAACTCGCACAGCGACACCTGCATCGCCAGCACTGCCTTGCCTGGCCGGGGGGACACTTTGGCCGACAGAAACACTCGCAGTGATCCCGTGCCACTGCTGCTGCTGCTGCTGTCATAGCCATCACCGGCAGTAGAACTAGAAGAGGAAGGAGAGGGGTCGAAGACGATCCAGGCGTGCTTTGTCTTCCCATCGTTGAGAGTGAAGGGCGCTTTGGCAGTTGCGATGGAAGAGGTGTTGCCCCTCACACTGAGCCCCACGTGGTTCCTGTCTGGATCGTTGGCGTCGGTGCTCTTAGAAGTGTCAAACTCCACGGCTATGCTGCGCTCATCCATGCCTGCGTACCCCAAACTGCCGCCCCCGCCACTGCCGTCACTGGTGCCACTGCTACCGCCTGTAGCAGCGTCACTGGCGGCAATCACAAATGCAAACCCGTCCCCAGCGCCTCCCGCTGCTGCGGCTGCTGCCCTGCTGGCGGTGGCTGGTTTGAGAATGGAGAAGGAGAAATAGACGGTGAAGGCCAAGGGGCGGCCGCAGGCACCGGCCTTGAGGGCGAAGGAGAAGAGTGGGATGGGCAGTTGGAGGAACGCTGCACCCCACGTGTTGGGCTGTGAGGCCGTCAGCGTGACGCCGCCGTCGTTTGCCACTGCCGCCCTCCCCTTCACTACTGTCTGTGCTGAAGTTGGCTGCACGATTACTGGGCCGCCCCCTTGGCCTGCTAGTGGGAAGGACATCCAGTAAGGAGAGGGAAAGGAACGGGCAGGCAGGGAAGGGGTGAAATGACAGAGGGCAGAGAAGACTGTGGTTAAAATTCAGAGCTTTGAGAGCTCTGCGGCACATCCTCATGTTGTGGGCATCACTGCCACTGGGACGTTGCCGAGCGGCGGGTGAAGGAAGTTCGGAATAGGCAGCTTATGTGCTGGTGCAGAAATGGGAGTTCGGAATGCCGAGTTAAGACGATGTGCCAGAAGAAAATTCCACAAACATGTCCCTTCCAGCAAGTACACAACAACCCACACCACCCCGTCTCCCCCTCCTGCACTCACTTCCTTCAGGGACGCAGCTTCCAGGCAGCTCCCCATTGACAAACCCGGGGTTGCAAGCACACGTGGGCACTCTGTTAGGCCCGTCCACATAGCACGAGCCATGCCCGCCACACGGGGGGTCGGCAGCACTCACTCCGCAAAACACATCACAGAGCTCCTCCGGGCGCTGCACCGCTGCATCCGCAGCCGAGGGCGTGGCAGGCGTGGGGCAGGAGAAGCCTTGGGTGGGGGTTGCGAGGCAGTTGAAGCGGAAGGAGATGGAGCGTTCTGAGCAGTTGGGTGGGGAGGTAAAGCCTGAGGAGAGGTAGTTGTTGTCGAGATCGTAGACGGTGAGGTTTGCCGGGATGGGCTGCAGTACGGGGCCTGTCAGCTGGTTGTTGCGCAGGTTGCTGCGAGACGGGTGGGAAGGAGGGGAAGGAGTGGGTGGGAAGACGTGGGAGTGGTTTCAAGGAGCTCCAAAGATTGTTAATGATCCATTTTGTTGAGACGAGGGGGGAGGACAGGGGATGCGAAAATGGAGTAAAGAGAATGGGATTTGAACCAGGCAGGGGAGGAATAGGGGAGGGAGGGAGAAGCTTCGAGTGAAGGGTGATCAGTTTCACTGTCAGGGATGTATGAGTTTTTGCAGATTAGCAGGCATTGAGGAGTGAAAAGGTGGGGGAGGGGAGGGAGAGTGGTGGAAGGGGATGAGAGGTGGACAGTGCGGAGGACGCACAGGAGAGTGAGGCGAACTAGGCCGGTGTACTGAGTGGGGATGGTTCCATGCAGAAGGTTGTTGCTCAGGTCACTGCCGAGGAGGGAGGGGGGGGGGGGGGGGGGGAGAGGAGAGAGAGGAGAGAGAGAGAGAGAGAGAGAGAGAGAGAGAGAGAGAGAGAGAGAGAGAGAGAGAGAGAGAGAGAGAGAGAGAGAGAGACAAGGGGGAACGCTGAAGCAACGAGCAGTAGCAGCAGCAGCAGTGGTAAGGAACAAGGGCGAATCCTTGTAAGTGCACAAACAGAAGCAAGCATTTGAAATTAGCTAGGTACCCTTGTTCTCAACTCAATCAGCAATGGCCATGCTTTCATAAGTGTGCGTCCAGCACAGAAATCGACCAAGCAGAAACAATGTTGAGTGAGGAGGAAGTTGTATGAGGTGTGCGGATTCTTTGCATGGCTCAACCTGCATGCAAAGAATAAGAGGGGGCGGGGAATAAGGCGCTCCCATGGTTTGCCCTGCGAGGGTCACTCACATGGATTCCAGTTTTAATAGTCCCCCAAGAAGAGTGGGCAGGGTGCCGCTGATCTGGTTGCAGCAGAGGTTGCTGCGGTGGCGAAGAAAGTGAGAGAGGGTGTACACATCGGAGGGCAGCAGGAAGGAGAGTGTGAGAATGACACATGGCCAGCAGCAGGGAGTGAGAGAGGGGGAGAGTGGGTGGGGTGAAGGGGAGGAGTAAGAAACAAACGAGGGGTATGGGAAAAATGAAGTAAGGTGCAAACATGACAAAATGGATGGGGGACGATTTTTTGGGGGGGGGGGGGGGGAGTGGTGGGGGTATGAAACACCAATTAAACAGAGAACAAAGGAATGAGGAGAGATTTGGAAGAGAATGTCGAAGTGGGGAGCGGGTGTGGGGCAGTGAGTTAGAGGGAGTGAAACGATGAAAATGGAAAATGGGAGTAAGGGGAAAAGGAGAGCCGGCACATGGGACGTCATGCGTGGGAGTTGGAGAAGCACTGACATGGCTTGGAGGTTGGCGAGACTCGAGTACTCAGTGGGTATGGAGCCGGTCAACTCGTTGCCACTTAGGTTCCTGCCATGAATGAAGAGCCAGCCATGGGTGAGGGGAGAGAGGGGGCGGCAAGGCAGGTGGGGAAGGAAGGCGAATGGGAGAGGGAGATGGGGAAGGAGGAAGGAAAGAGGGAAGGAAGGGGATGTGAATTTGGAGACGGATTTACAAGAAAGTGGAAAGAAACGAGAGGCTGCGGCGAGAGAGAATGCCACTCACCTTGTTGCTGTGCCAGGCTGCATGAAGTGCAAACGAGCAATTGAAAAGGATGGGTCCCCAGAAACGCATGCTACATGCGGAGCCTCAGACGTTCCCCTACCAGAGTTGCAGAATCAAAGGGAAAGGGGGGGTGGGAGAGGGCAGAGGTGCAGTGCAGCACTCACAGGGCCTTGAGGGTAGTTATGGTGCCGATGCTGGTTGGGAGAGGGCCAGTAAGGTCGTTGTGGCTCAAATCGCTGGGAGTGAAGACAGAGATGATTTGGTTGGTTGGTGGTATATTAGGTGAAATGAAAGGGTTAAAACGGAAGGTGGTAGGTGGGAGCGGTGGGTGCACATGCATAGCAACAGCTATTCATTATCACACAGATATGATGGCCATGGAGCAAGAAGATACCTCTTGTTTGGAATTAGTTGGCATGGCATGATAAGTTACATGACAACAAGATGGAGATAAGTGAGAAGACATCTGAATGGCATTAGTTTCAAGACTTTTAATCGTTGGGGATCTGTTGGAATCATTCCAAACTCCATTGTTTCCTAAATTGACAATAGAAGCTCCAAGACTACTGCCAATTCAAACTAAACTACTACTGTGTCATCACTTTTTCTATCAAATAGAGTAATTTATACCTGTGCAACGAGACGAGTTACACGTTAGGGTGCGAGTAACGAGTTTCGTTTTTTGTAAAATTTTCTCGGCCGAGTCGAGCCGAGTTTTACTCGCCGAGTTTTTTTTGCTCGACGAGTACTCGCATGCTTTTAGGCGAGCATTTTGGGAACTCGCCGAGTTTTTTAACTCAGGGCAACCCAGGGCTTTCATGGGCTTCCCTAGGCTTCCTGGGACCACCTTGTGTTTACCTGGGCGGCCCTGGGACGCCCAGTACTTCCATGATACCAATGGCCTTCACTAGATGTTATGTACAGCGTCGTTCTAGGCAGGAGAAAGGCCCATGGCCGAGCATTACTCGTACTCGGACGAGCTTTTTTAAATGCTCGCCCGAGTTCCCTTTTATAGGCCGAGTACCGAGTTTCCATTTGGGGGAAAAATGCTCGGGCGAGTATTACTCGACTTGGGCTCGTACTCGGCCGAGCAAGGCTAGGGACGAGTCGAGCATTACTCGGCTCGCCCCTTTGCACAGGTATAGAGTAATTCAACTGGGTTATTGTAGCCGACATTAAGACGCTTCAGATCCCATCTATAGCAAATCATTTGGTTCTGTGCGCTTCAATTTGTTGTTTGAGTCTTAATGAAGCCTATTGTGACTAAACCATGACGTATGGCATATGGCGTGACATGGCATTTGGTATGGCATGGATGACAAGGAAAAAGCAAGAGGACGTGTGAAAGTGCACATGAATAAAAAATGATTGCATTTACAGGTTTGTGATGACATCCAATGCAGTGATCCCTGTAGGCACAGTCCCTGATAGCTGGTTGTAGCTCAGGTCCCTACCATGCAAACGCAGAGCGGCAAGGGATAAAAAACAAAGATCAAAGGGGAAAGGGTGCAACAGAGGGGGTGGAAGACATAATGATGAGAAGATCAGGAGCAGGCGAATGGTGACAGACAAGGAACCAAGAGGGAAAAAACATTACAGCAAAGCACTGGGGGATGTGTACCAGCTTGCGGTTGTGCATGAGTGCACACGTCACGTGTATGTGGGGTGGGGGTATGCATATGCTCACAAATGGAAGAGTGCACATGAGCATGTGGAATAAGGCACAGAAACCATTTAAATACGTATGAATGTGGACGACTGTACAACACAAGTGCTGTGCAGGGGTGGTGGGGGAGGCACATGTGCAACTGCATGCAAATATGCTTGTGCATATCTGTGCTTTACGGAATGGCACACCATTGCATGACATAGCACGGGTGTGCTTCCTCGTACAACCTTTTGCAACGCAGGTTTGCTAAGCACATGAATTTTACAGCGCTTGCTTGGTTGTTCATGTGGGTGTCTCTGGTTATGAGGGACGCACGCAAGCAGTGGGGTGCTTACAGCTTCTGGATGTTGGCATTCCACGCAATAAATTCTGCTGGAATGGAACCCATTAAAACATTGTTGGAAAGAGATCTGGAGGAAGAAGTAGTTGAGCGACATAGAGACAAAGGGACAACATGGCAGAGAAATGAAGGGACAAGGCAGAGAGCAGGTTGACATGTGGCATACAAAATGAGGCAGAATGCATTCTGATGGAAACACATTCGCTTGCTGCAAAGAATATTACTATTATGCCAGATAGCATGAGAAGGCCAGTCAGTGCTTTTCACCACAGGGAAAGATGACAGGGATGGTGCTGTTGCTGGGAGTTCAGTGAAGGGAGGGCATGTGGTGTGCA
The DNA here is from genome assembly GCA_947470075.1 of Closterium sp. Yama58-4. Lineage (NCBI taxonomy): Eukaryota > Viridiplantae > Streptophyta > Zygnematophyceae > Desmidiales > Closteriaceae > Closterium > Closterium sp. Yama58-4. Next base: position 1,194,720 of record CANIUD010000042.1, read on the forward strand.
GCGAAGGGAGTGCAGTGAGGGGAGAGCATACAGCTCCTGAAGATACATGAAGCTGGATGGAACGAGCGTGCCCGACAGGCGGTTGAAGCTCAGGTTTCTGTGAGGAGAGAGGGAGGGAGAGGCAGAGAAAGAGAGAGGTACGAAGGGATATTAGTAGAACCTGGCAGAGGCAGTGGAGAGGGACGGAGGAAATTGTACATTTGTCTGTACACGGGAGGATATGAGGGCATGAGAAAAGTACAAAGAATGACCACAAACAGGTCACAAGACTAGTGAGGGATAGTCGCTAACAGGTTGGCGAGTTTGGTGAGGAGGGAGAGGGAGGAAGGCACGGATCCAGACAGTTGGTTGTGACTCAGGTCCCTGTGGCACAGCGGGCATGGCATGGCATGGTGTGGTGTGGTGATGTGTGGTGTGGTGTGGCATGGCATGGTAGCTGAAAGTCACATTCGTAAAAAGGCGAGTAGAAGAGAGAAATCACATGAGCGAACATACAATGACAAGCAGGTGGTTGTGAATCGAATGCATGTCAAGTAGAATGTGGGTCCGCATCCACACTCATACTCAAAAGAAGTGCATCCACACTCATACTAAAAGAAGTGCATCCACACTCATACTCAAATCATCGCCCTCATCTAGAATGTGGGTCCGCATGAAGAAGCCAATAGCTTGCGTCACTCAAGCGGGTTCAGAGAGGAACAAAAAGGGGACTGCAGGAGCTAGAACGGAGTCAAAAGGGGTCCAAACACTCACAGGCGGGGTGTGTTGGTTAGGGCAGCGATAAGCGGCTCTGGGATGGGCTCCGAGAGAAGGTTGGATGATAGACCCCTGAACAAGGAAATGGGGTGCAGTGCGGTGGTAAGGGGTGAGTGTGGCTGGTAGGGAGGGACGACAATGATTGGAAACGATGTGCATGGGATGGAGACACAATCATATGTTGTAGCACGACACACACTACCGCATGCCTGGTACTGACAGGGTGGAGAGCTCGCGAGAGGGTGCGACACATGCTACTACCTAGCATACTGACAGGGTGGAGAGTTGGGAGAGGCGGCTGTAGCCCAAAGGCAGCGAGCCCGAGAAGATGTTGCTGCTGAGGTCGCTGTTGAGGAAGAACGGGAGAGAGGGGAGAGGGTGGAGGGGGGGGAAAAGGCGGCAGAGAGGAGCGAGAGGGGAGAGTGGGAGAGAAGAGAGGGAGGAGTTAGAGGGTAGTGAGCAGAGGAGAGAGGAAAGTAAGAGAGGTTGATGGGAAGACTACGAAGACTAGGATAGAAGATAAGAATTTTTCGAAGAGTGAGATTGTGGTCTAGCTCTTTCGAGTGTTTTAACAGAGGGGGACTCCAGTGCGAGGGTGACTGATGGGTTGCAGGGGACTGATGGGTAGGAAGGGAACTGACAGGTGGAGAAGAGAAGTGGCAAGACTAAGGATGGTCGGCAGCGGCCCGGACAATTGGTTGGAACTCAGATCCCTGTGCGTGGAAAGGAGGAGGGGATTGTAACGAGGAGACACATTCATTTTTCCCGATTGTGGCAAAAACTCATTCAAGTTTGATGGAAACGAAATTGCTGTCACCAACATTTTTTCTCGTGTGTCAACGCCCGTGCGGTGGCAAATGGTTGGGCAAGTAATAATTCGTTGGTAACTGAGATCAGAGGAACGAGCACCTTTGCTTCAAGGTTAAGGGACTGGAACATGCTGAGCTAGAGATGAACTACATTCTCGCACATTTTCTGCACGCACTTCCTGTATCCAGGAGTCCAGGTGTTACACACTATCCCCAATTTCACCCATTTGTGGTTACCAGAAACGGATGTTTAATGCGATGTGAATTGCATTCTATGATGTGAGATGCGGCTTCATTACTTGATTATTTGTGCGTGCATTCATGCTTGCTTTCTTGTATGCGGGTTGCTAGCTGCTCACACTCACAGTTTTAAAAGGTCTGTGAGTTCGGTGAGGGCGGGAGGAAGATTGCCAGAGAACTTGTTGGATCCGAGAACCCTGGTTGGGTTTGGGGAAGCACACCCGCGATATGCCACTCTGGCTCGGAATAACTGATGTTTACAGTGGGGACGTTCGAGGGCGCATGGCGAGCGTGCTGATGGCAAGTGACTAAATGTGATAACAGAGAATGAAAGAATGATGGGCAACGAATTGAGACGGGTGCATGTGTTAAGTGTATGATGCCTGCAAGTGTGTGATGCCTGCAAGTAAGTCGAGTGCGAAGCGGATCTCACTTAGCGTGGATTCCACGCACGCAGATAGCTTGTGATGGGAAGGACAGTGTCGAAAAGTGAGCGTATGCTGCTGCTGTGGTGATGAGAATTATAGCAGACTATGTGGCATGCTGGCATGCAAGCTATTTAATGCCATGGCATGATATCCACGACATGGCATGCATGACATGGCATGCATGACATGGCATGCATGACATGGAGTATGCCTCACAAATTTTGCAATCGCTTTAGTGTAGACATGGAAGCAGGAATAGGGCCGTGGAGAGAATTGCCCGACAAATTACTGCAGGGAGGGAGGAAGGGAGGGAGGGAGGGAAAGGGGGGAGGGGCGAAGGAGGGAGGAAGGGGCCAAACCAGAAGCATCGCAGCTAAAGTGGTAATTTGATCGTGCCATTGCTGTCGCCAATGCACCTGGGATCATCTCCACTGTTGCAGAACAACAGCACCTCCACACTGAATTTAGACAATGGGGGAAGATGTTTGGAGAGTATGAAACTGGGAGAACACCGGCCACGACAAGCCCTGCAGGAGACCAAGGTGGAGGACTGAAGGAAGGTTGTTGGAGTGAGTCTTCCTGATTGCAGCAGCCGGGATGAATGGGGGTCGACGGGATGCAGGGTGTTGTCGAGTCATATCCTGGCCTTGCATTGCAACGCAGGCTCAACACTGACTGTGCAATGAAATGCAATTTCTGACTCAAGAAATATCGACCTGACTGACAGTAGGGCATTACAGCGATGGTCGAACAAGGCGCTACAGCCAGATCAGAACAGGGCCTTACAGTGTTGTGAGGTTAGAAAGTCGGGACAGGAAGGTGGGCAGGGTGTTGGTCAGTCCGCTCCTTGACAGGTCACTGCCAGCCGACGGACAGGAGATTAGGATGGTTGGCTGAGGCAGGTGGATTAAGTAAAGCCGTTCTTGGAGGGGTTGAGTGGATGGATGGTGAGAAGAGGCCAGTGCGACAGGTGGTTTGGAGAGGGCAGCTATAGCATGAGCAGCAGCGTGATTGGATAAGTAGGGTCAACAGGAACGAGCGAGACTGAGAGCATGCAGAACGAGCACAGATAAGGAGAATGTGAGCTAAAAAATCAAACAACCAATTCAAAGACAGCTGAAACAGTCATTTAAAGAGCCAGCTCAAGAGTGAACACAAAGGCGAAGAGGCATGGTCGAAGGCGATGCCTCTGTAGCGATGGAGCAGTCAGCTCAGGAATCAAACTCAAATTTCATCTCAGGGGTCAACTCAAAAGTCAACCCAAAAGGCTCCTTAATGACAGAGGCCCACTCACGGCATGCATACTGACAGACATCACATCAGCATGCTGAACAGATAGGCAAGGCGAGGATTCCTGCCATGCTGCCCAGCGACGTGGCATGCCACCCAGTGGTTTGCGGGCTGATGACACGGCCGGTCCAGTGGGGTTCAGTGCGGCGCAGTGAAGCAGTAAATTTAGAGGTATTGTAGCGATAACAGAAGGTGCTCACAGGGAGGTGAGAGATGTGATAGTTGATATTGGATCCATGAATGCTTCAGAAATGCTGTTGCCACCCAGGGAGCTGTTTAGAGGAGGGGGGGTAGGAAGGGATTGGTTAAAAGTGCAACAAACATGAGTGAAATGTGAATAGATCATGACAAGCAGAAGTGGCAGATGTGAGAGTATCTCGTGTAACGAGCCACAGAGCTGCGTGCATGAGCATGGGGGAAAATGTGCAGTCACAATATACAGAGCATGGAGAAGCACGGTGGAGGGGACGGGAGAAAGGGCCAGCACTAACAGTTCTTGAAGGTAAGCCGCCCCCTTCACATAACTTGGTAGTGGCCCCGTTATATCATTGTTACTCAGGTCCCTGCCATGCATGTCATGGCATGCCACGTCATTCCACACCATGCCATGCATGCCATGTCACACAATGTGTTGCAATGTGAAGGCATGATGAGTAAGTATGAAGGGGGTCATGCCTGCATACCCTTGGCACTCGTTGCACGCATTCAAAGTATAGAGAGACAGGTGAGGCCACGGTGATATCTTGAGAGGGATGTGTTGAGAGAGCGATCCGATCCACAGCAAAATGTATTTCAGACACAGCATGCATGAGCCACTGAATGACGGCATATGCACACGTGAAGCCCCATGCCATGCAGAACCAACCCACTCATGAGTCAGAGGCAAGTGTGGAGTGGAAGAGGCTAGGAAGGCGCTCACAGCAGTGTAAGGTAGCCGAGTCTTGTGATTTCTGTCGGAAGAACGCCTTTGATCCCACAACCGGCCGCACGACTGAAGCGAGAGGGAGATGGAAGGGGGAGTGAGATGGAAGTGCATGAAAGAAGACGTGAGAGGAAACTTGTAAGGGAGGGTGAGGGTGGGATGAAAAACAAGAGTGCGGCAAAAGGTAGCAACTGATTAGGCGGGCCATGAACAGGGCCGGATGGATTAGAGGAGAAAGCCTGGTCATTGCTGCTGGGCATTTCAATCTAGCTTTCAGATGTACAGTGAGTTGGAGAAGTGCAGCGTTGTTGTGGATTCTTGATAAGAAATCCATGATGGGAGAGAAAGAGCATGCAAGCATTACACAGAACTTAAAGCACGCTGGTTTTCTGGTGCAAGGATGCTGGTGATGGTGCTGGTGGTGCTGGCACTGGTGCAGGTGATGGTGTGCAATGCAAGCTGAACTCTGATATGTCAGTGAGTGCTTTGGTTAGCTTACAGCGATTGCAAGTTTAGGTTGCTGTTTATAATTGCTCCTGAAAGGGTTCCTGACAAAGGGTTGTTGGAAATGTCTCTGGAGAGAGGTGATGAGAGAGACGACGAAACAGAAGGATGGTAGAACGATGGGAGCAGTTCAGAGTAGCTTCCATAACAAGAGGACCCATTTAGTGTAAGGTGACTCCACAGGCACAGTTCAGTGTGGCGGGGCGGTGGTTCATCCACCAGGTTATTCAGTGAGGGGTGGGGTGGCCTGTAGATGTGACGTGAATGGACGTGGATTCAACCTTGCAAGGTTCTTCTAAAAATCTAAACGAGTTAAAAAAAGAAAAAACAGGAACACGATGCAAGAAACATGACGGCTATAACGAAAGCGAGCAGTGTCGGAGTTACCCTTTTCCTCCTCCCCTTGGTCCCTTACCCTCTTGTGTCTTCTCTGTCTTCTGTCTTTACCCGCCTGTCTTCCTTCTGCCTACCTTCCACACCTTGTACACTGTGTTCTTCCTCAGCCACTTCCTGCCCCCTCCTGTGCTCGTGCTCGGGCTGCCCGTGCACGTGTCACAGGACCTTCCTGCTGAGGTCGCCGCTCCTTCACTGCCGCCGTGTTCGTCTGGTGATCCACCGTACGCTCACCCCTCTCATTCTCCAGCACCAACACCCCTGATCCCCTTACTTCCTTCACCTTCCACCTCTCTGTCCCCAACCCGACGTCCAACGTGTCCTTCCTTGCCCTGCGCAAGTACACTTCCTGTCCCTCCATTACTGCTGGCTTAGCCTTCCCTCCACCCTGCTGTTGCCGCTGCTCATACCTATGTGCATCCCGCAGCTGTGCCGTGTGCAGGTTCTCGAGCGCTGCAGGAAGCATCTCACGCATGTACCTTGCCCTTGCTTCTGCCAGCGCGACCCACTGTTCTGCCCCTTTCACTCTCACCACTTCCGTGAGCACCCTTGGCGCTCCCACGGGTAAGATCGGCTCTTTCCCAAACAACAGACTGTAGGGGGAGTAGTCCTTCAGCGACGCCTGCTTTCCGAACCTATACCCTGCCGCTATCCAGTCTAGCTCCTCATCCCAGTCCCTCTTCCGCTTCTCCCCGTACGCCCTCAGGTTCCTCTTCAAGGTCTGCACCAGGCGCTCTGTCAGTCCATCGCTCTGGGGGTGATACCTGGACGTCTGCCTGTGTGTCACCTTCGCCTCATCCAGCAGTGCTTGAAATTCCCCCTTGAACTCTGTTCCCTGGTCAGTAAGGACTTCCCCGGGCGCCCCAAATCTGCATAACACCTGCCCCTTGAACGCCCTGGCCACGTGCCTTGAATCTTTGCTTGGAATTGCGCAGACTTCCAGCCACTTGCTGGCGTGTTCCACCATGATCAAGATGTACCGCTTCCCTCCTCTACTCAGTGGCAACTCGCCAGCCAAGTCCAGTGACCACCTAAACCCCAGTCCCCTGATCGGCAATGACTGCAACTCCTGCTTTGCCTGCATCAAACTGGCCTTGCTCCTCTGACAGCCCTCGCACCCGCTCACCCATTCCTTGACCTGCTTCCCCATTCCCTGCCACCACCAGCCTGTTTTCAGCAGCTGAGTTGTGCGCTCATGCCCGAAATGCCCCAATTTACTGTGCACCTCCTCAATCACACCTTCTCTCTCATGTGGTGCCGGCACCAGCTTCCACCCGTCCACTGACTGCAGCTGCAGCTGTCCTTGGTACCATCGGTAATGGTGTCCTCGTGCCCTTACCCCGTCTGCCACTTGCTCATCTGCCTCCGTCTCCCCTCTGATCCACCGCAGTGCCACCGGGTCCTCCCATATGTCCTGCGGCCCTCTCTGCTTCACTACTGCCGCCGCCTCCCCCTGCTTGGCCAGCATCATCAGCGTATGCACTGGCTCTGCTGACGGCGGGTTCCTTGAGAGACCGTCCACGTGCTGTAGTGTCTTCCCTGGCCTGTGCCGTATCTTGAAGTCATATTCATGCAGCGTGACCGCCCAGCGCGCGTTTCTCCCCGTCAGCCCCTGATGTGTCATCAACCACTGCAGCGGCTGATGGTCGGTGATTAAGGTGAATTCTCTGCCCTGCAGATACACCCTAAAGTGCTTCACCGCCCATACGGCCGCCAGCCCTTCCCCGTGATACGAGCTGTACTTTGCCTCCGCCGGGTTGCAGCTCCGGCTCGCATATGCCACTACTCTCTCCTCCCCATCTAGCTCCTGGCAGAGGATTGCACCCATGCCCTGGCTGCTCCAGTCAGTGTATAGGGAAAAGGGCTTGTCCGCCTGTGGCAGTTGCAACACTGTTGCTGTCTGTACTGCTTCCATTAAATCCCTCAGCGCCCCTTCCTGCTCTGCTCCCCACTCCCACTTCTTGTCCTCCTTTAACAGGGAGTTCAGCGCCACTGCTCGCTTGCTGAAATTGGGCACAAAGCGCCGGTAGTAGCTGAGAAACCCCAGCACCGCCCGCAATCCGCTCCTGTCCTTGGGCTGCTGCAGTCGGTCCAATACCGCAACTTTAGCCTTATGAATCCCTATCTGGCCTCCCTTCACCTCATACCCCAGATACTGCACTGTCGCCTCCCCCCACCGACACTTCTTTGGGTGGCAGGTCAGTCCTGCCGCTACCAGCGCCTCCAAGGTACGCTCCACATCTCTCACATGTTCCTCCTCTGTTTTGCTGAAGATGACCACGTCATCTATGTAGCATGCCGCACACTCCAGCCCCCGCAATACACTATCCATCACGCGTTGAAATATGGCTGATGCGTTTCGCAGCCCGAAAGGCATGAACAGCCACTCATAAAAACCGTCCGCCCCGTGAAATGCGGTCTTGCGAACATCCTCCTTCTTGATCCTGATCTGATTGAAGCCCTGCCAAAGATCTAACGTGCTAAATATCTCCCCCTCCCCTAGTCTGTCGAAGATCTCTTCTGCTGTTGGCATGGGGTACCTGTCAGGCACGGTCAGCTTGTTCAGCGCTCGGTAATCCCCACACATGCGCCTGCTCAGCACCTCCCCCGTAAGATCCTTCCTTGCAGCTATCACTGTAGGCGTGGCATACTCTGATTCCGACCTCTGGATCAGGCCTGCTTCAAGCAACTCCTTGCATTTTTCCCTGCAGACATCCTCATCCCCCAAGGCCATCCGCCTCTTCCTCTGGAACACCGGCTCATCTGTAGTCAGCTTCAGCTCCATTTCTTTCACCGTACATTTCCCCAGCTCTTGTAGTGTAAAGGCGAAGGCATGTCTGTACTTGGCCAGCACTGCTTGCAGTGCCTTCTTCCCTTCCTTTCCCATGGTGTCTCCTATCGCCCATTCTGCCTCCTCCTTCACGGGTAAGCTCACCCATGCCCCCACTTTCTGCACCTCTCGCATCTGTTCCTCCCCTTTTGGCTCCGCTTCCAACACTACCCCTCTCCACATCCTCCGCACGAACCACCTCATTACCTGCCCATCCATTGCCTGCCCTAGTGCTCGCCTCCTCTCCTGCTCTGTTACCCCACTTGCCTTCGTTGCGTTTTCCTCATACCCCATCGCCAGCTCCCTCTCCAGCGCCGTAGGTTCTTCCCACTGCTGCTTCGTATGATCATACACCATCCCCTCCCCTGGCTCCCCACCTTCCATCTTAAACCCTGCTGCCTTTTCATAGGCCACTAGGGTCGGCCATGCTCTGCGCTCTGCCCCCACTTTGTTGCAGGGGCATTGTGTCGCATGTCTCCCCTTTTTCACGGGCGCTGCCGTCCTGCCTGGTTCCAAGATATCCCTTACCGTTCTGCTCCAATCCCTCCTTATCCCGTCCAGTTCTTCTTGCAGCTGCTCGTCAGGCACAACGTTCTGCCAGTACCTCCTTACCCTGTGCGCGCGTGCCCCCAACCTCGCGGCGTCGCACCTCACCCCTTTTCCCAGTTTCTTCCACACCAGGTCCCTCACCTTCCTTACCGGCTCCCTGCAGTCTCCCTCTAGGTCCAGATGCTCCAGCAGGTATACCAACTTCTCCTGCCTCTCCCTGATCCAGTCCATGATGCGCAGTAAATCTAGCAGCATCGCTCCTCGGGGGTCCTCCATCCCTCTTCCCTTGCCGGCCCTCGATACCCCTTGGCATTCCCATCCTGCCACCAGCAGGTCCACTGGTCCCCAATCCCTTACCATTTCTGGCGTAATCCCCCTTACATCCTTCACTGTCCTCCGCATTGCTCTGTCTATTACCTTTGCTTCCAGCAGCTCAGGATTCTCCCTCTGGAGCATACGGGCGTGGTGTTCAGCCATCTTCCTGGCCTTCTCGTTCTTCTCCACGTATACCCACTCTTTCACCGCTATCCCTGCTTTTACTACTGCTGCCAAGCCTGCACCGATGCCTCCGAACAGTTCTACCAGCCTTATTGGTTCCTGCCATCCGCCTGCCGCCGCTGCCTTGCCGACCAGCCCTGCTTTTCCCCCTTCCTTTCTCCCTGCCTCGCCTACCGCGTATGCCCTCTTAGGTTCCTGTCTCACAAACTGCACCGGTAACTCCCTCGCCTCACTATTCTTTGTCCAGTACTGCTTCCGAAACTGCACCTGCTCCTTCCATGTGCAGATGGTCATGCCCACGCCCCATATCAGGTCCGTCCCAAGCAGTACATCAAAGTCTTCCGACTCCGATATACCGCATGGCACTTGGAGACACGTCTGCCCTTCCTGTCCTGGCAATAGTGTCACTTCTATGGGTGTTTTCGTGCAGGGTAACCACTTAGGCTCGCCTCCCTCTGCCGTCATCACCAGCATCCCTTTCTTCACGCTCTGTCCTGGCCCTGTTAGTCCTAGCTTCTGTGCCATCCGCTTACCCAGCATGACGCTCTGTGCTCCAGTGTCCAGTATGGCTGTCTTGGCTTTTTCTCCTCCCACCATCACTGCTCCTGGCTCCACCATGAGCACCGTGGCCTGACTTGCTAGTCTGTCTTTTGGGTGCCGGCCAGGCTCCTTTGTTCTGTCCCGCTGTTCCTCCTTGTCGCTCATTGGCCGCCTCCTCTCTTTCATCATCTGTTCTTTCCTTCCGTCCCTGCCCTCACTACGCAGGCCCAGGTCATCTCTGCTGCGCAGCACCATGAACTGGTATTCTGGATTTGGCTCCTCTATCACCTCTGCCTCGTCATCGTCTTCCCTCGCATACAGCCCTGCTTCTTTCTCTGGCTTTCCTCCCAGTGCCTGCAGTTGCGCCTGCAGCTTGCTGATTTGTCCTTTTATATCCTCTGGCGTCCTCCGCTGTCCTCCCGAGCGCTGGTAACAGTCCTTGCCTCTATGCCCCCGCTTCCCGCACACCTCGCAGATCGGTGCATCTGGGCAATCCTTGCGTCGGTGTCCCGGCTTCCCGCAGGTGTCACAATTCCTGCAGTTCCTCATCAAGTGTCCCGGCTGCTTGCACCGGTGGCAGGTGCGTGTCTCCGCTCCTCTCTCCTGCCGTCCTTCCTCCCTTCCTCCTGTCTCAGCCACCATTGCTGCTGCCCAAGCGGGATTCTTTCTCTCTGTCGCTCTTGGCAGGTACACCTCGTATTTCCTCTGTGCCAGCTCCACCCTTCCTGCTAACTCGAACACTTCTTCTGGTGATGCATCCGCCCCTAGCTCATAAACTCTCATTCTCAGCCCTCCTGCCAGTCCCCTGTCCAACCCGTTCAGAAACTTACTGATGATCATGCTGCTGTCCGTGCATGCCACATCTTCCGCCAGGTTCATTAATCGTCCATAGTAAGTCAGCAGCGACTCCTCATCCCTACGCCTGAACTCCTGGAACTCCCGTATGCGCGCTGCCGTATGCCCAGGGAACTGCTTCCTTAGCCGCTCCAAGAACAATACCGTCGGGTCTTCGTCGTCCTCATCTGCCCTTCTCAGCCACTCACCCATCTTCATGCGGTACAGGGTTTCTGCTTCCCCTCCCAATGTGTTTGGCAGGCTTAGGAAGAAGTCGATGGGATCCATGCCGCTGCGATCGCACCTGTACTTGACGTTGCCTATCTGCATCAGGTAGTTCTTAAGGCTTGGGCCTGTACCTTCGTTCCCCGTGAAGCGTACGGGCACCTCCACACTTGGCTGTGCTGTCGCGCTCCATCTCCCCACATCCCAGTTTCCAGAGCCTCCCTGATCTGTTTGAGCAGCCCCTCGCTGCTTTCCTCTTTCTCCTCTGCTCTCCGTGCTGGTCCCATACAGCACCCGCTCTAGCCCTTCACGTGCCGCTCTCGCTCCGCTAGATCCTTCTCCACACTGTCGTGGCCTCCTTATTCCACTCGGGCTCTGACTCCTCCTCCACCCTTCCTGACCTCCCCTGCGTCGTTCTTGATCGCCCCATTGCCGCTCTCTCTGCGCAGGAGACCGCCCCTGATGATGCCGCTCTCGCTCTTCTCGCAGCCGACCTCCTTCCCTTGCTGTTGAACCGTTCGGTGAACGTCTTCCCTTGTCTTTGTAGCGTCCTTCTCCGCCACGCCTTTCTTCCCACTCGTGGTGTCCTCTCTGATGCCGTCCCACGTCATCCAGCTCTTCTTCTCGCTTTCCTGATCCGGCTGCCGATCCCCGCCCAACGCCATGCGTCGTCGGCGGTCATACCCTGGCCTTGGTTCAGGTGAGTGGAAGACACCCACCGGTGCCCCTTGACTTGTCCCGCCTCCTTGGCGCGCCTTCGATCGGCACTCCTCTCCTCTGCCGCTCCCTCGCCGTACTCCTCCGCGCGGTCCTGCAGGTGAGAGCTCTCTTTCCCGGTGTTCTTCGCCTTCCTCTCGCGCTTTTCCACGGCGGATCCGCTCTTCCTCATCCCTCTTGTTGATCCCCTGCTTCCCTTCTTCCCGCGCAGTGGGTGACCCGTTGTGGCCGGCGTCACCGCGTCTTCCACCGCCTCGCACAGTGGGGGAATCTTCGTCGCTGGCGTCGCCGCGCCTTCCGCCGCCCCGCGCAATGGGGGATCCCTCGTCGTCGGTAACGCCGCGCCTTCCGCCGCCCCGCGCAGTGGGGGATCCCTCGTCGTCGGTAACGCCGCGCCTTCCGCCGCCCTGCGCAGTGGGGGACTCTTCGTCGCCGGCGTTGCCACGCCTTCCGCCGCCCCGCGCAGTGGGGGAATCTTCGTCGCCGGCGTCGCTGCGCCTTCCGCCGCCCCGCGCAGTGGGGGATCCCTCGTCGTCGGTAACGCCGCGCCTTCCGCCGCCCTGCGCAGTGGGGGACTCTTCGTCGCCGGCGTTGCCACGCCTTCCGCCGCCCCGCGCAGTGGGGGAATCTTAGTCGCCGGCGTCGCCGCGCCTTCCGCCGCCCCGCGCAGTGGGGGATCCCTCGTCGTCGGTGACGCCGCGCCTTCCGCCGCCCCGCGCAGTGGGGGACTCTTCGTCGCCGGCGTTGCCACGCCTTCCGCCGCCCCGTGCAGTACGGGATCCCTCGTCGCCATCGTTGCCATGTCTTCCGCCGCCCCGCGCAGTGGGGGAATCTTCGTCGCCGGCGTCGCCACGTCTTCCGCCGCCTTGCTCAGCAGGAAATCCTTCCCCGCCAGCGATGCCTCGTCTCCCGCGACCAGGAACAAGCGGGGGCTCTTCCCCCTCTTCTTCATCATCGAGCTCGCCCGTCGATTCCATCTCCACGTCTCCATCGTGATACCCTTCCTCCAGTCCGTGCTGGCCTCCCGCCAGGTTCCACGGATTGCTCGTTGCGGGTCGCCTCCAAGGCTCCGATCTGACGCGCAGATCCTCCCCGCTTCCCTCTCCTCGCACGCCCGTTGGCATCACCGGATCCGCACGATACGCTGCCCTCCGCGGCGAGCGCGTTGGCGACCTTCCGCGCTCCCTTGAGCGCCTCATACGCGACGGAGAGCGCTCCCGCCGCGAGTACGTACGCTGCGTCCGCAGCTCATGGCGATCCATATCGCCGGCGCACTTCTCTCGACTTGTGAGAGTTACGGGCTCCCACAGGATGGCTACCAAGAGCGGCTTAGTCACCTAGCTGCGATAGCTTGAGTACGGTAACAGAAATCCGCTATGATAGGTAAACAAGTCGAGAGAACAAGATTGCTTTGCTAGGCTAGGCTTCTTGTGCATTGCTACCCAGTCGCGCAATTCTCAGCGTGATGGGTTGAGCCCGAGCCGCCTAGGCCTTGGATTGGCCCTCGCCAGATTTCCTGTCTCCCAATGTCCCTGGAATTGCTCCCGCAGCGCCCTGCGCCCCCCAATGTCACCAACCCTTCGCTTCTCCCAATACCCAACTACCCCCCCTTTATAGCTTGAATAGCAATTGCTACAGCACTACTACACCTCAATTAGCAAATGTCCAGAATATGATGCACTCACCATTAGATTCGGTGACAGCAGGGCGCTCGAACCGGCTGGCCCGCCTGTCGTCTGGACTATGAACAAGGTTCGGCCCTAAACCAAGTCTAGAACAGCACTTAATCAGAATGGTATTTGAGTGGAACGAAAGGAAAGGCAGGCGCACAACGTATAGAGAGAGGTGACGGGAAACGCCTGATTTATGTCGCCTGTCAGCTGGTTGTTTGCCAGCTTCCTGTGGCACGCAAACACGAGAAAACATGGAGAGGGGAAAGGGGTGAGGAGGTGGAGATGAAGATTGGGGTTGGGAGAGTGACGTAGTTGTATCTCCCACCTTGGTATTACAGAGGATTGTTCGACAGGGGGGAGACGGCAGCACATATCTGTTGAGAGAGGGTACGAGGAGAAGGAAGAACGTATGAGTGTGTGAAAAAGACGAGAGGAAGCTGTCGGAATCTGTGCACTCTGCCGGCTTTCCTCTTCCTGTGTCCGCTCTGTCGGTGGTCATCCCTTGGGCCTTGCTGTCGCCCTTCCTGCCACATGCCCTAAACATACAAGCAAGCAGAGGCCTCCTGGCTCTCTGCGCACCTAAGTATCTTGTTTACTGTTACCGTTGCCTTTGCTTGGCCACACTTTCGGCGTTCCCGCTGTGGGAGCCGTTACTTGTTTCGGCATTCCCGCCGACCTTTGTTGTTCGCTACAAGCGAGCTACACTACTCTTGGCACACAATTATATGAAGGTTGCTGCTATTACCTATTTATCTTAGGCCTTTCTTAATTGTGTGACAGCTGTCGGAATCTGTGCACTCTGCCGGCTTTCCTCTTCCTGTGTCCGCTCTGTCGGTGGTCATCCCTTGGGCCTTGCTGTCGCCCTTCCTGCCACATGCCCTTGCCCCCTCCTCGGCTCCCTGGCCCCTGGGTTGGCCGATGGATCCCTTTTGGTGTCGGCAGGGAGGCTAGCCACTCCCTCGTTCCGCCTGGGTCGGGCGGCCGCCACGTTGGTGACATGATCTCGCTTCTCTTCCCCCTTCGCCCCCACCAATACGATCACCCCTGAGTCTTTGACTTCCCTCACCTTCCACCTCTCCTGGGTGAGCCCAATGTCCAGCAAGTCTCCCTTGGCTTTCTTGAGATACACCTCGCTTCCCGGCTGCACGTCGGCCTCCTCCCTTCCTGTATCCTTGCGCCCCCGCTGTCGGTACCTCTGCACGTCTCGCAGCTGGGCCACGTGCAAGTTCTCCAGCGCGGCTGGCAGCAGTTCCCTGAGGTACTTCGCCCGCGCCTCGGCCACGGCCACCCAGTCTGCCTCCGTCCCCACCAGTATAGTGTCTGTCAGCAGCTTCGGGGCGTCAATGGGCAGGATCGGCTCTCGGCCGAGGAGCAGATAGTATGGCGACAGGTCTCGCAACGCCGCTTGCTTGCTGAAGCGATACCCCGCCGTCACCCAGGGCAGCCGCAAGTCCCAGTCTCTCTTGTATTGCTCCCCGTAAGCACGCAGCCCCTTCTTGAGGGTCTGCACGAACCGTTCCGTCAAGCCGTCGCTCTATGGGTGGTAGCGGGACGTCCTGCGGTGCGTGATGCCGGACTCCTGCAGCAGCTGGTCAAAATGGCCCTGAAACTCCGTGCCTTGATCGGTAAGCACTTCCCCGCAGGCTCCAAACCGCGTCAGGACTTGTTCCTCGAATGCCTCCGCGATCCGCGCTGAGTTCTTGCTCGGTAGCGCCTTCACTTCCACCCACTTGCTGCCATGCTCTATCATAATGAGGATGTAGCGTTTTCCTCGTCGGCTCAGCGTCATTTCCCCTGCGAGATCGAGCGACCAGCGGAACCCCAAACCGTAAATTGGCAGCGACTGGAGCTCTTGCCTCCCGCGCTCTAACTCCGCCCGGTTACGGCTGCACAGCTCGCACGTCTGTACCCATTCCTTCACCTGCCTTCGCATCCCGGCCCACCACCAGGTCGTCCCAACCAGCTGCAGCGTCCGGAGCTCTCCATAGTGTCCTAGCTGCCGGTGCACCCTGGCTATGATGGCTTCTCGCTGCCCTGGCTCGGGCACTACCTTCCAGCCTGCCTTGGTGTTCACCTGTAGCTGGTCCTGGTACCACCGGTAGTGAGCCCCTCGGGCTCGTACCCTCTCTGGCACTCCTCCCTCCTCTCCGGTCTTGCCCTGCACCCAATCTAGCACTTCCTGGTCTTCCCACACATCTTCTGGTCCTCGAGATTGGTTCTTCCGTGCTCCTTCCTTGTCGATATCGAGGGCTAACGCTACTAAGCATTCCGTCGGGCGGTCGGTTGCTGGATGCCTCGATAGCCCATCTACGTGCTGCATGCTCTTCCCCGGCCGATGCTTAATAACGAAGTCGTATTCCTGCAGGCGCATAGCCCACCTAGCGTTCCTGCCTGTAAGGGCCTGGTTGGTCATGAGCCACGTCAAAGGCTGGTGGTCTGTCACTAGCGTGAAGGGCCTTCCTAGCAGATACACCCGGAAGTGAGTGATCGCCCAAACAGCTGCGAGCCCTTCTCCCTCGTACGAGCTGTAGTTCGCTTCCGCCGGATTGCAGCTGCGGCTCGCGAAGGCTACTACCTTCTCTTCTCCTCCCTTCTCCTGGCACAGGACCGCCCCCATCCCCGCGCTGCTCCAGTCCGTGTACAAGGTGAAGGGGTCGTCCTTGGTGGGTAGTGTCAGAAATAGGCTTAGAAGCGATGCATTAGTAATGAGCTTGAAGCTCTTTAAGTACATCCAAGAGGGGTAGGAAAAGGATGGGGAAGGGAATCGGGGGCAATCTCTAGGGATTGGGGGTAATCCCAAGGCAATCTCCAATTGGTGGGTTGGAGATTGGTTGGAGATTACATTTGGGTTTGGTTGGGATGTAGGTGTACACCCAACCAAACACAATGTGCAAACTACACTACTCTAGGATATAGAAAATACAAAGTACAAATTGTGAGATTGAAGACTAACACTAACACCCCCCCATAGGCGTCAATCGAACTCAGGGTAGAGAGGGTGGAGCACAGAGCCCCATGGCGCCAAGGAGACGGTGGTGGGGAACTTTCCCAAGGGGCTTGGTGAACAGATCAGCCAGGTTGCAGTCAGATGCAACGTATTCCACTTTCAACTGCTCTTGTTGGACAAGGTCACGGATGAAGAAGTGCCGGAGTTCAATGTGCTTGGTGCGGGTGTGATACACAGGGTCTTGAGAGATGTGGATGGTACTCTGGTTGTCACACCAGAGGGTAGGGGCGGACTGTGGGAAACCAAGTTCCTGGAGGAGGAAGGTGAGCCAACGAGCCTCCTGAGCAGCCATGGTGCCTGCGTAGAGCTCTGCCTCACATGAGGAGAGGGAGACTGCAGACGACCTGGTGGAGCGCCAACTGACAATTCCGCTCCCAAGGGTGAAGCAGTACCCCTGAGAGGAGCGTCGGTCGGTCTGGTCATCAGCCCAGGAGGAGTCGGTGTAACCCTCTAGGCGAGGAGGGGAGAGCCCACCGAGTGTGAGGACGTGAGACTTGGTGCCCTGAAGATAGCGCAACACCCGCTTGGCTGCCTTCCAGTGAAGGTCAGTGAAGCGTCCAGGGGCCACGTAGCGAGAGAGGACACTGACAGGATAGGCCAGGTCTGGCCGGGTGCACATCATGGCGTACATGAGGGACCCAACAAGCTCCGGGTATGGCTCAGAGCAGGCCTCTGGTGTGGGTACCGCTGGAGCTGTGAGGAGGTGTTGCAGCGGCAGCGGGGTGGCAACAGGTGTGCATAGCTCCATCTCAAATCGCTTGAGCACATTGTCGATGTAGAACTCCTGGGAGAGTGAGATGGTGCGAGCCTTGCGATCACGAGTGATCTCCATCCCCAGGTAGTGCTTGAGGTCACCGAGGTCTTTCATCTGGAGAGCCTTGCTTAGGGCTGCCTGGACTGAGGTCATCTGGGCCGAGTCCTTGGCCACGAGGATGAAATCATCCACGTAGACTAGGATGTAGAAGGGCTCAGAATGACGGCGGATGAAGAGAGTCGGGTCAGCAGTTGAAGGGTGGAAGTCCAGGGAGAGGAGGACTTCTTTCACCTTGTTGTGCCATTCGCGAGGGGCTTGCTTAAGGCCGTAGACGGGGCGATTCAGCTTCCAGACAGTGTTGGGAGGGAAATCTCCTGGGAAGCCTTCTGGTCTGTCCATGAACACTGTCTCCTTGAGACGTCCTTGTAGGAAGGCGGATGAGGCATCCATGGATTTGATCTCGAAGTCTTCTCGAGCTGCGACATCCATGAGCGTACGAATGGTGGGAGGTTTGGATGTGGGGGAGAAGGTTAGGAAGAAGTCGCGGTACTGCTGCTGGGTGAAGCCCTTGGCTACGTAGCGCGCTTTAAACACCGGTGCCTCGTCTGGGAGCTGTTTTACACGGAACAACCACTTGCCCCCGACGATGTTGACTCCTGGAGGTGGAGTCTCGTCGTCGAAGGAGTGGTTGCGGGTGAATGCTGCAATCTCCGCGTCCATGGCAGCACGCCATTTGGCAGAATGAGGGCCTGAGAGAGCCTCTTGGACGGTGAGAGGGATAGGGATGGTCGGGTTCTCCGCGAAGTTGAGGGAGGGTGAGCCAGTGATGTCGGGGAAGATGTGTGAGAGCTGAGGAAGGACTGCATGGAGATCACACAGTTCCTCATGCCTGTCTTCTAGAAGGGTAGAGGGCACATCCCCCCCAGCAGGAGGAGGCGGTGTGATCGCGGTGTATCGAAGAACCATCGCGAGTGGAAGAGTAGCGCGATGTGAGCGAGTGCCATGAGCCACCGGGGAAGAGGGTGGGGCTGGCGGGGTCGGAGAGGGTGACTTAGCAGGCTTGGGCGGGGGAAGGGGTCGCCGGCGGTACGTGATCAGCTCGGGCGACTGTGGGAGAGCGGGTTCCTCTGTGGTGGGGGGAGCCGGGGGAGGAGGTGGGGCCGGAGGGTGGGACCGCCGATGGTAGGTGATAGGTGCGCTCGGAGGGGGCGGCGCAGCGGGAAGTGGGGAAGGTGAGGGGGAGGGAGGAGCAGCTGCCGAAGACACCGGTGAGGCCGGGTCAGTGACCTCAGAGGGAGATGGTGCGATGGCAGGAGAGGGAGGAGGTGAGGGAGCAGGAGCAGGCGGGAGGTCGGGAGGCGCATCAAAGTCTGCCCACACGAGGGAGGGTGGATCAGGGAGAGGGTCCCGTCCCGAAGGGGAGTAGAATGGGCGGGTCTCATCAAAGACAACGTCACGGCTCCTGACCAACTGAGGAGTGGAGGGATTGAGGAAGAGGTAGTCAGGTGAGTCGGCGTTGTGCCCGAGGTAGATGCACGTCTGAGTCTTGGGACCGAGCTTGCCACCGGTATGCCGTCGAGCCTGAGGGTTGAGGAGGACATAGGCGGTGCATCCCCAAACGCGAAGAGAGCGAGCAGTGGGCGTTTTCCCGAGCCAGAGTGTGGTTGGAGTGGTGTCGGGAAGGTGCGGGTGGGGGTAAAGGTTGTAGAGGAGGGCAGCGTGGTAGAGAGCGTACCCCCAAAGAGAGTGAGGAGCGTTGGAGTGGCTGAGGAGGCACCGAGTGATCTGCACCAGGGTGTGGTTGCGGCTCTCAGCTATGCCGTTCTGTTGAGGGCTGTCAGGGAGGGTGAAGTTTTGCTGGATGCCTTCGGAGGAGCAGAAGGCTTTGAGCTTGTCGTTGCAGAACTCACCCCCCCCATCCGAGTGAAGGCGCTTGACCTTGCGGTCAAAAGTGGTCTGTGCCTGCTTGACCCACGCTATGATGACCTCGGGTGCCTCAGCCTTAGTGTGGAGGAGGTGAACAGAGACATAGCGGGAGTGGTCATCCACAATGATAAGGAAGTAGCGATAGCCACCTCGTGCGAGAACAGGGGCAGGGCCCCAGACGTCCATGTGCACGAGGTCCAGTGGTGCTGCAGCGATTGTGGGTGAGGCAGCATGGGGCTGTTGGCGCAGTTTGCTCTTGGTGCAATCAAGGCACGTGGGAGCTGGTGAGTCAGGTGGTGGGGGAAGTGCGGCTGGCAGGCCGAGGAGAAGTTTCTTGGAGGCCATGTCAGCAAGAGTGCGGAAATTTGGGTGCCCGAGCCGATGGTGGTAGAGGATGGTCGGGTTGGAGAGGGTGCGACATGAGCATGGTGTGATAGTGGCCTGTGCTTGGGTGGTTGACACCTGTGGGAGAGGGACGCGTAGCGTGTAGAGGCCGTTGCTGTTGAGGGTGTAGCGGGCCAGAGTTTTGTTGGTGCGTGGATCGATGATGTCGCAATAGTCCTCGTTCTCTGGGAAGATGGTGCGTAGCCCTGCCTCCTGAATTTCTGTTTGGGCAACTAGATTGTGACGCAGTGAAGGCACGCACATGCCAGTGACAGTGCCGGATGGGAAGGCGGGGCATGGGACTGTGGAGGTACCCTTGGCGAGGGTGGTGAAGCTTGAGTCAGCTCCTAAGAGAGGGATAGGTGTTGGGTAAGGTTTGAAGGAGAGGGTCTCCTTGAGCACGGTGTGAGTGGCCCCGCTATCGAGTGTGAACTCTATGTATTGTGGTGCGTGTGATGAGCCGATGTACTGTGAGGTAGCTTCATTAATCATGGCAGTGCCAGGGAACAACAGGTTGATACGCACATCAGCAGGAGCAGCATCACTAGCACTAGTCGAAGCGGGGTCCTGGACCTCAACTAGGTTGGCCTTGCGAGAGCGCATCCAATTCGGCGGCTTCTTGTCCACTCCGTGAATGGCGTACCATTCGTCGTCTTTCTTCTTGAAGCACGTGGCGAGGGGGTGGTTAGTGCCACCACACACTTGTCCCTTGCGATTCCCATACTTGACGACGTAGGGGCACGGAGGAAAGCGGTTGCGCTGGAAGGGCGCCGAGGCGAGAGCCGCTGCGACACTTGCTTGAGGCATGGGAGCGCGGATAGCGTACGCCTTGGCCTGAGCCGTGGAGTCTTTCTCGGCAGAGAGGAGTGCGGTGGAGACCTTAGCAAAGGTGAGGTCCTCTGCTGAGAGTGTGAGGAGCATCTTCCTCGTGACCTCATATGCCGAGGTGAGTCCAACAAGTAGGGCGGCTGCAGGGGCTTGCTCGGGGAAGACTATACCCAGCTCCTTGAGTTCGCCATGAATGGTCTGCACCTTGGCAATGTAATCGGCCATTCCCGAGCAGTCCTCAAGGCGGACCTGAAACATGCTAGGGATGAGAATGGCCACGCCGACCGCCGTCTTGTTCATGAACCGATCCTGGAGGTACTTCCAGATGGCGTTGGAGGTAGGGTAGTTATGGAACGTGTTGACAAGTTCGGGAGGGGTGGAGGCGATGAAGACGCTGATGATGGCAGCATCGGCCTTCTCCCATTTCCGGTACTTCTCAACAGCCTCCTCGTACGCCCTCACGTCAGTATCACTTGGAGATTCGGTCGGCTCACGGGGAATAGTAGGCTGTTTCCCCTTGCCACGGTTGAGGAGGACGTCCTTGAGGTCAAGGCCCTGCACGTCACGGCTCAGGAGGTGCTTGTCAACTCCGTAGCTCCACGCCTTGAAGTTGGAGCTAGAGCCATCAGCTTCAAGGCGGAGCGGGGTGATGGGGTTCGCCATGGTGGAAGACGAGAGAGCCATGGTGGAGACCCCTTCTCGCGCGGAGCGCAGCGCGGCGATTCCGAAATCCGACGGACCGGAATAGCGAAAATCGTCAATGTCGGCCGCGTCGGAATGTCACGTAGAAGGTTTTTTCTTTTTTTTTTTTCCTTTTCAGGCCGCCAAAATTAGGTCGAATCGGCCGATTTCCGTAGATCTATCACACATCCCCCCACACACCACCCTCGGCTTCGCGGCTACACGGCTGCTCTGCTTCGCGGCTACACGGCTGCTCGGCTGCGCTGCTGCACCTGTTCAGCTGCGGGAAGGGGGAAGGGGTAGGAGTGCAGATGCGGGGCGACGGGCGGCAGCCCGACGTGAAGCTGCGGGGCGACGGGCGGCGGCCCGACGAGAAGCTGCAGGGCGACGGGCGGCAGCCCGACGAGAAGCTGCGAGGCGACGGGCGGCGGCCCGACGTGAAGCTGCGAGGCGACGGGCGGCGGCCCGACGAGAAGCTGCAGGGCGACGGGCGGCGGCCCGACGAGAAGCTGCGGGGCGACGGGCGGCGGCCCGACGTGAAGCTGCGAGGCGACGGGCGGCGGCCCGACGAGAAGCTGCAGGGCGACGGGCGGCAGCCCGACGAGAAGCTGCAGGGCGACGGGCGGCGGCCCGACGAGGAGGAAAGCGAGCGTTAGGTTATAGCGCGGACGATGCGCTTACCAGATAAATTACCGTATCCATGGTCCGATGAAACACGGCGGGAGCATTCCTCGTGCCGAATGGCATCACTGTCCATTCGTATAACCCGTCGGGCCCGTGGAATGCGGTCTTCTTGCAATCCTCTTCGCGGATGAGGATCTGTTTGAAGCCTTGCCGGAGGTCGAGGGTGGAGAACACCACTGCGCCATGTAGCTTGTCGAATATTTCTTCTCCCGACTGCATGGGGTATCGGTCGCACCGTCACCTTATTTAACCCTCTATAATCGCCGCACATCCGCTTAGCGGACACTTCTCCAGTGATATTGGTCCGGGACGCCACTACGGTCGCCGCTGCAAAGTCGCTCTCTGACCTTCGGATCAGCCCGGCAGCCAACAGCTCCGCGCACTTGGCTATGCAGACCTCCTCGTCTCCCGGGCTCATACGCCGCTTACGGTGATAAACCGGCGTGGCGCTGTTGAGGGTGATCCTCATCTCTTGTACTTTACACCTTCCGAGCTCCTGTAAGGTGAATGCAAAGGTGGCTCGGTGCTCCTTCAGCACTTCCCGTAGCGCTGCCGCCGCCTCTGCCCCCAGTCCGTCCCCGATATCCCAATCGACTCCCTCGGTTCCCCCCGCTCTTCCCTCTGTCAGTGGCTGCTCTTCGGCGGCGGCTCCTTGTTCTGGCGGAACTTCGACCGCCATGAAGGTCCACCCCTCTCGGATCCGCGCGTTCCTCTGTTCCTCGATGCTCGCTAGCTGCTGCCTCCTCCAAGCGGCTTCACTCTCATCCTGGTATCGCAAGCTTCCGTCCAGCTCCCTTTGCACGGCCTTCGTCTTCAAATGCATCCGAATCGTCTCCAGAATCCACGTCATGGCATTCAAGTCCATGGCCCTCCCCAGGGCGGCGCACCGCTGGGCCTCAGTCACGTCTGGATGCGCCGTCGCTCCCCACTTGTGTCCCATCGCCAACTCTCGCTCTTCCGCGGTAGGCGCCTCCCATTTCCGAGCCCGGGTATCGTACACCATCCCGGGTCCGGGCAGGTCTCCTTCCATCTTGAATCCCCTGGCGTCGGCGAACGAGACCAGTGTCGGCCAGGCTCGGCGGGGTTCTCCGGGCACATTGCAGGGGTTTTGGGACGGGTGGTCCTCTGCCGTTACGGGCGCTGAGATCCGGTTTGGCCCCAAGATATCCTTGACCAGTCGTGGGTGAGGCCGCTGCATTTGCGCCAAAGAGTGCCGAAGGACCGCGTCAGACACCCCATTTCGCCAGTAGCGTCTCGGCCTGTGAGCCCGCGACCCCAGCTGCGCGGCGTCGGCCGCCACTCCCCTACCCAGAGCCGCCTGGATCTCGTCGAAAGCCAAACGCACCGGCTCCCTCCGGTCGTCAGCCATATCCACGTTCTCGAGCACGTAAACGAATTCTCGGCCTGACTGCTGAAGCATCTTCAGCACTCCCTCTAAGTCCCGGAACGAGGCCCCCCTCGGATCGTCCATCCCCCTTCCTTCGCCTGCCCTCGAGTAGCCCTGGCATTCCCACCCGGCAATCACCAGGTCAATAGGCCCGCATTCCTCCAGCCAAGGCCTGGTGATGTCCCGTAGGTCATGTACCCCGTCTTCCCCTTCCATGTGGATCGCGGAAATCGTAAACTGCTGCGGGTACTCCTCAAGCAGCTTCAAGGCGTGGTGGTAGGCCATCTTCCTTACTACCGGGTCTCTTTCCACATGGACCCATTTCCGTACGCAGCAGCCGGCTTTCAGAGCGGCTGCTAACCCCGACCCGATTCCTCCGAACAGCTCCAGGATGCTAATCGCCCCTTCCAGGCACCAGGTCCGTGTGACGAGGGCCCGCAGGTCTGATGGCGTGTTGCCCAACTCCGCTTGCTCCATCCGCTTCGTTCCATCTACTGCGTATTCCTGCCAGGTCCAATCGTCTAGCTCCTGCGACAGGTCCGCCTCTTCCGCCCTATACGCCGCTCTCGGCTCTTGCCTGGCGAACCGGACTGGTAACGTCCCGACGGAGCTCTCCGGGTCCCAATACTGCACCCGGTACAGCATCTTCTCTTGCCACGTGCAGATAGTTGCCCCCACTTTATATAACAGCTCCATGCCGACCAGCACGTCGTAATCTTCCGACTGTGAAATCCCGCAAGACAGTCGGACGCAACATTCTTTCTCGGTACCTGGTAGTAGCCGAATCTCTACCGGCCGCTTAGTGCTAGGCATCCACTTAGGGTCTCCTCCCTCGGCGGTCATCAGCAGTATCCCCCGCTCCACCTGCATCTCGGGCAAATCCAACTTGAGTTGCTTCGCCAACCCCTTTCCCAAAATCACGTTGTAGGCGCCAGTGTCGATGATCCCTTGGCGCACGGGAACCCGCGTCCGCTATCAGTACCGACGCCCGACACACCATCCTCTCGTTCGGGTGTCTTCGCATGTCGCTGGAGGACGGCCCGTCTCTCATATCGGACGCTCGTTCCCGTCGCGCCGAGATGCGAGATTCCCCCACGGTGTCCGAACGGGAGCGGAGATCCAAATCGCTGCGGTCTCGTGGATGGGCCATGAAGCCGTACTCTCTCACCAGTTCTTCTTCGGGCAACTCGTTGTCCGCTACCTCCTCGATGGCCATCATGGCTTGACTTCTGCCGCGTCGCCGCCCTTGGCAGTCGTTCGAGTCGCGACTGTAACTTCCGAATCTCCTCCTGCAGCTCCTCTCGGGATTGGGGCTCCGCCCCCGGTTTTCGCTGGTAACACTCGCTCTGCCGATGCCCCTTCTTCCCGCAGTGTTCGCAGGAAGGTACGCTCGGACAGTCCCGCTTTAGATGACCGACTTCGCTGCAAGTGTGGCACTTCCGCTGATCGCTTCGGTCGGGGAGGCCCTTCTCCTGCTCGGGCAACGCCGAGGCGGCCCAGCTCGACCGTTCCCGGGTCTTCTGCGGTCCGTCATCCAGCTCCAGCAGCCGGTGCGCGTGCTCAGTTCGCTTGGCCATGCCGTAGACCTCTTTCAGAGTGACGTCGGCGCCGATGCCGTAGACTGCCGTCCGCACCACTGGCCTCAGCTCGTCGTCGAGTCCACGGACGAACTTCGACACTAGGAGCCGTTCGTCGTGCTTCTCCAGATCTTCCGCCAGCTCCACTAGCCGGTTGTAGTAGGCCAATAGCGACTCGGCTTTCCCTCGGCGGAAATCGCGAAATTCTTCTATCCTGGCTCTGGTCTGCCCCACGAACTCTTGTTTCAGCAGCTGAACAAACCGCTCGGTCAGATCTCGAATTACTTCTCGCGCGAGCTCGTCCAGCACTTCGCTCCTCACCATGCGGTAAAAAGACTCCGCTTCGCCGGCAAGCGTCACCACCAGCTTCCGGAAGAACTCGTTGGGGTCAAACCCGTCTCTCTCCCAACAATACTGCGCCGTTTCTAGTTGCATAAGGTAATTCTTCAAGGACGGCCCTGTCCCTGGAATCCCGGTGTAACGATCCGCCACTTCTATCTTCGGGAGCGCCGACGCTCTCCACCTCGTGTGTGCGGCCGGCGTCTCTCGGTCGTCGCGTAACACTTCCAGAGCCGCCTGGCTCGGAACTAGATCTCGGGGCGACTCCGACCTCGCTTCCGCGCGGTGCTCTCTGCCATTTTCCTTCGGCGGCTGGCTCGAAGCGTTCGCTCGCATGCCGGGCATGGGTGCCGGCGATTCCCGGTCCATCCGTGCGTTCCATCGGGCCTGTGCCGCTCGTACCCAAGTCGCGGCCGGCGGAATCGTCCCTGGGTCCGACGCGGGATGCCGCTTGTTCTCCTCTTCTCCGGCTACGCCTCCGCGTTCTCTCTGATGTGGCGTCCGGTAGCGGGGCGAGTCACTCCGATGTGAGGCAGGGGAACTGCGTTCCTCTGACGCTGAACTATTCGCTTGGGCCCGCCATCCTGGCGTAGCGGGCGTAGTCTCCATCGTGCGTCTCTGATAGCTAAAGCCTGAACGAAGCAGAACATCGTCTGTCATTCCTTGCTTGTATGTGGTAGATTTGTCTGACACGCAACAACACACGGGAAGAACTCGGCTGGCTCTTGCTTGAACTGGCTTCTCGAGCTAGGGTTTGGTAATCCGTTCAGCTAATTGAGAAAACATACAAGCAAGCAGAGGCCTCCTGGCTCTCTCCGCACCTAAGTATCTTGTTTACTGTTAGCGTTGCCTTTGCTTGGCCACACTTTCGGCGTTCCCGCTGTGGGAGCCGTTACTTGTTTCGGCATTCCCGCCGACCTTTGTTGTTCGCTACAAGCGAGCTATACTATGTTAGTGTTAGTCTTCAATCTCACAATTTGTACTTTGTATTTTCTATATCCTAGAGTAGTGTAGTTTGCACATTGTGTTTGGTTGGGTGTACACCTACATCCCAACCAAACCCAAATGTAATCTCCAACCAATCTCCAACCCACCAATTGGAGATTGCCTTGGGATTACCCCCAATCCCTAGAGATTGCCCCCGATTCCCTTCCCCATCCTTTTCCTACCCCTCTTGGATGTACTTAAAGAGCTTCAAGCTCATTACTAATGCATCGCTTCTAAGCCTATTTCTGACATGGTATCAGAGCCCTTCAACCGCATACGCGGATCGTGATCTTCTTACCTCTGCGGATACTCGTCCCGCAAACCTCGGCGAAGCCATCGTCAACCTCGTCGCCGGTGATTCGCGACATTCGTCGGCGGAAATTTTCCCGCTGCACCTTCCCGTCACTTTCGACGGTAATTTATCTGGTAAGCGCATCGTCCGCGCTATAACCTAACGCTCGCTTTCCTCCTCGTCGGGCCGCCGCCCGTCGCCCTGCAGCTTCTCGTCGGGCTGCCGCCCGTCGCCCTGCAGCTTCTCGTCGGGCCGCCGCCCGTCGCCTCGCAGCTTCACGTCGGGCCGCCGCCCGTCGCCCCGCAGCTTCTCGTCGGGCCGCCGCCCGTCGCCCTGCAGCTTCTCGTCGGGCCGCCGCCCGTCGCCTCGCAGCTTCTCGTCGGGCTGCCGCCCGTCGCCCTGCAGCTTCTCGTCGGGCCGCCGCCCGTCGCCCCGCATCTGCACTCCTACCCCTTCCCCCTTCCCGCAGCTGAACAGGTGCAGCAGCGCAGCCGAGCAGCCGTGTAGCCGCGAAGCAGAGCAGCCGTGTAGCCGCGAAGCCGAGGGTGGTGTGTGGGGGGATGTGTGGGATTAGTGATAGATCTACGGAAATCGGCCGATTCGACCTAATTTTGGCGGCCTAAAAAAAAAAAAAAAACAAAAAAAAAAAAAAAACCTTCTACGTGACATTTCGACGCGGCCGACATTGACGATTTTCGCTATTCCGGTCCGTCGGATTTCGGAATCGCCGCGCTGCGCGCCGCGCGAGAAGGGGTCTCCACCATGGCTCTCTCGTCTTCCACCATGGCGAACCCCATCACCCCGCTCCGCCTTGAAGCTGATGGCTCTAGCTCCAACTTCAAGGCGTGGAGCTACGGAGTTGACAAGCACCTCCTGAGCCGTGACGTGCAGGGCCTTGACCTCAAGGACGTCCTCCTCAACCGTGGCAAGGGGAAACAGCCTACTATTCCCCGTGAGCCGACCGAATCTCCAAGTGATACTGACGTGAGGGCGTACGAGGAGGCTGTTGAGAAGTACCGGAAATGGGAGAAGGCCGATGCTGCCATCATCAGCGTCTTCATCGCCTCCACCCCTCCCGAACTTGTCAACACGTTCCACAACTACCCTACCTCCAACGCCATCTGGAAGTACCTCCAGGATCGGTTCATGAACAAGACGGCGGTCGGCGTGGCCATTCTCATCCCTAGCATGTTTCAGGTCCGCCTTGAGGACTGCTCGGGAATGGCCGATTACATTGCCAAGGTGCAGACCATTCATGGCGAACTCAAGGAGCTGGGTATAGTCTTCCCCGAGCAAGCCCCTGCAGCCGCCCTACTTGTTGGACTCACCTCGGCATATGAGGTCACGAGGAAGATGCTCCTCACACTCTCAGCAGAGGACCTCACCTTTGCTAAGGTCTCCACCGCACTCCTCTCTGCCGAGAAAGACTCCACGGCTCAGGCCAAGGCGTACGCTATCCGCGCTCCCATGCCTCAAGCAAGTGTCGCAGCGGCTCTCGCCTCGGCGCCCTTCCAGCGCAACCGCTTTCCTCCGTGCCCCTACGTCGTCAAGTATGGGAATCGCAAGGGACAAGTGTGTGGTGGCACTAACCACCCCCTCGCCACGTGCTTCAAGAAGAAAGACGACGAATGGTACGCCATTCACGGAGTGGACAAGAAGCCGCCGAATTGGATGCGCTCTCGCAAGGCCAACCTAGTTGAGGTCCAGGACCCCGCTTCGACTAGTGCTAGTGATGCTGCTCCTGCTGATGTGCGTATCAACCTGTTGTTCCCTGGCACTGCCATGATTAATGAAGCTACCTCACAGTACATCGGCTCATCACACGCACCACAATACATAGAGTTCACACTCGATAGCGGGGCCACTCACACCGTGCTCAAGGAGACCCTCTCCTTCAAACCTTACCCAACACCTATCCCTCTCTTAGGAGCTGACTCAAGCTTCACCACCCTCGCCAAGGGTACCTCCACAGTCCCATGCCCCGCCTTCCCATCCGGCACTGTCACTGGCATGTGCGTGCCTTCACTGCGTCACAATCTAGTTGCCCAAACAGAAATTCAGGAGGCAGGGCTACGCACCATCTTCCCAGAGAACGAGGACTATTGCGACATCATCGATCCACGCACCAACAAAACTCTGGCCCGCTACACCCTCAACAGCAACGGCCTCTACACGCTACGCGTCCCTCTCCCACAGGTGTCAACCACCCAAGCACAGGCCACTATCACACCATGCTCATGTCGCACCCTCTCCAACCCGACCATCCTCTACCACCATCGGCTCGGGCACCCAAATTTCCGCACTCTTGCTGACATGGCCTCCAAGAAACTTCTCCTCGGCCTGCCAGCCGCACTTCCCCCACCACCTGACTCACCAGCTCCCACGTGCCTTGATTGCACCAAGAGCAAACTGCGCCAACAACCCCATGCTGCCTCACCCACAATCGCTGCAGCACCACTGGACCTCGTGCACATGGACGTCTGGGGCCCTGCCCCTGTTCTCGCACGAGGTGGCTATCGCTACTTCCTTATCATTGTGGATGACCACTCCCGCTATGTCTCTGTTCACCTCCTCCACACTAAGGCTGAGGCACCCGAGGTCATCATAGCGTGGGTCAAGCAGGCACAGACCACTTTTGACCGCAAGGTCAAGCGCCTTCACTCGGATGGGGGGGGTGAGTTCTGCAACGACAAGCTCAAAGCCTTCTGCTCCTCCGAAGGCATCCAGCAAAACTTCACCCTCCCTGACAGCCCTCAACAGAACGGCATAGCTGAGAGCCGCAACCACACCCTGGTGCAGATCACTCGGTGCCTCCTCAGCCACTCCAACGCTCCTCACTCTCTTTGGGGGTACGCTCTCTACCACGCTGCCCTCCTCTACAACCTTTACCCCCACCCGCACCTTCCCGACACCACTCCAACCACACTCTGGCTCGGGAAAACGCCCACTGCTCGCTCTCTTCGCGTTTGGGGATGCACCGCCTATGTCCTCCTCAACCCTCAGGCTCGACGGCATAACGGTGGCAAGCTCGGTCCCAAGACTCAGACGTGCATCTACCTCGGGCACAACGCCGACTCACCTGACTACCTCTTCCTCAATCCCTCCACTCACCAGTTGGTCAGGAGCCGTGACGTTGTCTTTGATGAGACCCGCCCATTCTACTCCCCTTCGGGACGGGACCCTCTCCCTGATCCACCCTCCCTCGTGTGGGCAGACTTTGATGCGCCTCCCGACCTCCCGCCTGCTCCTGCTCCCTCACCTCCTCCCTCTCCTGCCATCGCACCATCTCCCTCTGAGGTCACTGACCCGGCCTCACCGGTGTCTTCGGCAGCTGCTCCTCCCTCCCCCTCACCTTCCCCACTTCCCGCTGCGCCGCCCCCTCCGATCGCACCTATCACCTACCATCGGCGGTCCCACCCTCCGGCCCCACCTCCTCCCCCGGCTCCCCCCACCACAGAGGAACCCGCTCTCCCACAGTCGCCCGAGCTGATCACGTACCGCCGGCGACCCCTTCCCCCGCCCAAGCCTGCTAAGTCACCCTCTCCGACCCCGCCAGCCCCACCCTCTTCCCCGGTGGCTCATGGCACTCGCTCACATCGCGCTACTCTTCCACTCGCGATGGTTCTTCGATACACCGCGATCACACCGCCTCCTCCTGCTGGGGGGGATGTGCCCTCTACCCTTCTAGAAGACAGGCATGAGGAACTGTGTGATCTCCATGCAGTCCTTCCTCAGCTCTCACACATCTTCCCCGACATCACTGGCTCACCCTCCCTCAACTTCGCGGAGAACCCGACCATCCCTATCCCTCTCACCGTCCAAGAGGCTCTCTCAGGCCCTCATTCTGCCAAATGGCGTGCTGCCATGGACGCGGAGATTGCAGCATTCACCCGCAACCACTCCTTCGACGACGAGACTCCACCTCCAGGAGTCAACATCGTCGGGGGCAAGTGGTTGTTCCGTGTAAAACAGCTCCCAGACGAGGCACCGGTGTTTAAAGCGCGCTACGTAGCCAAGGGCTTCACCCAGCAGCAGTACCGCGACTTCTTCCTAACCTTCTCCCCCACATCCAAACCTCCCACCATTCGTACGCTCATGGATGTCGCAGCTCGAGAAGACTTCGAGATCAAATCCATGGATGCCTCATCCGCCTTCCTACAAGGACGTCTCAAGGAGACAGTGTTCATGGACAGACCAGAAGGCTTCCCAGGAGATTTCCCTCCCAACACTGTCTGGAAGCTGAATCGCCCCGTCTACGGCCTTAAGCAAGCCCCTCGCGAATGGCACAACAAGGTGAAAGAAGTCCTCCTCTCCCTGGACTTCCACCCTTCAACTGCTGACCCGACTCTCTTCATCCGCCGTCATTCTGAGCCCTTCTACATCCTAGTCTACGTGGATGATTTCATCCTCGTGGCCAAGGACTCGGCCCAGATGACCTCAGTCCAGGCAGCCCTAAGCAAGGCTCTCCAGATGAAAGACCTCGGTGACCTCAAGCACTACCTGGGGATGGAGATCACTCGTGATCGCAAGGCTCGCACCATCTCACTCTCCCAGGAGTTCTACATCGACAATGTGCTCAAGCGATTTGAGATGGAGCTATGCACACCTGTTGCCACCCCGCTGCCGCTGCAACACCTCCTCACAGCTCCAGCGGTACCCACACCAGAGGCCTGCTCTGAGCCATACCCGGAGCTTGTTGGGTCCCTCATGTACGCCATGATGTGCACCCGGCCAGACCTGGCCTATCCTGTCAGTGTCCTCTCTCGCTACGTGGCCCCTGGACGCTTCACTGACCTTCACTGGAAGGCAGCCAAGCGGGTGTTGCGCTATCTTCAGGGCACCAAGTCTCACGTCCTCACACTCGGTGGGCTCTCCCCTCCTCGCCTAGAGGGTTACACCGACTCCTCCTGGGCTGATGACCAGACCGACCGACGCTCCTCTCAGGGGTACTGCTTCACCCTTGGGAGCGGAATTGTCAGTTGGCGCTCCACCAGGTCGTCTGCAGTCTCCCTCTCCTCATGTGAGGCAGAGCTCTACGCAGGCACCATGGCTGCTCAGGAGGCTCGTTGGCTCACCTTCCTCCTCCAGGAACTTGGTTTCCCACAGTCCGCCCCTACCCTCTGGTGTGACAACCAGAGTACCATCCACATCTCTCAAGACCCTGTGTATCACACCCGCACCAAGCACATTGAACTCCGGCACTTCTTCATCCGTGACCTTGTCCAACAAGAGCAGTTGAAAGTGGAATACGTTGCATCTGACTGCAACCTGGCTGATCTGTTCACCAAGCCCCTTGGGAAAGTTCCCCACCACCGTCTCCTTGGCGCCATGGGGCTCTGTGCTCCACCCTCTCTACCCTGAGTTCGATTGACGCCTATGGGGGGGTGTTAGTGTTAGTCTTCAATCTCACAATTTGTACTTTGTATTTTCTATATCCTAGAGTAGTGTAGTTTGCACATTGTGTTTGGTTGGGTGTACACCTACATCCCAACCAAACCCAAATGTAATCTCCAACCAATCTCCAACCCACCAATTGGAGATTGCCTTGGGATTACCCCCAATCCCTAGAGATTGCCCCCGATTCCCTTCCCCATCCTTTTCCTACCCCTCTTGGATGTACTTAAAGAGCTTCAAGCTCATTACTAATGCATCGCTTCTAAGCCTATTTCTGACACACTACTCTTGGCACACAATTATATGAAGGTTGCTGCTATTACCTATTTATCTTAGGCCTTTCTTAATTGTGTGACAAAGCATACAAGTGTACAGCGGATGAGAGGAAACAAAAGAGGGAGGAGAGGGAAAGATGAAGAGCGAAAATAGGAGAGGGAGAGCGAGAAGAAATGTCTGCAAAAATGGATAGCCTAGGAGAGGGAGACTAAGAAACAGGCGAGCAGATCTTCCCGAGCTCCTCTGCAGGCAATGCCCCGCCCCCTGCTCTGCCTCTCTGCTCTGCCTCTCTGCTCCGCCTCTCCGCTCTGACTCTCCTTTCTGCCTCTCTGCTCTGCCTTGCTAGCTGCAATATTTTGCATTCTAGTCGTACAAGTGTTGCACCCAGTTCTGGGTGTACACTCCGCTCAAGATATTCCATCCAATTCTAATTTGGTTCGCCCCAGGCCCCATCCGCATGTGACGGGTGGCAACATTGCTGGCCTTCGTTTCACCCCAGAAATCATTGGGTAATAAAACATATTGGTTACCCCATCATGTTAGTGCGCCCTCTCTTCGTTACTCCCACTTCTCTCACTATGTAAACGCTCACTCTCTTAATGAAGATAACTCTTGAATTCACCTCATCCGAACTACAAAATTCACAACATTATTAGTTACTACCCGTATCATTGGATGACATGTGCTGTACTCTGAGATGAGATTCATATGGATGATTGTTTTAATTCCCTTCAGCATATGTCTGGTTTTTCATTCCCTCGATCCTCACAGGCCCAACAGGCCCAGTGGGAACTCTGAATTTCAACATCCAGAATGGAGTGACTATAAAAGAATGGGCACAATGCTCGAAACCGAACATGTTCGTGCTTAAGGCAAACATGAAGGTGTTGGCCTCTATAATCGAACACCCGAACACCACTCTTCGCTGAATGTATTCGACACATGTCTGACCCGAACACATTCTTGTTCAAGTTTTTCTCACGTCTAGGTACCTGTATTGGCAGCACAAACGGGCAAGTGAGGGTCAGCGAGCACTGCATGCCCATGGAGAGAGCACCATGGATGGAGGCAAGTGATGACGTGAAGTGGGGGCGAGGGAATGCAGTAGGGGATGCAGCGGGTGGGAGCTTACATCAAGCGCAACCTTTTTAAGTTTGAGAGTCCCAAGGGAATAGATCCTGTGAACTGGTTGTTGGAGAGATCTCTGATGTTGACAGGGGCACGACAGGAAGGGAAGGGAAGCGAAGGGAAGGAGGGAAGGGAGGAGAGAGAGAGGGGGGGATGGATGAGTCAAGGGAAGGGAAACAGGGAGGGAGGGAATTGGAGAGGGAGAGAGGGACGGAGGGAGGGTGTGAGGGAGGGAGGGAGGGAGGGAGGGAGGGAGGGGAGGGAGGGAGGGAGAGACGGACGGACGGACGGACGGACAGACGGACGGACGGACGGAAGGACAGACGGAGGGAGGGAGGGCGGGAGGGAGGGAGGGAGAGAGGGAGGAGGGGAAGGAGGGAGGGATATGGAAAGCCTGCCTTTGTGTCATCACACAGAAATGCTTGGATCTTGAGTGAGAGGAGGTGCAAAGGCGAGGAGCCAAATCAGTAGTTGCGTGATGTGGAAAAGGGGGTTTTGGGAGGAAATTTGAATCCTCTCAGGATTCAAATCACAGGTTGCTACAGAAATGCTGACAAGGGGAGAAGCAACAGGGCGTGAGTAGGTAAAAGGCTGGGATGCAAGGGGAAAGATGGCGAAAGGTAGTACTGCAGAGAGGAAGGAGAGTTGGAGGGAGGGGGTGGCAACTCACGAACATGGGTATTATGGTGCAGTAGTCGTGCCATGGTCACACACACTGCATGGCATGGTATGGCATGGCATGGCATGGCATGGCATGGAATGGCATGGCATGGCATGGCATGGCATGGTATGGCATGGCATGGTATGGCATGGCATGGTATAGAATGCATGGCACAGCATGGCATGGCATGGCATGGCATGACATGACACGGCATTGCATGGCACGGCATGGCATGGCATGGCACGGCATGGCATGGCATGGCACGGCATGGCATGGCACTGCACGGTATGGCATGGCATGGCACGGCATGGCATGGCATGGCAGGGCACTGCACGGGATGGCATGGCATGGCACGACATGGCATGGCATGGTAGGGCATGGCACGGCATGGCATAAAATGGCATGGGATGGAATGCCAGACATGGTATGGCATGGCATGGCACGGCATGGCATGGCATGGCATGGCATGTCATATGATAGCATGACACCCCATGGCACAGCACGGCGAATCCCGAAGGCACAGTAGGGTGCTTCGGTGTGGATGCGAGCTTACAGAGTGTTGAGACCGGTGAGCACGCTTAGGACAGAAGAAATGGTGCCTGAGAGGCGGTTGTTGGCCACAGACCTGCATTGCAAGCCAGGCCATAAGTACATGCATTGGTAACACAACAAGGGTTCCACCATTGATGCATTGGTGTCTGCTCTGCCTCTCAACTATACATAAGCATTTTAATAGTATGACAAAACTCGACTCATTTTCTCTAACTCGGTCGAGTTTTTTCCCAAGTTGGTTCTTGGTCGGATTGAAAATTTTCACTTGGTAACGCATACAACCGCCACATGGACGATTTGACAAACTTGGCACCACCCCCATTCCCGCCACCCCACCCAACCTTCTCTTCCTCGGCCCTCAAAGAGATGGTTTTGCCACCTGCTTCATCCATGCCACCTGCTTCATCCATGCTACTGCACGGACCTGGCAAAAACACGCGATGCAAAATGGAAAATCATGAAAACTCGATTGCTCATGAAAACTCGCTACGCTGCCTCTCTGCACTTCAATGCCCCAGAACACATAATGGAGCGACTCACAAAAACAGCATGTTTTTCATTGCAGACATTTCATTGGGAAGCGACCCAGAAAAGGAATTTTGGCCGAGGTACCTGCATTGACAACACACACGGGCGTTTGAGGGTCAACCACAGCAGTGAATGAAGGGGAGGGAGCAGCATGGATGGAGGCAAGTGATGGCGTGCAGTGGGGGCGATGGGGACTGCAGTTGGGGATGCTTACATCCCGCTTATATACTGTAGCTTGGAAACTTGCGAAGTAATAGTCCCTGAGAACTGGTTGCTCGTGAGATCTCTGATGTTGGCAGGGACGCAGAAGGGATGGGTTGGGAGGTGAGGAGGGAGGCAGGGGGAGCGGGATTGAGGGACTGAGGGAAAGAGGGAGGGAGGGAAAGAAGGTGGGAGGGAGGCACGGAGGAAGGACAGAAGGGAGGGAGGGAAGGAAAAAGGGAGGGAGGGAGGGAGGGAGGGAGGGAGGGAGGGAGGGAGGGAGGGAGGGAAGGAGGGAGGGAGGGAGGGAGGGGGAGGGAGGGAGGGAGGGAGGGAGGGAGGGAGGGAGAGAGGGAGGGAGGGAGGGAGGGAGGGAGGGAGAGAGGGAGGGGAGGGAGGGAGGGAGGGGGGAGGGAGAGAGGGAGGGAGGGAGGGAGTGGAGTAGGGAGGAAGGGAGAGAGGGAGGAAAGGAGTTAAGGAGGGGAGGAAGTGTGAATCAACAAAATATGTTTGGGTCTTGGGAGTAGTGGGGGTGGAGTGGCCGGAGTGTGCAAAGGCGAGGAGCCTGGAAAGGTTATTTATGCTGACAACGTCATGGTCAGTAGACATTGCGATGGGTTGACAAGGGGTGGGTGGAAGACAGGGTTACTAGAGTTATTTTGACAGAATTCTAGTCGACTTGGAATTCAAATTACTGGTATCTTGAGCCATGCTGACAAGAGGGGCAGCAACAGAGAATGGGTGGGTGATGTGGTGGGGTGGCAGGAGGCAGACAGAGACAGGCAATGCTGCAGAGAGGACAAGGAGGTGGAACGTGAATGGAGCGAGTGGGAAGCACGAGCTGGTGTGCTTTATGTTCAGTGGGCGTGGCACGGCATGGCATTGCATGGACATGGCATGGCAAGGCATGGCAAGGCTTGGCATGGCATGGGACGGCATATGGGCACAGTAGGGTGCTCTAGTGTGCAGGCGAGCTCACAAAACGTAGAGATAGGGGAGGGTGCACAGGTTAAGAATGGTGCCTGAGAGGCGGTTGTTATTCAAGGACCTGAATGGCATCAGTAGAGAGAGAGAGAGAGAGAGAGAGGCATCGTTGTTTGGTGCATAAAAAACGTTTGGGTGGCATGGCTTATTAATGGCGTGGTGCAGTGATTAGTTCATGGAGCACATTGATGGTAGCAATTGCTAGAATCAGCCTCTAAACACCTTGCTTGCTGTAATGTGATGTGACTCGGTGCAGGTAAGGAAACATGTACAGACATCTAGGGAGTGGTGCAAACGTCGCAAACGAATATCTCAATTTGGAACACAGGTCACTCCTGCTATGGGAGGCTGATGCAAGTCTGTGTTTTGAGTCAAGCCTACAGCTGTTACAGCAAGCATTACTGACAAAAACTGCATCTCTGGCAAGAGGCCGATGTCACTGGGAAGCATTCCCATCAGCTGGTTGTTGCCCAAGTGTCTGGTTGCAGCATAAGGGATGCAGAGAGGATGTAAGAAGGGAGAGTATCGTGGCACGGAGCAGCGCGAATGTGGATGACTATGGTCCACACACAGTGACATCTCTTAAATACGACAGAGGCAACAGCGGGCAACCAGCCAAGGTCATCAGAGGTGAACATCGGTCCAAAAGACGGAAAAACAAAAAAAGGGGGGGGGGGGGGGGGGGGGGGGGGGGGGGGGGGGGGGGGGGGGGCGTATGGAGCCAGAGGCGCACAGTTGTGTAAGAGTTGCCAGTTTGCTGAGTTGGCTGGGTATGGTGCCCGATAGCTGGTTATTGTTGAGTAGACTGCAAGGGATGTGGGAAAAAAGAACAAGAACGAGGGAATGAACACTATGGATG
The DNA here is from genome assembly GCA_947470075.1 of Closterium sp. Yama58-4. NCBI lineage: Eukaryota > Viridiplantae > Streptophyta > Zygnematophyceae > Desmidiales > Closteriaceae > Closterium > Closterium sp. Yama58-4. Next base: position 1,231,357 of record CANIUD010000042.1, read on the forward strand.
GGAAGTCACAAGGGGCTACAAGCCTACAAGGAACTTAGGTTGACACAGCCACCAGGAAAGCAAGGGCCAGAGGTCAAGTGCAGTCTGAACAGGAGATGGCGGAGAAGGAATGGGAGGGAGGCAACAGATGCAAAGAAATTGGCCCTCTTGTGGAGGAGAGAGAGGCAACATGCACTCGTGCAGAGAAGTAGCATGCCCAGGTGCAGAGAGGCAGCATGCGCAGGTGCAGAGAGACAACAAGCACCGGCAAGCAGGCATTGAAGGTTGTACTTACACTTGTCTGAGGCTGAGCATGCCAGATATCATGCCCGCTGGAAGGGAGCCCGTGAGTTGATTTGAATTCATCACCCTGATGCCAAGCAGCAGCACAAAGAGGCGGGCAGAGCATGTGCAAGGGTAGGGATGGAGCAGGCAACTGTGGGCGTGCATGCATGCGTCCGTACCCTAAGCAAGCACACGAATTAGCGGTTATGAAAACGAAATTGGATGGAAATTTGAAACAAGAAAACACATGGATATTTGAGACGTCACTCTAAAAAGGAAAAGAAAAAACAAGAAAAAAAAACACACAGCACACACACACACACACACACACACACACACACACACACACACACACAAACAAACAGGTATGGTGCCAGAGGCGCACAGTTGTGTGACAAGTGACAGATTGCTGATTTCGCTCGGTATGGTGCCTGATAGCTGGTTGTTTTGGAGCAGACTGCAAGAGATGCGAGAAACAAGAACATAAGCTATGCATGGGAAGTCGTGAGGAGAACAAAAGCCGTGGATGGGAATTCACGAGGGGCTACAAACAACTTAGGTTGACAACCACCAGGAAAGCAAGACTCAGGGGTCACGTGCAGTTTAAAAGGGAGAGGGCAGGGTGGAGTGGGAGGGAGACGTACACATGCATACAGCACTCTTGTGGAGAGAGAGGCAACATGCACTGTCAACCAGGCATTGGAGACTGTGCTTACAGTTGTCTGAGGTTGGGCATGCCAGACAGCATGCCCCCTGGAATGGAGCCCGTGAGTTGATTCCCAGACAGCCGCCTGATGCCATGCAGGACAGAGAGGTGGCCAGGGCTCATGCAAGTATAGGCATGGGGCAAGCAAGAGGTGAATGAGGCAATGGGAAATGCGTGTGTGTACGTGCATGCGTGGATATTTGAAACAACAAACACAGATGAAAGGAAAGAGAAACATTCTGGAAGGAAACTCCCAAAGTAAATACACTTACAGTCGCAACAAGTTGCTGAGTCCAGTGATTGCAGGGATTGTGCCGCTGAGCTGATTGGATTGAAGATCCCTGCATCCGTCACACTCCCACACCGCTCCACGGTCCCACACATTGTGACAAACAAACAGATCACCATGGCATCAGCATGTGACACAACAGGATGGCGTGAGCATGGCATCAGACACAATAATGCCCCCTGTTATCAGACCCATCATCCACCCACCCACACACCGCCATCATTCCAAACCTCAACTTTACAAGTCCACTTTCCTTGTTTCTGCGTCCACCCTCCTTCCACCTACCCCCTCCCCTGGCATCTCCTGAATCATCTTATCACGTCTATAGTTGTTGAGTGATGGCCATCAGTACCCTCACAGTGCAATCCACATTGCTCAGTGCAACACACATTGCTCATTAAACATTACATATCCAACTCCTATAGCTTCCCCTAGTTCCTTACCACACACCCTCCTCACCTCACTTTTCCCTCCAACCCTTCTAATCAGGTGAACGTTCCCCATTGTACCCCCATCTGCCCCTATCCAACCCCAATCCAAACCCAATGTAGCCTCAGCCTAACAGAAACTTTCCCCCAACCTAATCCCAAGGTCATGGGCCTCACCCCATCCTCACCCCAAGCGGACCCCAAGACCTCCCTCGTGCCCTTACATTTCAATCAGAGCAGTAGGGTTGACGAAGGACGATGGGAGGGGTCCTGTGAGCTTATTCATACTTAATGTCCTGCACAGGGGTGGTGGGGCGGGTGGAGGAGGATAGGAGGGAGGGGATGGGGAGCAGGGATGGGGATCAGGACATAATTGAAGGCTTGGAATAAGGCAGGGGGTGGTTGGAGTAGGGCAGGAGGTGGTTGGACTAGGGCATCCGACCATGCACCAGACATGCTACCTGCCGTTCATGAACCCAGCACACACCTGAGCGTGCACACGTGGTCACACAAACACAGCATATGGCTTCTCACTCACAGTGAGGTTAGCTGAGAGAGGTTGCCAATGCTGCGGGGTATGCTGCCATTGAGCCCTTTGCTAGTCAGGGCCCTGCACGGGGCACATGGGGCAGCACATGGGGCAGCTGAGCATGCTTTTATCTGAAGATGTAACTTTGTTGAGCCGCTTATGCAAAAGCGAAGCAAACTGGGAAAAAAAAAACTTTCAGTGCTCTTGGAAAGAGGAGGAGGGGGGGGAGAGGAGAGGAGGGGGTGGAAGGAGGCAAGAGGGGAGGGTGGGAGGGGAGACGCACCATTTCCTCAAATTACACACTATGACGAGAGAGACCGACATGCGGGTCCCAGATTCCCTTAATTTGTGAGGTACCGTGGAGAAAAGGGCCATAGCTCCTTTCCCCTAGGCAGGGGAGAGATGACATTACTAAAAGCATCCAATGATTAATGGGCAACTGTAGGACGCTTCAATTCAGCAGTGAGCCATTCGCTTGACTCACAATGCAGTGACATCGCCATCGGTATTGCAAGTGACAGCATTGAAGGTGCCACAGTCGTTGCCAGGTAACCACGTTTCACTGCCTGTGAACGCCCCCCACTCCTGCTTCAGCTCTTGGAGGACCGACCCTGGCGTGGAACAAGGGAAAGGAGCAACTTGCATGAAGGATATGTGCCTCACAGTTGGAGTTCGCTGCTGCTTGCAGCATGGGCGGTGCCCGCAGCATGCAGTGCAATGCGGGAAACATGCATGCTCCCCACTCCCTTATTTGTGGAGAACACGGGAGCAGGATGAAAGTGGTCTAGGGAGAGAGGGGTCGAGGAGGAAAGGGGGGAGGGGGGAGGTGGAAAAGGGGCTGGGTGAGAGGAAGGATGGAGAGGGAGGAGTGTCGTGACACCTGTGGGCCTGTACAAAGGACTAAAAGGCTACCGGCGCTGCGCCTCTTAATTACCCCAGTTCTGCCCACCCGAGGTCCAGAATTTTTAAACTTAGGAAGGTCGATTGGGGTAAAAGATGCAAGTGGCTCGCGAACCAGGGTGGTGTCGAAATCGCGGGTCACAGAGTGTAACCAGATCTGGCATGCAACGTAGAAATTCGTTCGTATACGGTTTCGGACGAGCTTCGAATCTGCATGCGAAATCTTCAGTGCTATCGTCCTAGACAAAACTATTTGATAAGTTAGGAAGGTTGGGGCGATTTGGGGATTCTTGGGACTCCGGTTTTAAGAAGGGGCGCATAGTGTGCGTGGGAGAGTTGGAAGCTGCATCACCCTAGACGTGTGGGAGTGCGGGTGCGACTCTCAGGTTGTGCTGAGTGTCAGGCTGACAACGGCCCTTTTCCCGTCCTAGAGTGGCGTCCACTCTCTAAAACAGTGTGCGAGGAGAGAGTTCTGTAGGAACGTGTCCAGACAAGGTAGGAGGAAAATGCGAAAGTGGGATAGGAAAAAACACGTAACTAAGATTTTCGGGTGCGCCTCTCAACAGCCCTTGGGCCAGTGGTCTAGCACGGGGCATTTAAGGGGCGTGGAGAGAGGTTGCGTGGGAGAGGGAGAACATGGCGAGGGGTAGGCTAGCGCCCCCGTCAGAGAGTGGCTACAAAAAGATTTCCACTCTCGCGTGCAAAGAACGGAAGTTTCGTAGATGAACGGAGGGAGAAGGGAGAGTGAGAGGACAAATACACGATGTCGTCAAGTTGACGACAAGCGGTGTTTAGGTGGACATATGACATTCTCAGAGCTTACATTGATCGCTTTTGACCTTGGCAGCACGGCTTTCAGGCAGAAATGGAAGTTGCGAAACTCCGAAGGCGATGATGATGGCGACAGTGATGATATGTTGCGGATATCGCTGCCGCCGGCGCTTCCAGTCGTGCTGGTGGGTGCTGCTGGTATTGCAGGTCGTCATGCTGTGGTTGGGTCTGTGGTTGGGTCTGTTACGGGTAACCTTCACATGCATGTGCCAACAGATGCCTACTAAATCTCCAAGACATGCTGCTGCTGCTGCTGCTGCTGCCACCGCTGCATCTGACGCTATGCTCTTCCAGGGCCGCGGCATATTCCGCGGATAATGTAATGCTGTTTGATGCTGCTGCTCGGTTGCAAGACCCTCGTAGCGAAACTACAACTACTAAACCGCTTACAAAATAATGTGGAAGGAAATAAAGACTGTCAGAAAACAAGAAACGGAAAGTCTCGCGCCCATGAGGTTCGAGGGGAGTAAACAGAAAGCCCAAAACGAAGAGCTCCCACCCCAACATATCCGTCATAGATCCTTGTTCTGTCCCACCCCAAGGAAGTGGCGATTTTATCGAGGGCGCATGGGTTCTTGCGCAACCAGCATTGAGTACAGTACAGTCGATGCTCAGCCTATCACAAAAATTTGCTCACACAATTAGAAAATCAGTCACTCGCGAACGTTTTGCCTGTGAGTGGTGATTGTGCTGATTTCGGGGTACAGTCACCAAGTCGAGGAAGAAAAACATCTACAGTTCATAAACAACAACGGCTGCCTGTCATCAGAATTGCTTACCCGGTTACGAACTTAAACCCCTAAACTCGTTTCCCATTCCGATTTCATTTTACAATCACATTTTTGCCCGTGGCGACAAGGGCGAATGTGGCGAAATAATCAAAACTCATTTCACTCACATGCCGCCCGCCTGCCTGATGTTCTTGAAATGAGCACCGACTGTACACTAATTTCTCTGTCACCAGCAGGTCGCGACAAAAGTCCTGCGCTTTGATGAGGCAAGTACTCGACCTGGTCATGCTGAGGTGTGCAGATCTGAAACCGACCACGCACGCTCTGTAACGAAATTGACGGGTGTCACGTTCTTATTCATTGTCAGGTTGGCAAACTGGAAGCGGAGACCCGTAGTATCTGGGCTTGCGTGTCAGATTCTGCTGCGTTGCAGTTCTGTGGTGTGGTGTGGTGGGGTGGCGCTTGCCCACCAGCCGCGAAGGGTTCCACACCGCATGAGCGAGATGTTGACGAAGGAACAGACAGAGCTTCCGAACAACATGCTGTAAACAGTCTTATTTGTTTTTTGGCCAGGGCTGTAAATTTTAGGGCTTTTCCCTGATTGCCCTAGAAATGAAAAGCTTGGTTATGGGTTGCCCTATAAATCACAGTCCTGATTTTTGAAAGACGTAAAATTTGTTTCATTGGACTTGTAAAGGGTCGAATTCTGAAAGAGAAGGGATATAAATTATTCTGGCATACTTCATAACAGTAAATTTTACCCATATTTCCACACTATGTTCTAATGCATTACTCAATTGGAAGTTTTCAATAACAAAATAAAATGTCATTTTCATCAAGAACAGTTTAGACTCTTTCATCTCTGTATGCTCACTCTTTACACTGACTTTAGCATCGAGCATTTATTAATTATTCACGGAACTTGGTTTCTCACTTGCCTATGTAATTTCTTTTTCGCATGTCACCCATTAAAAAAATGAATAATTTCACATGTAGCGTAGAAGCTTACTTCTCTGAATCCGTTACTTGACCATTAGGAATGGTGTGAACCCTTAAAACCTTGTTCTAGGGTGCTTACGAGTGATGCTTTTGTAACATGCCATTCGAGAAATGTTTAGGACGTGGGCCCAATTTACAGGGATAACTAAAACAACAGGAGCTAGATTGTAAGGGTGACATCTACGTTCCTTAGTCGTTTGCTTGTTATCTCTTTACGCACGCATTCACTAGGAGAATTAGCAAGAGTTTCACTATTAAAAGTCCACAAAAATAGTTGACAATGGCAAAGTTGCGGAGATAACTATATCAACAGGAGCTAGACTACGGGTTAGGCACGGGGCATGAGTGATCTCAGCGTTCGTTCACTTAGTCGTTTTCTTGTGCGCACACTACTTGCTAATTTACGAGGAAGAATTGCAAGAGTTTCACTAGAAAAAACATGACAACAATGATACAGATCGATTGCAACAAGATTGGCGAGACTGACTACATCAGAGCTAGCCTACAAGTCGGTCGACTGCAAGCGCAGCACGGTCGACCGCGTTCCAGCACGACTTGGTCGACCGCGCTCTAGCAGTGCAGAGTCGCGGCTTGCCAGCGCTGCAAGTCGAGGGTGTGCCAACGTCGCACCCGCTTCGCAGGTGCTCGCAGATGATTGGCGGGCTGTGTCTTTTCACCTGCACAGCGCACACACCAGGTATCAATCTCGTGTTGACGATTGCATCTGATCAGCCACGCCGACCTTGGGATACTACCACCGAGATCGGTCTCGCCACTACCACATGGGCAATCGTCGCGCTCCTCCGCAAAGCCTCGTCACCCAGGTAGCCTGGTCGATCGGGCAACCACGTCGACCAGCTGCTTCGCCATGTACCCGTGGACCACCCGAGTCGACGACCACCTCAAGTCGACCTCACCTGGTCGGCCTCTCCCTTGGTCGACCAGCTCCAGGTCGACGACACTTTTGGTCGACCAGCTCCAGGTCGACGTCACAGCATACCTGTCAGCCGACCACACTTAGTCGGTTTCCCCTGGTCGGCATCACCAAGTCGACACCTCCGATGTTGACCTCGCCAGGTCGACCACCCGAAGTCGGCACCTTCCCAAAGCCAACGCCTGTGCAATGGCGCCCGTTCGGATCGACCAGCCCCGTCGACCAGCTCGCCCACTGCTGTAGGTCGGCTGCACCCCGCACACCCGATTATGAAGTCGGCTCTGCCCAAGCGAGGACGGGGCCAACAACAACTCCCCTTGACAAAAGCAACACTGACTACTGTCGAATGAAATTGCCCCGCCCTCGCTTGAGCATAGCTGATCTCGCTGTAGACGGGAAGTTCGCGACGGATCGGTCGACGAAATGGGCTTCTGCAGTTCGGCGGAAGTTGCGGTCGAGCAGGCTCTGCTCGACCGGGTCTGGTCGACGAGCTGTGTGCGACGAGCTTTGGTCGACGATCTCTGCACGACGATCTCCTGTCGAAGATCTCCTGTCGAAGAGCTCTGGTCGAAGAACTCTGGTCGAAGAAGTTCTGCTCGGCGGATTCTGTTCAACCGAGCAGAGTTGAGCTGATCGGCTGAAGTTGCAGAGTTGCGCGAAACTCTGCGAAGGCGTGCGAACTTTCGCCCAGGAGATTTTGGCGAAGTTCTACCTGCGGAACGGCATCACGTGGTCGACGGCGCGCACCTGGCGAAACCGACGACACGCTTTTTACCTGGCACCTGCGCAATGTGCCTGACGGTGAAACCGCCAACCTGCACCTACTTGGTAGGTGCGCACATCTGCGCAGATAGACAACCTGCGACCGTAGAAAGTTACCTGCGATTGCAGATAGTCACCTGCGACTGCAGTGCTGGCAGACCGCGTGCGGTGCAACGCTGGCAGACTACTCTGCTGCAGCGTTGGCGAGCCGCTCTTCTGCTGCGCTGGCATAGTTTGCCCTTGCTAGGTGATACATGCCATTCTAGTCATATCTTTCTGCATGCCTTCATTGTACTCTATTCTTTCCTATCAACTTTGTTATTGCAAGTTGTTCTTTCCTTAGTGGAATTCTTGCCAAACTTCTTAGTGAACATAGCGAGCAGTAAGAACGCTAGCAGAGCGCTACGATCACTCCCACAACACCGTGCCCTCCTCCGTAGTCCACTCCCGTTGTGTAGTGACTCTCCGCATGGTGCGGTGAGCGTGGACGGCCCCGCGTTAGAACCTTCAAATTACCGACACTTGCGTTACTTACCTAAGTTGGTGTAGGCCGGCAACCGTCTAGTCCGCCATGGTCGACCAGGAGGAGGTCGCTGCAGGCGTAGAGGATACCCTGCAGGCGCGGTTAGAAGACGTTCGGGCACGCCACGCAGCTGGCGAGTACGGCGGAGCAACCTTGGAGGTTATGCTCTTTGGAACCCGCGTGCAGTGGGTGCGTGAGCACCCAACGACCCGTACTGAGGCGGATGGACTGCCTGCCACCCCCTGACCGGCACGCAACGAAGGCGGCGTCGACGACCAGGTCGACGGCGGTGACCAAGTCGGCAGTGAAGGAGGCAGCACGAGGCTTCGTGGAGAGATTCGGGCCACCGACGTCGGTGTCGGCGGAATGCAGGTGCGAGTTCAGCGCCCGGCGGCAGCGAGAAGCTCGAACGGCAACGCCAATGGCCGAAGTCAATCTCCCCTGCGGAATCGAGTCAGACCGACTTCGGCAACTCATGCGTCGGCCGGTCGGGACGGAGGCATCGCGCCGGCGTACGGATATTTCAAGTTTTCGCCGGACAAGATTGCCGTGCCGAAGCTGCTCGAAGGTCGCCACGACTTGATCACATGGATTGAGTCCATCGAGCCGCAGCTGGAGATCGCCGGATTGAAGAAGTTCGTCGACGGCAATGTTGCGACGCCGGACGCAGACGACTCTGAACTCTGGGCGGAATTTCGCGCTGCTCATCTACTAACCTTCATGGTCATTTCGAGGTGTTGTTCGCCTCTGGTGCAGGTCGCATTGACGTCGTGCAGACAACAGGTGGATGTTGGCTACCAAGCGTGGCAGTACATTATGCGCACCTACAAAGCGACCGACGACCTCTACATCAGCCAGCTAGAGAGGAAATTGGCCAACCTTCAGATGGGCGAGCAGGAATCGGCGACCGAGTACTGCAATCGAGCGCGACGAATTTTGGCCGACATGCGGATGGCTGGCTTCGAGTACTCGGTGGCGTCGTATGTCACGCATGTCATCAATGGCCTCCCCTCGGGCTACAATCTGATGCGTCGGATGCTGTCGATGCCTGGCGCGCGTGAGTCGCTCAACGAGGACACGCTGTCGAGCCAGATCATCAACGACGAATTCATGCAGGAGTCTGAGCGGTCTTCAGAGCTCCTTTTGCAGGTCAACTACGTCGCTCCGCCGAAGAAGGGACGTCAACAGGGGTAGAAAGGGACGTCTGGCGGAGGCGGCAGTAGGAAGTTGTCGAACGCCAAGACGACGGAGGACAGCGACCGCAAGAAGTTGGCGAATGGAGGAGATCACGGTGGCAGTGGCTCGCGCCGAGAAGGGCGTCGATGCTCCCGACCACCTCTCGTACGACTGCCCCGACAGAGACGAGTCTGATGACGACCGGGACGCCAACCGCAGAAAGGGAGAAGGTGGCCGTCGTCGTCGGGACAACCAGCCGCGCAAGGAGAAGCAGCCGTCGAAGACGTCTTCGACGAAGGATGCTGACTCCTCTGGCGGCAAGGAGGCTCGTGGCAAGGAGACTTCGTGCTCGATGGTCAGCGTGGTGGAGCCGACGATTTCGCTGGCGCTGGAGGCTGGCGAGGACTTCAAGGCGGTCGCTGCTGCTGTGGAGGCGAACCCGACGGTCGTGCTGCTCGACAGCGGCTGTTCTCACCATCTGATGGGGACGAAGGAGGCGTTCGTCGAGATGAAGCCTCGCGGCGATGTCAAGCATGTGCGTGGCTTCAACGGGGCAGTGCAGAACGTCGAAGGGCTTGGCACCGTCGCTCTGCAAAGGGAGACGGGGAAGCAGATTCTCGTTCCTGGTGTACTCTACGTTCCCAGCGTCCAGGCGAACTTGCTGTCGTCCGGCCAGCTCAAGGAGAACGGCGTGAAGCTACAAGACGATGGTGCAGAGATGCTGCTGGTGTCTTCTGCCGGCGATGTCCTTGGTCGCGCACGCTACTCTGGCAGAGTGCTCTGCACGGACCTGCGCCCCTGCTCGACGAAGTCGACGGCGACTTCGACGGAGGTTGTGGCTCTGCGGACGATCGCGTCGGCGACGAAGTCTACCCCTGGCAAGTTTCACGCTCGCTTTGCGCACGTCGGCATCGACACGATCAAGAGCTCGGCGAAGCATGAAGTCGCCGCCGGTCTGGACATTACGACATCGACCGCAGATGATCTGCCGTGTGCCTCCTGCATTGGCGGCAAGCTTGCACGGCACACCTTCTCCGACCAAGGATCTGACGCCACGAACGCGCTCGACGTGGTGCACATCGACCTCTGCGGGCCGTTTCGAGTGGCCGCTAACGATGGCAGCCTCTACTTCCTGCTTTTGAAGGATCGGAGAACTCGCTATGTGTGGGTGAGGCCGATTGCGAAGAAGAGCGACGTGCTGGTCGTCTTCGACAAGTGGCTGAAGGAGGTGGAGCGGCAGACGTCGAAGACGGTGAAGAAGCTGCGTTCTGACCGCGGAGGGGAGTTCCTCGGTCGCGCCTTCACCGACCTCGTCGAGGACAAGGGAATCCTCCACAATTTGACGTGCCCCTATACCCCCCAGCAGAACGGCATGGCCGAGCAGGAGATGCGCACGGTGGTCGAGGCCGTGCGAACGATGCTTCTGCACATGGGCGTGACGCACCATTGGTGGCATCTCGCTCTGCGACAGGCCGTTTGGGTGCACAACTGCCTCGAGCGTGCTTCTCTACCGAAGGGGACGACGCCTCACGAGCTGCTGTTTGCGACGAAGCCGGATCTGACGCTGGCGCGCGTCTGGGGCTGCATGGTGCAGTTCATGGTTCCCGAGCAGCAGCGCGGTGGGAAGCTGGCGCCGAAGGCTCGTTGGGGTCTTCATCTCGGAGTGTCGCCAGAGAGCAAGGGCTGGGAGGTGCTCGATCTGACAGACAACAAAGTCGTAACGACGGTCGAAGCGATCTTCTACGAAAACCTGTCGATGGAGAAGTGGAAGGCGGAGTACGGGCCGGTGTCGACAAGGACGCCTTCTGCCCCGCCGCTAGATCCCTCCTCGACGATGCCCCCGTTGCTCGCCGAAGGTGACGAGCATGATGACGAGGACGCCGTAGATGTACCCCTCCCCACTGTTTCCCCGTCGGCGACTCCGTCGCCCTCCCCTCCCCCGCCCGTCGTCGACACCTTTGCGCAGGGATCCTTGTCGGCCGCCGGCGATGAGGGGAGACTCGGTGCGTCGCCTGCTGCGCCGACCGGTTGCATCGCCGGTGGCCGACGTGACGCCGAGAAGGTCGTAGACGGGCAGCGGCAGACGACAGGGGAGCAGATGACACGGAAGCTGTCTGCGTCGAAGCCGACTTCCGAAAAGCCAGCGGCAGAGGCGCCAGCTTCAGGGGAGCCGTCGGCAGAGAAGCCGATCGTGGGGGAGCTGTTGGCAGACGAGCTGCCGACAGGGGCGCAGTTCGACGACGACTCGTCAAACGACGACGTGGTGGAAGTCGCCGGTACGGACGATGGCGGTGAAAAGGAGCTGTCGACAGGAGAGCAGTCTAGTGACAGTGACGTGGTAGAAGTCCCGGTCGAAGTGGCAAAACCACGACGGTCTGCCCGCTCCAACATCGGCAAGCCGCCGGAGAAGCTGAGCTACCACGCTTGTCTGCCACCGACCTCCTACAGCACTCTGCTCGACGACGCGCAGGACGACGTCGTTCTGCCCGAGCTAGACCCCGACATGCACGCCGATCCAGACCATCGCTGGGACATCGCCAACATGACGGTGAAGGAGGCGTTAGCGAGCTGGAAGGGCGACGCCGTGAAAGTCGCCATAGACGAGGAAATCAAGAGCCTCATCTCCAACGGGACGTGGGAGCTGGTCGACCGTCAAGTGGGGGAGAGCAATGGGTCACAAGACCAGTCAAAGCAAAACAAGCTCAGGGTGGATCTCAAGGATACCACACAAATTCCAAGCACAAGCAAGTGGTCACAAGACCAGTTCACATGCAGTTTGATAATATAACAAGAGATACAGTGATCACAACCTAGCAAGTGTAAGCATGCAGATATATATATAGTGATCACAGTACAAGTAGAGTCAAGAAGTAAGCAAGTGAGGTCCAGCAGGCACAAGGCCTAGAAGAGTACAGAAGCGCTGATGGTCACAAGGCTGAAGCGCCTTGGTGAACACATCAGCAGTGTTGGCCCGAGTGGCCACGTAACGTAGACGAAGCTGACCGCGCTGCTGCAGCTCTCGAGCAAGGAAGTAGCGTAGAGCGATGTGCTTCGTCTTGTGCCCAAGTCTGTGCTCCTCACACAAGGCAATGGCAGCCTTGTTGTCGACGTACAGCACTGGAGGAGAACGAGGCCGCTCTCCCAAGTCGGTCAGCAGGTAGGTGAGCCAGCGTAGCTCCTGGGCTGCCATGGCTGTGGCGTAGATCTCAGCCTCACAACTGGAGCTGAGAACAGAAGAAGAGCGTGTAGAACGCCAAGAAACTGAACCAGAGCCAAGACTGAAGGTGTAACCCTGAGACGACCGTTGAGTAGCCTGGTCCTCCGCCCAAGAGGCGTCTGAGTGCCCAGTGAGTACAACTCGGTCTCGCCCTCCAAGCACTAGCCCCATGCCCGACGTACTGCACAAGTAGCGCAACACCCTCTTAGCGGCATCCATGTGCTCCTTCCGGTGACGGCCAGGAGCGACATAGCGTGCAAGGATGCTAAGAGGGTATGCAAGGTCAGGTCAAGTGCAGGTCATCAGGTACATGAGGCAGCCCACAAGCTCTGGATACGGGCCACTCGACTCTACGGACTCATCCGAAGGCAGAGCTGAGAGCGAGTGACCGGTAGGCAGAGGAGTGGGCTGAGGCGAGGAGTACGTGAAGCGGAAGCGCTGAAGGACCTGCTGCACCATGTGTGACTGAGTCAAGGTGATGGTGCGCCGTGCTCTGTCTCGGGTGATCCGCAAGCCAAGATAGCTTGTCAGTTCACCCAGGTCTGTGCACGTGTGTCTCTTCTGCAGCTCCGACTTCACGTGGGCGAGTGCCGCAGTGTCAGCAGTGGCAAAGACCAAGTCGTCGACGTACACGAGGATGTAGAACGGCGGCAGCGAAGTGTCGGTGCGTAGAAACAGCGACGGGTCAGCAGTAGAAGGAGCGAACCCAAGAGCCGCAAGTATCGTCCTCAGTGTGTCGTGCCACTCACGTGGCGCCTGACGGAGACCGTAGACCGGCCGCCGGAGGCTCCACTGGGTACCAGGAGGAAACGACCCAGTGAAGCCAGGAGGGCGGCGCAGCCAGATCTCCTCGTACAGGCTGCCCTGCAAGAAAGCAGTGCTGAAGTCAAGTGAGTGAAGCTCGTAGTCGCGCTGAGTGGCTATGTGCAGCAGCACCCGAAGAGTGGTCATCTTCGGGGTGGGGGAGAAGGTCTGGAATAAGTCAACTCCCTCTCGCTGACTGAAGCCTCGAGCAACGTAACGCGCCTTGAAGACAGGAGGAGAACCCGGCGGCCGCTTCACCCTGAAAATCCACATTCGACTGACGATGTTCGCCCCAGGTGGGGGAACCTCGTCGACGTAGGTGCCTGTGGATTTCCAGGAAGCCATCTCTGCGTCCATGGCTGTCTGCCACTGAGAGGAGTAGGGACCCTCCATCGCCTCTGCGTAAGAGCGCGGAGTCGGGATGTCTGGTGCATCCGGGTCTCCCTCAGGGGCAACTAGCATGGACACGAGATGGGGCAAAGCAGCAGCAAAGCACTGGAACTCCTCTTGTCTGTCCTCAAGGACGTCCGTGCCAAGAGCACACTCACCCCCGACGGAAGGAGGACAGACAGACTCAGACTCAGCAACAAGGCTAGCGGCGTAGTCTAGACGACACGTGGCAGCAAAGTCAACCAACTCAGTGACCAGAGCAGACGCAGCAGAGGACTCAAAGGTAGGGTCAGTAACAACAGTAGCGAGGAGACGCGTGACAGTGGGACTGGCAGCACGAAGGGAGTCAGACTCCGGGTCAGGAAGAGTAGGAAGAGAGGACGCAGGAGGAGACGGCAGAGGGACACGCTGAGGAGCAGTGGAGGGACGCAGAGTCATGTAGTGAGTGCCAGGGACAGGAGGAGGACGCGGACGTGGGACACGACGACCAGTGCGAGCAGCACGAACAGGCGACGCAGAGCGAGACGCAGGCGACACAGGACGAGACTCAGGCTCACGACGCTCCGTAAGACCTCCTGTAGGACCAGTGTAAGGAGAAGGGCCAGGGAGAGGCGAGGCAGGCGGTAACTGTGACTGCGACTGGACAGGCGGAGGACACTCTAAGGAGGGAGGAGGACAAGGAGGAGGAGTCTGACCAAGAACCTGCTGAAGGAGCGGCACGAAGTACGGTCGCAGCCGCGCAGCGTCTCCAGAACTAGCAGAGACACCAGCGCCAGGGTCCTCAGCACCAGCAGCAGCTCCAACTCCCGGGTCCGCAACACCAGCAGCAGCTCCAGCGTCCGGGTCCTCAGCACCAGTCACAGCTCCAACTCCAGGGTCCGCAGCACCAGCAGCAGCTCCAACGCCAGGGTCCGCAGCACCAACAGCAGCTCCAACGCCCGGGTCCTCAGCACCAGCAGCAGCTCCAACACCAGGGTCCGCAGCACCAGCAGCAGCTCCAACTCCAGGGTCCGCAGCACCAGCAGCACCCCCTGTAGGAGTAGCACCTCCAGCAGCTCCAGCAGCACCAGCAGCTCCAGCACCTCCAGTAGCAGAGCCAGCAGCACCACCAGTAGCGCCAGCAGCACCGCCAGCAGCAGCACCGCCAGCAGCTCTAGCACCAGCAGCAGCTCCAGCACCAGTAGCAGCTCCAGCACCAGCAGCACCTCCAGCAGCACCAGCAGCACCACCAGCAGCAGCAGCACCTCCAGCACCAGGGTCCGCGACACCAGGCGCTCCACTCCGGAGACTGCAACGCCGCGTGTACCACTCTAGGATTTGCTAAAGGGAGGGCAGCTCCCGCGTAGGAGGGGAAGCACTAGTACCAGCTCGAGCAGTACCCCTGGCTCCAGAAGCACCTCTCCTGAGGCTGCAGTACTGTAAGTACCTCTCCTGCAGCTGCTGTGAGGAGAGGGCTCCTCCAGGTGTAGCACTCCCAGGCTCAGCACCTCCAGACTCAGCACCCCCAGACTCAGCACCCCAGACGCAGCACCCCCAGACTCCGCACCCCCAGGCTCAGCACCCCCAGGCTCCGCACCCCCAGACTCCGCAACCCCAGGCTCAGCACCCCCAGGCTCCGCACCCCCAGGCTCCGCACGCTCAGACTCAGCACCCCTAGCAGGACGAGAGTCGACAGCTACCTCGACAGGCTCAACCGGGTCTACCTGGGACACACCTGAGGGGGCGGCACCCTGGGGGGGGAGGGGGTCTACCACAGCAGCACCTGGCGCGAGGAAGAGAGGCGGGGGGGGGGAGCGGGGCAGTGCGGTAGGGGAAGAGGCGGTAGTAGGGGACGGACTCGTCAAAAGTGACGTCCTGAGAGGGCAGGACACGTGGCGAGGTGGCGTGGTAAAACTGCCAACCAGACGCGTCCGGGACAAAGCCAAGGAAGACACAAGGAACAGCGCGGGAGGAGAGCTTGTCCGCGGACGTATCGCGAACAAAAGCTCGAGATCCCCAGACCCGAAAACGCGACGCATCGCCAACCTCTCCCGTCCAACGCAGTGTCGGGGAAGTCTCCGGCAAGGAGACACGGGGCCAGAGGTTGAGCTGATGCGCAGCGTATCGGACCGCAAACGGCCACAGAAAGTGGGGGGCAGCCGCATGGATCAAGGAGGTACGAGCGACCTCCATGACCAAGCCAATGCGGCGCTCAGCAACCCCATTCTGCTGTGGAGAGGCCGGAAGCGTGAACGACTGCTCAATGCCGTGCTCCGCACAGTAGGCTGCCAAGAGGTCGGAGGAGAACTCACCACCTCTGTTAGAGTGCAAACGCAGGACAGGAAAGTCCGAGTGGAAACGCTCGCTGAGCTGGAGACGAGAAGCGCGGATCCAAGGGATCAAGACATCAGGGACCTCACCCTTGGTGCGCAAGGGGAAGACCGTGGTGTAGCGCGAGTAGTCGTCAACAACGATCAGGAAGTACCTCTCCTGACCCTGTCCACGGACGCGGGCTGGGCCCCACACGTCCATGTGGAGCGTCTGCAAGGGAGCAGTCGTCGGGGGAAACGAGGAGGAGTGAGGAGCGGCGCGCTGCCGCCCCTCGATACAGGGAAGACAGGGAGGAGCAGGCGAGGGTGGGAGGGGAGGGAGAACTCTGGGAAGACCAGAGACAAGGTACCGCTTGTGCATGGCACGAAGGCGCTGCACGGACGGGTGACCAAGTCGGTGGTGCCAGAGGACGGTCTCGTGCGCCAGAGAGCGACACGAGCAGGGGGCCGACAGCTGACCTGACGCGGACGCAGACGCAGACGCAGCAACCTGAGGGGACGCAGTGGTCAGTGTGTACAGGTCTGACCCCGGCTGCCGAGTGAAGGTAGCCAGGTGACGGCCCATCCGAGCACACGTGCAGTGTGTCACGCGCTCGTAGGCAGGGGTGAACTGGTGAACACCCCCGTCCTGGAGCGCACAACCCGCCACCAAGTTCGTAGAGAACGAGGGGAGGTGGAGACCTGACAGTGTGCCCGACGGGACCGCAGGACAGGGAAGGACAGTGGAGGAGGTCGCAATGACCGGACCCCCAGAGGGGTCAGCAAGGGAGACAGCAACTGGCCGAGCCAGCGGCTCAAGGACAGTGCAGTCACGAAAGAAACAGCGAGAAGCACCTGAGTCCAGTGTGAAGGTGTGCAGTGCCTCAGTCGACTCAGTACCAGGGGGCACAGACTCACGAGCACCTAGAGCAGCAGCCTCACCAGCACCTGGGGTAGCAGACACGCGAGTACCTGGAGTGGCAGTCTCACTAGCACCTAGAGCAGCAGCCTCACTGGTCCGAATGCCCGGGTCGGGCGGAACACGCAGGTACTGAGCACCCTCTCCACTAGTAAACATCACATACATGGCAGTGAGAATAGCATCAAAGTCTAGTGCATAGATATCAACTCCCTTCTTCATCAGATCAGCCCAGCGGGGCAGCTCAGTGGCATCAGGGAACTGAGTACGCCAAGCGTCGTCAAGGCGAGAGAAACAGCGCTGCGTGGTGTGCGCCCTCCCACACGTCTGACCAGTGCGGTCACCAGTGCGGATGACGTACGTGCAGCTAAGGCCACCCGCCCCCCCCCCCCCCCCCCCCCCCCCCCCCCCCGTGCTGAGAGTACCACTCACGGGCCTCCTGGAGCGACGGAGTGTGCTGCTGGCTCTGGCCACTGCCAGCGCCTCCACGACCACCACTGCCGCCGCCACCTCCTCGACCACCCCCTCCCCTGCCGCTGCTGCGACCACCGCCGCCCCCACCACCGCTCCCGCCCCTGCCACCTCCCCCGCCGCTGCCACCACCACCCCCACCGCTGCCACTAGGCCCACCAGCTCCACCACCACCCCCACCGCCGCCACCGCCCCCACCACCGCCTCCCCCGCCGTCACCTCCGCCTCCCTTGCCCCCTTTGCCCCTGCGGCGCCCGCTCGAAGCAGACGCAGTCCCGACCTTCTCAGCACCAAGGAGGTCGCTAGTAGACGCAGAGGCGACAGAGGGAAGAAGGGGGGAAGGGGAACACCCCTCAAAGAAAGGGGTGCGGGGGTCGCCACGAGAGGCACCTACAGCGACTATGCTAGCCTCAGCTGCAAGTAGTTCCTTCTCGAGGAGGGCAATGGTGAGCTCAGTAGGGCAGCGAGCTAGGAAAGAGAGGCGCACGAGGGCGCTGGGGGGGAGGCGCTCGAGGGCGCTCCGACAATGGGGCGCACGAGGGCGCTAGTAAGAAGCGAGAAAACGGAACGGTGGGCCCTTAGGAACGGTCCTAGGTTCCTAACCTAGGCTCGTAATACCATGTTAGAATGAGAGAAAAGTGTGACTAGAAAGAAATGAGAGTACAAATATGAAACCCTAGAGTTGTGACCCCCCTATAGACTAACCCACTATAGCCTACACAAATATAACATGTATAATGTTTGACACTGTCGACTTCACCAAGTCGGCCACTCCCCAAGTCCGCGCCACGGAGTCGGCACCTCAAAAGGTCGACCTCGCCAGGTCGACCACCCGAACTCGGCGCCCTCCAAGCCGGCGCGACTCCTCTTCGTGCCCGTCGGCCGCCCAGGTCGACGACCACCACCAGTCGACCACACCAAGTCGGCATCACCAGGTCGGCGTCACCAAGTCGACGCCCTGCCAGCTCGACCTCCCGAAGTCGGCGTCGCCGGCTGCTACAGGTCGGCTGCACCTCCCGCACACCCGACCACGAAGTCGGCTCCGCCCAAGTGAGGACGGGGCCAACACACGATTCCCCTTAACACAGTCGACTTTGATAGGCTCAATCAAAGGCGATAAAAAACTTCCAGGAAGCCGGGAAGGCAATTTTAGGCAATCGGGGACGATGGGCTGATCGCGATCAGCTGATCGCTCCAACTCGATCAACGGTCGTAAACAGCCCAATCAGTCACGATCAGACACAATCAGTCATGACCACTTGATTGCAAGTGATCGAGGACCTGGCCGACGCATGAGAAATGTTACACACTCGATGTGAGGTCACAAAAAGCCTCCGCTCATACATACAGACTGACAACTATGCTTTACCCATCGCGAAGGTTTTAGAGCAGACATTGTGTGCATTGAGATATTTGCGACGTTACCACGATAAATCGCTTTCGCAGTCTCGCCAAAGTTGGGAAGCAACTGTGCGGTAATGGTGCCATGCTTGTCATGCAGGCGCGTAGAATATTGAAGGAAAATTGATTCTGATCGGGTGGCGCGAGCAAAAAGATCACAAGCGATCTGATCTAATCCAACCCGATCCGATCCGAGCCGATCAAAGTCGATAGGGCCCACGTCATTGGTCTTGTTCGTAATTCAAAAAAAAAAAACATGTCTTAAATAGATTCGTAATTCTCCGTTTAAGGATGGTCTATGGCCAGTAGCTTAGAAATAACTGAACACGTTGACAAATTCAATAAGTTTTTTCGAATAATGTTGCTTCATTTGTATGAGATTGAAATATGCGAAACCCAGCACATGTACAGGATGTTGAGATTCACATATATATTTGCATGCGTATTCTGTAGACTAGGTAAGGTTGCAATAAATAAGATACATGTTTGTTAGCTATTCTTACTCTCAGTGCTCTCATCCTCCACTCATCCCAGTTTCAACACATGATGCTTGCTTTAGCCTTTAGAGAACCTCTTGCAAACAACCCATTCCACCTATTCAGATTTCAAACCCTTAGATTTCCTTGTCAAAGACTGCATTGATGTTGGCATAGTAAGCATCATCTTGTTGTACATGCCACCCTCAAATGCCCAACTACTTCAATTACTTTTGGAAACATTTAGCCTGAGATTAGATTAGAAGTACCTTGGAAGCATAAAGGACATTTTGCTGCATTGTCTCGTCCCTCTGGTCAATTATTTAAGTTTTAACAGTAATGGCGTCCTTATGAATACCTAGGTCATCCGGCTCTGATTCCCATGCTCCTATAGTCCTCGCTCTTCATACAGGGCTCCTCCCCATTCACTTCCTTTGTAACGTGCAGGGCATGCAATGCCTCAACCAGCGTGTGTAATACACCACCGATTTTAACACCTAGTGCTACACCTTCCATCTCTCAGTCTAAACAAGGCATACCTTCAATGACACTTGACCTTCTCACCATCTGAACCAGAACAAAGACCAAGAATCTGTAAACTTGGCTTTGATAGTGAGGGGGTAGTTGTTAAAGGGAATTGGATGTTGGCCCCGCCCTCACTTGGGCAAAGCCAAAGTTTTGGTTGGGTGCGTGGGAGGAGCAGCCAACCGCACATAGAGGTCGACCGCTGCAATGCCGCTGTCAAAAAGAAGCCAGCAGCCTGGTTAGATAGGGGAGGTTGACGAAGCAGTTCGTCGACCTACACGAGACTTGCAAGCAGCCGTTGAGGGTGGGAGCTCAATGGCAGCAGCGACCAAGTTGCTCGACAGAGGGTCCGTCGACCAGGGTGGTTCTCGACGGGAGTCGTGGTCGACGAGGGAGCCGTCGACCAAAGCGATGGATGGTCGACCCGGTTGACCAAGGAACCTTCTTGACAAGGTTCTGCAAGGGCGTGCAAACATTGTCGAGGTTCCGATGGCAAAGGCGACCTTGGGCTGGTATCCTTAGGTCGACGTAGAGCCTCTGGCGCAATCATTGTCATATGGCTGACCTGGCATCTGCGCGACGGTAGAGAATGTACTCGACCGTCGCCACGCACCTGTGAAGTAGGTGCGCACGTGCGCTATTGTCACGTATGGTTGCCATGCCGGCAGACCGCTCCACAGCAGCGTTGGCAAGCCACCCTGGTGCAGTGTTGGCGAGCCGCCGACTTGCTCTGTTGTCAGGTCACTCTTGTGCAACGCTGGCACGATGCCTCTACGCAACGGTGGCAGATGTCAATCTTGCTGCGCTAGCGGTCGACCAGCTGGCCTGCTAGGTTGCTAGACTCTAATGTAGTCATTGTTGCCTTTGTCACTGCGATCATTGTTGTTCTCAACTTTGCTGAAACATTGTGTTTTGGCCTTGTGAACGCACAAGTTCTAGAGAACGCTAAGGAACGCTACGATAACACAAACAACCGTGCCTTCCCTCGTTTTCTAGCTCCCACCATTGTAGAGTAATCCTCCACAGAAGTCACATGTCTGTTGGATACACTCGCTGATAGAGGCAAAAGGCTGGCCATTGAAGGTAATATAGGGAGAAGGGGCAATGGAGCTCTGTTAGGCAACCAAGGGGCTGGCAGTGGTGGCAGGTTCACCTCAGAGCTATCGATCAGTGCTGGGTGGTGCGAATGGAAGAAGGAAGTTTGGGGAAACGTCAGAACCAACCTTAGAGGCCATCACCTTCTCGCAATCCTTCCAAGTCATAGTATTGAGAAAAGTGAGATCTCAAGCAACGTGAATGTGCTTGAGAGAAGGGCCTAATATTCACGAGCTTTTGCTCTACATATCTGCTGTTGCACAAACAGACTTGGAATCATGCACATTCTCTCCACCCATTTCGTGCCATATGCATACAGCATGGCACTCCCAATGCAACAGAGAACCCAACCTGATAAAGAAAAGCACAGCATTAAGGGTCACCCTATTCTTAAAATACACCACTCAGGTCAATATTTAACCTAGCAAGCAACTGGGAAGTCCACTATCCACCATCACGGTGCGGATCTGCTTTGCCATTGTTCATCGCCACCCCTTCGCCAACCCATTCTGCTGCAGTTTTTTCAGAGGTACGCAAATATTGGAGACTCCAAACTCTTCCATGCTTTGACAATTCCCCAAAAGATCGCTGCAAAGCGTTTGTTTGTTTTTTTTTTTTTTCCAAAACCCCAACTGTTTCTTCATGTGCAACTTGTGAGGGATAAGAGCGAACACCTTCTCGGGAGTAGGTATGGCGAAATCTATCCAGTGAATATCGTATATCAGGTTGAGAACATACATTTTTAGTCAACATTTTGAGAAACGGCCCATCACAATAAGGTGCAACACAAGTTCCAACTATCCAACTGAGCAACATAAATCAAGTCAGATTTTCCATATCAATACAAGAACTTCTTGATCTTAACAAATAGCATCTCAGCTGGGTGCAGAAGCAGCTAGTCAGCATAACCGAAATTAGAGGAGTGCTACTAGTGCGATAATCGCACTACGACTTAACGAGTACACCTTGCTTTCTGTTCTTGTGTGTACTTAGGTCTAGTTGAATCCCAGCTAAACTTGGAGTGATGAGTGTCGAGATCGGTGGATTGGGTTTTCGAGCACATTTTCCAAAGGATGCTAGAATTTCCACAAAGGATTCACCAAAAAGTGTCAGAGGTCCCCAAGAGATCCCCGATAGATCCTACGGAAGGGTTACAGGCACGTCGGCCTGGGGGGTTATGGGCGCACTCACCCGCTACACAAACAAGCCCTTTTATCCCAGTGGTTAGTGGCTGAGATTCTGACATGGTATCAGAGCGAAGGTCTCGGGTTCGAATCCCGGTGTGTGCACCTCGGGCATCCCAGTGCGGGGGGGTGTCAGAGGTCCACTGGAGATCCCCGATTGATCCTAGGGAAGGGTTACAAGCACGTCGGCCTGGGGGGTTATGGGCGCACTCACCCGCTACACAAACAAGCCCTTTTATCCCAGTGGTTAGTGACTGGGATTCTGACAAAAAGAACATTTTTTTTATATACATGGTTCACAACACTGAGAAAAGTGGGTGAGGGGAAAAATGAATCAGCGGAGGATGTCAAGGTTTGCATTTCCCGACCTTGATCTTGACTTGGTCCGGAATGCACACTCTGGTGGCTTTGACGAGTTTATCGATGCAATCGTACCCGTTGACACGCGTGTAACACCCTTTGATTCCACGGAAGTACTTGACCTGCAGGCCAGTGCAGCGGTCGCCAGTCCCAACCACGTACGCATGAGCCTTGGGGCACACTCCTTGCGTGAAGCTGAACGAGCTGCCTATGCATGCCTGCACTTGCCGTGTGAATTGGGTGTGTGTAGGGAGGGTGGGTGGGGAGAAAGTGGGGGATAGGAGCAAGGCACGTGGGCAGTAATGTAGGAATGTAGGTAGGAAGAAATGTAGATAGGTAGGAAGGTAGGTAGTTAGGTAGGTAGGTAGGTAGGTAGGTAGGTAGGTAGGTAGGTAGGTAGGTAGGTAGGTAGGTAGGTAGGTAGATAGATAGGTAGGCAGATGAGTAGCTGCAAAGAGATGCATGACGTCAGGGAGAAAGAGGGGACGAATGCTAAAGGAGGAGTCTGTGCGTGCATGCTGGGTGAGAGGCAGCAGACAGACAGAGCAACACAGATGGCTCTAGTGGTCTGGAGATATGGAGGGGAGGGATGGAATCGAGACCCAAGCAATAGTCAGGCAAGGCAGCCAATGGATGCTGTTAAGTTACACCGATGGAAGCAGCATGCCTAGGTGTGATGCTACGTGGAAATCAACGTGCATGCTAGGATCTGGTACGGCTGCGAAAATTAGAGGCAGGAGGATAGGGGCACGGAGGAGGGTGGAACTGGTGTGGGTTGGAAAGGGTAAAGAAGGTGAGAGAGTGGATGGAGGAAGATGATGGGGAAGGGAAAGAGAGGGCGATGGAGGTAAGAGGGTGGTGTAGGGAAAGGGTGCGAAGAGGAGAGCAGAGACCTCGAAGCCTGTGAGGCTGGCGACGTCCGTCTTGGGCACGAGGCGGCTGCACTTGATGCCGGGGTTGAGGCGGAAGAAGTCAATTGGGGAGAGCGGCGGGGAGGGCACGGAGCGGATCTGGTCGCACGTCCCCCGGCCTGCACCAGATAGAACTGCGAGCACACCGGGATGAGCAGCGCCGCTGCGCTCTCCGCCCGCCGCTCCACACACACCGCCTGGCTGGGCGGAAGCACCCCGTTGCTGTCACCAAAGCAGTCCAGCCCGGGGTTGAGCGCCTGGAAGGCTGCTGCGCAGGTGGAATCTTGGGAGGGACAGCCAGTGGAGAGAGAAAAGTAGGCTGCCAGTGGCTCACACGTATCGCCCTGGTGGGTAAATGGTGGAGGGGAGGACGAGTGGACGAAGGAGGGGAGGGAACAACCAATGGGTAAGAGCGAAACATGGGCGAGGGGAAGAGAAGAACATGGGAGTGAGGGCTGGGAGTTGGCAGGGAGTCCGATGGAGAAGGAACAAGTGTGAATAAGGGGGGCATTGCGGATGTGAGGACGGTTTGGTGGATAGTAAGGCCCTGGAGTGGTGCAACTGCATTGTGAGGCCCTGGAGGAGTTCTGGAGATTGGGGTTCTGGTGGGAGATAGCAGTTGAAGGGCGGAGCGAGCGCTGAGGGATAGAGAGAGGGATGAGGCAGGGAGGAAGGGCAGAGGGAGGGAGGAAGGAATTGAGAGAGGGAGGTCGGAAGAGAGGGCGTGAGTGAGGTAAGGAGTGAGGGTGGGTGCGAGGGAGTGAGGGTGGGAGTGAGGGAGGAAGGGAGGAGAGAGGGGGAGAGTGAGCAAGGACTGAGAGTGGGAGTGAGTGGAGGAAGGGGGGAGGTCGACCTGGGACGTGGTGTAGTAGACGGAGCAGGGCGTGAGGTCGGTTGGCTGGACCACATTCACCTCCGTGCCGACAACGAGAGGAGCACTGCAGCTCAGATCCTGGTGGGAAGGGGGAGGGGAGTGGGGAGGAGAGGAGTAGGGGAAGGGGATGGGAGAAGGGGTAGGGTTTACATGCTGTAGTTGGTGGGCAGGGTCTAGAAGTGCATAGTGTGAACAAAGTGTGAGTAGGGATAAAGTAGTACCAGCTTCTGGTCAATAAGCGTAAAAAAAACAAGGGCTCTGGTCTTTGAATGAGCCTCACGGTATGTGAAAACGACTCACGGGGTTCAGGGCTTGGAGCTGGGCGAGAGTGAGGCCGTAGACGGGGTGGATGTCGGCACATGTGAGCCCCTCCAACACCACCGTGTAGATGTTGCTGGAGTTACCTGTGCATTGCGGTGCAGTGCGGCGCAGAGTGGTGCAGATGGATGTGGACCATGGAATGGGTGCGGTCGAGGTTGTGAAAAGAATTTTGAAGTGACTAGGGAGTGAAGGGAACGATGTGGGGTTGTAGAGACAGCACAGCAATGTGTGATATGGTTATTACCGTAAGCGTGATGGTAGCATAGCAAGTGCACAAAAGGCCACACATGGTGTTCGCATTACCATGAATAAGAACCGTGGCAAGTCAATCTCATGAAAGTTACCTGGACCACAGGAGAAGGTGCCATCAACGGTGATGCCCTGCCTGAAGCCCGGAGGGCACACACACGAGTACGACCCCTTGCCATCATTCACACACGTGCCCACCGCACACGGATTGTGTACCGCTGCCCTGCATGCATCCTCTGGGGCGAATACGAGAGACACATGCAAGAAATGTGCTGAAGAACGAGACCTGGCAGATTAAAAACTTGTGCCGTGGTGCTGATAGCACCATAGCAGCAAAGTGACTAGTGCGCCGACTTTTCAGGCGCATTCAAAATGACCGGATGGAGACAGGATAGAGCACTCACTGTAAGCACAGGAGAGGGAGAGAGCGCTCACTTTAAGCACAGGACAGAGCGCCAATGTAAGCAGGAGGCTGTAAGATCAGGAGAGGGAGAGAGCGCTCACTGTAAGCACATGTGCGCGAGTTGTCGGGTCGAAGCGCCTTGACGAATCGCGGGTCGTTGCAGTCGCATCGGTTGCTGGCCCCATCAGGCGTGGGCGTGCACGTGAAGTTGCCACAGGGGTTGAAACACCCCACTGCTCGTGCAGTTGACGCTGCAGGGGTCCTTGGCAGCACGCACCACTGGGTCTCTCCCAGGCAGGGTGTTGATCCCACACACGCCGTCGCCCCCCTGGATGTCCATCCGCATGTGCCCGCCGTCGCCCCACTCCGGGCCCCATGAGTTGCGGATGATCCAGAAGGGCGGCGCCATGTGCGGGAAGGTCGGGTCTGAGCCGGTGAGGCGATAGCCCACCAGCAACACCACGTGGTTCAGGTTGTACGTGAAGCACTCTGGATCCGCGTACTTGGATAGCTGGGGTGGGGAGTGGGTTGAGGAAATATTGGGACGCATGGGTATAGAAGTATTTGATGCTTGTGTGTGTGGGTGCGTGCACGTGTGTGTGGATGCGTGTGTGTGTGTGTAAGTGTGTAAGTGTGTGTGTGTGTGTGCGTGTAAGTGTTTGCGTGTGCGTGTATGAGTAATTGAGTAGGCTCACTCCATCATAGTTAAGGAAGGAGGGGGCGGTGGTCTGCACATGCACCACCACGGGCTGTCGCTGCACGGCCAGCAGCAGCCCAAACCAGCCGTGGAACGCCGTGCGCTCAAACCCGTCCACTCTGAACGGACCCCCCGATGGCTTGCTCTGCCGTGGGGGCATGGGAGTAGTGATTGGGGAGGAGTTGTAGGGAAGGAGGGGTATGTGAGAGTGGTATGGCAGCAGGGATGTGGGAGGTGGGGTAGGGAAGAATGTTAGAAACACGCTGTCAACACATTTGTCAACACTTTATTTGTAGGTTGGATGTAGATTTGTTATCCCAAGTTGGGTTTTCCACCGTAATCCAACAAATCTGCCAACTCATCCTTGGAGTTTTGCTTTGATTCCCATCCCATCCTTTCCCTTGCTTTGCCCATCCCAACCTTTGTTGTATTTAACGGCCCAGTGTCTTCTTTCTTAATCAACGTATTCAGGCCGAGTTTTGATAGAGGAGGGGTAAAGGAGGACGGGTACGTGTGAAGGAGTATGTGTTGTGTCAATACACTATGGTGGCATAGTCATCGCACTCCCATTCGGCCTAAAAGTCTGTTCAGCCATTAAAAACTTGTAGAAATTGCTTTGTATCAACGTTTTAGAGCCATTGCAGCAGTATGCAGCGGATGATAACAATATTAATAGCAAGACTTCTGGCATTTGGGAAACATGTGTTGCACAATTTCACGTATCACCCGGATTCACCATTTTGGCTGCTAATTTATTTAATGATCTCTGATTGGTCTCAAATTTTAGGGGGAGTTTTTTGCCGCGTTGTGCAGGTGGGGTGATCACAGAGTTTCACAGCAGCCCATCATCGTTGCAGCATGTGATAGCTCTCAAAAAACACTGTTTCATGGTCATGTTGCGCTGTTAGCAACAGTTATGCTGCCACCTTTACATTGTTGTTGCTCCGAAAGGTGCACGGTCTAAGAGTGTGATAAGAGGTGCATGTGGCCAAGACAAACTCTCCCATCCTCTTCTTTGAAGTGTGGACTTTGTTGAAGGAGTTTGCCAAACAATGGAAGTAGAAAGATGAGCTGACTCATGGTTGGTTTCACTCATAATTGTTCGCCTTGAGTACAACACCAAAACTCCAATTTCCTGTAATAGATAGGATGCTATGGTACTCTGAAGTACCTAAATAAAAATAGTAGAAACGACGAAGTTAAGAAATTTTACATACCGATCCGGGGGTTCGGCCTTTGCCACAGGCAATCCCAAGTGCTTGCAGAAGCAGAGCAAAGACGGGCATGCCACAGAATGGGCTCTGGCTGTGCTTCTTGCCCCGCTTCCCTCTCACCACCACCTCAGCCCCATCCTCCATGAGCCCCACTTTGCTCTTGGCGTTGAGAGTGACGAGGTACTGGAAGGCCTGGGAGGGCGAGTTGCCCTGCGAGCATGAGGCGCCGAGGGCGTCACGCAGCTGGGAGACGGAGAGGAGCGGCACGGCGGAGAGGTTGAAGAGAATGCTGTAGGCCATTTCCACGCTGCCCACCACCGCGTACGCCCAGCAGTCGCCTGGGAGGGGGGAGGCACGTAGTGGAAAGAGGAGAGAGGTTGAAGAGGTGAGAAATTGAAGTGAGCTTTTGTGCTGCACATAATTGCATATGCCCAGTCGTAAACTGGGATGGGCAAAGGGGGATGGGGCAGGAGGGGAGATGGAGGAGGGAGGTAGAAAGGGAGCAGGATGATGAGAGCGGTAGGAGAGGACAAGCCATAGCAGCCCTCCCATACCCTCTCCCCTCCAAGCTCAAAAAAAGTTATCCAATAACATCTTATCCGATCTCATCCCATCCCATCTCATCCCACCCCACTCATCCCATCCCATCCCATCATATCCCATCCCACCCCATCCCATCTCATCCCATCCCATCCCATCCCATCCTTTCTCATCCCATCCCATCCCATGGCCTCCCCTCCCTCCCTCCCCCCTCCAATGCCCGTGCCCTCACCGCAGGCGCCCTGGTTCTGGATAGGCCACGGCAGCCCCTGATCGGCCTTGTAGAACGCCTGGCTCACAACCCACACCTCCTCATCGCCCCCTCCGCCTCCCCCTCCCCCTCCTCCTCCTGCGGGCTGCACTGCCTGCATGCCCACACTTGCATAGCGGAAAAACAGGTTCGCCCCCACTGGTGATAGCAATGCCTCGCTGAAACAGAAACCAAATTGCTGGCCTGGAGGAAGGGAAAGGGGGGCAGGGGGGGGGGGGAGAGGGAAGGGGAAGGTGAGGTAGTGTAGGAGAGGGTAGGGTGGGGTGGGGTAGGGAATAGTAGGATTGGGGCGGGGGGGGGGGGGAGGGGGGGGGGTAAATTAGAGTAAAAGAATGCTGGATATTTTTCATATGCTGGAAAGAAGCCCATGAATAAAGAGGTAGTGGGTGTAGGAGGTACAAGTAACAACCCTACACCTAAGTATGCCTTGGCTCATTCAAGCCTATGTTAACAGATTCCCTTCCCTTTTCACTACTCATCCAGTAAGAGTGGTTGATTCTGGTAGACCTGAAAAGAGAGAGAGACAAGCAGAGAGAGAGAGAGAGACACCACCAAGTGTGAAGGGGAACAGATTGAGCACGTGGCATCAGGGAGCAGAAGAGAACAGCAAGAAGCAGGAGCGAGCAGAAGAGCGTGGCTGGGAGCTTCAGGAAGGGAGCCTCTGGGAGCATGGGGTAGCAGCAGCACAGACCTGTGGTGATGTTCCAGGTGAGGATGGAGTGTTGCTGAGGGGAGTCGGAGGAGGAAGCAGAGAAGCCCATGAGGAACGACGTCTTGGCTGCACTGGGCTGCAGGAACTCGCACAGCGACACCTACATCACCAGCACTGCCTTGCTTGGCCGGAGGGGCGCCTTGGCTGAGAGAAACACTTGCAGCAACCCCGTACCAATGCTGCTGCTGCTGCTGTCATAGCCATCACCGGCAGTAGCACTAGAGGAGGAAGGAGAGGGGTCGAAGACGATCCAGGCGTGCTTTGGGTTGCTGTCGTTGAGAGTGAAGGGCGCTTTGATAGTTGCGATGGAAGAGGTGTTGCCCCTCACACTCACTCCCACGTGGCTCTTGTCTGGGTCGTTGGCATCGATGCTTCTGGCGGTATCAAACTCCACAGCTATGCTGCGCTTATCCATGCCTGCATATCCCAAGCTGCCGCCACCACCAGTGCCGTTGCTGCTACCACTGCTACCGCCCGTAGCAGAGCTACTGACGGAAGTCACAAACGCAAACCCATCCCCCGCATCTCCTGCAGCTGTGGCTGCTGCCCTGCTGGCGGTGGCTGGTTTGAGAATGGAGAAGGAGAAATAGACGGTGAAGGCCAAGGGGCGGCCGCAGGCACCGGCCTTGAGGGCGAAGGAGAAGAGTGGGATGGGGAGTTTGTAAAACGCTGAACCCCATGTGTTGGGCTGTGAGGAAATGAGTGTGATGCGACCTGTGCTTGCCACTGCCGCCCTTCCCTTCACTAGTGTCTGTGCTGCTGTTGGCTGCACGGTCACTGGACCACCCCCTTGACCTGGTGTTGGGAGTGAGGGAAAAGGCATGCAGCAAAGAGAGGAGAGGGGAAGGCACAGGCAGGCAGGGAAGGGGCAAAAAGGAATGGAGCAGATAAGATGGTGGTAAAAATGCAGGGTCTTGAGAGCTATGCGGCACTTCTTACTGTTGTGGGCCGCACTGCCATTGGGAAACCCTTCTGGCTTTGCAATGGGGAAAGGGAGCTCGGAACGGGCAGTTTAGGTGCCAATGCAGAAACTGGGGAAGGTACAAACAATTCAGAAGGTAAAGACGATCTGCTGGAAACAATCTTTGCAAGCAAGAAGACCCCACAAACATGTCACCCCTTTCCCACAGCACAGCAAACACACAACAACCCACACCACCCTCACTCTCCTGCTTCCCCATCTCCCCTTCCTGCACTCACTTCCGTTAGGGATGCAGCTTCCAAGAAGCTCCCCGTTGACAAACCCGGGGTTGCAGGCACATGTGGGCACTCTGTTGGGCCCATCCGCATAGCACGAGCCGTGCCCGCCACACGGGGGATCGGACGCACTCACGCCGCAAAACACATCACAGAGCACTTCTGGCCGCTGCACTGCTGCGTCTGCAGCAGAAGGCGTGGCAGGTGTGGGGCAGGAGTATCCTGGGGTGAGTGTTCTGAGGCAGTTGAAGCGGAAGGAGATGGAGCGTTCTGAGCAGTTGGGTGGGGAGGAAAATCCTGAGAGGTAGTTGTTGTCGAGATCGTAGACGGTGAGGTTTGCCGGGATGGGCTGCAGTATGGGGCCTGTCAGCTGGTTGTTGCGCAGGTTACTGCGAGGGGGATGTGGTCAAGGGGGGTGAAGGGGAGGGGAAGGAGTGGGTGAGAGGAGACGAGAAGTCGAAAATGGTTACTGGTCCGTTGGGGGTGGGGGGGGAGGGGGGAGGGCAGTGAATGCGAAAATGGGGAAAAGAGAAGGGGAGGTGAAGCAGGAAGGAGAGGTGTGGGGAGGGGAGGGAAGAAGATGGATGTGGACAAAAGTGAAGCCAGTTTTCGGAATAGAGGGGGATGTGCAGCGCCGAGCAATTTCATTTTCTTACTAGCATTTCCATAACGGCTCAGGGTAATACATGAGGTACCAACTTCGAGAAGTCTCAAAGTTAAACAGAAGGAGAGAATTGGCTGTTGAGACAGAGCAGGGGGCAGCATGCAATTACGAGATTTCAGGAAAATTGATAAGGTTATTTTAACAAGGTTGGAGGCAAGACACATAGATTAGCTGGCATTTGGGGAGCAGGGGTGGGAGAGAGGGGGAGGGGGGATGTGGAGAAGAGTGGATGGGTTGATGTGGGGCAGGCGCACAGGAGAGTGAGGCGGACAAGGCCGGTGAGCTGAGTGGGGATGGTCCCATGCAGAAGGTTGTTGCTCAGGTCACTGGAGGGAGAAAAAGAGTGAGGAGAGCCGTTTGAAAGATTCAAAAAAAGAGATTGGATGTTTGAGAAGATGGAATATTGGGGAGGGATGAAATGAGATGGGACAATTGTTGGAGAGTGCAGGCAGCATCGAGACATCTCAAAACTCAATGTGGTAAGGATATGACAGACAAACACAATGGCAGGTAAATGGAGAAATGGTAAAAAAAAATGGAAAAAGAGCCTCATTACAGCATTTCTGTAAGTGGTTGCCATGAGGAACTAAGAGGGGACTCGTGAGCAATAGGTAGGAAGTAGCAGCAGCAGTGGTTAAAAAAAACTATATTATATAAAATGGATACAAGGACTAGTGTCCGGAAAAGAACAACCTTCTCCCTCATCGAATCCTGGTTAGTGCACAATCAAGAGTGACGTACGCATGTCGTTGATTGGAAGGGGACATAGAGGAGATGGGATCATGGAGCTTTAAATACATGGGTGAGATATAAGGACGGTTAATAGTACATGACATGACCATAAGAGCAAGGAAAAAAAAGAAGGTGGTGAACTCTGGATGCCCAAGAAAGAGCTATGGAAGGTCTACATGAAACGTCCGGTTTAAATTAATGATTGGTGCGGAGGACTAGTGTAAGCACGAGGTGGAATGGACTGATTGGGTAGTGGAGCTTAGAACTCCTTAAGCACGACAAGAATGAGTGATAAAAGAAGTGAAGGATGTGAGGGATGTGATGTGATGGATGTGAGGGATGTGATGTAATGGATGTGAGGGATGTGATGTGAGGGATGTGATGTGATGGATGTGATGGATGCGAGGGATGCGAAGGAAATCAGGGACAGTCCTCAATGGGATTGCCTGAAATCTGCAGCTAGTGAGTTGGAGTGTTGAGTCAAATGATCACACTTGCATAAGGTTGGGATTGAGTCTAGTCTCTCCAACCCACAAATACAACACGTGCACTAAACTTGGACAGGGAACTAGTACAACAAGTACAAACAGTTGTGAGATTGTGGTTTATAGGCATGAGCAACCTGCCCACTCGGGCAGGGCCGGCCCGACCCTGCCTAGGATTTTGCTGGGTTTGGGTCAGGCATTTCATTGGACTGGCCCGGCTGGGTCGAATCAGGTTGACGCGGCCGAAAACCCGACCCGATATTGGAAATTGGGTCGGGCCAGGTCAGGAAAAACCACTGGTTTATCTCTAACGACCATAAGGTTGTGGTAAGGGGGGGCTCCAGTAGAGGAGGGGGACTGATGGATTGGAGGGGTCTGATGGGTGGGAGGGGGACTGACAGATGGGAGAGAGAAGTGGCAAGACTAAGGATGGTGGGCAGTGGAAACTCAGATCCCTGCACGTGCAAAGGAGGGGATTGTAACGAGGATACACATTCATCTTGGCCAATTGTGGCAGAAACTCGTTTGGATTTTATGAACATAGAATTGCTTCATTGAGTTTGATTCTCTCCGTGCACCAATGCCTGTGTGATGGCAAAGTGGTTGGGGGCAAGGGCAAGTGATACTCATTTGGTGGATAAGAGGAATCTGCACCCTTGCTTCAAGGTTAAGGGGCAAGAGCATGCTATGTTAGAGAAATTCTATGGTTTCACACATTTTGTACTCGTACTTCCTGTATCCTGGTGTCCCGTTGTTACACACCATCCCCAACCCATTCTCGTCAGTCTTTTTAGGAAATTGCTTTTAATTTCCTTTCCATTCTTTCCAGCCCATATTTACTGTACTTGATTGCTTTGAGTTTCACAGAATATCATGTTTCCATTTCTTAAAAAATGCTGTTAAAGACTATGCATAGCGAATCCCTTTTCTTTCTAAGGCATAATATGCAGAAAACGGGAATGCCAGAATGGTCCAGATCACAAAGGGATGTTTGAAAGGATGCGCATTATATACATTCATGCTAAGATTCAAGGTGTAGCGTGCTGCTTCCATGCGTGCGTGCGTGTATACTCGCTTGCTTATGCGAGCGTTGCTTGCTTCCCACACTCACAGTTTCGTAAGTTCCGTCAGCTGAGTGAGGTTGGATGAAAGGTCGCCAGATAACTTGTTGGATCCGAGAACTCTGGTTGGGTTTGGGGCAGCGCTGAAGGAGGAGTCCTGATGAGACTGTTTCGTGCGGCTCTGACTGGGGCTGACTGGTGTTTATGGTGGTGATATTAAGTGGGGTAACGCGAGTGTGCAGATGGCAAGTGTCATAATGTGATGCCAGAAATGATGTGCAACGAATCAGGACGAGAGGAAAGCAGATTCCACATATGCAGATAGTTCGTGATAGGAAGGAAGGACCGTGTTGAAAGGTGAGTGAGGTGCCACTGCTGCGGTGATAGAAACTGACTGGCGCTATGAGGAATGTTGGCCTGCAGCTAAGTGGCGTCGCATGAAATAGACGGCATGGCATGGTATGGTATGGTATCGCAAGGCATAGGCATGGCACGGCATGGCACGTGCATAGGAATGAATGCCTCACAAGTTTTGCAAACGTTTGAGTTGAAACATGGAAGCAGGAATGGAGCCATCGAGAGAGTTGCCCGACAAATCACTGCAGGGAGGGAGGGAGGGAGGAAGGGAAGGAGGGAGAAACCATACCAGAGACAACAGGGACAATAGCAGAATGAAGAGGCCTAAAACAACCGAATCAATGAAAACTGGGCAAGAGAGGAAGAAGGGGAGGGGAAGGGTGGGAAGGATGGAAGAAAGGGGTTGGGAGAAGGAAGGGTTGTGAAGGGAGTAAGTTCCATCCACATGGAGAGGTACCAGATACTAACACTGAGAAAGGATGTCCTTACATGGTGACTGCATCCCCGACTTTGGTGATGGATGCAGGAATCAAACCCGTGAGAACATTGTTTGCGAGGTTGCTGGAAAGAACAGGGAAAGGGCGGGTTCAAAGGGAAGTTTGGGAAATGGGAGGGTGGGTGATACAAGGATGGAGTGATAGTGGAAATCATGTGGAGGGAATAATGGAGAAAGCATGTGGCATGGGCACCGTTTAGAGGGTTGAGATTGTTCAAGAGACAACGCAGATGAGGTGAACGGTTAATGCCAAGCCCTCATAGGTTCGTGATTGCAGCTCTCCAGTCGCGTGGAGCTGGCATGGGTCCGTGTGGAGTCGGTATGGATCCTGTAAAGCCACTACTTTCTAAATTCCTGTAGATGGGCATGCACATGACGACATGGATATATCCACATGCACGTGCACAGTCACATGCACGTGCACAGTCACATGCACATGCACGTGCACATGCACGTGCACAGTCACATGCACATGCATATGCATAGTCAGGTACACATGCACAGTCACACATGCACATGCAGGAATGAGTGAGTCAGGAGGCATGTGGAGACCATAGGGTGGAGAGGGGCGCGAAGGTATGCAAGGAGGGCGAGGAGATAGCAGACGGTCATGACTCGCCAAATTTATTGACACTCCAGCGAACCAGCCACGGGCTCAACGAGTCAGCCAGGCTCAACTCGTTGGAGGTGAAAACCCGAAACCAATGAGCCAAGCCAGCCCACCGCGCCGCCAGATCAGGCTCCTGCTCGCAATCGCACTGGCATGCATGCATGCATAGTATACTCTGCTTGCAACTCCCTCTCGCCAGTAAACCAGAGGCAGCAGTGATGCAAATGGCAGCAGTGCTGCTGCCAACGGTGTCGTTGCGGTAAGTTGGTTTAGGCATCGGCTTTGAGGTGTCAGGCAGTCCCCTCTCAGCAGCACGGGCGCTGCTGATGGAGCAGCGTGCATGCATGCACTTGCTGACAGTCAATGCTAGAGGCCTGACCTGTGAGGGCCTTTCTCATCTAAACTCCGCAACGCAGGATGAGGGCCAGTCGCCAAGGTAGAGCAGATTTCGGAGAATTTGACGGGATACGTCCAGGAACCTAGGGAAAGGGAGAACAAGGGAGTATGAATACAAGTGAGAGTGGTACTAGCTGGCTCACAGTGACTCGAGCAGTGGAAGCTCGACTAGGAATTGGGGAATGGAGTTGGAAAACAAGTTGCCGCTGAGATCACTGCGATGATGGAGATACATGCACAAGAGGCGAGGCAGAGAGGCAGAAGGAGAGAGGGATGGACATCCAGAAAGGGAGAAAGGGAGAGAAAGAACGGAAGGCAGAGGGAGAGACATAAATAAAAGTATATCGCATTCGAATGTTCGAGACCTCTCAAAACAGAACGCAAATGATGGACGATAGACAGCAAGGTGAGATGTTTGGAGAGTATGAGGCTGGGATAACCCAGGCCCTGCGGGGAATCGAAGGGGCAAGTGCAAGCAAGCAAGTGAGGAGGGGCTTCGAAACAGGGTGACGGGGGATTGAAGGAAGGTTGTTGGAGTGAGGCTAGCTGATTGTGGCAGGAGAGAAGACTGGATGCAGGGTGCTGCTGAGTCATATCCTGGACTTACAACAAGGCGTTGAAATGGCTCAACATAGGCCATGCAATGCAATGAAATTTCTGAATCAAGAAAGATTTACCTGACAGATAGTGGGGCATCATTACAGAAAGGGCGGAGCAGGCGCTACAGCCGGATCAGCCGGATCAGCCGGACTTACAGCGTTTTGAGGTTAGAAAATCTGGAGAGGAATGTGGGCGGGTTGTTGGTCAAACCGCTTTTTGACAGACCACTGCCAGCAGACGGACATGAGAATGTGAAGGGAAGGCAGAAAAGATCGTTTGAGAGTTGTTAGAGGAAATGGTTAGTGGAAGGATAGTGAGGAGAAGCAAGGGAAGGCGAGGATACCTGCCATGCTACTTAAAGATGTGTGCGTGTGGCCCAGTGATGTGCGGACTGATGACGCGTGTTCCAGTGGGGTTCAGTGCGGTGCAACGAAGTGGTGAGAGGTATTGTAGTGATAACAGTGCTCACAGGGAGGTGAGGGATGTGAGAGTTGATACTGGATTTATGAATGCTTCGAAAATGCTGTTGCCACCCAAGTAGCTGGTTGAAGGAGGGGGTTTAGGAAGGTATTGGTGGAAAGCTGCGTGTAGCAAGCATTACTGGACTGTGGAGAGATCATGTGACAAGCATAGCTTGCAGATATGAAACTAGCATTTTCTGCGAGCATGAGCATGGGGATGAGCATGCTTGAGCACGGGGTACAGAGCTGAGTGCATGCGCAGGAGTATGAGCGTCCACAACACATACAGTATGGAGAAGAACAGTGAAAGGAAAATGGGAAGAGGCAGGGAGAGGGGAAGGGAGAGAAGGAGATAGGAAGGAATAGAGGAGGAAACGCATGCAGAGAGAATGCTGCTGGTGACATGTGGCGGGTCATCACAATGAATTGAGACCATGTGTAGAACCGAATGTTCCAAGAGCCATGAGCGTTCTTCAGTGGGAGTGAAGTCAGAGAGGAGGGGAAGAGGAAGGAGTGAGGAGGAAAAAGGAAAATAAGAGAGGAAAGAGGAGGAGGCAAGCAAGCAGCGGCACGGCAGCACTCAAAGATGTTGAAGCCTCGTCAAGCTCGCCAAATCTGGTAGTGGCCCAGTTATACGATTGTTGCTAAGGTCCCTGCCATGCAAGAAGATACAATGCCATTCCATGCCATAACCATGCCATGCCATGCAATCCCATAATATACACACGATGTGACACAATGTGAAGCTATGAGTGTATGCGCACGAGGATGGGCATACAATGTGCACTCCATCGCACATTGGGCAGACGAGAACAGTATGGAAGAATCAGGATGAGGATGCATTGGGAGAGAGATGTATGGTGAGAGGGATGAATGGTGAGAGGGATGAATGGTGAGAGGAATGTTTTGCGAGAGGATTGTACGGTGAGAGGAATGTATAGTGAGAGGAATTATGGTGAGAGGGATTCATACTTCAATGTAATACAAAGGCACAGCATGCATGAGCCCTTGAATGAGGTCATTTACACACATGAACAACTCGGAGCCCCATACCATGTGATCCCATACTATGCACGTCAACCCACTTTAGAGACAGAGGTAAGTGTGGGGGGGGCGAGTGACGGGCTTACAGCAGCGTGAGGAGCGTAAGTTGAGTGAGTTCTGTAGGAATAACGCCTTGGATCCCACTTTCAGCCGCACGTCTGAAGCGAGAGACGAGTTAACCGGGAAAGAGTTGGAAGTGCATGAAAATGGACGTAAGAGGAGGGGACTTTCAATGGTGGAAGAGGGTGGAAGAGTCATTGCGGATTGGATAGAAGATGAATAGAGATGGAAATATCAGGGGAGAAATTCAAGTAATTGCTACTGGGAATTTCAATTTTGCTTTGAGATGCAAACGACAAGACGTAGTGCATCGTTGTTGTGGATTCTCAAGAAGAGAACACGGAAGCAGCTGCTGCATTCATGATGAGAGAGGAAGAAAATACAAGCACTGCACGATATTAAATCACGGTAAGCTTCTGCTGCAAGGGGGGGGTTGGTGGAGAAGGCGCTGATGATGCTGCTGGCGTGGGCGTGCAATGCAAGCTGAACACTGATACATCACTGAGTGCTTTGGGGAACTTACAGCGATCTCAAAAATAAAATATTTTTTACTGTTCCTGGAAGGGTTCCTGAGAAAGGGTTGTTGGAAATATCTCTAGGGGGAGGTGATGAGAGAGGCAAGAACATCCAAGGACGGGATAACGATGCAGGAATCTCAAATCATTTGAAAGGAACGGCTTAGAAAGGCACTGCTGCACGCACGGACAGCAACGAGGAGTGTGGTAGAGACAGATCAACCCCATGCATTAGGTAGCTAGAAACTTGAGCTGAGACTACTAGTATCGACCCCTCCAACATCTCCCTCCCCCCTCTGTCCTTCGCACTTCCAAGCATGAGCGGAGAACAAAAGAGCAGCTCAGCATGCAGTGAGAGTGGGGGTTTGAGTGAAGCAATCAGCATGCACAGCATGTAGAGACTGGTGAAGACGACAATTGACTGGCTTATGTCGCCTGTTAGCTGGTTGTTTGCCACTAATCTGAGGCGCACACGCAGTCATGGAGAAAACAGTGGAGATGGGAGGAGGATGGGGTTAGTGTTAGCCCTCTTTCTCAACTTGTGTACTTGTATTTCATAATCATAGCGTAGTGTAGTTTGCACTTTGTACACCCACATCCCAACCAAACCCAAATGTGATCACCTGCAATCTCCAACCCACCAATTGGAGATTTCAGCATTTCGCTTGGGATTGCCGCCGATTCCCTCCCCATCCATTCCTAGCTCATTTTTGATGTACTTACAGAACCTTGGGCTCATTACTAATGGATCAGTTCATGCATGGATAGAGGGACTCACACTGCCTGGAGGCCCGTCATTGCAGAGAGGGCGTTGGGAAGAGACCCAGAAAGGGAATTTCCATTGAGGTACCTCCATTGGCAGCACACACAGACAATGAGGGTCAACAAAGCAGAGCATGCATGCAGGGACCATGGATTCAGAGTGGAGCATGGATGGAGGCAAGTGATAGTGTGTTGTGGGGACGATGGTGGTGCAGTAGGGGGAGGCTTACATCTTGTGTAACTTTGTTAGGCTGGACAATGCCAAGGGAATGGTTCCTGAGAACTGGTTGTTGCAGAGATCTCTGGTGTCGACAGGGCCACAACATGGGTTGGGTCGGAAAGGGAGGAAAGGAGGGAGGGAGGGAAGAAAGGAGGAAGGAGGGGAGAGAGGGAAGGAGGGAGGAAGGGAGGAAGGGAGGGAGGAAGGGAGGAAGGAAGGGAAGAAGGGAGGAAGGAAGGGAGGTTGGGAGGGAGGAAGGGAGGGAGGGATGGAGGAAGGAAGGGAGGGAGGGAGGGAGAAAGGAAGGGAGGGAGGGAGGGAGGGAGTGGGAAGGTTGCCTTTGAGTCATCACACAGAAAAGGAGTCTCGATTGAGAGGAGATGAAGATGCACAGAGCCAGATTACTGGTTTGTTGGAGCCTGGGAAGGTGTGTGATGCTGAAAATGGGACGACAGGAGATTAATGCGAAAATGGGGAAAAGAGAAGGGGAGGTGAAGCAGGAAGGAGAGGTGTGGGGAGGGGAGGGAAGAAGATGGATGTGGACAAAAGTGAAGCCAGTTTTCGGAATAGAGGGGGATGTGCAGCGCCGAGCAATTTCATTTTCTTACTAGCATTTCCATAACGGCTTAGGGTAATACATGAGGTACCAACTTCGAGAAGTCTCAAAGTTAAACAGAAGGAGAGAACTGGCTGTTGAGACAGAGCAGGGGGCAGCATGCAATTACGAGATTTCAGGAAAATTGATAAGGTTATTTTAACAAGGTTGGAGGCAAGACACATAGATTAGCTGGCATTTGGGGAGCAGGGGTGGGAGAGAGGGGGAGGGGGGATGTGGAGAAGAGTGGATGGGTTGATGTGGGGCAGGCGCACAGGAGAGTGAGGCGGACAAGGCCGGTGAGCTGAGTGGGGATGGTCCCATGCAGAAGGTTGTTGCTCAGGTCACTGGAGGGAGAAAAAGAGTGAGGAGAGCCGTTTGAAAGATTCAAAAAAAGAGATTGGATGTTTGAGAAGATGGAATTTTGGGGAGGGATGAAATGAGATGGGACGATTGTTGGAGAGTGCAGGCAGCATCGAGACATCTCAAAACTCAATGTGGTAAGGATATGACAGACAAACACAATGGCAGGTAAATGGAGAAATGGTAAAAAAAATGGAAAAAGAGCCTCATTACAGCATTTCTGTAAGTGGTTGCCATGAGGAACTAAGAGGGGACTCGTGAGCAATAGGTAGGAAGTAGCAGCAGCAGTGGTTTAAAAAAACTATATTATATAAAATGGATACAAGGACTAGTGTCCGGAAAAGAACAACCTTCTCCCTCATCGAATCCTGGTTAGTGCACAATCAAGAGTGACGTACGCATGTCGTTGATTGGAAGGGGACATAGAGGAGATGGGATCATGGAGCTTTAAATACATGGGTGAGATATAAGGACGGTTAATAGTACATGACATGACCATAAGAGCAAGGAAAAAAAAGAAGGTGGTGAACTCTGGATGCCCAAGAAAGAGCTATGGAGGGTCTACATGAAACGTCCGGTTTAAATTAATGATTGGTGCGGAGGACTAGTGTAAGCACGAGGTGGAATGGACTGATTGGGTAGTGGAGCTTAGAACTCCTTAAGCACGACAAGAATGAGTGATAAAAGAAGTGAAGGATGTGAGGGATGTGATGTGATGGATGTGAGGGATGTGATGTGATGGATGTGAGGGATGTGATGTGAGGGATGTGATGTGATGGATGTGATGGATGCGAGGGATGCGAAGGAAATCAGGGACAGTCCTCAATGGGATTGCCTGAAATCTGCAGCATGTAATACAAAGGCACAGCATGCATGAGCCCTTGAATGAGGTCATTTACACACATGAACAACTCGGAGCCCCATACCATGTGATCCCATACTATGCACGTCAACCCACTTTAGAGACAAAGGTAAGTGTGGGGGGGGTGAGTGAGGGGCTTACAGCAGCGTGAGGAGCGTAAGTTGAGTGAGTTCTGTAGGAATAACGCCTTGGATCCCACTTTCAGCCGCACGTCTGAAGCGAGAGACGAGTTAACCGGGAAAGAGTTGGAAGTGCATGAAAATGGACGTAAGAGGAGGGGACTTTCAATGGTGGAAGAGGGTGGAAGAGTCATTGCGGATTGGATAGAAGATGAATAGAGATGGAAATATCAGGGGAGAAATTCAAGTAATTGCTACTGGGAATTTCAATTTTGCTTTGAGATGCAAACGACAAGACGTAGTGCATCGTTGTTGTGGATTCTCAAGAAGAGAACACGGAAGCAGCTGCTGCATTCATGATGAGAGAGGAAGAAAATACAAGCACTGCACGATATTAAATCACGGTAAGCTTCTGCTGCAAGGGGGGGGTTGGTGGAGAAGGCGCTGATGATGCTGCTGGCGTGGGCGTGCAATGCAAGCTGAACACTGATACATCACTGAGTGCTTTGGGGAACTTACAGCGATCTCAAAAATAAAATATTTTTTACTGTTCCTGGAAGGGTTCCTGAGAAAGGGTTGTTGGAAATATCTCTAGGGGGAGGTGATGAGAGAGGCAAGAACATCCAAGGACGGGATAACGATGCAGGAATCTCAAATCATTTGAAAGGAACGGCTTAGAAAGGCACTGCTGCACGCACGGACAGCAACGAGGAGTGTGGTAGAGACAGATCA
The DNA here is from genome assembly GCA_947470075.1 of Closterium sp. Yama58-4. Taxonomy (NCBI): domain Eukaryota; kingdom Viridiplantae; phylum Streptophyta; class Zygnematophyceae; order Desmidiales; family Closteriaceae; genus Closterium; species Closterium sp. Yama58-4. The sequence goes on from CANIUD010000042.1 coordinate 1,272,082, forward strand.
ACCCCATGCATTAGGTAGCTAGAAACTTGAGCTGAGACTACTAGTATCGACCCCTCCAACATCTCCCTCCCCCCTCTGTCCTTCGCACTTCCAAGCATGAGCGGAGAACAAAAGAGCAGCTCAGCATGCAGTGAGAGTGGGGGTTTGAGTGAAGCAATCAGCATGCACAGCATGTAGAGACTGGTGAAGACGACAATTGACTGGCTTATGTCGCCTGTTAGCTGGTTGTTTGCCACTAATCTGAGGCGCACACGCAGTCATGGAGAAAACAGTGGAGATGGGAGGAGGATGGGGTTAGTGTTAGCCCTCTTTCTCAACTTGTGTACTTGTATTTCATAATCATAGCGTAGTGTAGTTTGCACTTTGTACACCCACATCCCAACCAAACCCAAATGTGATCACCTGCAATCTCCAACCCACCAATTGGAGATTTCAGCATTTCGCTTGGGATTGCCGCCGATTCCCTCCCCATCCATTCCTAGCTCATTTTCGATGTACTTACAGAACCTTGGGCTCATTACTAATGGATCAGTTCACGCATGGATAGAGGGACTCACACTGCCTGGAGGCCCGTCATTGCAGAGAGGGCGTTGGGAAGAGACCCAGAAAGGGAATTTCCATTGAGGTACCTCCATTGGCAGCACACACAGACAATGAGGGTCAACAAAGCAGAGCATGCATGCAGGGACCATGGATTCAGAGTGGAGCATGGATGGAGGCAATTGATAGTGTGTTGTGGGGACGATGGTGGTGCAGTAGGGGGAGGCTTACATCCTGTGTAACTTTGTTAGGCTGGACAATGCCAAGGGAATGGTTCCTGAGAACTGGTTGTTGCAAGATCTCTGGTGTCGACAGGGCCACAACATGGGTTGGGTCGGAAAGGGAGGAAAGGAGGGAGGGAGGGAATAAAGGAGGAAGGAGGGGAGAGAGGGAAGGAGGGAGGAAGGGAGGAAGGGAGGGAGGAAGGGAGGAAGGAAGGGTAGAAGGGAGGAAGGAAGGGAGGTTGGGAGGGAGGAAGGGAGGGAGGGATGGAGGAAGGAAGGGAGGGAGGGAGGGAGAAAGGAAGGGAGGGAGGGAGGGAGGGAGTGGGAAGGTTGCCTTTGAGTCATCACACAGAAAAGGAGTCTCGATTGAGAGGAGATGAAGATGCACGGAGCCAGATTACTGGTTTGTTGGAGCCTGGGAAGGTGTGTGATGCTGAAAATGGGACGACAGGAGATGAATGGAAGATGACGTGGTGATGTGGGAATCTGCGTCGACTTGGGATTGAGATGTTGACTCAGGACTCCAATGTGGTTGCTAGAGTCATGCTGACTAGGGGGAAATCAACAGGGAGTGGGTGGGTAGCGGGTTTAGGTGCAAGGATGCAGATGGAGAGAGGTGGAGGGAGGGAGTTGTAATCATGAGAATGTGGGTACGTTGGTGCAGGTGGCATAATATGCGCTGCATTGCATGGCATGCCATAGCATGGCATGGCATGCACGGCAGCGCATGGCATGGCATGGCATGCACGGCAGCGCATGGTATGGCGTGGCATGGCGTGGCATGGCGTGGCATGGCATGGCATGGCATGGCGTGGCATGGCGTGGCATGGCATGGCATGGCATGGCGTGTCATAAGAACACAACAGGGTGCTTTAGTGTGGACACGAGCTTACAAAGTGTTGAGATTGGTGAGCGTGCTCAAGCCAAAAGGAATGGTGCCTGAGAGGCGGTTGTTGGCCACAGACCTGCATGGCAAGGCAGGCCAAGGGTTTTATGATTGATGCATTGGTCCCTCCTGCTCGTCCTCTCTGCTATACATGAACATGTTGCAAGTCAATTGTAACTCGAATTGTTTATGCTTAACTTCATCGATCTTCGGCTCTAGTCAATTTCTTTTTGGAGTTTACTGGGCTGACACACAGCACGACCAAATGGACTGTTATGTTCTATCTACAGGAGTTAAGTCAAACTGGACTACTGAGCTTCCTGTCCCCGCTCCCTGCCTTCTCTGCCTGTAAAGAGACTGTCCCACCACTTGCATGCAGCATCCGTGCTATTACCAAATCTGCGCAAATCTGGCATTAGAATGACAGATTAGCATGCCAAAATGCGAGTACAAACTTGGTGTGGTTGCTTATGGATACTTCCTACTTCGCCTCCATCGATTATGTATGCTCCCCTGCCTCTCGGCTCTGGAATGTTACAGAATACATAATTGAGTGACTTACATCTCCACCAACGTTGTCATTGCAGACAACGCATTGGGAAGTGACCCAGAAAGAGAATTCTGGTTGAGGTACCTGCATGGCAACACACCCGGGGGATTGCAGTGATTGAGGGTCAGCAAGCAGTGATTGCAGGGGAGGGAGCACCATGGATGGTGGAAAGTGATGGCGTGCAGTGGGGGCGATGGAGTGCAGTTGGGGGGGGTGTGAAAGATGTGAATTGAACAAGTTGTTTGATTAGAGAGCAAACCTAGCATACATAGTTTGGATGGGAAGGTTGGAAGGGAAGGATGAACCCAACCTATGGTTGGGTTGACCCCACATGGGAAGTGAGGCAACCATAGGTGGGGTGGGTTGGGTTGCCCACACTTCTAAGAAGTGTGGCAACCCTAGGCCCACTTGGCTTGTGGTGGCCTCAATTGTGAAGTGAGGTACCCAAAAGTCAAGAGGGTTGCAATTTGGGGGCTCCACCACAATTGGGTGGATTGGCACCCCAAAGTGCAAGACTACACCCAATGTTGGGTGTAGTCCCAACCCAACTGTACACCACAATTGGTGTACAGTCACATGTGCTTAGCATGCTACAATATATAATTCTAACACAATCCCTTAGCATGCTAACACAAGAAGAGAACAACCCCTGAATCAAGGGGCGCCCGGGCGAGCGAGGCCGATGAGGCGGAGGAAAGCGGAGTGCGCAGGGCGAAGGAGGGCCTTGGTGAAAATGTCGGCCAAGTTGGCCTCGGTCGCAATTTTGCAGACGGCAATAAGACCCTTCTAGACAAGCTCACGAATGAAGAAATAGCGGAGCTCGATGTGCTTGGAGCGGGCATGATAGACAGGGTCCTCAGTGAGATGGATGGTGCTGGCATTGTCGCACCAGAGAGTGGGGCACGTCTGGGGAGCGCCAAGCTCGGCAAGGAGGAAGCAGAGCCAGCGGGACTCCTGAGCGGCCATGGTGCCGGCGTAGAGCTCGGCCTCGCAGGTGGAGAGAGAGATGGCGGAGGAGCGGGTGGAGCGCCAGCTGATGAGGCCGCTGCCAAGGGTGAAGCCGTAGCCCTGGGAGGAGCGGCGGTCCGGCTGCGTGTCGGCCCAGGAGGAGTCGCTGAAGCCCGAGAGGAGAGGAGGGGAAGAACCGCCAAGGGTGAGGGCAAGGTCCTTGGTCCCTCGAAGGTAGCGGAGGACCCGCTTGGCCGCCTTCCAGTGCTCCTCACTGTGGCGGCCGGTGCCAGCGAAGCGAGCGAGCACGCTGATGGGATAGGCGAGGTCGGGGCGGGTGCACATCATCGCGTACATCAGGGACCCAACGAGCTCGGCATAGGGGTGAGGGGAGGAGGTGGGAGAGGTGGGTGGGGTGAGTTGGTGGCCGAAGGGGAGGGGGGTGGAGATGGGCTTGGCCTGCGCCATGTCGAACTTCTCCAAGACCTGGCCGATGTAGTGGGACTGGGAGAGGGTGATGGTGCGAGCAGAGCGGTCACAAGTGATGGCCATGCCCATGTAGTAGGAGAGGGCGCCAAGATCTTTGCACTTGAGACGCTGCTGCAGGGACTGCTTCATCTGCTCCATGTCGGCCTTCGTGTCAGAGAGCAGGATCATGTCATCCACGTACACCAGGATGAAGAAGCGGCGGGGAGAGGAGCGGATGAAGAGGCTGGCGTCGGAGTGGGAGGGAGAGAAGCCGAGTGACCCTAAGGTGGCAGCCAGCTTTGCATGCCACTCGCGCGGCGCCTGCTTCAAGCCGTAGACAGGGCGACGCAGTTGCCACACAGTGTTCTCAGGGAAGGCTGCGTGGAACCCGGGGGGCCGGCGAAGGAAAATGCGCTCATGCAGGTCGCCCTGCAGGAACGCATTGGAGACGTCCATGCAGTCGATCTCCATGTTATCACGCGCACCGATGTCGAGGGTTGCGCGAAGGGTGGGGGGTTTGGCGGTGGGGGCGTAAGTGAACCAGAAATCCTCCCCATGTGTCTGTGTAAAGCCCTTGGCGCAGTAGCGGGCCTTGTAGACCGGTTCCTCGTCCGGCAGTTGCTTCACCCGAAAGACCCACTTGCCCTCGACAAGATTGGCATCGTCAGGGAGGGGGACGTCGACGAAGGAGTCGTTGCGGATAAACGCCTCGCACTCCTGGAAGATTGCTGCTATCCACTTGTCCGCGTCAGGGCATGTGATGGCCTCTTGGAAGGTGGAGGGAGTGAAGATGGTGGGGGTGGAGGTGGCGCCGAGGACGGGGAAGCCAAGGAAGTCAAGAAAGAGGGTGGCTATGAACGGAGTGTGCTGCTGGATGGTGAGGAACTCCTCGTGAGAGTCCTCAAGGAGTTGCAGGGAAGGAGGAGGAGGGGTCCCAAGGATGGGATCCAGAGAATGGGTGTGCATGTGGGGAAGGAGAAAGGGGGAGGAGCGGGAGGTGGCGCGCTGTCGCTGCGGGTGATGGGGTTGCTGCCCCTGCTGAGGCCGCTGCTGCTGTTGCTGCTGCACCGGCTGCTGCTGCTGCTGCTGCTGCTGCTGCACCGGCTGCTGCTGCTGCTGCTGCTGCTGCACCGGCTGCTGCTGCTGCTGCTGCTGCTGCTGCACCGGCTGCTGCTGCTGCTGCTGCTGCTGCTGCACCGGCTGCTGCTGCTGCTGCTGCTGCTGCTGCACCGGCTGCTGCTGCTGCCATCCTGGCTGCTGCTGCTGCTGCCATCCCGGCTGCTGCTGCTGCTGCTGCTGCACCGGCTGCTGCTGCTGCTGGTCCGGCTGCTGCTGCTGCTGCGGAAGGGCGGAAGAGTGATGGGAGGAGGGAGGGGAGGGAGGGGGTGCAGCTGAGTGGGCGGGGGAGGCGGGTGCAGCGGGGTCGTAGACGTCGGCAGAGGAGGGAGGCGGGGGGAGTGGGGCGGCGACAGGTGGGAGGAGGGGAGCGGGGGGGAGGAGAGGCGGGAGGACGGTATCGGTCCAGGCGAGGGGGCGAGTAGGAGGAGGGAGAGGATCAGGGGGAGGAGTGGAGTAATAGGGGACGGACTCGTCGAAGACGACGTCGCTGCTGCGGATGAGGCGATTGGTGGGAGGGTGGAGGAAGAGGTAGCCTGGGGAGTCGCGGTTGTGCCCAAGGTAAACACATTCCAGGGCACGAGGAGCAAGTTTGCCAGCGGCGCGGGAGCGATCGGCGGGTGGAATGAGAACGTAGGCCTTGCAGCCCCAGACTCGAAGGCCGGCAGCGTCAGGTTTGGTGTTGGACCAAAGCTCTGTGGGGGAGGAGGAAGGGTGCTGAGGGTGGGAGTGGAGATTAAGGAGAAGGGCGGCGTGGAGGAGGGCATAGCTTCAGAGGGAAGGCGGGGTGGAGGCATGAGCAATGAGACAGCGAGCTATCTTGGTTATTTCACGAATGCGGCTCTCGGCAATGCCGTTCTGCTGAGGGGAGTGGGGAAGAGTGGAGGTCTGTTGGATGCCGTAGGTTTTGCAGTATGTGGCGAGAGTGTTATTGATGAACTCACCCCCACCGTCAGAGTGAAGGCGGCAGATGGGGCGTTTGAAGTGATTGCGGCACAGCTCGGCCCAGTTGATGACCACTGCCGGCACCTGGTCTTTCGTGTGAAGAAAGAAGGTGGTGGAGTACCGGCTGTGGTCGTCAACGAGGACGAGCATGTACCGGTGCCCCTGGCGGGAGCGGATGGGATAGGGGCCCCAGAGGTCCATGTGGACAAGGTCGATGGGGGCAGCGGCGAAGGTGAGATGACTGTGGTGGGGAGACTGTTTGAGCTTGCCGTGAATGCAGGAAGGGTTTGGGGGAGAGGGGAGGAGGGAAGGGGGGGTAAGACGGGAGGAAGGCTGCGGAGGAGGCGGGAGGTGACTGAAGTGCGAAGTGCGGTGAAGTTGGGATGGCCGAGTCTGTGGTGTAAGAGAACGGCAGGGTGCGAGAGGGTATTGGAGGAGGAGGGAGAAGGCGTGATGGAGGGGACGGGAGGGGAGGAGGAGGATGGCGGGGAGGGAGGGGAGGATACCTGAGGGGGAGGGGAGGGGGGAAGTAAAGAAGGGGGAGGTGGACCGGTGGAAGTACCAGCACGGGTGGTGACGTGGCAGAAGGATGGGCGAGGTGTGCGGAGTGTGTAGAGGCGAGTGCGAGGGCAGAGTGGAATGCGGAGGAGGAAGCGGCCAGAGGAAGTTTGGTATGTCAACGGGAGTTGGGTGTTGGCCCCGTCCTCGCTTGGGCGGAGCCGACTTCCTGGTCGGGTGTAGGGGTGCAGCCGACCTGCAGTAGTGGGCGAGCCGGTCGACGGGGTTGGTCGACCTGCACGGGAGCCACTGCAAGGGCGCCGACTTCGGGAGGGCGCCAACTTCGAGTGGTCGACTTGAGAAGTCGACCTGCAGAGGGCGTCGACTTGGGGACGCCGACCTGGGGTAGCCGACTTGGGTGGTCGGCCAACAGGAGTGCTGGTCGACCTGGAGGTGGTCGACCAGAGGTCGTGGTCGACCTGGTGAGGTCGACTGGAGGTGGCCGTCGACTTGGGAGGTCGACAGGCACGCACAGGAGCACCTGGTCGACGTGGTTGCCCGGTCGACCAGGTTACCTGGGTGACGAGGGTCTGCGAAGGCACGCGAAGGTCGCCCAGGCGAGGTTGGCAAGGACGACCTCGGTGGTGGTATCCCGAGGTCGACCTGGCAGATGAGATGCGGTCGTCAGCACAAGGTGGACTTGGTGCGTACGCTGTGCAGGTGACGAAGCAGTGCGCGCCAATCATCTACGAGCACCTGCGAAGCTGGTGCGATGCTGGACTGCAGGAGCAACGCTGGCACGCCGTCGACTTGCGCTGTTGTCACGCCGTCGACCTGCAGCGTTGGCAAGCCGCGTCCCTGCACTGCTGGAGCGCGATCGACCAAGTCGTGCTGGCACGCGGTCGACCGTGCCGCGCTGGCAGTCGACCTGCTTGCATCCTAGCTCTGATGTAGTCTTTCCTAGCCAACTTCATTGCATTATTGTTGTACTTTCTCTAATGAAACTCTTGCCAAATTGCCTTGTGAACTAGCAAGCAGTGTGTGCACTAGGAAAACGACTAAGGACCAACGAACGCAGAGATCACACGAGCATCCGTGCCTAGCCCGTAGTCTAGCTCCCGTTACTAGAGTTATCTCCGCATGGTAGAGGTCACAGTAATTGGCATAACCAGGGTAGATGGCGGTGATGCCAACACCTTGGAGCTCACGGTGGGAGATGAGGTTGTTGCGGAGAGTGGGGATGTGGAGGCTTGTGACTTTACCGGAGGGGAAGGCAGTGCAGGGGAGGGTGGAGAGGTGAGTGCATGGAATGGAAAAGCTGGAATCAGCTCCGTGAACCTGAGTGGGGAGTGGAAGGGGGGTGAGGGTGCCAGCGTCCTTTAGTGCGGTTTCAGTGGCCCCACTATCAAGGACGAAGTCCAGGGTGGGGGAGGAAGGAGGGGGAGGTGGCACGGTGTACTGGAAAGAGGTTTCATTGATAGCAGAGGGATACATGGAAGCGACGGATGGTGCAATACTGACATTACCGAGGAAACTGCCTGAGGTGTCGGGGACACTAGGGGGGGCAGAGGGGAGGGAACCCCAGGGGGGGGGGGAGCAAGGGAGGCATGGGCGGCCATAGCCGCTGTGCCGAAGGTCATCGGCTGCTGCTGCCAGTGTGGCGGAGGGAACTGCTGCTGCTGCTGCGGCGGCGGTTGGAAGAAATGCGGCGGCGGCGGCTGCTGCGGCTGGAGAAACTGCGGCTGCTGCTGCTGCTGCTGGAAGTACTGATGCTGCTGCTGCTGGTGCTGCTGCTGCTGCAGTTGGGAAGGCGGGGAGGGGGTAACCAGGCGGAGGTGAGCAGGGAGGAAAGATGGGAGGGTTTGAACATCCACCAGGGAGGGGCGAGGGGTGACAGTGTTCCAGCGAGGAGGGGTGCCAGTGTTGCCCCGATCGAACCAGGCATCATCGAGAGCCTTAAAGCACGTGGTGGGGGGATGGTTGGTTTGGCCACAAGGGGTACCAGCATGTGGACCATGGCGGCGCACATACGTGCATGGGGGGAGAGTGCCAGGACGACCACCTCGAGTCACAGCACCACCAGCACCAGAGGGTCCTCCAGCAGAGGTGCCGCCAGCACTACCACCACGGCCACCACGGCCACCACCACCACCACCACCACCACCGCGACCACCACCGCCGCCACCCGCTCCACGACCTCCACCGCCACCGCTGCGACCACCCTGGTTGCGCGGCTGCGTAGCATTGAGGGAGCTGGAGGAGGAGGGCTGAGGGGTGGTGAGGTTGACAAGGGATGGGCGTGCGGAGCTTGACCTCCGTGTCAATGATCCACTGGACTACGTCGTTGAGGCCGGCCAAGGGGTTTGCCTCAGTGAAGGCATGGAGACGCGACTCGTAGTCCGGAGTGAGGTTGTAGAGGAGGCGGTGGATTTGCAGTGGCTCGGGGAGGGCAGCTTGGCGTGCAGCAAGGCGGTCAGCGACCTCCTGCATGCGCCCCACGTAGTCAACTGCGCCGTCACAGGTAGCGAGGGTGATGGAGAAATATTCCTGGAAAAGGGCGCCGACAGAACTGATGTCGCGACGCTCGAACATCGCCTGAAGTTCGGCCCAGATGAGGGAGGCGCGCACCTCACGAGCTTGGAAGCGGCGCATGAGGGTATCAGGGAGTGCGCCGAGGAGGATGGTGCAGGCGCGGTTGTCAGCTGTGGCCCAGGCAATGCTCTTGGGGAGGTAGACTGCCATGGCCGTGTTGTACTCATCAAGGAGCGCCAAGCGAGTGGCACGTTCCGCTACGGCGAAGTCGTGATTATGCACCGCAACCTCATGCTCCGCCTTGCGGATGAGGTACTCGCGGCGATCGTGGAGAAAGGTGGCGTCGGCGGACTCCTGAGCTCCGGGGTGGTGGCAATCTCCAAGGTAGGTTCAGGAGGAGGAGGGCCAGGAGGGATGGGGGGTGGAGGGGTTCACCGGGGTGATTGGGTGCCGTGGGCTGGAGAGCTTGCGGGCGGCGGAGGAGGACGTCGAGGACGCAGTAGGGTCCGACGAATGCGTCCTGGAGAACGCGACGAATGCTACCGACGAAGGAATGCCAGTTGACCGCCGAGCGGTCCGCGGCAAGCTGGAGCTTGTCGACGGAGGAGGCGTCAATGGGAGGGGGAAGAGGGGGAGGAGTATTATCCATGAGAGGCGACGGCGGGTGGACCCGCGGCGGCCTCGAAGGGGACGACGGCGGGTGGACCCGCGGCGGTCAAGGAGGAGGGCGACGGCAGGTGGAGGGGGGGGGGGGGGGGGGGGGGGGGGGGGGGGGGGGGGGGGGGGGGGGGGGGGGGGGGGGGGGGGGGGGGGGGGGGGGGGGGGGGGGGGGGGGGGGGGGGGGGGGGGGGGGGGGGGGGGGGAGGCGGGGGGGGGGGGGGGGGGGGGGGGGGGGGGGGGGGGTGGGGGGGGGGGGGGGGGGAGGGGGGGGGGGGGGGGTGGGGGGGGGGGGGGGGGGGGGGGGGGGGGGGGGGGGGGGGGGGGGGGGGGGGGGGGGGGGGGGGG